>CM026414.1:29462577-29768208 GCA_014858505.1 Corymbia citriodora subsp. variegata | reverse complement strand
TTCGGTTTTGTGAGGAGAAGAAAAACGCAGAAGAGAGGCGAGCTGTGGTTCTGGTTTTGGCTGGTCAAAAAGGAGGATTTAGGTCGGTTTTTCTGGGTTGTTGAGGGTAAATAACGAAGAAGGAAGCCGTAGGTTGAGATCTGGGGTTTTCCGATTTCCTGAGTTGAAGACGAACAAAAGGCAGCAAGGAAAACGCAAGAGGGGAAGCTATTTTCTGGGCTTTTGAGGGAAGGAAAAGGGAGAGAATAGAGCTGGATTTCGGAGGTTTTTGAGGAGGAGGAAAGGGGAAGCCGCAGGTTTCGAATCCTCCTGCTTTTGAGTTTTCTGGGTTGAAGAAGAGAGGAGAGGGAGTTTCTCCTGCGAGGGACTTTCCTGGTTTTCCAGCTCCTTCGAGAGTTTTGCCAGAAAACAGGAGGAGGAAGAGAAGCGAGCAAAGGAGAGGACGTAGGTGGCTTTTCTGGGTTTTCTCTGTGGTTGAGGCGTTTTTTCCTCAACTCTTGCTGCCCGAGAGACAGAGGAACGGAGAGAGGGAGAAAGGTCCGAGCGACTGAAAGAGCAAGAGAGGGCGCCTCAATCGTGCACAGACATTTCCGATGGCATTCCCGACGATGTCTTCATGCCGAACAGTGTCATATCCCATATTGTTCGAGTCGGCCTTCACGCACATCCCCTTCGCCGGAAACATGCCCTTCCCCGAAAGAGCCCGCGGTTTGAGGCCGCACCAGTTAGGCTTTCCTTTCTCATTATAATGTTTTCACGTTTGATCACTTGTTGGGTATACTAGCTTCAGTCTGTTTTCTCCTTTTTGATTTGGGGTTGCCAAGGTGGTAAGCCAGAGCCCGTAGACGTCCAACTCACGCGAACTTTAGCATGCATAGCTCTTACGCGTAGTCCTAGTATTTTTTCCTATCATGTGTCGTGATTGTCGATGCAAGTTCGAGCCTCGTTTTAGATCAGGAACCGTTTCTCTAAGCAGTGCGCTCCACATGTTTGATAAAATGTCTAAGCGAGATCCGGAAATTTTTTAGGTTCGTCTCTGTGGTGTTGTCTTAATTTGAGTTTGATCCTTTTATTGCGTTGCTTTCTTATGCTGATGTTGATGGTCTTTCGGATCGGTGAGTGCGAGTTGCGGCTATTCGGTCTCACTGGGAATAGACATCCGGAGCTCGAAAATCTAGGCAGGAAGGAGATCGAGGAGGCAGGAAGCAGAAGAAGGTGCCGGCGAGAAGGAGTGGAGGTTCTGGGTTTTAATCCAGATCTGAGCGAAAGAGAAGACAGAGAGAAAAGGAGTTGCTCGATTGAGTCTCGCCGCCGCGGGCGGCACTGGTTGCCTGGCCCGACGCCATTGCTGGTCAGCCATCAAGGACGCCACCTGCTGGCGTTGTTTCTGCTGTTGTTGGCATCGTTTCCATATAAAAAAAAAAAAAAGGAAAAGGGAATGATGGCCGAGAGTTGAGAGAGAAAAAAACAGAGGAGAGAATGGAGGTTGGGGTTTTGGTTCTGGGTTTGAGGGCTGAAAGGTGATAATTTTCAGAGAAACAAAAGAAGAAAACCGAGAAAAAGAAGGGGAAAAAGGGCTGGTTTTCTGGGTTCTGATGAGAGAATCGGTGCTAGCTAGAGAGAGGAGCGACAAGGGCGATTCTGGCGAGCGGGACCAGATCTGAGAGAAAAAGGATAGAAACGCAGCGGCAGTACGAGGTCGAAGTTGGACAGCTCCTCGGCGATCGTCGAAGAGCAGCAGAGAGAAAGAAAGAAAAAACTCAGAGGAGAGAGAGGTCGAGATTTGCAAATGGAGAGCGGCGTGGGACCGAGCCTCGCGGCCGCACCTGAGAGCTGTCGGTCTGATCTGACGCCGCTGCCGCTCCGCCACCCCGACGCCGCTGCCGCTCAACCACCGACGACGCGGTCTGCTGGTGGTTGGCTCCGTCCCCGTCGCCATCTTCGTCCGAAGCCGTGTTGACGCACGCCTCTCCATCACCCCGACGCCGCTGCTGACCGCCGTTGTCCCTGATGCCACCCGCCATTTCGTCGTCTCGTCAGCTGGTCTCGCGCCGGTCGCCGCCGGTCACCGTGGTCAGGCCAAGAGGCGCTCTGCCATTCCCCATCAGCGCCGAGCAGCAGCGGCAGCTCCGATCCAGGTCAAGATCCGGGTCGGATAAGGTACAAGCGGGTAGGGTTTAGTTGTTGGGTTAGCATAAGTGGACTGGGCCGGGTTTATGTTTAATTTGCTATGTGGGCTTGTTTTTATTTAAGTCTCAGTTAAATTGTGGATTGAGAGGCTTCGAGTGGGCCTAGGATGAGATTTGGGCCGTTTGTTGATTGGGCTGAAAATAGAAGTAGAAATGGGCCGTTTTAATCTGTTTTTTTGTTTATTTATGGGCCATTTTAAAAGTATTTTGGACCGGGCCATTCGGCTGGCCCGGTCGTTGCTCTGGCCCCGGCCCGATAGGATCCGGGTCGGTTTAGTAGGGCCGGGTCATCCGACCCGGTCCGAATTACCTTTTAATTAATTAAAAAAAAATCCAAAAATTCTAAAAAAAATAAATATTAAAAAATATTAAGAAAAAATTTCGAAAAATCATTAAAAATTAAAAAATGTTTTTCTTTAGTTTTCAGAAAGGTTTTAAAAGTTTAATTTAATTTATTTTACTTATTTCTTTTTTTGAATATTCAAAAATTCCGAAAAAATTAGAAATTCCAAAAGAAACATTAATAAATGTTTTTTTTTAAATCCCCGAAAAGCCAAAAATTTGCAAAAATCTTAAAAGCTTGTTTTCTTTAATTTCAGAAAATTCGAAAATATTAAAAACATTAAGAAATTCAAAAAATTCAGAAAAATTCAAAAAATCCAGAAAAATCAGAAAAAATTGCAAAAATTTAGAAAACCCTTAAAAAAGAGAAAAGACCAAAATTGAATAAGCCTTTAGGGCTCTACAATAGGTTTTTTGAACGTGCTGCCATGACCACACTAATACACAATCAAGTTAGGTACCGAAAGGGCGTTAGTCGCATGACTAGCGTAACCAAGTCCCCGACCCTAGACTCTCTGGTTGCGTAAAAAGCGAGACACACTCCCATGTCTCGCTCGGTTCCTAGTCGACCTTAATAGACTAGTGGCGACTCCTTGTTTGAAAGTTTTTTATGAATACCCAACGTCGCGCGGGGTATGGGCTTGGGAGAGCCCAAGTTAATTGAGGGCCGTCGGCTCGAAATTAACAATACCCCTAAACCTATTATTATTATTATTCCCCCAAAATTTAATTTTAGGTCGCGACAGACTTATATGGAAAGTTTCTTGGATTTGCTCTCTATGTTGCTCTCGGAAATGATGAGAAGAAAGAGGGATAGCCTTTTGAGCCTGTAGCATGCGTTAATGGTGAAAGTCGGGGTTATTGGGTACCAGATTTCGATTCCTTTTTCTCGGATTTGGATCGTATTTGGCTTCAATATTTCATGCCTCCTCAGCTGTGGGGAGAAGTTGATTTTGGTCAAATTGATGGGAGTTATGTACAGTTTAGCATTACCATATCGGGTAAAAATGTGAAAAAGTGGAGATTCCGAATAATATGCATGCAATTAGAGGATGATTTAAAGGTTGTGCTCTGAGACAATCAGCTAATGGATCCAGCTTTACTCTACGAGGTTGTTCTTGATTCAACATATTCGGAAGCCAAGATTTCACTTGTGCATGAAGATAGTTCGATTATAACAGATCTACAAAAGGACCTGAGAGATAGTCAAATGTGCCCTGAGGAAAAAAGTCAAATAGTACCAAAGAGAAATCATAAGCTTATTGTCCCCCGAGGATGCAAACCAAGACTATGCTTGCTTCCAATTCGATTGGCAAAGATAAGAATGGCAGTGTTGGCTTGCAGCTTTTGTTGTTAGAATGATCGAAACATGCTAAGGAAGCAATTCCTAGGTAAGTGAACTAAGCTGATCTTATTTTTAGTTTTGCTTTCCCCATCTTCTTTCTTTGGGTATTAAACCCAAGTATAATATATCTTTTCTTTTTTTGTTGCTAAATCCTCTATTCTCCGCCATCGGCAAACTGCTACTCCACCAACGCTACTTTCAGCATCATCTTTGCTCATATTCCATCTGACACCACCAAGCTTTGACTAATGTAAGATCGCCACCTTCCAATGGAGGCAACGAACAGAAGTAGTTTGCCTTCTTGAAACAGAGTCCCTAGCAAACCGATGGCGATGAAGAACGACAATTTGAGATGACAGACTCCAACTGCCGACCGAAGCCATGGAAACTGATGATGTAGCTTCGGGTGAACAATTCTCTGCAGAGGTTCTGGGCTCCATGCACCTTGCCATAGATCAGGTAATGCATGACACATCCGAATTGCATTACTTGAGATTTTGAATTTGATCCTATGATGATACAATTGCCCGGAAACTTGAAGTATGTGCTGTTGAATTAGTTCAAGAGAAGTTGAATTAAGTGTTTCTTCGTAAGTTTAGTCTGCAGATGCTTGGCAGTGAATCCATTGGTAATCACCGTTACACACTGCAAAATCAGCAATAATCCCTAGAAGGTATAGCTTTTCGTTCTTTCTTTCATAGGTGGCAATTTATTGTAAGAAGTAGGTGAAGTCTAGGTTCAAAGGAAAAACAAGCGAGGGAGAGTTAAATAATGGGAAGGAGGGTGCACATGGGTTTTTTTTGGGCCCATTTCAGGCAAAAAACTGAGCCACGAAATTAGTGAATGATTTCAGATTGTACTCTTTGATTGAACAACTATGTGGTTGTTGAAGATGGGAACGTAATTGCGTTAGTAAGAAACAGGACTAGGGAGACACGAAATATATGTTTATCATTGCTTTGCCCCCGTCCCCCGTTCCCCCCCCCCCCCTAAATAAATTTTGGCCAACAGAACTTTGTTATTGTACTGAATTGATACCCTTGAATTATCCACTCCTAGTTTCTTGTTGATCATTTTCTGTTTCTCCCTTAATATTTCTTTAATAGATGATAAAATAATATATCAATTCTGTTAGTATGTGGAATTTTCCATGGACTATTAGACTGCAAAGGGTGTTGTTCCCATTACTCTTCATGAAATATGGCTATGGCTAACAATAACAGTAATCTTGCTTTATTATGTACTGTCACACCCCGACTCTCGAGCTCGTGACAACCCTTTCTCTTGGTCGATAGAAAGCAACGTCCCAGGACTCGTCGACGACCATTCATTTTAACTTTTCGTTATGCGCAAGTGGAAGACGAATCATCCACAGTCCAACAAACAATCAATCAATCAATCAGGGATAAAGGGATGAACAGCAAGAACAACCATCACTACTCATTTATACAGTTTACTAGATTAACTAACGGAGGATCGTTTTCCGATTTACAAGTCCGACAACAGGGGCCGATCCATCCTCTAAGCCAAACCAAAAAGGAACTAGGCTGGGCTAATCCAGTTGTACAAAATGAACCTTCGGGTTCAACACCACGGTCACTCGGACCCATCGGACTCAACTCCGTCAGGTCAATCACTGGAGAAGCGGGGGCAGGATTCTCCACTGCGGGTGTGCCATTCTAGGGGCCTGAAAATGGTTAACCACAACGGGTTGAGATAAAATCTCAGCAAGTTCTTCCCCTAAGCCCCAGTTAGTACACCAACTCAACCTGGGGTATCTCTTCAGAACCACCCCTCACTCAACCCAACAACAAACAACCATCAATCAACAATCAAACAGCAGACAGGGTCAACCAACGATCAAAAGTCGGTTTGCATGCAACCTTACCCAGTATGCCATACCCTGCACGTTATAAGTCGGCACAATACACGCAATGCACATGGCCGTTAGATGATGCAATTCATCAATCACATGCGAGTCGCATCACAAGCGATCTCACCTGGCCATTGCCACACCTTATACATTATCAATTCATACGTGCGTGCCATAAATGATGTGATCATCTCATGCATAATCAGAACCAATGATGCCATGTTTTCTCATGCACTCTCGCATCCACACGTGTTTCGATTATTACTGCCTCACATGGCTACAACTTGGCCAAGGTGCAACGGTGCTACGACGCCCTTCCTTCGCAGAGGCACAACCGTGCCCTTCCGTGCTATTGCTACGGCGCTACGGCGCCCTTCCTCCGCAGAGGCGCAACCATGCCTTTCCATGCTATTGCTACGGCGCTATGGCGCCCTTTCTCCGCAAAGGCGCAACCGTGCCCTTCTATGTAGGTCAAGGCACTACGGCGCCCTTCCTCCGCAGAGGCGCAACCGTGCCCTTCCGTACCCTCCGAGGCGCAACGGCGCTACGGCGCTCTTCCTCCGCAGAGGCGCAACCATGCCCTCCTTTTCCATAATCTCTGATAAAGCGGGTTCAACTTAGTGATCATGCAAGCATACCATCACAATCCACTTATTATCTTTGAGCATTAGCCAATGCACACATGCTTGCATATAAAACCTCAAATCATTTCTCACAAAAACGGTCCATTTCCGGTGTCTCTCGGAAAAACCATTTTCCCCACCTTTCTCATAAAAGCAGTCCATTTCCAATTTCCCTCGGACAAATCATTTTCTTTCTCATAAAGGCGGTCCATTTCTGGTATCCCTCGGACAAACCATTTTTCCCTTTTTGTGAAATTCACATGATTCATGCGAATGTTCATGCCATGACACATCAATTTCACTTTATATGATCAAGACACATGAAATTATGCACAATTTCACTTCTGGATGAATAGTGCCATGAACAGTAATCCCATGAGTAATAATCCGTGAACAGTAATTTCCGAAATTCAATTAATAATAAATTAAATTCAGAAATTAAAGAAAACATTGATGAAACACAATTAATCAATCAATTAAGCTAAATATGCTTAATTATCACATAAACCACACATAATCAACATTTAAGCATAATCAAGCATAATTAAGCAAGATTAAGCTAAACTAATCTTAACCACCTATCTTAGGGCTAATACAAATTAATTAAACACCTTAATTAGCCCTTAGCACTAATTAACCCAACCCTAAGCAAGTTTAGGCACTAAATAGGGATTAGGGCCTAAACTCACCCGTTAAGTGGGCCGGCGACACGGGCGCAGCGGCAACGACGAACCCGACGCCTGGAGACCTCTCCCACAACACTCCAAGGCGGTCCCGAGCTCAGCACAGTAGCAACAAACTTGGATTTCCCCACTGAACTTCACAAAACAGCACTGCAGGAGGAGGACAGGGGCTGATCAGAGCAAAACGGCTTGGACGGAGCTCCGGCGAGCGGTGGATCGGCAACTGGCAGCACGCAGGGGTCGAGGGGAAACTGCTGGTGGCTGGTATGGGTGGTGATTTGGTCAAAAATGGAGGAAAATAGCAGCAAAGGTGAAACTGTGCAGTACCGCGGGAACAGTAGGCGGTCGACGAGCAGCCGGCTTCCGGCGGCCATACGGATCGGCCGGTGACTCCTTTCGCAGATCGGCCAACGTGAACAGTACAAAATTTCTGTGCTTGACATTTTGATAGGTGGCACGGCCCAAGATTCCACCGAGAAGGCAGTGAACAACTCAAATTTCGGTGAGAGGTCCAAGACAAAAACTGTAGAAATGCAAGGAGAAGCAAGGGGAAGAGAGGCTGTGATTTTTGGAGAAGATGAAGGGGAGAGAGAGAGAGAGATGAGAGCTGGTCTTCAAGCCTCATTAATGCCATTAAATGGCTTGCTTCAACCCCAACCAAATGACATCATCTTCTCTCTCTTCCTTTTGACTTTTCTTCAAAATATCAAAGGGCATTTTAGTCATTTCCACCTTGCACATTTCCCAATCTACCCTTGGCCTGAAAATGAAAGGCGGGCCTAGGAAATAGGCCGAAAAATGAATAGGAGTGGACTCGGGAATTTGTTGGGCTCAAATTGGTTCACGTTTAGACAACGGGCTCGGGAGGTTAATGATCGATTTGGCCCAACAAGCTCACTTGCTTGTCTCGATCTTCCATGATGGCTGTCCCACCTTGGGCATGAGGCCCACACTGATTTTTCCCGGCCCACGTCCTCGTAGGCTCGATTCCTCGGTCCGTAAACCCCTTTCCCAAAAACTCGGCTCAACTAACATTGTCGACTATCGAGGAAGCATCATCCAAAAGTTCGTCCCGGACGTTCCCAAAAATTCGAAGTCCAATCTTGGATTCTCATGCCATGTTAATTTCGCCCGTATGCCATTTTGGTAATACTCAAGCTGACAGGCTGCTTCAAGGATTCACGCGTAACCGACTTGTGCCAATTCACGTTCAAGACTTCTTGACACATGGACATCCTTCACTACATGAAATTGCGAAGGATTGATTCTTATTTCAAAGTACACGATTATCAAAGATTGACATAGGGCTGTTCACGGGTTCGATAACAGTAGATAGAATCACCCGTGGTCCCATTATTTCTATCCGCGAATCGACCTCTAGTCGTCCCTGAAATCGGCCTGCATGACTATAGGATCGTCCTTACGTAAGTCTCACGGTCGAGTCGTTTTCCCAAGTCAAGTTCTTTAGTCGCACGAGTTCTGTTCTCATTAGCCTTTCCTCTCAAGGTCAGTATCCCAAGAGTGATCAGTTCCGAGTGAGATCAACCAACAATGCATTGGCAAAATTAACATTCATTCCTCCCTCAAAGGGTTTGAATTTCAGGACGTCACATGTATGATGTTTTACATTTTTCATTTGCCATTGTGCTCTGTTTGGAGCCATATTGCCGTCTTTATCTGCTATTGTGAAGTTACTAACATTGATTTCTTAGTCCGCATGTTAGCTAGATTTTTGGTATACTTAAATGGTACAAAAATGCATTGTGACCATTGTAATTCCGATGTAAGAACCTGTTCCTCGGGCATATTTCATCATAAAATGATGTTATTTACACAAGTAGTTTAAGCCTAGTTTATGGTAGAGATCATTGTTTATCTAATAATCTATTTCTGCAATCATTTATAGTCATACGGTGACAGTACACTACTATGAATGATTCTATGGGTAGTAATGATTAGTTGGTGCGTAAAATATTTGACCCTTGGTATAGGGGCATGGGTAATAATGCTGTTAGAAAAGGTGGGGATGGCTCACACAATAAAAAGCCTCTTTTTCCATGTAGGATTCTCAGCAACTTCAAGCAAGCAAAACTTGTTAACTTCATGTGGTGGACGCCTTGGTCAACCCTATATATACTCTCAATTGGTTAATTTGAAGGAGAAAACCTTTTTCATGAAATGCATCTCTTAATTATATTGAAAATACACGAATATCAACTGTCTCCCTAACAAAGCCCCTAAGTTTGATGTGCTTGCTTTGTTTTTCTCCTTGAGCTTTCATAGGAAACAAGAACTGTAGAGATGGAAGCTCTTTATGTTCTTGAACAGTGGTAGAGGACTGAATTTTTGGCTGCAAAAGTTGCAGGAGTTTTTAGCATGCTCCCTTTATGTGACATGTGAACAATGCGTGCTGCAGCATTATCAATCATTGGTAAATCTATTGATCATATTGAAATATAATTAGACTTTCCAAAACTATGCTTATTCATGAATGATTAGATGACTCTTGCCCTTTTTAGGTATAAAGGAATTATATTATGGCTGTGCAAACGACAAATTTGGCGGCTGTGGCTCAATATAGTCATTGCATTCAAGTAGCTCTGAGGCATGCATTATGTCAATTTCTGAACTCACTCTTCTTGTTGATTTTGCATCTACATAGATCCACTTTGAAATTGAGAACTATGACAATTGACCGCTAAAGTTTACTACGATTCCTTAGGCTAATTACTAATGAATGTGGTTTCGCAGTGATTCTGTGTTGTTGCACTTTGAATATTGCAACATGTAACCATGAAAATTAATGGAGGTTTATGGAACTAATTTTCCATCTGTTTTGTGTTGAAAATTTCCGATAATGGGCTTACATTAATTAATTAATTTTCTATTTTATATAATCAGGTTAATGGATATTCCAATATATTTTAAACCCTAAAGTGATCTTATTGAGTTGGGTTTTGGCATATATTAATTACAGGCCTAGTTGAGCAGCAAAGTGTAGGCAATTGTGTTTAACAGAAGCCCATAATGGGAGGGGTCCAGTTAACACGTTGTTGATTAGGGTTTGCTAAGTCTCCTCTCTAGCCTATAAAAGGGTAGGTTATACCTGTCAGTCGTTTAATCCCATAAAAGCTGCTAAACTGAAATAGGTCATAGAGAGGAAGATCCTGCATACCGACAGATCACTGGTCATATCAGGTTAATCCGTTTTCAGTCAAGTGAAGCCATGGCTCAAACAAGTATGTTCTTATTCCACTGTACATATATGGATTCTTGATGTTTTACAATCATGTATGAATCGAATTCGTTCTTAATTTAATGATTGTTCATATTAAGAAATTTTTACATGTGGTATCAGAGCCTAATCATATATGATTGTAGAACCCAATTTTTTTTTATGAACAAATTCGAAATTTCCTCTCTTTAACCTAATGTTGTCGTTATTTTCTCATGTGAACTCTTTCATCGATTGATTCTGAAACCTTAGGGTTTTTATTCTACATATTGAGATCTTTCCAACCATATATAATTTATAGATTTTCGTTGAGAATTGAGAGAGAATTTCGAATTTGAAATTCTAGGATTTGTACCTTGAAAAGTTCCAAAATTTTTAAATTACTTGCAATTGAATGAAGCATGTTATAAATTGATGCATGGGTATTGTTATATATGTGTTTTAGAATTTTTTGGTTGCATGAAAGTGAGTTTTTTTGGCCTTAAACTTGAGAAGATTGAATTTCGGCCATGGGTATAAGATCCGACAATTTTGAAGCTTCAATATTCATGATTTGTTCGATTAATCTTCATTTAAATCACTCTAATCAAGTTATAATGGTGTTAGAATCAAAGCCCATGAAAAATATTACAAAAATTAGGTATAAAACAAGTATTGTTGTGCTTCGGGTCGAAACCGGGTCGTATGACCCGGTTTGCAGATCTCGAGGCTCCGGCTGGAGGTTGAAGAAGACCTCCAGCCGGGCCATGTGCGAACTGGGCTGGCTTGGCCCAAAATTTGGGCCTCTAGAGTTCCTGGGCGCAAGCCCAAGCGAACCGGGCATCCAGAGTTCCTGGGCGCAGGCCTAGGCGGGCTGGAGAAGCCCATGCGGGTTGAGTCTCCAAAGAAGCCCAGCAACTAGGCTCTTTCTTTTGACTGGACGCAAGCCTAGATTTGGGCTTCTGGAAGAAGCTGGGCGCAAGCCCAACTTCTGGAGTTTGGGCAGAAGCCTAGAAACCTAGGCTTCCATGGATTCTGGGCTTGCGCCCAGAATTCGGGCTTTTGGTAGAAGCCCCGCAGGCCGGTGACTAGAATTATCTGGCCCGAGCCCGCTGGGCCAAATTTTTTTTTTTGCTATTATTAATGAATAAAATATTAATAATAAAAATGATTAATTTTTTTTTTGTGGCAAAAATTGTTGTTTAATGTAATATGATTTTGGGAAGCACATATTGTTAAGTGCTTCATATTGATAAATTTGGGCATTAATTAATGGAACATTATAAAAAAAAAAATTTGGAGTTCCTATTAATGTAAATTAGTATATACAATTACCCGCCCAAAGGGGGTTATTGTGTATATTAATTTGAAAATTTGCATGAAGATAAATTCCCACTTTAATTGATGGGGATGTATAATTGAAAAAAATATTTATCCACCCAATGAGGATAAATTTTTTGAAAATTATATGTAATTCCCCTCTATATTAATATAATAGAGATAATTGATGGGGATGTATAACTCAAAAGTTTTATCTTCCTAAAGAGGATAAATTTTAGAGTAATGTGTAATTCTCCTCTATGTTGAGATAATGGAGATGTATAATTTAAAAGGTCTTGTTTGCACAAAGTGGATAAGCCCTTGATAATTATGTGTAATTCTCCTTATCGTCTCTATATATTGATATTATGGAGATGTATAGTTTAAAG
The DNA here is from genome assembly GCA_014858505.1 of Corymbia citriodora subsp. variegata. Taxonomy (NCBI): domain Eukaryota; kingdom Viridiplantae; phylum Streptophyta; class Magnoliopsida; order Myrtales; family Myrtaceae; genus Corymbia; species Corymbia citriodora. The sequence goes on along the minus strand of CM026414.1, from coordinate 29,756,230 downwards.
GATTTGTCTGCCCAAATGGGATGGATCCTTGATAATTATATGTAATTCTCCTTGTTGTTGTTTTACAATCTTCATGTTGTGGAAAATAATAGTGTATTATACGCTCTGCCCAAAGGGGAGTTTATAATATACTAATTATTTTGTGGAATTGCTTATTGCCCATAAGTAATCATATTGCATTATGTGTGACAAACAGTTACTTTTGCTGTGAACAACAACAATGCCACGGTTGAGATGTTAACTGGATCAAACTTCAAGAGGTGGAAGCAGGATATAGATTTTGCTTTGGGAATTGTGGATATGGACTTGGCTCTACGTGAGAATGAACCTCCCAAGCCCAATGATCAAAGTAGTGCAGATCAAAAGGCTCATTATGCTAGATCGGAAAAATCCAATTGACTGAGCCTCATTGCTATGAAGAGGTCCATTGCTGAGCATCTCATTAGTGGTTTACCGGAAAATACGAATGCAAGACAATTCCTTACAGCAGTGGGAGAACGATATAGAGTCTCGGACAAGGCTGAAGCTGGAAACTTGCTGAATGAGTTAACAACTATGAGATATGATGCTGCTATGGGTGTTAGAGAATTTATACTGAAAATGGTCCACATTCAGTCCAAACTCAAAGCCCATAAAATTGTTCTTTCTGAAGATTATATTGTGCATCACGTCTTAAATGTTCTACCAGCTGAATTCAGCCAAATTAAGACTGCTTATAATGTTCAGAATGAGACTTGGAGCGTTAATGCCTTGATTACAAAGTGTGTGACTAAGGAGGAAAAGTTGAAGAAGGAGAAGTATGAGTCGGCCCACTTAATTAGTAATGCCAAGTCAAGTTCCTCTAGGGGAAATTGGAAGCCTATAGGATCAAATGCTCATGGTCCAAAGAAAAGCCAAGACTTCAAGAAAAATGTGAATAATGGGAGAAATGGAGTTAAGAATTTCAAGTGTTTTCATTGCAAGAAGCAAGGTCACAAGAGAACCAATTGCTATAAGTTCAAAGCTTGGCTAAAAGGAAGAAAAGACAGTCACCAAGGTGAGTTGTTGGTTTGTTTTGAATCAAATCTAGTTGATGTTCTTCCAGATTCTTGGTGGCTTGATTCTGGTGCTACTGTTCATGTGACTACTACCTTATAGGGTCTAACAAATCTAAGGAATCTAAGTCTGAGGGAGTTAAAGCTTAAAGTTGGAAACGATGTTGGAGTTGATGTGGAGCGCATAGGCACAGTTATTTTGAATTTAGATTCTGGATTTCAGCTCATTTTAAACAATGTCTTTTATGTTCTTAGTTTTAGGAGAAACTTGATATCTCTTTCTTTGCTTGACAAAGCTGGATATTGTCTTTATTTTGCAAATAAAAGAGTGAATTTAAGTTATGATTCCAGAATTGTTGGGAATTGTGCTCTGTATGATGAATTATATCGATTGTCCTTATCTCCCGATAGACCATATTGTTCTTTTAATGTCAAGAACAATGTTGCTAAGAAATCCTTGATTAAAGAGAAATCTTCATCGCTATGGCATAAGCGATTAGGGCATATCTCCAAAGAAAGGGTAAATCGACTCATCAAGGCTGATATTCTTCCTCCTCTTGACTCGGATGATACTGAGACTTGTATTGATTGTGTGAGGGGAAAATTGACTAAAATTAAGAAGAAAGGCGCTACTCGCAGTCAAAACCTATTGGAGATAATTCATACAGATATTAGTAGGTCATACTCAACCACTTTGTGTGGAAATAAGTACTTCATCACCTTCATTGATGATTTCTCCCGTTATTGTTACGTTTATCTAATTAAGGAGAAAGCTGAGGCTCTTGACATGTTCAAAGTGTTTCGCACTGAAGTTGAGAAACAATTGGGAAAAGTTATTAAAATTGTCAGATCTGATCGTGGTGGTCAGTATTATGGGCGATATACTGAGACTGGACAACAAATGGGACCGTTTGCTAAATACTTGTAAGACTGTGGTATTGTTGCTCAGTATACAATGCCTGGAAGTCCCGAATAGAATGGTGTAGCTGAACGGCGCAATCGCACACTCATGAAGATGAAACGAAGTATGATGGGCAGTTCTAATTTGCCTGAATACTTATGGGGTGATGCGATTAAAACTGCAGCTTATATATTGAATCGCGTGCCTAGTAAATCAATGCCGAAAACACCTTTTGAATTGTGGACAGGGAGAAAGCCAAGCTTGAATCACTTTCAAGTTTGGGGGTGTCTTGCGTAGGTGAAAATTTATGATCCTTCTTAGAAAAAGACTGAACCCAGGACTACTAGATGTTACTTTATTGGATATCCTCACCATTCCAAAAGGTATAGGTTCTATTGTCCTACTCGAGGCACTAGAATCGTTAAGTCTCAAACTGCCAAATTCCTGGAGTTAGATGTTGCTGAAGAGAATTCTTCTCAATCTTTTGAAAGGGAAGAACCAAATAAAACAGTTTCCATTCCATTGCCCATCTTGAATGATGATTCCATGCGAGAGCCTTGTAGAGTGGAAATGCAACAAGAAACAGATACTGGAGATATGACTGCGAATGAAATTCCTCAGACGAATGATCCAGGTCCAGAAATGTCTGTGCGGAGATCACAACGACAAAGAAGACCGGCACTTCAAGATGATTATCATGTCTATCTTGGAGAAGCTGATTTTGACATTGGACATATAGTTGATTCGGTGACCTTCAAAGAAGCTCTTGATAGTGATCAGGCAGATGAATGGTTAAGAGCGATGAAGGACGAGATGATTTCCATGTCAAATAATCAAGTATGGGAACTTGTTGATTTACCCGATGGGCATAAACCGATTGGCTGCAAATGGGTATTCAAAACCAAGAAAGATAATAAAGGCAACATAGACAGATTCAAGGCGAGGTTAGTCGCAAAGGGGTTCACATAGAAAGAGGGCATTGATTATACTGAAACTTTTTCTCCGGTGTCCACTAAAGACTCATTTCGGATAATCATGGCATTGGTGGCTCATTTCGACTTAGAGCTTCACCAAATGGATGTTAAGACAGCCTTTCTAAATGAAGATCTGGATGAAGAAGTATATATGCAGCAACCTGAAGGATTTAAAGAAGCTGGAAAAGAGCATATGGTGTGCAAGCTTTGGAGGTCTATTTATGGTCTCAAACAAGCATCACGTCAGTGGTACTTGAAATTTGACAAAGTTGTGAGATCATTTGGCTTTGAAGAAAACAAGTTTGATCAATGCATCTACATGAAAGTAAGTGGGAGTAAATATATTTTCTTAGTACTTTATGTAGATGACATTTTGCTTGCCAGTAAAGATGTTGATCTATTGAATGACACAAAAAGTTTTCTGTCTGCAAAGTTTGATATGAAAGATCTTGGGGAAGCCTCTTTTGTTCTAGGCATTGAAATTCATCGTGACAAATCTAAGAAGGTTCTGGGATTATCTCAGAAAATTTATATAGATCGTGTCCTAAAAAGATTTAATATGCAAACCTGCAAGGTTGGTGAAGCTCCTGTTATGAAAGGAGATAAATTGAGCATAGAACAATGCCCCAAGAATGATGTTGAAAAAGAAGCAATGAAGAATGTTCCATATGCTAGTGCAATTGGCAGTCTTATGTATGCACAAGTATGCACCAGACCTGATATTGCTTTTGCTGTGAATGCTCTTGGGAGATATCTGTCGAATCCAGGTCATGAACATTGGGTTGCAGCTAAGAAAGTGATGAGATATCTGCAACGAACAAAAGGGTTCATGCTCGTGTATAATAGAGTAGAGGATCTAAAGGTGATTGGATATTCAGATGCTGATTTTGCTGGTTGTTCGGATGACAGAAAGTCAACTTCTGGATATATTTTTATGATGGCTAGAGATGCTATTTCTTGGAAGAGCACAAAGCAAACCTTGGTTACAAAGTCTACAATGTATGCTGAGTTTGTGGCGTGTTACGGTGCATCAACTCAAGCTGTTTGGCTCAAAAATTTGATCTCTAAATTGCAAGTTGTGGACTCTATTGCTAGACCTATGGTGATCTACTGTGACAACACTGCAACTGTGTTTTATTCCAAGAATGAGAAGATAAGCAATGCGTCCAAACACATGGAGATCAAATATTATACTGTTAAGGACTTAGTCAAAAATGGAGACATTGTGATAGAAAATATTAGAACTGAGTCAATGTTGGCCGATCCCCTAACAAAAGGCTTACGACCCATTTTGTTTAAAGAACATGTATAGAATATGGGTGTTTTAGAGTCTTTTGATCTATTTTGTTAGTGGGAGCTATATAGTTTGTATTTCTGGATATTATAGTTATGTACAAACTAATAATGCTTTTATAATGTCTATTAAAGCATTTACTTTTGATGATCATTATTATTGATTTTGTTGTTATCCTTTCTCCTGTCGACTGAGAAATGGAAATATGAAATAGTATCTTTAAACAAATTTTAGTTTAAAGACGACTGAATGTCACTAATTATGAGATCTCATGTTGGATTGTGACATAGTTGTGCAATTTCATGTTGTTTAGAAATCGCACTGAGGCAATTTCATGTTGTTTAGAAATTGCGTTAATGTAGTTTTATGTCATTGAGAAATTGCATTGAGGACCGATAAGAAATAGTATATATTTTGATCACATGTTGGCACTATTTCTTACTACACTACTAGGCCCATAATCCATGAAAATATAATGCTTATTATATGTGATTATGGAAGGTCATGTGTTATGATATTTTCTTAACACGTTGATCGCCATAGTCCTATAATAAGGTTATATAGGATTGTATTGGTTTTGAGATGCCGTTATTGGAATATTATTTTTCAAAATTGTGGCCACATAAACAAATTTTCAGTTATTAACCCAAGAGTGTCGTTTTCAAAATAAAAATCGTTTTTCAAAATAAAAAAAATTAATTAATATAGCCCAAGTGGGAGAATGTTGGAAATTTCCGATAATGGGCTTACATTAATTAATTAATTTTCTATTTTATATAATTGGGTTAATGGATATTCCAATATATTTTAAACCCTAAAGTGATCTTATTGAGTTGGGTTTTGGCATCTATTAATTACGGGCCTAATTGAGCAGCAAATGTAGGCAATTGTGTTTAACTGAAGCCCGTAATAGGAGGGGTCCAGTTAACACACTGTTGATTAGGGTTTGCCAGGTCCCCTCTCTAGCCTATAAAAGGGTAGGTTATACCTATCAGTCACTTAATCCCATAAAAGCTACTGAACCGAAATAGGTCATAGAGAAGAAGATCCTGCATACCGACAGATCACTGGTCATATCAGATTGATCCATTTTCAGTCAAGTGAGGCCATGGCTCAAACAGGTATGTTCTTATTCCGCTGTACATATATGGATTCTTGGTGTTTTACAATCATGTATGAATCGAATTCGTTCTTAATTTAATGATTGTTCATATTAAGAAATTTTTACATTCTGTCCTTGGTCTAAATGGGAGAAAGGGGTGTTTCCAAAAGCGTCAAGAAGTGAAGTTTATATTAATTTGTCTCTTTCCCCACTTTGTTTCCATTTTTTAAAATTCTTTGCGACTTGTTACACATTTCAATTTCCTCTATCTGCCCTAAAAATTATACAGTTATGGGAAGTGCTGCAAGTTAAGCTAAAATTAGTTTCTTTCTCCTTTTTCGCTGTCCTCCCTGTTTCTTCATCTCTTCTTCCCCACCTTTTTTCACTGCAGTGAGATCCTTTGATGTCTTTAATGATATCATGTTTAAATCTAGAAATATAGTATCTTCAGAGAAGTATGATATCTTAACTACGAGGAAATTATGCTTTCAGATATGCCATGGGCAATGTATTGGATAAACAAATCTCCTTTTTTTTTTAACAGTTGCTATTGTCTCTTCTTGCATACATGAGAGCATGTGACAGCTAAATTGTGGTGTATGGCTTGTGTTTTTAGTGTGATTTTTCATCTGTCTGATGCTGCCGTGGTCTAACATATCATGTTTCCTAAGCTTGCTAGAGAACTCAGCAATTACTACTCTGACTTTGTGACATAAAATTCAAACATGGTGAATTAGGATCTGTTTCGTTATGATATGAGTAGTGCCAATCTAGATTATTGACATTGTTTCTCTGTTCCAAGTGTCAGTTTGAAAGAACAAGCTCAAGTACTAGGGGATGAAGCAAGAGATGTACTAAGCATGCATCTAAACAAATAGGTTTAGGGAAAAAAATGGACCATGAAAATTCATACAAGAGTTTTATGTTGAAGTGAAAGTATAGAACAACCCAAAGATATTGGTGAAGTGAAAAGTTATAAGCCATAGAGGTGGTAATTCCCTACAAAAGTTTAGTAAACATAACACATGTAAGCTCCGCAAATCAATATTGATGAATAAGTAAAATCGGTGGTAATTTTGAAACAATCAAATAAATGGTGGTAACTCGCTCAAAGAACAATTAGTAAGGCATTAGTAACTTTACCTCCAAAAATCTTTCGGTCGCAAGACAGCTATATTTACCAGAACATCACTGCAATGGTATGTCTCAGTTAATAGATTATATGAACCATTCTCATTTACGGACTTAGACCATCCTTTGGAATTTAAAATGAGGGCATAATTATATAGTTGTTCAACGGTCTCATTATATTGCTTAAATATAGAGGAAGCAGGGAAACGTACCATCTTTCTTCGAAATAAGTGCTCGTAATTTGTCTCAATATAAGAATTTTATGCCATATAACCACGTAAAATAAATTTTGTCCTTTTTTTCCTTTATTTTCTGTCTTTCTTTTTGTCCTTCTCCGTCCGCGCATCTCTCTCACCGATGTTTACCCCACTCCCCAAGGAGCTACAACGGTTACTCTCTCTCTCTCTCTCTCTCTCTCTCTCTCTCTCATCTATACGGTCATTCCTTCACAAGTTTTCTTTCCTTACATCAATGTCCATTTGTATTTAATTCTACCAAGCAAATCACTTCCTTCTTTGTTTTTAGTTAGTCACTTTTATTCATCGACTACATTGTAAAATATTTTTGAATTGGATTAAATAGATCAAGATTAGATTAATTCGTTTACAAGACATTTATTTTGTTTTCTTAATTTAAGTAACCAATACAAATAACCATCAAATAATGGCCACAGATGGCACTAGCCGGGTAGGGTCGGAGGTGGTTTTGGACTTTGGTCAGTGGTGCTATAGATGTTTGTAATCACAACTCCAAAAGAACAATATGAAATACTAAGCTTTTGCAAAGTCTCCGAAGAGCAATATGAAGTTATCAGATTTGGTCATTTTAATACATGAAACCACATACTTTTGGAACAATTTGAAGAAATCAGATTCGTTTTTTTTTTCTTATTATTCATTTTTGGAACCTTTTTTCTCAGTTTTTGCTTTTCCAACTATCTACTTAAGTTTTTGACCAAAATGAAAAAAACTGTCTACTTAAGTCTTGCTTCTGAAAAAACAATTCGATTATGCAAGTCACGCTAGTAAGAGGACTCAATTGTAGGAAATGAGAACTTAAAGGACGAAATTGCATAAACAAGAAAAGATAAGGGACATGCACAAATGAATCAAAACTAACAACCACTATCAAATGCTCTAAAAGTTTGAACTGTTAGATGAATGTGTAGTTTATTATTTAAATATTCCAACACTCCTTTTCACACTTAGTCTAGCATTTTGCCTAATACTAAGCATATAAATTTTAATCAAGGAGACAAATAGGGTTCTAGAAAGATTTGAACTCAGAATCTCTAATTCTATTACCATGTTAGATTTTGTGGGAACTACTACTGACTATTATAAAAATTTAAGCTATTAGATAAAGGCCTAGTTTGTTATTTAAATATTCCAACAAGAACAATGTATGCTTTGCTTTGATCCAAATTCATTTTATCCTCCTGGGATATATCTTTAGTGGAATGAGGAGTTATTCATTGTATCTCTCATGCCGTGAGGCTAAATGTTTGATGTCCCAGGCCAAAAGTTTCTCCTTCACTCAAACTTCTGTTTTCCTCGTTCTCCATGCTCATCTTCATCTCCGCTGATCATTTCCTCGAATTTGAAAATGAAGCCGAAGGTCGGCCAATGTGAGGCTGACAGGTAGAGAGAAAAGGGTTCGTGCGCTTCTGCGATCTGGGGCGATGGTTCATGACTGCCGAAAGTGCCATAATACTGAAGAGATTTTGCCATTGCTTCCAACGCTCGCGACAAAAGGACAACCTAGCATAAACCTCGTGCCACTTCAAGCAAATTTTTGGTGATCAACTGACTTCGAAGATATCCATTTCTTAGCTTTGTACATCTCAGCCTTGATGGCCATCTTCTTCAAAGCACGTGAACTACGAAGAAGAAAATTAACCAGAAAAAGCCACTGCTTCAGCTCCAAACACATGTAGTACCGAAACCAACAATCTCAACACTTCAAGACGCTTTGCCAAATTCTCAGCTTCTTTGTTTCTGCCACAATACGATTCCTCTTCATCATAGTAATGGTCATACGGATTGAGCTCAAGCGGAAGATAGTGGAGTACTGAGACTGAGTAACTAATAAGTTAGATGGACATAACATCACATTAGTGATCATGCTAGTGTAACAACACTATCAATCATAGGCACATCTGTTGAACATACTGAAACAATACGAAACTTTCCTAGAATTTGTATATTCCTATGATTAGACTCTTAACCCTTTTATAGGCATAAAGGAGTACATCAGGGCTGTGCAAATGATAAATTTGGAGGCAGCTGCTTAATACTGTTGTTTTGTTCAAGTAGCTCCAAGGCATGATTGGGTCAGTTTCTGCACTTGCTTATGTTGCTGATTTCGTCTTTACTTAGCTCCGCTTTAAAATTGTCACATACAATAATTGACGACTAAAGGTTACTGGAGGTCTATGCTTCCTTATGTTGATTACTGCTGGATGGGGATTCTTATGGTGATTCTGTTTGTTGTTGCACTTTGAATATTGTAACACGTGACCATGAAAATAAATCGAGGTTTACAGAACTAATTTTCCATCTTTTATGTCATTTTCGGAATCTAAGAGGAAGAAAGTGGAGTTGCTGATCAAGAAGACAAGTTCATATTAATTCTTTCTTTCCCCACTTCGTTTCCTTTTTCTTAAATTCTTTGTGACTTGTTAGACATTTCTGTATTGTGTTTATTTATCCTAAAAAATTTACAGTTTTAGGAAGTGCTACATGCTAAACTAACACTAGTGTTTTCTTGTCTTTTCGCTTTCCCCCTGTTTCTTGATCTCTTCTTCCTCACTTTTTTTCACTGCAGTGAGATTGTTTGATGTCTTTAATGTTATCATATTTAAATTGAGAAATATAGTATCTTCAAAGAAATATGATATTTTAACTATAAGGAAATTATGCTTTCCAATATGCCGTGTGCAAAGTACTTAATAAAGAAATCTCTTTCTGGCTTTTAATTTGCAAGTGTCTATTTTTGCATACATGAGAGTATGTGCCTGATAAATTGTGGTGTATATTTGACTTTCCAGTATGATTGTTTACCTGTCTAAAGCTGCCATAATCTAACATTTCATGTTTCCTAAGCTTGTCCAAAACTCATAAAATGTTTTAATCAGACTTCGTTGACATAAAAGTTAAAACGTAGTGAAACATAATCTATTTCATTGAGATTTAAGCAATACATGAAGTAGCTATTCTAGATTACGGACATTGTCCTTTTAAGAGTTAGTCTTGATAGAACAAGTTCTAGTACAAGGCGAAGAAGCAAGAGATGCGCTAAGGATGCATCTAAACAAAAAATTTAGGGAAAAAAATATACCATGTAAACTCTGACTATTAGAGCTTGAGAGTTATAGTTATGCTGCTCCTAATGATCTGATTATGAGTCAAAAGCATCACAGGGAACATGAACTAGGTCATTGCCCTTTTGAATATGATATCAAGCAAGAGAACTCATCTTGCAGATAATGGACCGCCTTGCTCAATTTCCTCCCTCTGGAGCTCAAAAACTAGCCCTAATTATGGCAAAGTTTCATGATAGAGAGAATGAGTTTATGGTTCGGTTTCCTTTTTGCTTTTAACTTTTTTGGTTCTGTTATTGTAAGATCATTTTACTTAATTTGGTTATTCTCATTTATTAGAACAAAAGTTATGCACCTATTATAGTGCATCCATTCAATTCTAAAATTTTCAATTTGATCACTTTAATCCTAAATATATTGACATTTTCTCAAATATCACCATCATGACGGTCTAGTTAGCGTCGGTCATCCTATTTGACGTAGCCGGCACAAACGTAGACGATTTTTACAATCTTTTGTAATTTTTGAAATTTTTTATCATTTCCTTTTCTTTCCTTTTCCTTTTTTCGTTGCTTCTGCAATTTTTTGTTTTTTATATTTATTAACATATTTAATTATGCTAATTTACTTTTTTTTTTTTTTTTTGCTATGAGATTTTTATCCTAGTAACATTTACACATAAAGAATTCAAAGTGGGTTAAATGGGTGATACAGGCTTTTATAGGTTAGATTAGAAATAGATGTATTTTAGTAATACACATCGGGTCGGATATATGAGCCAGGTTGAATACAAGACGCTAAATTTTGTATTAATAAGTCAAAATAGGTTAAATTAGTCAATTTGAGTCAGATCATCTACCACTTGATCCCAACCCAACATAATCGGTGATTGCAGAAGACTTTGTTCTTTCACACGCGATTCTTTAGCAAAGAGAGGGTAAATATTGGGCACGAGTAATACCAATCATCCAGATGGATGAGGCAGGGAACGAGAGCTTCGACAATCTTAAGGGACTTGAATGGAAGGTGGAAGGTGAGACACCACTATTGCAGAGATTCCAGCATTAGTTCTTCCATCGTTACTGTAACTATCAAGAAAAATGGTTTAGGGTATTTATAGCGAAAGATGAGAAATTGATGTTAAACAGGATGGTATGTTAAAATTGATGGATGTCGTATCGCTACGTGTAAGGATGAAACAAGTTAGGGGCAAGTGGCTTCTTCCATAAGGACAAAAGTAGACGTTAAGCCCAATAGGAAAATCTGAGGGGTTGGCCTCCTTAACTCCTCCCAAATAAATTGCGTTGACTCTGCCCTAAATTCAGAGTTGAGTTACTCCCTTTTGTTTAAACTTCAAACTACCACTTTCTTTCTTTATTTTGCTTTTCCCGCTTTGCTGGTCTTCATGATTGCATTTTGAGTTATTTCGTATTTCGACAGCGAATCATTATTTTTGGATAATGCCTTTCATTTAAAAGAATGAAATTCCAGAATTTCCTATTCCGCTAGACTTCACATATTTTAGTAATGAAATCAAATTTGCACGTGTCAATCTCTGCTTAACTTAAGTGAAATTACCGACTTGGATTTGTTTGCAAGAAATTCAAGGATGAGAATTTATGATAAGAATTTGTATTCTTCCACGGATTAAGTTCAATTTTTGCTGTAATTTCTAACAAATTCTCTTAGACCTACAAATTAGAACATAGGATATGAATCAAAACTCTTTCTTAGCCCACAATCCAAAAACTGATTATCGTCTGTTACGACACAGTTTAAAATCTAATCCGCTTGCACCATTACGATCATTCCTTTGATTTCAAATTAATCTTATCTATTATGGATTATCGGATCATACAAATTAGATAGGATGGGTTTCATACAAGATACATCCTTTTAACAATTGAGATTTTATGGATCAAACTTAGCCATGTGGTATTATTAGGCATAAGTACAGCGGGAGTGCCAAAACTTGGCATGGAGGGACACTTAAGTGCCAAAAGTTACAAACGATACACTTAAGTCACTTTTCAAAAAAAAATGGATCACTTCAGTGCCAAGTCATCAGAACCCTACCGGAAATCCTACGTGGCAATTTTTTATTAATTTTCTTACCTACGTGGCTTGCCGGAAACTGAGTCAGCGAAAAATCAGCCAAAACGACGTCATTTTGGCTGACGTGGATTTTAAAAATTATTAATTAAATAATATTAAATAATTAAAATAAATATATTATTATAAAATCGATTTTATTAAATAAAAAAAAACGGAGAAGAAGGGGATCGGCGAGGGCTGTGCAGCCCTCGCCGCCGCCGCCGTCGCCGCCACTGGCCGGGGCCTGGTGACCTTGGCCAACCCTCGCCCACCGTTGCTGGCCCTTCTCGACAAGGGTGGAGCGGTGGCGGCAGCGGCGGCGAGGGCTGCACAGCCCTCACCGATCCCCTTCTTCTCTGTTTTTTTTTTAATAAAATCATTTTTAATTTTTTTAAAATCTGACGTGGATAATTTTTTTTTTTTAAATTTGCAAAAGTCGCCGAAAAAATGGACACGTGGCAGTTTGGCCGGAATTTTTTGCCGTTGGCACTTAACTGATCTCTTTTGCTCCGATTTTGGCACTTAAGTGTAACTTTTGTAACTTTTGGCACTTAAGTATTCCCCGTGGCAAGTTTTGACACTCCAGGGGTCCATACCTTGGTATTATTATGGATGAATTCTAGAAACTGACCGTATGCATTGGTACTGTTATATATTGAATAGAATTTATCGAGTAAACTTCGTGCACAGAAAAAATTGATTTTGAACCGTCCACAATAGTAGGCTCAATACGAATGTCTTCAACTTTTACAATTCAGATTTTTTTTACTATATATATTTTTATTTCATAATATCTTTCTTATTAGACCCTAATAATTGCGTCAACATTGGACTTTTGGTAGAGGCCTATGGTTTTTTTAATGAGAGTTTAAAATTGTCCAAACTCCTTAGTCATACTGAAGCGACATAATTATTGCAGTAGGGAAATGCATCTGCAAAAAGAGAGATTGCTAGGTGCTCCAACAACATTTACAAATATATTTATAATTACTATTAAAGTTTCTAAGTGTTTAGTAATTTCTCAAAACTATATGTAATTCTCGCAAAATCAGTTTATAGTAACTTTGAATGAAAAAGTTAATTAATAGGTTAAAAAAATTACTCAGGAACCTGAATAGTGGGTTCCAAGTTGCCTGATCTAACAACGCTCCTTGCTTCCTTCCACGTGAAGAGGCTTGTTTCCTAATTATGAATTTCCTCGAAAGTGGCCACGGTATCGTGCAAATATCCTTTTTGCCCTTTCAGAATGTTTATCAAAGTTTTTTCGTTGTTTCTGTAGGACCTCCAACAATTAAAGTACGTTGACTTGAGTGACTGCAAGTCACTGGTTAGTATGCCTGATCTCTCATGTACTCCGTATCTCAAGGAGTTGGATCTTTCATATTGCAAAAACTTGGTAGAAGCACATGAGTCAATTGCATATCATGACAAGTTACAGATATTAAGGTTAACAGGTTTCTCTGAACTTAGTGTTTTTCCGGATGTGCTCGAGTCAAAACATCTCCAAACTCTCTACCTTGATGGTTGCACAAAATTTGAAAGGTTCCCTGATATTCCAAATGAACTTGAAGACCTGGAAGACCTTTGGTTACTAGGGACTGCTATTAAAGAACTTCCACCATCAATAGAAAATCTCGTCTCTTTGGAGAACATGGTTTTAGATAATTGCAAGAACCTGGTAAGTCTTCCACCTAGCATTTACAAGTTACAAAACCTTGAAGACTTGGGACTTCCGGGTTGCACAAATTTCACTAGGTTTGCAAAATACGAGGATTCAGCTAATTCGTGCTTGGAGATTGGACTTCCAAGTTTCGATCGTTAGGACTTGAGGGATGTAACCTATCCGAAGTACATTTTTTCGAAAATCTTTCCTGTTTTCCCTTCTTAAGACAGTTAAGGCTAACAGGGAATAATATTACTAGCCTTCCTTCATCCCTAAATAAGCGTGCTCATTTGTCTCATTTGATTGTTGAAAATTGCCATCAACCACAAGAGATTCCCGAGCTTCCACCAAGTTTCAGCTACCTTTATGCGGAAGGTTGCAAATCTCTGAAAAATAATGGAGATTTAACTTCACTTCATCATTTTGTCTATAGAGGTTTGAGCATGGCTGATGCTTACTCAAGTGGCCGGGTTCGATTCTCTCTCTCCCTCTCTAAAACACACACATCGATTTGGAGCATATGTTGAATCCAGTTAGTGCTTGTATTGTGCAAAAGCACAAAATACAAGATTGGAGGCTTAAGAAAAGCAAAGCAAAGAAATATAAAGTGATTTTGCATGTATATGCATGTAATGGAGTTGGCTACCATTCCTTTCTAGGAATAATTTCTATTACATGAGGCTTGTATGTTCATGCAAGTAAGGTTTAATGGATAATTTATAAGGATTTAATCTTAAGTGGAATTCACTCGGATTACTTACTAAACTCAAATTGAGAATTATTCTATTGGAGCGCTAATAACAAACTTAGGTACTTTCTAACTTGTTTTTTTTTTATAACTGAGGTTGACAACAGATGCCTCACGATTTCAAAATTATTCTCTCTGGAGGAGAGCTGCTAGAGTGGGTCTTCCCTGCTGAAGAGGGTTCTGTATCTTTCATGGCTTCAAAGGATTTGTATAACAAGTTTCTTGCATTGGCTCTTTGTTTCATTCTCTGTAATGATGAATCGGAAAAGGAAACTTTGGTTGTATCACATGTTAATGGAAAAAGGCTGGATCACTCTCCACATACTTCATATACTTCCGATTTGGATCATATCTCACTTGAGTATCTCATACCATGTGACTTGTGGGGAGAAGTTGATTTTAGTCAAATTGATGGGAGTCATGTACGGTTTAGCAGTACAGTATTGGGAACAAGATCGAAAAAGTGGGGATTGCGAATACTATGCAAAGCACTAGAGGATGATTTAAAGGTTGAACTTCAAGACAATCAGCTAATGGATCCAACTTTACTCTTTGAGATTTGTCATGAATAAACATATCTACAAGCCAAGAGTTCACTTATGCGCGAAGATAGCTCTTTTGAAACAGATCTACACCAAGACTCGCAAGATTGTCAAATGAGTACTAAGAACCATAGTCAAGGAGTATCAAAGAGAAATCATAAGCTTATTCTCACTGAGGCATGCAAACGACTTCCAATTCGATTGGCAGAGATGAGTATAGTGGTGTTGGCTTGCAGCTTTTGTTGTAAAAATGATCGAAACTTGCTAAGGAAGCAATTCAAAGGTAATTGAACTTGATGATCTTGATTACAATGCCTTTTTCTTGCTCTTCTCGTTTTCTATTCTTGAGAAACCTCGTACCATGCTTTTAACTTTAGCAGCTACAACGACGGAAATATCAGCCTTGTAGAGAGCTCGACAAGGAAAGAGAAAGAGAGTTTGACCAAGAAAGCATGCAAAGGTTGTGGCTGGAGAGTTACATTAGGAGGCTTGGGCGAGTAACACCGTGTGTGGAGGGTACATATCATGCGAAGAAAAGGCAAACAAGAACAATCTCACAAGTACAATATATGTTTTCTTTCTGGATAAATCCTCTTTTCTCTAGCATGGGCAAACTTCGAACTCCACCGCGCCACTTTCAGCATCACGACTGATCATCTTCCATCAGACACCAGCGAGCTATGAAGAACAGAAGAATTTTGTCTTCCTGAAACAGTCCCCAGCAAACCGATGGGCAGAGGTGACGGACTACCACCGCCAACCGGAGCCACAAAAACTAATGATGTATCTTTGGGTGAATGATTCTCTCCTAAGGTTCTGGGCTTCATGCAGCTTGGTATAAATCAAGTAACGTCTGGCACATCCGAGTTGTATTAAGTAACTGTGATACTTGAGCTGGATTTTGAAATCGATTCGTTTGGTGCTATAGTTGCTCTGGAACTTGGGGGAATGTGTCATTGAATTTGTTCGAGAGACGCTGAGTAAGTATTTCTTCGTAAGTTCAGTCCGTGGATGCTTGGGAGTGAATTCATTGGTAGTCAATGTTACATGAAGGTATAGCTTTTCTATCTTTCTTTTCAAAGAAAGAAGCAGGTGAACTTGAGGTTTAAAGGAAAAACCAGCGAGGTAGAGTGAAACAAAGGGAAGTAGGGTGTACATGGGTTGGTTTTAATAGAATAATTAATTATTAAACTGCGTCTTTGTCTAATAGCTTAAACCTTTAGAATAGTTGACAGTAGTCCTATCCAAATCTCACATGACATTGGACTCATCGGAGTAGAGGATCTTGAGTTCGGATCTTTCCAAACCTCAATTGCCCCCCAGAATTAAATATATCCATGGTAGCACTATACGGAAAGATCAGACTAAGCGTGAGGAGGATTGATAAAATAGTTAAATATTAAACCATGCCCTTCATTTAGTAACTTAGAGATGGAGAGAGAGAGAGAGAGAGAGAGAGAGAGAGAGAGAGAGAGAGAGAGAGAGAGAGAGAGAGTTTTGGGTGCTTTTCAGGTGTCTAGGGATTTTGGATGTGTAGTACGTACCTATCATAAAGATGTGCAATGGGTCATAGGTTTTTCAGCACAATTAAATTGGGAGAACTTAGATCACTAGGATAGGACTCTGTCACTTAGTTTTACGAGGTGCTTGAAGAGGCAAAACATTAAGGAATGAAGAAGCGAGATGGCAAGCCACCAGGAAAGGTTGCTTGACGGTGAAGTCCTCTTACCACACACTGATTTGGCAACTAGGAGAATTGAAAACTAAATTTACATGGAGCGTGAGAGTAATGTGAACATCCTTCGTGCCCATGGAGAACTGGTTAGGTGGTGGATATGATAAAGAAAAAAAAATTTAAAACACAGAGTTTGCGCAAGTTCTTCAGAAGAATAAAGACAAAAGCAAAAGAAGCTAATTGTCAATTATGATTTCTGAGGCTTCGCAACAGTTTAGTTTTTGTTTTTCTTTTGAAATACTCATGTGCCATTGTAGTCATGAAGAAAAGTGATCTAGAAGCCAAAACTCCTGGAAGCTCCTTGAATGTTTGAATGAAACCTAATTAATGAAAGATAAGCTTCTGAGGTGCCGACGATAGGACAAACTAAGAATGAGCAACATGTAGTTTCTCAAATTAGTTGCTGTTTTTTGCTTTAGTGTAATTACAGCCTAATCAGCTAAACAGTCACATAAGTTTTACATCTGAATTCAAGATGAGTATGTGGTGATCATTATTGCTTCGATATTTGTGACCACCAAATTATACTAGATTTGGAAGATCTTGATGGTATAGCCACAAGACATGCATTCATTGTAAAATTTCTTAATATGAACAATCAATAAATTAAGAATGAATTCGATTCATACATGATTGTAAAACACTAAGAATCCATATATGTACAGCGGAATTAGAACATACTTATTTGAGCCATGGCCTCACTTGATTGAAAATGGATCAAGCTGATATAATAAGTGATCTGTCGATATGCCGAATTTTCCTCTCTATAACCTATTTCGGTTTAGCAGCTTTAATGGGATTAAGCGACTAATAGGTATAGCCTACCCTTTTATAGGCTAAAGAGGGGACCTAGCAAACCTTAATTAACAGCGTGTCAACTGGGGCCCTCCCATTATGGGCTTCAGTTAAACACAATTGCCTACACTTTGCTGCTCAACTAGGCCCGTTATTAATAGATGCCAAAACCCAATTCAATAAGATCACTTGAGGGTTCAAAATATATTGGAATATCCATTAACCCGATTATATAAAATAGAAAATTAATTAATTAATGTAAGCCCATTATTGGAAATTTCCAACATTCTCCCACTTGGGCTACATTAATTAATTTGTTTTATTTTGAAAACGATTTTTACTTTGAAAATGACACTCTCGGGTTAATAACTGAAAATTTGTTTTATGTGGCCACAATTTTGAAAAAATAATATTCCAATAACGGCATCTCAAAACCAATCCAATCCTATATAACCTCATTATAGGAGTATGGCGACCAACGCGTTAAGAAAATATCGCAACACATGACCTTCCCTAATCACATATAATAAGCATTATATTTTCATGAATCATGGGCCTAGTAGTGTGGTAAGAAATAGTGCCAATATGTGATCAAAATATACACTATTTCTTATTGGTCTTCGTTGCAATTTCTCAACGACATGAATTGCATCAACGCAATTTCTAAACAATATGAAATTGCCTCAACGCAATTTCTAAATAACATGAAATTGCCTCAGTGTGATTTCTAAATAATATGAAATTGCACAACTATGTCACAATCCAACATAAGATCTCATAATTAGTGACATCCAGTCGTCTTTAAATTAAAATTTATTTAAAGATACTGTTTCATATTTCCATTTCTCAGTCGACAGGAGAAAGGATAACAACAAAATCAATAATAATGATCATCAAAAGTAAATGCTTTAATAGACATTATAAAAGCATTATTATTTTGTATATAGTTATAATATCCAGAAATACAAACTATAGAGCTCCCACTAACAAAAGATATCAAAGACTCTAAAACGTCCATATTCTTTACATGTTTTTTAAACAAAATGGGTCGTAATCCTTTTGTTAGGGAATCGGCCAACATGGACTCAGTTCTAATATTCTCTATCACAATGTCTCCATTTTTTACTAAGTCCTTAACAATATAATATTTGATCTCCATGTTTTTGGACGCATTGCTGATCTTGTCATTCTTGGAATAAAACACAGTTGCAGTGTTGTCATAGTAGATCACCATAGGTCTAGCAATAGAGTCCACAACTCACAATTTAGAGATCAAATTTCTGAGCCAAACAACTTGAGTTGACGCACCATAACACGCCACAAACTCAGCATACATTGTAGAGTTCATAACCAAGGTTTGCTTTGTGCACTTCCATGAAATAGTACCTCCAGCCATCATAAAAATATATCCAGAAGTTGATTTTCTATCATCCGAACAACTAGCAAAATCAACATCTAAATATCCAATCACCTTTAGATCCTATACTCTACCATACACGAGCATGAAGTCTTTTGTACATTGCAGATATCTCATCACTTTCTTAGCTGCAGCCCAATGTTCATGACCTGGATTCGACAGATATCTCCCAAGAGTATTTACAGCAAAAGCAATATCAGGTCTGGTGCATACTTGTGCATACATAAGACTGCCAACTGCACTAGCATATGGAACATTCTTCATTGCTTCTTTTTCAACATCATTCTTGGGGTATTGTTCTATGCTCAATTTATCTCCTTTCACAACAGGAGCTTCACCAACCTTGCAGGTTTGCATATTAAACCTCTTCAGAACACGATCTATATAACTTTTCTAAGATAATCCCAGAATCTTCTTAGATCTGTTACGATGAATTTCAATGCCTAGAACAAAAGAGTCTTCCCCAAGATCTTTCATATCAAACTTTATAGACAGAAAACTTTTTGTGTCATTCAATAGATCAAGATCTCTACTAGCAAGCAAAATGCCATCTACATAAAGTACTAAGAAAATATATTTACTCCCACTTACTTTCATGTATATGCATTGATCAAACTTGTTTTCTTCAAAACCAAATGATCTCACAACTTTGTCAAATTTCAAGTACCACTGATGTGATGCTTGTTTGAGACCATAAATAGACCTCCGAAGTTTGCACACCATATGCTCCTTTCCAGCTTCTTTAAACCCTTCAAGTTGCTGCATATATACTTCTTCATCCAAATCTCTATTTAGAAAAGCTGTCTTGACATCCATTTGGTGAAGCTCTAAGTCGAAATGAGCCACCAATGCTATAATTATCCGAAATGAGTCTTTAGTGGACACCGGAGAAAAAGTTTCAGTATAATCAATGCTCTCTCTCTACATGAACCCCTTTGCGACTAACCTCGCCTTAACTCTCTCTATATTGCCTTTGCAGCCAATCGGTTTATGCCCATCAGGTAAATCAACAAGTTTCCATACTTGATTATTTGACATGGAAATCATCTCGTCCTTCATTGCTTTTAACCATTCATCTGCCTGATCACTATCAAGAGCTTCTTTGAAGGTCGTCGGATCAACTATATGTCCAATGTCAAAATCAGCTTTTCCAAGATAGACATGATAATCAACTTGAAGTGCCGATCTTCTTTGTCGTTGTGATCTCCGCACAGGCATTTCTGGAGCTGGATTATTCGTCTGGGGAATTTCATTCGCAGTCATATCTCCAGTATCTGCTTCTTGCTGCGTTTCCACTCTACAAGGCTCTCGCATAGAATCATTCAAGATGGGCAATGGAATAGAAACAGTTTTGTTTGGTTCTTCCCTTTTAAAAGATTGAGAAGAATTCTCTTTAGCAACATCTAACTCTAGGAATTTAACAATTTGAGACTCAACGATTCTAGTGCCCCGAGTAGGACAATAGAACCTACACCCTTTGGAATGGTGAGGGTATCCAATAAAATAACATCTAGTAGTCCTGGGTTCGGTCTTTTTCTGGGAAGGATCATAAATTTTCACCTCCGCAAGACACCCCCAAATTTGAAAGTGATTCAAGCTTGGTTTTCTCCCCATCCATAATTCAAAAGGTGTTTTCGGCACTGATTTATTGGGTACAGGATTCAATATATAGACTGCAGTTTTAATTGCATCACCCCATAAGTATTCAAGCAAATTAGAACTGCCCATCATACTTCGTTTCATCTCCATAAGTGTGCGATTGCACCGTTCAGCTACACCATTCTGTTTAGGACTCCCAAGCATTGTATACTGAGCAACAATATCATAGTCTTGCAAGTATTTAGCAAATGGTCCAATTTGTTGTCCAGTCTCAATATATCGTCCATAATACTCACCATCGCGATTAGATTTGACAATTTTGATAATTTTTCCCAATTGTTTCTTAACTTCAGTGCGAAATACTTTGAACATGTCAAGAGTCTCAGCCTTCTCCTTAATTAGATAAACGTAACAATAACAGGAGAAATCATCAATGAAGGTGATGAAGTACTTATTTCCACACAAGGTGGTTGAGTATAGCCCGCTAATATCTGTATGAATTATCTCCAATAGGTTTTGACTGTAAGTAGTGCCTTTCTTCTTAATTTTAGTCAATTTTCCCCTCACACAATCAATACAAGTCTCAGTATCATCTGAGTCAAGAGGAGGAAGAATATCAGCCTTGATGAGTCGCTTTACCCTTTCTTTGGAGATATGCCCTAATCGCTTATGCCACAGCAATGGAGATTTCTCTTTTAATCAAGGATCTCTTAGCAATATTGTTCTCGACATTAAAAGAACAATATAGTCTATCGAGAGAAAAGGACAATCGATATAATACATGACACAGAACACAATTCCCAATAATTCTAGAATCATAACCCAAATCCACTATTTTATTTGCAAAATAAAGACAATATTCAGCTTTGTCAAGCAAAGAAAGAGATATTAAGTTTCTCCTAAAACCAGGAACATAAAAGACATTGTTCAAAATGAGCTGAAATCCAGAATCTAAATTCAAAACAACTATGTCTATGTGCTCCACATCAACTCCGACATCGTTTCCAACTTTAAACTTTAATTCTCTCAGACTTAGATTCCTTAGATTTGTTAGACCCTATAAGGTAGTAGTCACATGAACAGTAGCACCAGAATCAAGCCACCAAGAATCTGGAAGAACATCAACTAGATTTGATTCAAAACAAACCAACAACTCACCTTGGTGACGTTCTTTTCTTCCTTTTAGCCAAGCTTTGAACTTGTAGCAATTAGCTCTCTTGTGACCTTGCTTCTTGCAGTGAAAACACTTGAAATCCTTATCTCCATTTCTCCCATTATTCACATTTTTCTTGAAGTCTTGGCTTTTCTTTGGACCATGAGCATTTGATCCTTTAGGCTTCCATTTTCCCCTAGAGCAACTCGACCTGGCATTAGTAATTAAGTGGGCTGACTCATGCCTCTCCTTCTTTAACTTCTCCTCCTCAATCACACATTTTGTAATCAGGGCATTAACGCTCCAAGTCTCATTCTGAGCATTATAAGCAGTCTTAATTTGGCTGAATTCGGTTGGCAAAACATTTAAGACTTGATGTACAATATAATCTTCAGAAAGAACAATTTTATGGGCTTTGAGTTTGGACTAAATGTGGATCATCTTCAGTATAAATTCTCTAACACCCACAGCAGCATCATATCTCATATTTGTTAACTCATTTAGCAAGTTTCCAGCTTCAGTCTTATCTGAGACTCTATATCGTTCTCCCACTACTTCAAGGAACTGTCTTGCATTCGTATTTTCCGGTAAACCACTAATGAGATGCTCAACAATGGACCTCTTCATAGCAATGAGGCTCAGTCGGTTGGATTTTTCCCATCTAGCATAATGGGCCTTTTGATCTGCACTACTTTGATCATTAGGCTTGGGAGGCTCATTCTCACATAGAGCCAAGTCCATATCCACAATTCCCAAAGCAAACTCTATATTTTGCTTCCACCTCTTGAAGTTTGATCCAGTTAACATCTCAATCGTGGCATTGTTGTTCTTCACAACAAAAGTAACTGTTTGTCACAAATAATGCAATATGATCAATTATGGGCAATAAGCAATTCCACAAAATAATTAATATATTATAAACTCCCCTTTGGGCAGAACGTATAATACACCATTATTTTCCACAACATGAAGCTTGTAAAACAACAACAAGGAGAATTACATATATTTGTTAAGGATCCATCCCCTTTGAGCAGACAAATCTTTTAAATTATACATCTCCATAATATCAATATATAAAGAATTACACATAACTCTAAAATTTATCCCCTTTGGGAAGATAAAACTTTTGAGTCATACATCCCCATTAATTATCTCTATTATATCAATATAGAGAGGAATTACATATAATTTTCAAAAATTTATCCCCTTTGGGCGGATAAATATTTTTTTCAATTATACATCTCCATCTTTTATTGGGAATTTATCTTCATGCAATTTTCAAATTAATATACACAATAACCCCCTTTGGGAGGGTAATTGTATATACTGATTTTATTAATAGAAACTCCAAAAATTTTTATAATGTTCCATTTAATCGATGCCCAAAATTCATCAATATGAAGCACTTAACAACATATACTTCCCAAAATCATATTACATTTATTAAACAACAATTTTTGCCACTCCTTTTTTTTAATCATTTATTATTATTATTTTTATTATTATTTTTATTATTATTTTTATTATTAGGCCCAGCAGGCTTGGGCCAAAATACTCTGGTCACCGGCCCGCAGGACTTCTTCCAGAAGCCAAGAAAGCCAAAATACTCTAGTCACCGGCCCGTGGGACTTCTTCCAGAAGCCCAGTTTTTGGGCTTCTGCCTAGAATCCATAAGTTGGGCGTAAGCCCAGCTTTCTCCAGAGGATCGCCTAGCTTGGCTGGGCTTCTGGAAGAGACCCAGATTCTAGGCCTGCGGCAGAATCTCAGAAGATAGGAAAACAGGCCTGAAACCAAAAGGAGCCAGAAGCCCAGCAGACCCCCCAAGCCCAGACGACTGCCTGGCCCGACTGGAGGTCTTCTTCAACCTCCAGCCGGGTCTCGAAATCTGCAAACCGGGTCATACGACCCGGTTTTGACCCAAATCTTAAGAAAACATATTAGGGTTGATTTTGATGAAATTTTTCCATGGGTTTTGATTCTAACACCATTATAAAAGGATTAGAGTGAATTAAATGAAGAACTAACCAACAAATCATCAATATTGAAGCTTCAAAATTTTCGGATCTTATACCCATGGCCGAAAATCAATTTTCTCAAGTTTAAGGCAAAAAAAACTCACTTTAATGCAGCTAAACAATTCTAAAGCATATATATAACAATACCCATGCATCAATTTATAACATACTTCATTCAATTGCAAGTAATTTAAAAAATTTTAGAACTTTTCAAGGTACAAACCCTAGAATTTCAAATTTGAAATTCTCTCTCAATTCTCAACGAAAATCTATAAATTATATATGGTTGGAAAGATCTCGACATGTAGAATAAAAACCCTAAGGTTTCAGAATCAATTGATCAAAGAGTCCTCATGAAAAAATAACAACAACATTTGGTTCAAGAGAAGAAATTTTGAATTTGTTCATAAAAAAAATAATAATTTTGGGTTCTACAATCATATATGACAGTCTCTGATACCACATGTAGAATTTCTTAATATGAACAATCAATAAATTAAGAATGAATTCGATTCATACATGATTGTAAAACACCAAGAATCCATATATGTACAGCGGAATTAGAACATACCTGTTTGAGCCATGGCCTCACTTGATTGAAAACGAATCAAGCTGATATAATCAATGATTTATCGGTATGCCGGATCTTCCTCTCTCTGACTTTTTTCGGTTTAGCAGCTTTAATGGGATTAAGCGACTGATAGATATAACCTACCATTTTATAGGCTAGAGAAGGGATCTAGCAAACCCTAATCAACAGCGTGTCAACTGGGCCCCTCCCACTATGGGCTTCAGTTAAACACAATTGCCTACACTTTGCTGCTCGACTAGGCCTGTTATTAATAGATGTCAAAATCCAATTCAATAAGATTACTTGAGGGTTCAAAATATATTGGAATATCCATTAACCCAATTATATAAAATAGAAAATTAATTAATTAATGTAAGTCCATTATTGGAAATTTCCAACATTCATCCCATCCTAGCTGCATATTGATGCTGAGATATTGCTACTGGTAGCATCTCGATGCTAATTTCTTCTTGAATTGCCTGTCTGCATGCATGCATGAGAGAATTATTGACTCTTATCCTCATGTTTTCTTCTCCTAACAAGTAACGAGACCTATTTCCTTTTCTTATATATAAGGCAAAGCTTGCTTTGGACAGCCTTGAAGTTCCAATGGGATAAGAAACTGATTTTCAGTAACTAGGTGCATTTTAGATATGTTACTTTATTTTCCAATTAAAATTATTAATATTTTAATTATTATTAGTGAATGTTTCACGTTGTAATTTACTTTTTTGTATTTTATTTTAATTGAGCAGCTGTGTGACTGTTGAGGATAGAAGCATTATTGCGGCAGGAAGAAACTGGACTAATGAGCCCAAAATGTATGTTCATCATTGCTTCTCCACCCCCTTCTGTAAAGTTTGGCCAACAGCTTTTTGCTATTGTTCTGAATTGATACCCTCGAATTATCCAGTTGTACATTATTGCTGATCATTTTATGTTTCTCCCTTAATTATTTCTTCAATAGATGATAAAATAATATATCTGAACAAATCTATTAATAGGAATTTTCCATGCATTATTGGCTATGACAGGTTTTGTTCCCATTATTCTTTCATAAAATATGACCAAGGCTAACAATAGCAATATTCTTGCTTTATTATACACCATGTGTTGCGTTTTTCATCTGCGATTGTGCTCTGTTTGGAATAATATTACGGTCTTTATTGCATTTGTGAAGTAGACTTTGGTATACTAGGTGTAAAAATGCATTAGCAAGCATTGTATTGCTTTTTAAGATGCAAGAACTCACTCCCTGGGCACATTTCTTCATTCAATGGCCATATTTACTCAAATAATTTGATCCTGGTTTTTGGTAGAGATGATCTCTTATCTAATATTGTATTGCTGCAATAATTTACGGTTATGTGGTGACATTACCCTACTATAAATGACTTTGTGGACCGTAATGAATAGTTTATGTGAAAAATATTTGGCCCTTTTAGTATCTTGTGGAGCATAATAAAACAAAGGCACATGCTGCTATAGGGGTGTATATATATATACTGTAGAAAAGGTGGAGGTGGCTAATCCAATAAGAAGTCTTTGTTTCCATGTGAGATTCTCAGCAACTTCAAGCGAGCAAAACTTGTTGACTTCGTGTAGTATATGCCTTAATCAATCTTATATATGCTCTTAATTAGTTAATTTGACAGAAAAACACTTCTTATGAAGTGTATTCCTTTATTTATGTTAACCTATACAAAGAGAAACTGTCTTTCTGATAAAGCTCCTAAATTTGATACGCTTGCTATGTGTTTCTCCTTGCGCTTCTATAGGCAACAAGGCATGCGAGATGGAAGCTCTTGGTGTCCTTTCTGGAATGATGGCAGGGGACTGGATTTTCAGCTGCAGAAGTTGCAGAGGAGTTTTAAGCATGCTCCCTTTTGCGACATGTGGACCATGTATAACGCACGCAGCAGCATTATCAATTACATCTTTTCACCGACAACTCAAGACTCGAGACTCCCGATTGCAACATGGCCCATTTTCTGGTGAAAATGAGTCATTTTAATGTTTTGAAGTTCCATTTCATTTCATTTATACTTATATGCCGTTTTCTTAATAAGTCAAAGATTGATCGTTAGGATGCCGTTTTGGTCAAACTAAAGAGTCAACTTAACCAAAAAGGCAACTCCTGGTAAACATTTTGTAAAATTTCCGAAAATCATGAAAGACATCAATCTTACATTTACAAGCATGGTTAGGCTTTTAATGTGCATTTTTTTTATGAAAAAGATTGAGAGTTGACTCTTTGGTCAAATCGAAGACTTTAACTCTCGATTGAAAAAATGCTAAAATTTATTGATTTGATTTTTTTTTCTTTTTACACTTGATCTAGGGACCATGGCAATACAATGTTTCCGGCCCAATTTCAAGAATTTGAGCCCAAACTTGACAGCCAATGTTCAAGCACAAATTTAGGGATGCGATTAACCTCTCGCGACAAAATTAATTTAGTTTCAATATTATTTTAGCATAATCCGGATAATCATAATAAATTGTAAAATTAAGCAAAAATGACAAATTGGGACCAAGAGAGTCGAGTTGGGTCAACCTATTTGACCTAGCCCGATTTAGCCGAATGGACCGAACAATTCAAAGGTCCATAGAGCAATTTAGAGAGAAATAAGACAACCAGAAAGCCTTAGGTTGACCCAGTTTGAACAAAATTGACTTGGCCCGAAAGTCCAGCCCATGGTTGGCCTCTACCCATTTTATTTCCAAATTTTTCAAGAGTTAATTCCATATCACTAATTTCATATTATTGATCCATGTGAGCAAATCATAGCCATCCATTTACCTTTTCCATCCAAGCCACCCAAGGTGATCTATGTGCTCAAATAAGAGCCAATAGGAGCTTTTATTAGCCATTAAGGGATGAATCAAAAGGATGAGGTGGAGGGCCAAGATTAACTATGAATTCAAAGCTTCCCTCCAATTTTCCCTTTCAAAGCCTAGACCCAAATTTAAGTGCTCTTAGAACAAAAAATTTACCGAAAATTTGACAAAAAAATTTATCGAAAAATTGACAAAAAAATTCCCTCTAGAAATTCTCTCTCCCTTGGCTCCCTCTCTTGGCGTCTTTCACTAGCGAAAGCTCCGGACAATTCCTAGCTGTCCTCTGGGGCCAATTTGCCGACCTTGCCTTGCGATCACCTTGATCAAAGTGTCCTTCACCAAATCGTGTACTTCGTTTGTGGTTCCTGCCGTCGGATTTGCTAGATTGCACTTAATATTCATTGCTTGCTCACGAATCATCATACAAGGTAGGAGCATCAATCTCTCTTTTAATAATTTCATGGTATCATCCAATGATCCTTGACGAAACTACAGTAAAAAAATTGAAGTACAACTTCAATCTATAGTTGATGATCAAGGTAGGATGTAATGAAACTGTTTAATTAGAAGTTTTTAGGATAAGCTCGATTTCTAGAAAATCAAAGTAATTACATGTTTAGGTCAATTTTAGACTTCAACTACATGATAGCCGAGCTATCTTAGATGAACATTAAACTAGATTTAAGCCAATTGCATGTTGATTGAACTGGGACTTACATGTTTGGCTGATGATCTTTAGGAGTTAGGTCTAGCTTATGTTCAATTGTAGATTTGCATGTTCAATCCTTAGTTAATTCAAGTTTGGCTGAGATTCCTATGAAATACATGAGAGTGATTTGAGTGTCAATTAGCCTTAGGATGATGGGAGTTGCATGTAAGTTGAATCTAGAGTAAGAGGGATTTTCATTAATGATTCTTAGGATTATGAATTCATGATGTTGATGATAGCTGAATTTTGTGTGTGAATGTTAGTTTAAATGTTCATAGGATCAAGTTTGAAAATGTTCATAATTTGGAAAATTGATGATATGAACATAGGTTGAACGAGGTTGAAGATGTAGAGGATTCTGGAAACTCGTAATCTAACCTGACCTAACCTTTAGGTGTTCTTCAATATTTCAGAAAAGTATAAAATGAATCAGGAAAAGCTGTCTTCAGGTGAATTAAACTAGACTTCACATCTTTTAACTTGGTATAACGATCATCAAAATTGAACATCATTTGGATTGCAAAAGCTTGTTCAAAGTTATCGAAGAAAACTTACCGCAGATCTGGAAGATTTACCCATGTTAATCAAACTTGTTTTGCAACTTAAAAATATCAGGAGGCTTTTTTTTGCAAGAAGTTTAAATATTAAAGTTATTAAGGAAGCCTCGAATGTACTGATTGACGAGTTTGCAAGAAAAATTTCGGCCCCTTCAGCTTTAATTGCTAAAACCCTAGCTATGCATGAGGCCCTGCTGTTCTTAAGTCAAAAAAGGGGAACTACAGGCAATAGCAATGTCACGCCCCGACTCTCGAGCTCGTGACAACCCCTTCTCTTGGTCGATAGAAAGCGACGTCCCAGGCCTCGTTGATGACCATTCATTTTCATCTTTCGTTATACGCAAGCGGAAGACGAACCATCCCCAGTCCAACAAATAATCAAGCAATCAATCAGGGATAGACGGATGAACAGTAGAAAACTCGACTACTCATTTATACAACTTACTGGATTAACCAACGGAGGATTGTCTTTCGAATTACAAGCCCGTCAAAAGGGACCGATCCATCCTCTAAGCCAGGCCAAAAAGAAACTAGGTTAATCCAGCTATACAAAATGAACCCTCGAGTTCAACACCACGGTCACTCAGACCCATCAGACTCTACTCCGTCAGGTCGATCACTGGAGAAGCGGGGGCAGGATTCTCCACTGTAGGTGCGCTATTCTAGGGGCCTAAAAATGGTTAACCACGACGAGTTGAGATAAAATCTCAGCGAGTTCTTCCCCTAAGCCCCGGTTAGTACACCAACTCAACCCGGGGTATCTCTCCAGAACCACCCCTCACTCAACCCAACAACAAAAAACCAGCAACCCACAAGCAAACAACAGACAAGGGCAACCAACAAACAATTAGTTGGTTCGCATGCAACCTTACCCAGTATGCCATACCCTGCACGATAAACCTCACTCAATGCAACCAATAATCACATAGTCGGTTCGCATGCAACCTTACCCGGTATGCCATACTCTGCACATTATAAGTCAACACAATACACGCAATGCACATAGCGGTTAGATGATGCAGTTCATCAATCACATGCGAGTCGCATCACAAGCGATCTCACCTAGCCATTGCCACACCCTGCACGTTATCAATTCATGCGTGCGTGCCATAAATGATGTGATCATCTCATGCATAATCAGAACCAATGATGCTATGTTTTCTCATTAACTTTCGCATCCACACGTGTTCCGATTATTACTGCCTCACAGGGCTACAACTTGGCCGAGGTGCAATGGTGCTACAGCACCCTTCCTCCGCAGAGGCGCAACCATGCCCTTCCATGCTATTGCTACGGCGCTACGGCACCCTTCCTCTGCAGAAGCGCAACCGTGCCCTTCCGTGCTATTGCTACGGCGCTACGGCGCCCTTCTTCCATAGAGGCGCAACCGTGCCCTTCTGTGCAGGCTGAGGTGCTGTGGCGCTACGGCACCCTTCCTCCGCAAAGGCGCAACCGTACCCTTCCGTACCCTCCGAGGCACAACGGCGCTACAGCACCCTTCCCCTGCAAAGGCGCAACCGTGCCCTTCCGTGCCCTCCCTTTCCATAATCTCCGATAAAGCGGGTTCAACTTAGTGATCATGCAAGCATACCATCACAATCCACTTATTATCTTTAAGCATTAGCCAATGCACACATGCTTAAATATAAAACCTCAAATCATTTCTCACAAAAACGGTCCATTTCTGGTATTCCTCGGAAAAACCATTTTCCCCAGTTTTCTCATAAAAGCGATCCATTTCCAGTGTCCCTTGGACAAATCACTTTCTTTCTCATAAAGGCGGCCAATTTCGGGTGTCTCTCGGACAAATCATTTTTCCCTTTTTGTGAAATTCACATGATTCATGCGAATGTTCATGCCACGACACATCAATTTCACTTCATATGATCAAGACACATGAAATTATGCACAATTTCACTTCCGGACGAATAGTGCCGTGAACAGTAATCAATGAACAGTAATCCGTGAACAGTAATTTCCGAAATTCAATTAATAATAAATTAAATTCAGAAATTAAACAAAACATTGATTAAACACAAATTAATCAATCAATTAAGCTAAACAAGCTTAATTATCACATAATCCACAAATAAGCACAATTAAGCATAATCAAGCATAATTAAGCAAGATTAAGCTAAGCTAATTCTAATCACCTATCTAACCACCTATCTTAGGGCTAATACAACTTAATTAACCCTCCTAAACCAGCATTAACACTAATTAACCCAACCCTAAGCAAGTTTAGGCACTAAATAAGGATTAGGGGCTAAACTCACCCGTTAAGCGGGCCGGCGACACGGCGCGGCGGCGGCGACGAACCCGACACCCAGGGACCTCTCCCACGACACTCCAAGGCGGTCTCAGGCTCAGCACAGTAGCAACAAACTCCGATTTCCCCACTGAACTTCACAAAACAGCACTGCAGGAGGAGGACAAGGGCTGATCGAAGCAAAACGGCTTGGCCAGAGCTCCGGCGAGCAGCAGGTTGGCAATCGGCGGCACCCGGGGGTCGAGAGGGAACTGTTGGTGGCTGGTATGAGAGGTGATTTGGTCGGAAATGGAGAAAAATAGCAGCAAAGGCGAAACTATGCAGTACCGCGTGAACAGTAGGTGGTCAGCGAGTAGCCGGCTTCTAGCGGCTGTACGAATCGGCCAGCGACTCTTTTCGCGGATCGACCGATGTGAACAATACGAAATTTCTGTGCTGAACATTTTGATAGGTGGCACGGCCCGAGATTCCACCGGGAAGGCAGCGAACAACTCAAATTTCGGTGAGAGGTCCAAGACAAAAACTGTAGAAATGCAAGGAGAAACAAGGGGAAGAGGGGCTGCGATTTTTGGAGAAGATGAAGGGGAGAGAGATAGAGAGAGATGAGAACTGGTCTTCAAACCTCATTAATGCCATTAAATGGCTTGCTTCAACCCCCAACCAAATGACATCATCTTCTCTCTCTTCCTTTTGACTTTTCTTCAAAATATCCAAGAGCATTTTAGTCATTTCCACCTTGCACATTTCCCAATCTGCCCTTGGGCTGAAAATGAAAGGCGGGCCTAGGAAACAGGCTGAAAAATGAATAGGAACGGGCTCGGGAATTTGTTGGGCTCGAATTGGTTCACGTTTAGACAACGGGCTCGAGAGAGTTAATGATCGGTTTGGCCCAACGGGCTCACTTGCTTGTCTTGGTCTTCCACGATGGCTGCCCCACCTTGGGCGTGAGGCCCACACTGATTTTTCTCGGCTCACGTCCTCGTAGGCTCAATTCCTCGGTCCGTAAACCCCTTTCCCAAAAACTCGGCTCAACCGAATTGTCGACTATCAAGGAAGCATCATCCAAAAGTCCGTCCCGAACGTTCTCGAAAATTCGAAGTCCAATCTTGGATTCTCATGGCATGTTAATTTCGCCCGAATGCCATTTTGGTACTACTCGAGCTGACAGGCGGCTTCGAGGATTCACGCGTAACCAACTCGTGCCGATTCACGTTCAAAACTTCTTAACACATGGACGTCCTTGACTACATGAAATTGCGAAGGATCGATTCTTATTTCAAAGTACACGATTATCAAGGATCGACATAGGGCCGTTCGCGGGTTCGATAACAGTAGATGGAATCACCCGTCGTCCCATTATTTCTATCAGCGAATCGACCTCTAGTCGTCCCTGAAATCGGCCTGCATGACTATAGGATCGTCTTTACGCAAGTCTCACAGTCGAGTCGTTTTCCTAGGTCAAGTTCTTTAGTTGCACAAGTTCTGTCCTCATTAGCCTTTCCCCTCAAGGTCAGTATCTCAGGAGTGATCAGTTCCGAGTGAGATCAACCAACAATACATTGGCGAAATTAACGTTCATTCCTCCCTCAAAGGGCTCGAATTTCAGGACATCACAATTCTTCCCCCTTTACAAAAATTTCGTCCTCGAAATTTGCAACTATTGACAAATCCTCAAAAGATGGGGGTGTTGATGCTTCATCACTTTCTCACTTTCCCCACATAGCTCTCTCTGTTTCGTGATGTTGCTAGATCACCTTAACCAAAGCGATAGTCTTGTTGTGAAACACTTGCTCTTTATAGTCTTCTATCTGTACCGGCCTCTCCACGTACGACACCCTATCGTCTACGTCCAGCTCTTCAAAGTTCAAAACATGAGTCGGGTCTGGTTCATACTTTCTCAACACGGACACGTGGAAAACGTCATGTGCTTGAACAAGTTTCGGTGGCAACGCAAGACATACGCTAAAACATGTACCTCGTACTTAACTTTCCTTTCTTGCCAAATCTGGAAGTACCCCTCATCGGTGATACTTTCAGAAACACATGATCGTCCACCTTAAACTCCAACGGTCTACGACGCTTATTTGCACAACTCTTCTGACGACTCTAAGTGGTCTTTAGTCTGACTCAGATAATCTGAACTGCATTCAATAACTGTGAAACCGAATTTTGAACCAACGATTCCCTGTTCTCTAACCTCGTTCTACAAACTGGAGTTCCACAAACTTGATCACATTGCGGCTATACCATTTCGATAAAATCTTATCTCATAAACACTCTCTTTTTGCACAGTGCATAGTTCAATTCATTTCTGCCCCTTTCGACATCCTAGAAGCCTGCCGGGAGTTGCTCCTTACTCAAGCACTCTAGCCCCGACAACCACTCCCCGCCCTCGTCGGATCAGTCGCTATGGGCATCTTCGAACTACTCCACTACTAGTCCCTTTTAGACATGCACCATCTCATAGAAGTATTATCCGCTTTGGCCTGTCCCATACCAAGCCTCACGGTTTTAACCTTGTTTGAGCACCTCAAAGTGCAAAAATTTCTCTAGCTCGTCAACCCATGAGCTTGTTTCCACGAGGTCACTTATTGACACTTGAAATCTGATTCACTGAATTTCCATCGAACCATCATCCGAATTCCACAAACCACCGATTTTTCTTTCAATATTCCTTTCACGTCCATTTAATAACCAAACCAAGAATTCACCTCAACCACATAAAAATTAGTGCAAATCAAATGTCATTTATCGCACTAAAGGCTCTCGAATACTTCTTCAAATCCTTTCTAATTGATCATCCGTCTGTAGATGGTACGCCGTATTATACTGCAGTTTCGTTCCCAAAGCCGACTGCAAACTTTTCTAGAAAGTTGCCACAAACTTAGGATCACGGTCAGATGTGATCGTCACTGGAACTCCATGTATGCGCACAATCTGATGTACGTACAACTCTACATACCTATCCAACGTAAAATATTTTCTTACGGCAACGAAGTAAGTTGACTTCATCAATCTGTCAACTACTACCCAAATCGAGTCATTGCCTTGCTGACTCCTTGGCAATCCCATCACAAATCCATGGTAATGTGTTCCCACTTCCATTTGGGAATTTCAAGAGGTTGTAGCGGTCCACCAGGCTTACAATGCTAAGCCTTTACTTGTTGGCAAGTCAAACACTTGGCCACGTGCTTTGTAATGTCCAACTTCATACCGTTCCACTCCTTAAGTTTTGCATCTTTCGAAACGCACAATCGCCCTCAAAACCTTAATGTCCTATCCTCGGACACTTGAAATTTTGCTTTTCTCTTTGCTTGATCCATCTATAGGATCTTAAAAATTTCAGGATCCGTCGCTTGGGCACTCTTAATCCTACTTTGCATCTCGGGTTCCACTCTGAGAGTGGCCATTAGACTAGCAAGATGGCCAACCTCAATTTTAAAATCTGAGTCCCCGACTCCCTCCAAGAGAATCCATTCTCGTACCCTTATCTGTGCAATTGTCGACTTTCGACTGAGTGCATTTGCCACTTTATTCGCCTTCCCCGGATGATATAGAATTTCGCAATTATAGTCTTAAGAAGTTCCATCCATCATCGTTGAACATGAGGCAAAGATGATCATCGCTAATTCCAAATCATACGTCGAATAGTTAAGCTCGTGAAGCCTTAACTGTCAGGATGCATATGCAACCACCTTGCCATGTTGCATTAACACACAGCCTAGTCCTTTATACGACACATCACTATAGATCTCGTACCCACTAGGACCAAATGGTATTGTCAAGATAGGTTTACTCTTGAGCTCTTGGAAATTATGCTCACACTTGTCCGTTCAATTAAACCTCTCCTCTTTCTTTAACAACCTCATCGATGGCATGGCTATCGCAAAGAAACTTCTCCATGAAACATTTGTAATATCCCGCCAATGCCAAGAAACTTTGAATATCAGTTACTGTCATAGGTCCCGGCCAATTCATGACCGCCTCGATCTTAGTCAGGTCAACGACGATCCCTTCACCTGAAATTACATGCCCTAAAAATGCCATGTGAGATAGCCAAAACTCGCACTTGCTAACTTAGCATAAAGTTCATACTTCCTCAAGGTCTATAGTTCTGATCTCAAGTATTTCTCATGATCCTCGGGACTCCACAAGTCTCAACGAACTGTCCTTTATCTAGTAGCTCTTGCATCTGCACTTTCAATTCTTTCAATTCTGACAAGGCCATCCTATAAGGTGCCTTGGAAATCGATTCAATCCCAGGGGCCAACTCAATTACAAACTCAATTTCCTCCAGAGAGGGAAACACATCCATGTACTCTTGTACCACAGCAATATCCTCCATCTTTGATCCTTCTACCAGTGTATCTGCCACCAACCCAATACCCTTGGCATCCAGTTCACAACAACCGAGTCACCTCGAGTGACGAAATTAGAGGAACGGAAGGTCCTCCTCGATTTCCCACAAATTCAAAACTACCACCCACTATTGGGTTAAACTGAATTGTCTTTCCATGACAATCCACTGTATGCAATGGCTTCCTCATGACCTAGTTTCGAGCGGTCGACTTTCCCACGTAATTCTTTCTATTAGGTGGGATAGGATTCCTTCTCCCATCTCGGTCCCTTTTCAAATTGACAACTGTCTCTACTTGGCACGAACCGCGAACTAGATGCGGTCGCCTTCTCAATCATTTCTTTCCTATCATTTGGGTCCCTCTTATACATCTATCAAACTTTTCTCAAGTTCAAGAGCATAGCTAGGCTTTCAATTCTTGCTTCAAGCCATCTCTAAAACGTCTCGCCTTATCCACAGGGTTCTCTACCAACCTCAACTATTACTTGGCCAACTCAGGAACTTCGCTTTCATACTGATCCACTGACATCTGATTTTGACGAAACTGTAGGAACTCTGCCATCTTTGACTCTCTCGTACTGTCTAAAAAGCACTTCCCGTTGAAAGCTTCACGGAAGGCACCCCAAGCTTGAGCCATGCCTTCGGGGAACACTCTTTCTTGAGTGACTTCCCCCCCCCCCCCCCCCCCAATTAATGACATTACCTTGAAGCTGATAAACTGCCAAAAGCACTCTGTTTTCTGTGAACACCTCAGCACTGTAACTGTCCTCTCGCTATCCCTTATCCAAAGGGTCGTAGCTTCAGGGTTGCCCATGCCACTAACCTCGGTGGCTTCATCTCAAGAACTGCTCTACCAGCCTAGGTATCAGTCTCTCATAGACCTCTCCTCTCACTAGGGAACACAAGACCACAGTAGAAGCACTCAGCTTGCTGTCCTATCAAGGTCTCTAGCACAGCAGGATCCCGTCAACCTAGGATCTACCAGCACACTACCTCTAGCACTGGTCTGACCAGACGCTGCCTTACGCCTAAGTGCTCTCTCTGCTCAGATTGCTCATCACTCTGGACTATGAGCAACCCGCCACCACACTAAACCACGAAATCAATCATAGGCATGTAATTAAAAGCCATCCCTATCTCACTATCCCAAAATCCCACGCACCTTATCACTCCAAGTCTCAACCTCGCTCTGATACCAAAACCGACGGGGATGTCACGCCCCGACTCCCGAGCTCGCGACAACCCCTTCTCTTGGTCGATAAAAAGCGACGTCCTAGGACTCTTCGATGACCATTCATTTTAATCTTTTGTTATGCGCAAGCGGAAGACGAACCATCCCTAGTCCAACAAACAATCAAGCAATCAATCAGGGATAGAGGGATGAACAGCAGAAACCTCGACTACTCATTTATACAACTTACTGGATTAACCAACGGAGGATCGTCTTTCGAAGTACAAGCCCGTCAAAAGAGGCCGATCCATCCTCTAAGCCAAGCCAAAAAGAAACTAGGCTAATCCAGCTACACAAAATGAACCCTCAGGTTCAACACCACGGTCACTCAGACCCATCAGACTCTACTCCGTTAGGTCGATCACTGGAGAAGCGGGGGTAGGATTCTCCACTACGGGTGCGCCATTCTAGGGGCCTGAAAATGGTTAACCACGACGGGTTGAGATAAAATCTCAGCAAGTTCTTCCCCTAAGCCCCGGTTAGTACATCAACTCAACCCGGAGTATCTCTCTAGAACCACCTCTCACTCAACCCATCAACAAACAACCAGCAACCCACAAGCAAACAACAGACAGGGGCAACCAACAAACAATTAGTCGGTTCGCATGCAACCTTACCCGGTATGCCATACCCTGCACGTTATAAGTCAGCACAATACACGCAATGCACATGGCCGTTAGATGATGCAGTTCATCAATCACATGCAAGTCGCATCACAAACGATCTCACCTGGCCATTGCCACACCCTGCACGTTATCAATTCATGCGTGCTTGCCATAAATGATGTGATCATCTCATGCATAATCAAAACCAATGATGCTATGTTTTCTCATTAACTCTCATATCCACACGTGCTCCGATTACTACTACCTCACAAGGCTACAACTTGGCCGAGGTGCAACTGCGCTACGGCGCCCTTCGTCCGCAGAGGTGCAACCATGCCCTTCCATGCTATTGCTACGGCGCTACGGCACTCTTCCTTTGCAGAAGCGCAACCGTGCCCTTCCGTGCTATTGCTACGGCGCCCTTCCTCCACAGAGGCGCAACCGTGCCCTTCCGTGCAGGCCGAGGTGCTACGGTGTCCTTCCTCCGCAGAGGCGCAACTATGCCCTTCTGTACCCTCCGAGGCGCAATGGCGCTACGGCACCCTTCCCACGCAGAGGCGCAACCGTGCCCTTCCGTGCCCTCCCTTTCCATAATCTTCGATAAAGCAGGTTCAACTTAGTGATCATGCAAACATACCATCACAACCCACTTATTATCTTTAAGCATTAGCCAATACATATATGCTTGCATATAAAACCTCAAATCATTTCTCACAAAAACGGTCCATTTCTGGTGTCCCTCAGAAAAACCATTTTCCCCACCTTTCTCATAAAAGCGGTCCATTTCTAATGTCCCTTTGACAAATCACTTTCTTTCTCATAAAGGCGGTCCATTTCCGGTGTCCCTCGAACAAACCATTTTTCCCTTTTTGTGATATTCACATGATTCATGCGAATGTTCATGTCACGACACATCAATTTCATTCCATATGATCAAGACACATGAAATTATGCACAATTTCACTTTCGGATGAACAGTGCCGTGAACAGTAATCAATAAACAGTAATCCGTGAATAGTAATTTTCGAAATTCAATTAATAATAAATTAAATTCAGAAATTAAACAAAACATTGATTAAACACAAATTAATCAATCAATTAAGCTAAATAAGCTTAATTATCACATAATCCACAGATAAGCACAATTAAGCATAATCAAGCATAATTAAGCTAGATTAAACTAAGCTAATCTTAATCACCTATCTAATCACCTATCTTAGGGCTAATACAACTTAATTAACCCTCCTAAACAAGTATTAACACTAATTAACCCAACCCTAAGCAAGTTTAGGCACTAAATAAGGATTAGGGGCTAAACTCACCCGTTAAGCGGGCCGGCGACACGGGCGCGACAGCGGCAATGAACCCGACACTTGGGGACCTCGCCCACGACACTCCAAGGTGGTCCCGGGCCCAGCACAGCAGCAACAAACTCGGATTTCCCCACTGAACTTCACAAAACAGCATTGCAGGAGGAGGACAGGGGCTGATCGGAGCAAAACGGCTTGGCCGGAGCTCCGACGAGTGGCAGGTCGGCAACCGGCAGCACCTGGGGGTTGGGTATGGGACGAGCGAGGACGGAAAGTTTTGAAAGATCCGGAACTCGTGGGGTGAGACCTGGGGCGAAAGCGGTTACATGAGGATTCAAAGAGGCGGTGAAAGTTCTAAAGGATTATGTGGGCTCGCACCGCAAGCTTCTTATCCGATTGCTTGAGAATAATCAAAAGATATATACACAAAGTATAACCATCATGAGATCACGGGTTGCTCCTTTTCTCGTCGTGTGTCTGCCCTTGTTGTTTAGCTACATAGTGTGGTACTTGTAAGGAGGCTATTGTGTAGCAACTATGATATTGGGAGGATCATGTATTAATTCCCCATTTGAATCAATTGCTAGTTTTACCTGCAATTCTCTTTGTCTAAAATGCGTACCCCCATATCTATCTCTCTTGGCATCTATCCATCTATCTATCAATAGAAGCGGCTAAGCCATGCAACATGTGCAACAGGTGGCTCGACAATGTATGAGCCTTACCTGATAATTTGACTTTGATGATCATTTTAGCATACTTTCAATTCTAATTGAGAAATAATTATTTGATAGTATTTGAATTATTATGAGAATAATAGTCTATTTTGGACCACAAAAAACCAAATAACATATAATTATAAATTGTTCTTGGACCCATTTTTAACAAGTTATTATTCTCATAGAAGCCCAATGACTATTAAAGAGCAAATTCCAATTTAAGTTGAGGATTACGATGAATTTTTGGAAAATGTAATAATGAATAGATACTCATCTTGGTCACATGTTTGTGGTGAAGTCTTACACTCATTATAAAAATACAATTGAGTTTTAAAACTTTCAAAAGTATAATTAAGTTCTAAAATTTGTCAAATTAGTGTAATCAAGTCCTTTCGTTAACTCTGTCTAATTTAATCAACGAAAAATGCCAACATGACATTTTCTAATTACTTTCTTCTGGCACATGCTGCCGATTTGGTGCATAACAAGCATCACATCAACAATATTAAAAGAAAAATAATAAGAATTGAAAAAAAAAAGAGAGGAAATGATGGAGCTGTCTCAAATGAACGAGGATATACAAATTATACCATTGCAATATTGACAAATGAATGAAACTAATTGCAATTGAGAAAACAACATGTTCAGGCACTTGGCAAGACGAAAATCAATGAGAATGCAACTCACTCTTAGAGCTCGATAATGTGCAGTTTGATTTGGGAATGGGAAGCGTTGATCAAAGCATAGTTGAAGGTTAGATTTTGAATTAGAAGGTTCTCATATGGGTGAGGGTCCCCGGTGCTCATGGCCAAGGTCAGTTGCACAATTCGAAAGTTTTGGAACTCAGCTTTATTCTTGTGACAAGTTTTTTGTAGTGCAATTAACTTTTGTCCAGATACTCATTTTGGTAATACATGCTTCCAAATTAAATGACAAGAATTTTTGTGTAGGCTGAATTACGCTGTTTTTGCAACCTAAATTGTTAAAATGTGAACATTTTTAATTTGATTCCCATTGTCATATGTTTCAATCAAGTACAATTTCAATTATGAGGCGGTATCCCTTTTATATAGAAATAAGAGCATCACTGAAAACAAATATTACATGATGGCACATAACTAAAATCAAGGATCCTCTATAAATTGATGAGATGTATCACGTTA
Organism: Corymbia citriodora subsp. variegata; assembly: GCA_014858505.1. Classification (NCBI taxonomy): domain Eukaryota; kingdom Viridiplantae; phylum Streptophyta; class Magnoliopsida; order Myrtales; family Myrtaceae; genus Corymbia; species Corymbia citriodora. Next base: position 29,716,379 of record CM026414.1, on the reverse strand, counting down.
CAATTGGTGAGGTAACTTCCTACGTCAAATTGCTCAAGGAAGAATTGGGTGTTTATACTAAAGCACGAGTTTGATGCTATTGTTAGGATGAGGCTATAGAGAACTTCGATAAAAAAAGAAGATTGGTAATATAGTCAAACATGTGCTGACTTACAAAAGCATGAATGTCTACTCAGAGTATTAAATGAATTCTACGTGAAAGAAGGCAAGGTGAGACACTACACTAATGTTGTCAATATGTTGATGAGTAGAACATTACTAGAAACAACCATAAAATACTCTCTAGTGTTGGTATGACTAAAAAATTCCTAACGGATGCGCTTTGTACAACAAGCTACCTAGTTAATAGATCTATATCAACTTTCATTAGACATCGAACTCTTGAGGAAGTGTAATCACTAACATTGCTGATAATTTTCGCATTAGAATATTTGGTTGCTCATATTATGTTCTATTGAGCAATGATAAACTCAATGAAAGAGTAAGAAAGTGCATACTCGTAGGCTTCGCATAAGCTAAGTGGGTTTAACTGTTGTGATGCTCTGAATTAAATTCACATGTTGTCAGCAAAAAAGATACTTTGATGGATTTCCAAACCTTCTGACTAGGAGTGATTAGGAGTGTGCAAAAGACCCGGGATCCGCCCAGACCGCCCAGAACCGGACTGGACCGGATAGGAACCGGTGGTTCCTAAGGAGACCGGTCCGGTTCCCGGTTCCAATAACCGGTGGGTACCGGTCCGGTTCCCAGTTTCATAGGCGGATCCACCCGCCCAGACCGGACCGATTTTTCTTTATTCAAAATTAAAATTTTTATCTTCAAAATGTAATAATATTATAAATATTCAGAATAATAGTCCACGATTTCTTCATCGGCTTCGTTCTCCCCACGCATGTTGAACATGACCAGCAAAATAAATTGTTCTCTTTCTCCTATTTATAGAGACCAAGGGCTCGTTGTCTCTCCTACATAATCAATGTGGGACTGAGCCTCCTCCTCCCTCTCCCTTCTCTTCTCTCTCGTTGCCCTTGCCTGCAAGTTACCCCAACAAACAAGTCTCCAAATGTCCCACATTGAAGAATTACTCAAAGAGCATTTGAGAGATTGCCTATAAAATCCAGCCAAGGAGCTTAACAAACCTTATGCCTACAGTGGCCTTGGGGTCGAGATTGATACTAATCTCCTCATGGGGCTGTTCTGAGAGTTTGTGTTTGGAGTTTTAGGGTCTGGTTCCAGCCTCCGTCGGGTCGGTTCGGTCTTCGGTTCCCAAAATGAGGAACCAACTCCGCTCCTTCCTATAGTTTGATCTTTTTGCCGGTTCCGAGGATCCACCCGGGAACCGGACCGCACCGACGGTCCGGTTCCCGGGTGGGTCCATGGAATCAGTGGGCGGTTCCCGGTTCCAAATTTTCGGAATCAGTCCTTAGCGGGCGGCTCCCGATTCCGGGGTGGGAACCGCCCACCCGGACCATGCACTCCCCTAGGAGTGATTATGACAATGTTTATATGAGTTTGGAAGATGTTCAGTTTGTTGACACTTGATTTTTAGGCATGTCACTAAAGGGAAGAAAAAAGAAAAACCGAATTAGGGGTTCTTGATCGCGACGAGACCCTTTTTTGGACAAAAAGTGTCTTTTTTCGATTATGTTTATTGCATTAGCATTAGAAAACAATTTCTTATTCATTTCACACAAAAACCCGAAAAGTCAAATGGTTGACTTTCGAGTTGACTTTTTAGTCGACCCTTTAACCAAAAGTCAATCTTGAGTCCAATTCTACTTTTTTGTACCAAAATGTTTCTTTTGAGTCCAATTTCACTTTAGAATTGAAGATTTTGGAAAAGAAATAATCAAAGATTTGACCATAAAATCAAACTCTTAGTTAAAGCCAATTAGGGTTTGACTTTTAGTCAAATCTTTGACAAAAAATTAAAAAAATACAAAAATCATGAAATCACCTTATTTTAGCTTCAATTTAGCATTAGCGTCAAGAAATTTGCGAAAATCGATTAAGAATCTCATTTTCCGAATTTCTCAATTTTAGGTTCAAAATCCACCAAAATAAAATTAGCGTTAAATTAGTCATAATTAGATCTAGTTCCTTTTATGACATTTGATTTAGAAAACATTACCCATTTACTTGTTTAATCAATTTCAAGATCAGGCAAAATGAAATGTGAATTGACATTTTTGCCCATGTAGAATGGATTTGGATCCCTAATTGATTTGCGAATAAACACTTTCATTCTACTCAATTTCGTGAGTTAAATCCGAATTTGAGGTCGATTTTTGGTAATTCACTTGGGAACATTCTAATTTGGCCAATTAGAAATTTGAGCCAACATATTCCAATCAAGCCAGCTTGAATTGGCTGGCCCATTTCTCAAGGGCAGCTGAGATGCCCATTTGCTTCATTAGCTCGTGAGCTGTTGACCTCCTAAGAGCATCGTTCTCTTGACCCAATTTCTCATGTCTTTTTGGAGTCTCTTTTATCTTTCTTTTCCTTCGGCTCCACAATCTGAGCCTGAGAAAGAAGAGGCAAAGGCCCAACTGTGGCCTTTCTTGTGTCTTCTTCTGCAAATGGAGCCAAGAAGTAAACATGCTTCCATAAGTGAGCAAGAGGACATGGCCACGTCGGTGAGCGAGCGTGTGAAGCGTCCGTGAGCGAAGCCCCGATCCAAAAGCCTTCTAGATGATGCTTAGCTACAATTCTCTTTGTCTAAAATGCATACCACCATGTCTATCTCTCTTGGCATCTATCCATCTATCCATCAATAGAAGCGGCTAAACCTCGTAACATGTGCAACAGGTGGCTCGACAATGTACAAGCTTTACCTGTTAATTTGACTTTGATGATCATTTTAGCATACTTTCAATTTTAATTAAGAAATAATTATGTAACAATGTTTGAACTATTAAGAGAATAATAGTCTGTTTTGGACCATATAAAACCAAATAACGTATAATTATAAATTGTTCTTGGACCCATTTTTAATAAGCTATTATTCTCATAGTAGCCCAATGACTATTATACAAGCAAATTCCAGTTTAAGTTAAGGATTATGATGAATTTTTGGAAAATCTAATAATGAATAGATACTCATTTTGGTCACATGTGCTCACACATTAAATGACTAGAACTCTTGCAGTGAAGTCTTACATTCATTATAAATGTACAATTGAGTTTTACAACTTTCAAAAGTGTAATTAAGTACTAAAATTTGTCAAATCAGTACAATCAAGTCCTTTCATTAACTCCGTCCAATTTAATCAATGGAAAATGTTAATATGACGTTTTCTAATTACTTTCTTAAGATGCATTGTGCCAATATGGTGTATAACAAGCATCAAATCAAAAATATTAAAATATAAAATATAAAATATAAAATAATTAAAAATATAAAAAGAAAAATAATAAGAATTGAAAAAAAAAACGATGGAGCTGTCTCAAATGAGCGGGATGTCCAAAATTATAACATTGCAATATCGACAAATCAATGCAACTAATTGCAATTGAGAGAACAACATGCACTTGGCAAGATGAAAATCAATGAGAATGCAACTCTCCGTTAGAGCTCGAAAATGTGCGATTTGATTTGGGATTTGGAAGCGTTGGTCAAAGTATAGTTGAAGGTCAAATTTTGAATTAGAAGGTGTTGTGTGGAAGAACACCCTAACTAGATGAGAAAAGAAACAAGAATAATCAATAACACGGAGATTTACGTGGTTCAGCAAAAATCCACCTACGTCCACGGGAGAGAGAGACGATTTCTTATTTGAGCGTATCGCCAAATACAAGGTACAATGCTGAAATAAATAGATCTTCAGATCCCCACTTTCTTAATCCTAATAAGAAAGAAATTCCACTCTAAAGATTTATCAAATTTGAAACTTACTAATAATATCTTTAGTGATTATCCCCTATATATTAGAAATATCATGATATATCCCAGTTACATTGAATTGGGACTATTTCCCATAAAAACCTCTTATAGATAGGTCCAACTCTAGGAAATATATTTGGAAACAAATAGCCTGAAATCTTCAAGCCTTCCTAGATTTTCCAATCGACTTTTTAATTTCAAATTTCCAATCGATCAAATTTGTGGAATTCAAGACAACATCAGCAAATCTCCACCTTTGGCTTGAATAAACCACAAGCCTCCACTTGAACCAAGAAACGAATATGTCTCTCCCTCCACCGTACCTTCACAAAGGTATGCCCGCACCTAGATCGGTGCAGCCTCCATCAACTTCAATGATGAGTGAGAGAAATCAAGTCCCTATAGGACTTGAACTTCTCTGTAGTAACCGTCTTTGTGAGCATATCTGCAAGATTATCTTTAGTATGGATTTTCTTCAAAGCAATGCTACCATTTTCCACAAATTCTCGAATTTTGTGGTACCGAACTTCAATGTGTTTTGTTCTAGAATGGAACACTTGATTATTCGCGAGACATATTGCGCTTTGGCTATCACAATATAATGTGGCACTTTCTTGCTTTATACCCAACTCTGTGACCAAACCAATCTGCCATATTCCCTCCTTCACACCTCAGTTACTACCATATACTCAGCTTCAGTTGTAGATAATGCTACAATAGGTTGAAGCATTGCCTTCCACGAAATAGCTCCACCGCCAAGAGTAAAGACATATCCAATGATGGACCTTCGCTTGTCCAAATCACCAGCGAAGTTTGAATCAACATAACCTGCTAAATCGATCGATCCTCCCTTGGAATTGAACATTAAACCCATTCTGGTAGTTCCAGCCAAATAACAAAAGATCCACTTAATAGCTTCCCAATACTCCTTACCCGGATTGCTCAGGTATCGACTAACGAGACTCACAGCATAAGCCAAATCCGGTCTGCTACAAACCATAGCATACATGAGGCTCCCTATTGCACTGGCATAGGGTACTCGAGACATATTTACAACTTCCTCATGTGAAACAGGGCATTGTTTCTCAGATAATTTGAAGTGATTTGCTAAGGGTGTACTAACCGGTTTAGTTTTACCCATGTTGAACCGCTCCAAGACCTTCTCAACATACTTCTTTTGGTTTACCCAAAGCTTGCATGTCTATCTCGAAAGATTTCCATACCAAGGATCCTTTTTGCAGCACCAAGATCCTTCACATCAAACTCACTACTTAATTGAGACTTTAGGGAAATAATGTCTCATTTTTCTTGCAGCAATCAACATATCATCAACATGGAGTATCAATAGAATAAGCGACTTATCATCCAAAACTTTGTAGTAGACACAAGAATCATGCACACTCCTCATGTAGTCAATACGAAGCATAAAAGAATCAAACTTTTTATTCCATTGCCTTGGAGATTACCTCAAACCGTAAAGTGATCTCTTGAACAAACAAACATGATCCTCTTTCCCTTCCACCTTGAAGCCTTCGGGCTGCTCCATATAAATTTTCTCCTCAAGTCACTATGAAGGAATAACGTCTTCACATCTAGCTACTCGAGCTCCAAGTCATACATGGCCACCATAGCTAGTAAAACACGAATTGATGTGTGTTTTACAATCGGGGAAAATATCTCGTCATAATCAATCCCCTCCTTTTGTGCATAGCTCTTAGCAACAAGTCGGGCCTTGTATCTCTCTTACTCTTTCTCCGTTGCTGCTTCCTTTCTTCGAAAAACCCATTTGCAACCAATGACATTCCGATCCTTGGGCTTCTTCACAAGTTCCCATGTCTCATTCTTTAGTAACGACTCTATCTCCTCCATCATTGTAGTTATCCACTTTTCTTTGTGATCACTTTTCAAAGCTTCATGGTAGGAGCTTAGATTGCCAGAGCCTACGGTAAGGGCATAAGCAACCATATCCTCAAAACCGTACCTCTCCGGTGCTTTGAGAGTGCGCCTTCCTCGACCCATCGCAATGGTACGAGGAACTTCTACCGTTTCTTTGACTTCCGGAGCCTCATCAGATGACTCGCCATTCTCTGTAGATTCTCTGATTTCAAGCTCCACCTTAACGATAGATTTATCACTCTCCTTTTCAACAGCCGCGTGTGGCACGTAGCTTGACTTCAACATTGCAGATTCATTGAACATAACATCCCCGCTCGTTAAAACTTTCTTCTCACTTGGATCCCATAATTTGTAGCCTTTCACTTCTTTCTTGTAACCGAGAAATATGCATTGTTTTGATTTTGGATCCAATTTCGAGCGCTTCGAACTCTGCACATGTACAAAAGCAGGACAACCGAATATTCTTAAATAAGAATAATCGACAATTTTACTAGTCCATACCTCTTCAGGAATTTTGCATTTAATTGCAGTTGATGGAGACCGATTCACAAGATAACATGCCATGCAGATAACTTCTGCCCAAAACTCTTTGCTTAGTCCCGCATGTAGCCTCATGCTTCGAGCTCTCTCTAATAAGGTCCGGTTCATCCTTTCCGCTACGCCATTCTGTTGGGGCGTATCCGGAACTGTGAAATGACATTTAATCCCTTCATTCTTGCAAAGCTCCATGAATGGTGTCGATTTGTACTCTCCTCCATTGTCCGATCTCAAGCACTTAACCTTCTTCCCGGTTGAAGTCTCAACTTCAGCTTTCTATTCTTTGAACTTTTCAAAGACTTCACTTTTGTGTCGCATGAAGTAGACCCAAAATTTGCGAGAGAAATCATCAATGAATGTCACGAAGTATTCCTTCCCTCCTTTTGACTTTACTGGTGAAGGACCCCATACATCCATGTGTACATATTGTCACACCCCGACCCTCGAGCACGCGGCAACCCTTGTTTCACTTACGGTCATTTGATTTGCGACTCCCCAGGATCCGTCGCCGACCGTTATTTTTATCTTTTAATTAAACGCATGCGAAAGTGAATCACAATACCCCAGTCAATTGCAAAAGTAGGGATAGCAGGAAAACCCAACAATAACACATCAAAAGTGCCGCTTTATTTATTTACAGATTAACCTTAGGAAGTTTACAAGTACAAGCCCTTACCACGGGCATCTTCCTATCGAGCTAGCGAAACCAACAAGTCAGGGTTAATCTACTCCCTTCAAAAATGGCCACGAGCCATAACACGCGTCGATCCTCCATCCTACGGACTTGAAAATGGTTATTCAACAACTAGTGAGATAAAATCTCAGTAAGTTAAAATCCAAAGCCTCGGTTAGGAATTTCGCTCGCCTCGATGGTAGCCTAATCATGCAACCTAGTTCCGGCAAACAACACATACCACAGCTCAAGCGGCATTATCAGACGACAGTTCAATAAGCAGATGCAAACACAAGTGATTCTATCTGGTCATGGCACACACAACCTGCAAAAACTGTCATTTCAATCATCACGACATTAAGAGGCATGCAAATAATCAGAGCATAGCACACAGTTTTCACATATCTCACACTCACATATGCTTCGATTATTACGACCCCCAGGGCCACGACACAACCTTATGGTTGGCGGTCAACTGGTTGTAGACCAGGCATTGTCCTCCCCCATGAGGCACGGCGACGTCACGGGCTATCCCCCATCGACGGCATTCCTTAAGGAGCATGGGTCCGGCCTCTACCGCGACTCCGCAACCAACCACTGTCAAACAATCGACTGAAGTTAGGACGACCAGAAGGCCATGGCACAACCCCAAGGGTTGGCGGTCTACCAGCAACGCCGAGCTCTCCTCTTAATGTGACTATGCAACACATCATCAAACAATCTGTTATTTTCTTTGCTCTGTCGTGAATGCACATACCGTTCGTGCTCATGCAACATACTATTGCAGTTGGCACACGTATAATGAAATGCAATAGTGTCCAACAATCACACACAACAGTAGCATTCCAATCACTTACGAAAGTTGCAACAATCAGCAGTTCAAGTCACAGTCTGACAATCAATTCCGACCAATCAACATTACAGTACTTGCATGCCTTTCCAAAATAATCACGTATCTCAATAATTACGGTACCCAACCATGCATCTCAATATTCAACAATAAATATTCACGTTTCCTCATGACTACGACAATCAACTATTCCCATAAACACTCAATTATCCCAAAATAAGTATAAACTATCATTATACTCAAAGATACTCATTTAAGAAGCATATGATACTATAGTCGATTGTTCCGATAAAATAATTTAACTCCCACAAAATACTTATAAATATTTTCCAATCCCATAATCCATTACCAAGCCCAATTAATTTCATTTAATAAACTCATTCTTTAATAAATCAATGTCATTTGATAACGTAGTACATGAATGCTATTGACATTAGAAAATTAGACCATAGTAATTTTCCCACAAAATTACTCAATTAAAGTCATTTCCCATAAATAATCATAATTATTTCCTCCAAAAATAATTAATTTCATAAATGAATAGTAATAACAATATTAATAATAATAATTCAAAATTATAAATTAATTTAATTAATTAATAATTCCAAAAATAATAATAATTTTTATTAATAGTAACCATGATTAACACTAAGCAAAGCTTAATCAAATAGTATTAAAACACTAATAATCATCATCCAAAGCACTAATCAATAATTAAACTAATTAAACTACTCCTACGCAATATTAACCCCTAACTAAGGGATTAGGAAATCGACTCATGATTTAGCGATTCCGACGACACGGGTGCAATGGCGGCGGCGAGGGGAACGCTCGGGAACTTCCGACGCATCGAGACGAGGCGGCCCGGGACCGGATCTCAACCGAGGGCGGCTGTCCACGCAGCAAAAAGCTAGAACACGGAGGAACCGGCGGCTGTGCCGGCACGGGGCTCGCTGGTGGGTGGTCTGGCGAATCCAACTGGCGACCAGCAACTCCGACGACCAGGTGGCGGCTCCGGCGAAGGGGAAAATAGAGCCGAGAAAGGGAAAGGAGACGTGATGCAACAAGTTTACAGGGTGGCCGCAGGCTGAGGTGGCTCCGGCGAAGGTCTAGGCGAATGGCGGTGGCTATGGTGGAGGGACGATGGCGAGGTGGTGGAGGTCGAGCCACAGACGGCAGCCGGCCGGATATGGTTCAGCTAAAACCAAGAGGAAAAAGAAAGATGGGGCGACAGTAGCGACTTGGTCCGGGGTGGTCGAGCGACGGCGAGGTGACAACTCGCGGCTCCGGCGTCAGGCGGTCGGCTGGCCAGCGTTGCAGCGACGATGACGTGACCAGAACTGAAGCAAGACAGCAGCACACTAGGACAGAGGAGGAGGAGAGGCGAGGTGCAGCTAGGCGGGGCCAGTTCGGCTTGAGGCCGACGGACGGCGACTCACCGGCAACCGGGCGAAGAGTAGGGGGCGGCAGAGCTACGGTGGCGGTCGGTGATGGCGGCAGCAAGAAAATGCAGCAGCAATAGCAGCAAGCTAGCGTCGCCGGAAGAGGATAAAAAGAAGAAAGGAAGAAGGAGTTGCAAGGGGGGGAACATGCAAGGGAAGCTGCCCAGAGAGAGAGAGAGAGAGAGAGAGAGAGCCACATGGGCTGTCAGGTGAGAGGAGAGAGAAAAGCAAGAGAAGACTAGTCAAAGAGGAAAAGTGGGAAAAGATGGGGCAAGTGGGGAGGGGCTGTCAACAAGGGGGAAGAGAGAGAAAAGGGAGAGAGAGAGAGAGAACGTGCGGAGAAGATGGGGGAAAAGAAAAGAAAAAGAAAAAGAAAAGAGAACAAGACAAATATCTAAACAAGCAACTAGAAATGGGTATTTTGGTCTTTTTACCCCTGAAGCACAAATTCCCAAATATTTGGCTCCAAAACTCAGCCCGTTGAATCATTTTCCAATAATTTTGGGCTTACCGATAAATCCAAGAATTAATTAGACAACGTCCAATATTTTAGTCTTGACATCCTTAAAAGTTCGATACCCGATACCGGATTAATATTTGTGGTTAACATCGATCAATCGCAACTTTAGTACAACTTAACTTTCGAGCGGCATTTAAGGGTTCTCGCGCGTTTGACCCGTGGTTGATAGCTTTTCAATCCACGATCGTGCATATTCAAATCAAGGCGATCCTCGATTGTCATATAATCACGAGGTTAATTGCTCACATTGAGTATAGGGCCAAAAGGAAATTGGTTTAACGTCGTTCGCAATTAATATCAAAGTCGTGCAGAAATCACCCGCAATCCAACCTTGTGCTTTTGCTGAATCGAATTATTTCCATTCGCTTATTGGCCTGCCACAGTGTAGTATTATTCATCTTTGATCCTTATGGTCGAGCAGCCTATCTTTGGTTAAATTCACTAGTCGTACGCATACTAATCCTTAATTGCCTTGCTGAACAGTTAGTTAACTCGTGAGAGGCCAACTCAAAGTAAACGTAACTAACAATGCATTGATAAAATAACCATTCCATCTATCCTGGAATGTGTCGAAATTCAGGATGTTACAACTTTTCCCTCATAAAAATTTCTTCCTCGAAATTTGTCGAACTTCCAATATTCTTAAACAGATGAGGGTATTAATGCCTTATTGCATCCTCACTTCTCAAGGTCGTTCCTCCCATACTCTGGTATACCAAATTACTTCCAATTCCTTTTTGGTTCCCATAGGCTATGCATTATCTGATTCTGCCAAAAGCAATTTTGCTGACACCTCCCGATTTCGAATTCTTAGTTGGACCTGTTGAGCTTTATCTTGCAAATCACTAAGCCGAGGCACTGGTAGTGTCCACATCGATATGTCCATCTCATCGACGACACCTTAAGAAAAACGCAACACTGAACCTAATAATCCAACAATCTGAGTCTTTTCGCTGTAGCGCTTTTCTAGTAGCTTTTCGTTGTCCTTTGTCCATCCTTAATACTTAACAGCATCAACTGACTGCCAACCATCACTGGACCAATGATCGTCCTTTCTCTGATCTTGTACAAGCTTGACCATACGTTGGTTACACTCTTCTGATGATGGTCTTATCCTTGAAACAATCTCTTTTTGCCAGTTTATAGTTCAATTCATTTCTGCCCCTTTCGACATCCTAGAAGCCTACCAGGAGTCACTCCTTGCTCAGGCACTCTGGCCCCGATGACCACTCCCCGCCCTCGTCAGATCAGTCATCACGGGCATCTGCGAACTACACCACTACTAGCAAAAGTCCCTTTTAAACATGCATCATCCCATAGAGGTATTATTCGCTTTGGCCTGTCTCATACCAAGCCTCACGGTTTTAATCTCATCCACCTCCAAGTACAAAACTTTCTCCAACTCGTCAATCAATGAGCTCATTTCCACGAGGTCACTTATCGACACTTGAAATCTAATTCACCGAATTTCCATCAAATCGCTGTCCAACTCCACAAACCATCGATTGTTCTTTCAACATTCCTTTCACGTCCATTTAATAACCAAACCAAAATATCACCTTAATCACTTGAAAATTAGTGCAACCCAAATGTCATTTATCGCACTAAAGGCTTTCAGGTACTTCTTCAAATCCTTATTAATATCTCGAGAAGAAAATCATCCATAATGCTATTTCACCATTTATCCACCTAACATCAAGGGATAATTAATTCTTAATCCACCGAAGACAAAAATCCATTCCTCAAATCCCTATTTTAATTATCACCCGAAATAATCCACATTGGGTAAATTCATATCTTAATCGAATCTAAAACTTCCGAGTAATAAATCATCCACCGTAATTCTTATCAAAGGTTATCGCCATTTAATAGATCATCTCCTATGATCCCATACCTACAACTCCTTAAATCATCAAGATATAACTTATCTAACTTCCATTAAATCCAATGACCTCAATTGTCATGACGCATAAATAATCAATCTTTCTTGTTGCCTTACCACACAGTCAAATCCCTTATACGACACCTCACTGTAAATCTCGTATTCTTCAATACTAGACTAAATCCTCAAAACCGATGTGGTAATCAGCCTATACTTAAGCTCTTAAACATTATGCTTACACTTATTCGTCCATTCAAATTCTTACGTTCTTTATTAACTTCGTATCAGAGGCGTAACTATCATAGAGAACCTTTCCAAGAATCGTCTATAATAATTTATTTGACTTAGAAAACTTTGAACCTCTGTCACTATCATAAGTCTTGGCCAAATCATGACTGCCTTGATCTTGATGGATCCACAGAAATTCCCTTCGTCCAAAATCTCACGACCAACAAAACAATGCGAGTAAACCCAGACTCTCACGTACTATACTTGGTATACTATTTATGCTCTCGAATGGTCTATAGCACCACCCTCAAGTGTTGTTCATTTTCCTCTAAATTCCTCGAATATTTCCAATAGATCATTCAAGAACACAATTACGAATCAATCCAAATACACCTTAATCGGTCAATCCATCAAATCCATAAAAACAACTGGCTTATTAGTTAATCTAAACAATAGTACGGTAATCTCATAGGGACCAAATCACACACGATATGTCGTCTTTAATTTATCCTCCTTTTTAATCCTCAACTATTGATAGCCCGTCCTTGGGTATATCTTGGAACGTATATAGCTCCTTGAAGTGGGTCAAACAAGTCATCTATCCTTGGTAATTGATACTTGTTCATGACTGTCCCTTGGTTGAGTTACTGATAATCGATGCATAGGTGCAATAATCCATTCTTAATCCTTCAACTAACAAATTAACCATAATCGTCCAACAACTTTAGCAACCTTCATCCAATAAGCGAGTTATTTCCAACGACGAATTTCAAAGGGATCGAGGGTCCTCCTTGATCCCAGTAAACTTGAAACTAACTCCACCTAATGGGTTAAAGTGGATTACCTTCCAATAACAATCCATTGTAACTCGATACTTAGTAAGCCAATCCATTCCAACAATCACATCGAAATCTTACATTGCCAAAATAATCAAATCGATCAATTCCTTTTGATTGCCAATGACCTTCGTACAATCTGAACAATCCTACCGTATACAACCTCATCCTTTAACTGGGTTAACCTGTTAAGAACCTCTTCCAAAGATTTCAGTTTTAGCCTCACCAACTTAATAAAGTATTCTGCTGAAAACAAATGCGTGGCTTCCAAACTACTTAACGCATAAGCAACATAATCACATTGGGAAGTTGTACCAATAGTCACAGCCTTCGAATCCAACACTTGGCAATCCAATTATATTCCGATTTTTCCCAATGCCATTCCTCTTATCATTAGCTTTTTCCCAAGCCCATGATTATCTATATAAGATGCAAACCATTCCAAATGCAGCTACTCATTATGCCACGTCCTTTCAATTAGTTGGGCTCCCTTGTACCATCCATCATAGTCCTTTAGGTTCAGGGGCACCGACTAATCCTTGATTTCCGTTTTCAAACCATCTCCAACCTTCTGACTCGGTCTACTAGATTCCCTATCATTCTTTGTAAAAACTTTGAGAGCTCTGCAAGCTTAACTTCCTATTGCACAATTGACAAATGATTTTGACGAAGTTGTAGGAATTCAGTTACCTTCTGCTCTCATGTGCACTCAGAAAAGTATTCTCCGTTGAATGCTTCGTCAACAATACCCCACTCAAGGATGGTACCTATAGGCAAAACTCTTCCTTGGGTTACTTCCCACTACGTGCTAACGTTACCAAGCAATTGATACTCTGCCTTATCTTCCCCTGAGTATTCCTGCAATGCAAACACTTACACCAATTCCATGATCCAGACGGTTGCGACCTCAAGATTACTCGTCCTTGCAGACTGGGACGACTCAAACTCCAGGAACAGTTCAACCAAATTAAACATCGACCTATCGTCAATCCCCTTTCCAACCAATGGAACTTACAAGGCGAGACACCAGCAATAATGGCGACAACAGTGACAACAACTTAAGTCTAAATTCACTGTACTATCCAAACACCCAAGGCTTCCAATGCCTGTAGGATTTCATCAAATCTAGGATCCCCTAGTGCTCTTCCTTTAGCATTAGCCCATCCTTCGACTGCCCTTCCACAAGGGTTCTCAAATCAGGAGCGTTCGTCAAATAAAATTATCACAAAAACCTTATTTCAACTCCACAAGGAATTAGAAATCATGAACGACCCGCTTAAAGCCAAAGAATCAAATAAACAAACACAAGCACGAGGTATTTTCCTAACTAACTATCCCAAAACCCATCGCACCTTATCACTCCATGCATTGACCAGGCTCTGATACCAAAATCGATGGGGTTGTCACGCCCCGACCCTCGAGCATGCGGCAACCCATGTTTCACTTGCGGTAATTTGATTTGCGACTCCTCAGGATCCGTCGCCGACCGTTATTTTTATCTTTTAATTAAACGCATGCGGAAATGAATCACAATACCCCAGTCAATTGCAAAAGTAGGGATAGCAGGAAAAACCAACAAGAACACATCAAAAGTGCCGTTGCTTTATTTATTTATTAATTAACTCTAGGAAGTTTACAAATACAAGCCCTTACCACGGGCATCTTCCTATCGAGCCAGTGAAACCAACAAGTCAGGGTTAATCCACTCTCTTCAAAAATAGCCACGAGCCGTAACACGAGTCGATCCTCCATCCTACGGACCTGAAAATGGTTATTCAACAACTAGTGAGATAAAATCTCAGTAAGTCAAAATCCTAAGCCTCGGTTAGGAATTTCGCTCGCCTCGATGGTAGTCTAATCATGCAACCTAGTTCCGGCAAACAACACATACCACACCTCAAACGGCATTATCAGACCACAGTTCAATAAGCAGATGCAAACACAAGCGACCCTACCTGGCCTTAGCACACGCAACCTGCAGAAACTGTCATTTCAATCATCACGACATTAAGAGGCATGCGAATAATTAGAGCATTGTACACAGCTTTCTCATATCTCACACTCACACATGCTCCGATTATTACGGCCCCTAGGGCCACGGCACAACCTTATGGTTGGGGGTTAACTGGTCGTAGACCAGGCATCGTCCTCCCCCCTGAGGCACAGCGACGTCACAGGCTATCTCCCATCGACGGCATTCCCTAAGGAGCATGGGTCCGGCCTCTATCGCGACCCCACAACCGACCACTGTCAGGCAACCAACCAAAGTCGAGACAACCAGAAGGCCACGATACAATCCAAAGGGTTGGTGGTCTATCGGCAATGCCGGGCTCTCCTCTTAATGTGATCATGCAACACATCATCAAACAATCTGTTCTTTTCTTTGCTCTATTGTGAATGCACATACCGTTCGTGCTCATGCAACATGTTATTGCAGTTGGCACACGTATAATGAAATGCAATAGTGTCCAGCAATCACGCACAACAACAGCATTCCAATCACTTACGAAAGTTGCAACAATCAACAGTTCAAGTCACAGTCTGACAATCAATTCCAACCAATCAACATTATAGTACTTGCATGCCTTTCCAAAATAATCACGTACCTCAATAATTACGGTACCCAACCACGCATCTCAATATTCCACAATAAATACACACGTTTCCTCACGACTAAGACAATCAACTATTCTCATAAACACTCAATTATCCCAAAATAAGTATAAACTATAATTATACTCAAAGATACTCATTTAAGAAGCATTTGATACTATAGTCGATTGTTCCGATAAAATAATTTAACTCCGACAAAATACTTATAAATATTTTCCAATCCCATAATCCATTACCCCACCCAATTAATTTCATTTAATAAAATCATTCTTTAATAAATCAATGTCATTTGATAATGTAGTACATGAATGCTATTGACATTAGAAAATTAGACCATAGTAATTTTCCCACAAAATTGCTCAATTAAAGTCATTTCCCATAAATAATCACAATTAATTATTTTCTCCAAAAATAATTAATTTCATAAATGAATAGTAGTAACAATATTAACAATAATAATTCGAGATTATAAATTAATTTAATTATTTAATAATTCCGAAAATAATAATTATTATTATTTATTCCAAAAATAATAATAATTTTTATTAATACTAACCATGATTAACACTAAGCAAATCTTAATCAAATAGTATTAAAACACTAATAATCATCACCCAAAGCACTAATCAATAATTAAACTAATTAAACTACTCCTAAGCAAGATTAACCCCTAACTAAGTGATTAGGAAATCAACTCACGGTTTAGCGATTCCGACGACATGGGCAGGATGGCAACGGTGAGAGGAACGCTCGGGAACTTCCGACGCGTCGAGACGAGGCGGCCCGGTACCGGATCTCAGCCGAGGGTGGCTGTCTACGAGGCGAAAAGCTGGAACACGGAGGAATCGGCAGCTGTGGCGGCACGGGGCTGGCTGGTGGGCAGTCTGGCGACTCCAGCCGGCGACCAGCAACTCCGGCGACTAGTTGGTGGCTCCGGCGAAGGGGAAAACAAAGCCGAGAGAGGGAAAGGAGAGGCGGTGCAGTAGGTTTATAGGGTGGCCGCAGGCTGGGGTGGTTCCGTCGAAGGTCTGGGCAGACAGTAGTGGCTAGGGCAAAGGGACGACGGCGAGGTGGCGGAGATCGAGCCACAGACGGCAGCCGGCTGGATATGGTTCGGCCAAAACCGAGAGGAAGAAGAAAGAGGGGGCGGCAGCAGAGACTTGGTCCGGGGTGGTTGAGCGACGGCGAGGCAGCAGCTCGTGGCTCCGGCATTGCAGTGACGGCGGCGCGACCAGAACTGAAGCAAGACAGCAGCACACTCAAATAGAGGAGGAGGAGAGGAGAGGTGCAGCTGGGCGGGGTCGGTTCGGCTCGAGGCCGGCAGACAGCGACTCACCAGCGACCGGGCAAAGAGTGGGGGGGCGGCAGAGCTATGATGGCGGTTGGTGATGGTGATAGCAGCAAGAAAATGTAGCAGCAGCAGCAACAAGCCAGTGTCGCCGGAAGAGGATAAGAAGAAAAAAGGAAGAAGGAGCTACAAGGGGGGAAACGTGCAAGGGAAGCTGCTCGAAGAGAGAGAGAGAGAGAGAGAGAGAGAGAGAGAGAGAGACCCACATGGGCTGTCAGGTGAGAGAAGAGAGAAAAGCAAGAGAAGACTAGTCAAAGAGGAAAAGTGGGAAAAGATGGGGCAAGTAGGGAGGGGCTGCCAACAAGGGGGAAACGTGAGGGGGAAGAGAGAGAAAAGGGAGAGAGAGAGAGAGAACGTGCGGAGAAGATGGGGGAAAAGAAAAGAAAAAGAAAAAGAAAAGAGAACAAGACAAATATCTAAACAAGCAACTAGAAATGGATATTTTGGTCTTTTTACCCCTAAAGCACAAATTCCCAAAAATTTGGCTCCAAAACTCGGCCCGTTGAATCCTTTTCCAATAATTTTGGGCTTACCGATAAATCCAAGAATCAATGAGACAACGTCCAATATTTTAATCTTAACATCCTTAAAAGTTCGATACCCGATACCGGATTGAAATTCGTGGTTAACATCGATCAATCGCGACTTTAGTACAACCTAACTTTCGAGCGGCGTTTAGGCGTTCTCGCGCGTTTGACCCGTGGTTGATAGCTTTTCAATCCACGATCGTGCATATTCAAATCAGGACAATCCTCGATTGTCATGTAATCACAAGGTTAATTGTTCACACTAAGTACAGGGCCGAAAGGAAATCGGTTTAACATCGTCCACAATTAATATCGAAGTCATGTGGAAATCACCCGCAATCCAACCTCGTGCTTTTGTTGAATCGATTTATTTCCGTTCGCTTATTGGCCTGCCACAGTGTAGTATTATTCCTCTTTGATCCTTATAGTCAAGCGGCCTATCCCTGATTAAATTCACTAGTCGTACGCGTATCGATTCTTAATTGCCTTGCCGAACAGTTAGTTAACTCGTGAGGGGCCAACTTAGAGTAAACGTAACTAATAGTGCATTGATAAAATAACCATTTCATCTATCCCGGAATGGATCGAAATTAAGGATGTTACACATACTCGAGCACGCCCTTGCTTGTATGAGTTGCAGTATTGAACCGTACTCTACATTGTTTTTCAAACACACAAAATTTGCAAAAATCTAATTTGCATGTTTTCATACCTTAGAATGCATTCCTCTTGTGAAGCTCCATTAATCCCCTTTCTGCCATATGCCCGAGACGCATATGCCATAGATTGGTGTTATCTATGTCTGTGCTAGAATTCGTGGTCATAGATGCTCCACCTTACACTGTGGTTCCTATAAGTCGATATAGGTTCCTATGCCTCTATCCCTTAAGAACAACCAGAGCTCCCTTAATCACCTTCAAGACTCCACCTTGAGCTATGTACTTGCATCCATTGGATTCAAGTGCTCCCAATGAGATCAAATTCTTCCTTAGACCCGAAACATGACTCACGTCTGCCAAGGTTCTAATCATGCCATCAAATATCTTGATTTTCACGGTTTCAACTCCCACAGTCTTGCATGAAGTATATTTCCCCATGAGAACTGAACCACCATCATATGCCTTGTACTCATCGAAGGCTTCTCGATGAGGACACATATAATAAGTGCATCCAGAGTCCAGGATCCAAGAATCTTCAAAGGTGTCCTTCCCCGATGATATGGACAAGACGTCCCCATCATTGGTCTCAATGCTGTCGGCTACACTTGCCTCATTCGAGCTCTTCTTTTTTTTCTCATTCTTATTTGGACAGAATCTCTTGGAATGCCCTTCCTGATTACACCCGTAGCATCTTCCTTTGAACTTTCCCTTAGATTTTGATCGACCCTTACTGCTCGATCCTCGATCCATTGATCTTTCTCTTTCTTGATTGCTTTTCTCCTTTGCAAAGAGTCCCACTCCCGAAGATTTTGAACTACTTGCCCTTTTTCGGGTGTCATTTGAAATTAGCACAGCAATCACCTCTCCGATCTCCAGGGTTTCCTTGCCATAAAGGAGCGTAGTCACCAAGTGGTCAAACGAATCGGGCAACGATGCCGGTAGTAGAAGCGCTATGTCTTCATCCTCAAACCTTACCTCCAAGCTTGTAAGTTCACTAATCATCTGATTGAACATGTTGAGGTGTTCTAATATATCTCCTCCTTCAATCATCTGAAATGAATACAATCTCTTCTTCAAGAACAACTTATTCGTAAGAGATTTCGTCATGTAAATGCTTTCGAGTTTGAGCCATACCTTCGGAGCAGATCCGATTTCCGCTACATATTGAAGGGCCTCATCCAATAGGTTCAATCGGATTGCGCTGCACGCCCTCTCCTCCATATCGGCCCAATCATCGTCAGTGATAGTGTCTAGCTTGTTCGATCTTCCCAAAAGAACCTTTGATAAACTTTGTTGAATCAACAGATCCTTCATCCTTCTCTGCTATAATGTAAAATTATTCTTCCCAGTGAATCGTTCAATATCAAATCGAACGATTGAACCTTTTCTAGCCATCTAGTTAGAAGTTGCAATATAGGAATAGAGAACCTGGATTGCTTTGATACCAATTGTTGGGTGAAGAACACCCTAATTAGATGAGAAAAGAAACAAGAATAATCACGAACATGGAGATTTACGTGGTTCGGCGAAAATCTGCCTACGTCCATTAGAGAGAGAGACGATTTCTTATTTGAGCGTATCGCTAAGTACAAGGTACAATGCTGAAATAAATAGATCTTCAGATCCCCACTTTCCTAATCCTAATAGGAAATGAATTCTACCCTAAAGATATTATCAAATTTGAAACTTACTAATAATATCTTCAGTGATTATCCCATATATATTAGAAATATCATGATATATCCCAGTTACATTGAATCGGGACTATTTCCTATGAAAACCTCTTATAGATAGGTCCAAATCTAGGAAATATATTTGGAAAGAAATAGCCTGTAATCTTCAAGCCTTCCTAAATTTTCCGATCGACTTTTTAATTTCAAATTTCCAATTGATCAAATTTGTGGAATTCAAGACAACATCAGCGGAAGGTTCTCATATGGGTGAGGGTCCTTGGTGCTCATGGCCAAGGTCGATTGTACATTTTGAAAGTTTTGGAACTCAACTTTATTCTTGTGACAAGTTTTTCGTAGTGCACTTAACTTTTGACCAAGTGGAATCTAGCCAATATGCTATTAACATGAGAGAGTAGATATAGACTTGATCTAAGCCAAATCACTATAAACCTTGTGTGCAATTTCTCTTCCCTAAACTCTTGCTATGCATTGCTTTTGTTTATTGTGCACTTAGTGGGTGCTTCAAAGTCTATTTCACTGCATTCCAAAATCTGACCCTTGTTCAGACTTTAATCTTGACCCGTTATATTCTGCATTAATTTGTCAAGAGTTTATTTAATTTGTTATTCACCTCTTCGAGGTGATACTTGCTAACCACCTCATAAGCAACTCAAGTGTAGTTGCAATTTCCATCATATCGATTTATCTAAAGTGGAATTCTTTGCTGCACCGACCTAACCATGTAAATCTGATGTTCAATTTATTTTCTTATTTTGTTTATTTATTGTTCGGTCGATGCTTCAGTGATTTTCGCTTTTGAATTCTTCGGCGAATGGTTCGATTTCATCGTTTTCGCTTTTTTTGGTCGGCTGCCAATCAGCCATTCTGGGATTTAGATTTCTTTGCTCATTTGGTGTTATTTACCAGAGATAGATGCTCCATTATCTTGCAAGAGATAATCACCGACTTCGAATTATTTCTGTTTGTTGTTTGAGCTTCCGATTCTTGTCACAAGAACATTGGCCGTGTGGGGATTGGGGCAATGAATGGTTGATGCTCAAATTCTAGACTGAAGGTGGGGATCTTTATGGCCTTTCTTGTATTAGATGAATAGGGTTTATGTGGTTTGGTGGTTTCTCGCGTGGCTTTCATTTATTTGTGTCGGAGTTTGAGGAGATACGGGGTTGTTTGCAAGTCATTTTCATCAAGAGATCGGTTTTTCTTGGATTTTCTTGATCAGGGCACTCCATTCTCTTGTAGTCATAGCTTGAGAATGCTTTTTGTCCATAATTTATGATTTTTTTTCAACTTCAAGTTTGCTTTACTGTGCAAAAACAGATTGGATCTTTGGTAGTTGACAGATTTGCTATGATAGGTTGAAATCCTTTTATGTGATGAAATTAAAAAAAAAAACTGTCCCCAAAATATAAAAAAGAATCGGCTGGTTCCCGAATCTACCTAAACCGGCCTAATTCTAAAGAGTTAGTTCCAAATTCCACAATCTATAAAGCAGCTCTAATAAGATAGTTTTGAAGTTTTAGGTTCAAAACTTACCCACTTTAGAGAGGAAAATTACCAAAATAGTCCCTAACCTTTTGCAATTTTTCTAATACAGTCCTAAACTTTTTTTTTCTCAATTTAATCTTAAAAATTTTACAATTGTATTAATTTAGTCCATCCGGCCAAATTTGATCGATTGGTGCTGACATGGACACCAGCCAGCCAGTCGACACTAATGTGGCAATTTTTTAATAATATTTTATTTTTTGGAATTTTTCTTTATATTTTTTTCTTGTTTTTTGCTTTCTTCTTCTTCTTCAAGGTGATTGCTAGACTAGCCAGAGTGTATGGCCGGCAAGGCTGGGTGAGTTCTCACCCTTGCCTAGATCTTATGAGGATGAGCCTAGGCAAGCTCGCCTTTGCCGTTGTGGTGCTAGGCAAGCTCGCCTTCGCCATTATAGCGCTGGGCAAGGTCTCACCCAAATCTGATGAGGGTGAGCTCGCCCTTGCCGTCCGTAATGCTAGGCAAGCTCGCCCTCACCCAATGACGATGAGGATGAGCTCACCCAGGACAATGAGGGCAAGCCTCATCGTTGTCTCGCCTAGTGCACCAATGGCGGCACTCGCCCTCACTAGATCTAGGCGAGGGCTAGCTTGACCTCGCCCAGTGATGACGAGGGCGAGGCATTGCCCATGCCCTTTGGCCGGTTCGGTGATCGGCCAAAAGAAGAAGAATGAAAAATAAAATAAAAGGAGAAAAAATATAAATAAATATGAGTCCTTGGTGTTAACTGTAAGTTTGCCAGTAGTTGGAGGTTTTTTTTTAAGCAAAATGCAAAAAAACGAAAGTTGAAGAATACTCCTAAGCTAGTAGTTTGTAAAAGTTAGCGCCAATTGAAATCCATTTGATTTTTTCCCGGAATTTACAGGAGTCGGGTTGAACCGCGTCGGTTCCTGAGTGGAAGGGTCAAATTGAATAAACTTTATCAATTGGGCCGCAATATTGGGAAAGGACCTGTATGAAAGTTAAAATAGACTTCTTAAACTTTAATAGGCCACTGGAATTAATCAATTTGGACTTCATTAGATCACTCAATTGGATTAAAACAAATTGGGCATAAACAGGGGAAAAACAGAGCAGTTGCCAATTGATTTTTTGTTTTCTGAGGCTAATTAGCCAAATTGCATGCTTAATTGACCTTGCCCATGATTGAATTGATGATTGATAGTCTTTAATTTTGATTAGCGACGCATGATGTTCAGGGAGTAAATTAGGAAAGGGGAATTAGATTCTAATTGGGTGCTAGTGACTTAGCCTACCGCTTTGTGAAATGCAAGTGGAGATTAACAATCACTTATCATTAATAAATTAATTCCTAGTTAATTTCGAGGTTGATGGGCAATCAAGTTGCGTGATCGACCTCAAATGTTCAAGCTGAATCCGAACTTCTTGATTGTCCATTGATTACGTGAGCTTGCTAATGGTTTGAGTTGAGGGAATGCATGTGTTGAATGATGAGATTAATTGTCGAAGACCCACAGCCAGCAACGAGGAGGCTTAGAGATGGCGACCTATGGTGATTAGAGTTAGGTTTATTATCATAACTTAGAACCAATTAGTCTAGTCTATTTATAAACTTATGAGTTATTAATTAAAATAGTTTAGACTATAGTTGATATGGTCCAGCTAAAAAATAAAAACCAATTAGATTTAGGATCACTTTCCTAATAAATGGTTAAGTTTAACCTAGATTATTCTTGTCACCTTATAAAATGAGTAGAATTAGGCTTGCTCTAATCTAGCTTAATTTTAGGGTTTAGGATTAGTCTCTAAAATCAAGCTTATAGGTGATTCATGTCTCAAGGCTTACAATTAGACATTGTACATTTTTGGCCCCAACATAGTGTCGGGTCAAGCTTACAGGGGTTCATGTCCCAAGGCATAAAACGAGGTTATGTAATATTATTTGTCTGATAAATATTGGGTTTTCTTTTTTGCATTTTATTTCAAAGTCATTTCAATTCTTGAATGTTTAAATTCCTTCACATCTCCGTAAATTGGTTGTTTCTTTTCCATTCTAGAATGGTTAGGTTAACCTCTGGGAATATAATAAATCCTTGAAGAACATTTGCATGGACACATAGTAACGTTGGTCATACTTTTCTTATCCCGAACATCTCCATAAACCTTTCTTATCCTGTTTCTCCCAAGTGGAAACCTGGAAAAGAGGCGATACATCTGTTGGTCATACTAAAATAAAACTAAGCTTTCCTAGAATTGGTTTATTTAGATATGATTAGATGACTCTTACCTCTTTTTAGATATAAAGGAAGTATATTGTGGCCATGCAAATGGTAAATTTGGAGGCTGTGTCTCGATACTGGTGTTTCCATTCAAGTGGCTCCGAGGAATGCATTTCTGAACTTACTTTTGTTGCTGATTTTGCATCTTCTTAGTTCTGCTTTGTAATTGTGACATACAAAAATTTGACAATTAAAGCTTACTAGAGCTTTATGATTTCCTATGTTGATTACTGATAGATGAGATTTCGTAGTGATTCTGTTTGTTATCACCATTTGAATATTGCAAACTCGTACCTTGAAAATAAATGGAGGTTTATGATCTGTCCTTTTCCGAGTCTAAATGGAAGAAAGTGGAGTTTCCCAAAATGTCAAGAAGTTAAGAATATGTACATTCTAAATTTCCCCACTTTGTTTCATTTTTCCTTGTATTCTTTGTGACTTGTTATACATTTCCGTATTCTTTTTATATGCCTAAAAGATTTACAGTTCTGGGAAGTGCTATAAGTTAGGCTAACATTAGTTTTTCTTCTCCCTTTCCCCCTTTCTTCTTCATCTCTTCTTCCTCACTTTTTTTCACTAGAGTGAGATTTTTAGTGTTATAATGTTTAAATCGGGAAATCTGCAAAGAAATGTGATAGTTTATCTATAAGTAAATTATGCTTTCTGATATGCCATAGAAAAATGTACTCGTTAAATAAGATCTCCTCTCTTGTTTAATAATTGCAATTATCTCTCCTTGCATACATAAGAGTATGTGCATGCTAAATTTTGGTGTATGGCTTGTGTTTCCAGTATGATTATTCATCTAACTAACGCTACTATAATCCGACATTTCATGTTTCCTAAGCTTGTTTAAAACTCATCAAGTTTTTACTCAAAATTTGTTGACACAAAAGTTAAAATATAGTGAAACAGGATCTATGTCATTGTGATTTACATGAAGTAGCTAATCTAGATTACGGACATTGTTTCTCTATTCAAGTATTTTCGAAAGAACAAGCTTAAGTCAAAACCATAGAGGAATAAAGAAGATGCAGTGAGATGGCAAGCAACCGGGAAAGGTTGCTTGACAGTCGAGTCCTTTTACCACTTGTTGACTTTGGCAACTAGGGAGAATTGAAACCCAAATGTACTTGGAGCACGAGAGTTATAAGAACATCCATTGTGCCCATAAATAACTTGTTTGGTGTTTATTTTCTTTCGCCCTATGGACGGTGCGTATGAAAACGCAAAAATCACTAGAAACAAGGAGTTCACATAAGTTCTTCGGTTGAAAAGAGAGAAAAGCACTAGAAGCTGATTGCCAACTCTGATTTCAAAGCCTTCGCAACAGTTTAGTGTTCTCTTTTTATCCGTATGTGCCATGGCGATTATGATGGAAATTGACCCAGAAGCTTCTTTGATGTTTGAGTGAAACCTTATGTTAATAAAAGATAAGTTTCTGAGGTACCAATGATAATACTCACTGCAATAAGCAACATGTTTCTCAAATTAGCTGGTCTTGATTATAATGCCTTCTTTCTTCTTCTTTCTTCTCAATTTCTTTTCTGAAAAAAAACAAAAATTCAGTTACTCAAGTTGACTGTATATCCTAATTAAATTGAGTAATTCTTTCTTCTCTTTATCTCTTTCCTTTGTTTTTTTTTTAGTATTTTTTGTTAAATCCTCTTTTCTCCGCCGTAGGCAAACTTCGAACCCCACCGACCTACTTTCAGCATCACGACTGGTCATCTTCCATCCGACACCACCGAGTCTGACATATGTAAGATCGCCACCTGCCGAGGTAGGTGATGAACAGAAGAAGCTCATCTTCCTGAAATGGAGTTCCTATCGAACTGACAGTGACAGAGGCCGGGAGGCAGAGTTGACGGACTAACACCATAGTCCCGACCGAACTCATGGAAACTGATGACTTAGCTTCCCGTGAATGATTCTCTCCTGAGGTTCTGGGGTTCATGCAGATTGCTATAGATCAGGGAACACCTGGCACATCCAAATTGTATTAAGTTGGTGTCATTCTTGAGCTGGATTTTGAATTCGACTCGTATGGTGCTACAATTGCACGGAACGTGAAGAATGTGGGTTAAATTTGTTCGAGAGACGTTGGTTAAGTGTTTCTTCGTAAGTTTTGTCAATGGATGCATCGTAGTGAATTCTCTGGCAGTCAAAGTTACACGCTGCAAACTAAGCAACGATCTCTAGGAGGTATAGCTTTTGTTCCTTTCTTTTGATAGATGGCAATTTTATCAAAGAAGTAGGTGAATTCTAGGTTCAAAGGAAAAACAATCAAGGGAGAGTGAAACAATGGGAAATAGGGCGTGCATGGGTTGGTTCAGTCAGAAACCAATCACAATGAAAAGAGAGAGATTTGGGTGCTTTTGAGGCGTCTGGGAAATGTGGATGAGTAGTATGTACCTATCGTAAAGATGTGCAGCGGGTAATAGGTTTGCCAGGACAATTGAATTGTGAGAAACTTCGATCACTGGGATGGGACTTTGTTGCTAAGTTTTATGAGGCACTTGAAGTGGCAAAACCATAGAGGAATGAAGAAGTGCGATGGCAAGTCGCTAGGAAAGGTTGCTTGACATTCGAGTCCTTTTACCACTTGTTGACTTTGCAACTTAGGAGAATTAATAACCAAATTTACTTGGAGGTGAGAGTATTACGAACATCGGTTGTGCCCATTGATAACTAGTTATGCAGTTATTCTTTCACCCTATGGGCTGTGGATATGAAAAAAAAAATCCGGAGAAACACAGAGCCTGCATAACCTATTCAGTAGAATAGAGGCAAGAGCACAAGAAGCTGAGTGTCAATTCTGATTTCTAAGACCTTCATAACAGTTTAGGGTTCTCTTTTTATCCTCATGTGCCGTAGTGTTGATGAAGGAAAATGACCAAAAAGCTAAAACACCTGAAGGCTTCTTGAATGTTTGAGTGAAACCTATTAACGGAAGATAAGCTTCTGAGGTACCGATGATAGGGCACACTAAGAATGAGCAACATGTAGTACTTCAAAGTTGTTTTTGCTTAAGTTTAGTTAGAGCCATATCAGCTTCACAGTTATGTGGGATTCGCATCTGAATTAAAGGACGAGTATGTGGTGATAATCATTACTCGGAAGGTTGTGACCATCAGGACTTGCAAGATCTTGTCATATAGCATATAGCTGTGAGACATGGTTTCATTCCATTAGAGATCATATTTTATCAAATAGACCATCGCATAACCATTTGCCGATATATGGTAACAATACACTGCTCTAGATGACCTTGTGATCAGTATCTTGTGGAGCATAATAAAAAACAAAGGCACCTTGCTCCAGGGGTATATATAATAATACTGTCAGAAAAGGTGAAGGTGGCTAATCCAATATGAAGCCACTTTTTCCATGAAAGATTTCCAGCAACTTTAGGCAAGCAAAACTTGTTGACTTCATGTAGTGTATGGCTTGATCAATCTTGTATATACTCAATCAGTTCATTTGAAGTTGAAAACATTTCTCATGAATTGCATTTCCTAAATTTATGTTGAAACTGCAGTAATAGCAACTTTCTCACTAACAAAGCTCCAAATTTTTATATGCTTGCTCTATTTTTCTCCTTGCGCTCTCATAGGCAACAAGACATGCAGAGATGGAAGCTCTTGATGATGTTCTTGGACAGTGGCAGAGGACTGGATTTTCGGCTGCAGAAGTTGCTGAGAAGTTTTCAGCATGCTCCCTTCATGTGAATTGTGAACCATAGATAATCTGTGCAGCGGCATTGTCAATCATTGGTACATCTGTTGATCATACTGAAATAAACTAAACTTCCCTAAAATTTGTTTATTCTTATATGATTAGATGACTCTTACCCATTGTTAGGTATAAAGGAGTATACTATGGCTGTGCAAATGATAAAAATTTGGAGGTTGCAGCTCAATACTGTTGTTGCATCAAGTAGCTCTGCGGAATGCCTTAGGTCAGTTTCTAAACTTGCTTTTGTTGCTGATGTCATATCTACTTATCCACTTTGAAATTGTGACATATGACAATTGACAACTAAAGCTTACTGGAGGTTTATTACTGATGGATGTGGCTAGGTAGTAATTCTGCTTCTTGTCACACTATGAATATGGTAATTATGGAACTTATTTTCCATCTTTTGTGTCCTTTTCCTAGTCGAAATGGAAGAAAGTGGAGTTTCCGGAAGTGTCAACAAGTCAAGTTTATGTTGATCCTTTCTTTCTCCGCTTTGTTTCCTTTTTCTTAAATTCTTTATGACTTGTTAGACATTTTCATATTCTTTTATTTTCCCTAAAGAAATTTACAGTTCTTGGAAGTGCTACAAGTTAAGCTAACATTAGTTTGTTTTATCCTTTTCCCTTCACCCCAGTTTCTTCATCTCTTTTTCTTCTTTTTGACTGCTGTAAAATTCTTTGATGTCATTAATGTTATCATATACAAATCGGGAGATATAGTATCTTCAATGAACAACGATATCTTATCTATGAGGAAGTTATGCTTTCAGATATGCCCTGGGCACTGTACCTAGTAAAGAAATCTCTGTTCTTGTTTGTTAGTTGCAATTGTCGCTTCCTGCATACATGAGAGCATGTGCTTGTTAAGTCGTGGTGTATTGCTTGTGTTTTCAGTATGATTTTTCATCTGTCTGAGGCTGCCATGATCTAACATTTCATGTTTCCTAAACTTGTTCAGAACTCATCAATTTTTTGCTCAAATGTTGCTGACATAAAAGTTAAAATGTAGTGACATAGAATCTGTCTTATTGCGATTTGAGCAGTACATGAAGTAGCTAATCTAGATTATGGACATTGTCTCTCTGTTGAAGTATTACTTTAAAAGAACAAGCTCAAGCACCGGAGGAAGAAGCAAGAGAGATGTATGAAGGATGCTTCTAAACAAAAAATTTGGGTAAAGAAATAAACCACGAAAACTTTTACTTTTAGAGCTTGAAATTTATATTTATGCTTGTCTTATTAATTTGATTACGAGTCAAAAGTATTGAGGGAAACATGAACTAGCTCATTGTCTTTCTAAATACAACATCAAGCAAGAGGACTCATCTTGCAAATAAAGGACTGCCTAGCTCAATTTCCTTGCTCTGGAGCTCAGAAACTAGCCTTAAGTATTGCATAGTTTCATGATAGCGAGAATGAGACTTTTGTCATAACGGTGAGCATGGTTCCTATGCAAAGTTTGGAAGATGTAGCTGATTGAAACTCTTCCTAGCCATTGGTAATATACAAATCACCCACAAATCTTCTCTTAGTTGGATCGTCTATGCCAAGATCTCTCTGGAGCAAAGCTGCCTACCTGAATTGAAAGACTCTAAGAATCACCTTGCTTACTGCGTGTTGTTTGCTCTCAAAGGACATTAGGTTTTATGTCGAAGAGAATATAGAATGACCAAAGGAATTTTTAAAGTAACAAATTTTAAGCCATCATTACCCCCAAACACTCTCCGCTTAAATTTGATGCAAGAATTTTGCCGAGGTGAGTGCCACTTAATAAAGCCTACTTACTGTCAATCGAATCAAATGGTGCACTTCGGAGATAATTTGCTTCTTGAAAACCTGTTTCCTGTAGTATAGACATTTCTTAAAATTGATATTGTTTGGAACGAAATGTGAACTCCAACTAAACATATTGTCCTATCGGCGAACTTGTTTTTGCTTAGATAGTACCTTCTTTTGCAAAGTGCTTTGTCAATGAGTCTGCTAAATTATTGCTTGCATGATATTTGGACATTTTTTGCAAATATAATGTGTCTCAGATTTTAAGCTTATGAGCTAGGTAAAAATGCAGAATCATTGGAAATATAGGCTGGTTTTCACTGAAACTTCATCTGTGTTTTCCCTTTCAAGTGTGCACCTGATTGATGATTGTTTGCAACTGTGTTCTTGTTGCTCTTCAGTAACGGGGATTATGAATCAAAGGGTTTCAGATGTCATGGAGGTGCAATGGAATCAGAAGCAATTTCTCTTCTGCGAGATTTTTATGAACAAGGAAACCTTAGTGGTATGAATGGCAATCCACCATTTTAACCAGTTGAATTGTCTATTCAAAAGAATGTTATAATACTACAGTTAGCACATTTACATTAAATAACATGAGGGAAATGATACCTCTTTTAAAAATGGACCCTTACTTAAATACACCTTTTACGAGGCTTTATGCTTTTATGAGCATAATAGAGCAATTCCACTTTTTGAACCAAAGTTTACCGATTAATGAAGTTGAGCATTGTGCCTTCTAGCTAGGTGTAGAATTTGCCTAGTAAACAAAGAGTAGAGTTTCTGATGCCTGCTCTTCCTTTTTTCTTTCTTTTTTTTGTGGCCAATTTTCAGCTGCCCTGTTTATCATATGGAGCTTTCCTCCAGAGTGGGTATTCGTAGCCAGATTGCCATTTGAGTAATGGGATGTCATGTCCCTGGTTGAGGAAAAAGACAGAGTGGAGTATCTTAATAGTTGATAATCCATTGGTAGACTCGTTGGAGAGAGATATCTATATGGTTTCTGGTTGAGCAATTCTCCAAGTTGAGCTCTTCAGTTGCAAATATATCAAGAGACTGAGCGGCCCATAATTTTTTCGAGGCTCTGAAATAATTAGTATTCTTGAAGCTCATTACAATAAAAAAACATGGCCCTAAAGTAATTTGTATTCGCAATGATAAAATCAACTTGGTTCATGTTTCTTCTCTATTTTGTGGAACCCTGGTACATGAATATCATTTCTCTTCGCCTTTTTGTCCCTTCCTTTTCCATTCATCTGCTATTAGTTACATTGTGGAAACTACAAAATTGTTTGAGTATTATATATGTATATACTGAATGCTTATATTTGGTTTTCAGCGCCAAAGCCTCACAAGTCAGAGGTTACTCAAGCTTCTCATTAGATCTGCGTGCTAATTCTTCCTGTTGAATCCTCTCATGCCTTCGCACAACTAAGTAAGACCTTTGAACTTATGATTCTTTGCTTATCTGAACATCATGCATACTCTTATGATGCACCTCTGCTGCATATTGAATGATTATCAGTGACTTTTGCATATAACTATAGCCTGTTAACAATCGAACGGCACAGACTAGGGTGCTGTGGCAGTATGATATGATGCTCATGCTGGGAATGAATATAGCTTTAGCTATAGATTTCCTTGTATGATGGTAAGTCAATCACAATGAGGACACCAGAAAAGGTCTTCAAGATGAAGTTAGACAACATTCTTTCTATACATTCTTGATTCTTACTTTATTCTGATTATATTGGTCATCGTTCTTATTCCCATTAGTTAATCTCTTCATTTGACTATTAGTCGAACTTGCTGTTCAAGGTAGTTCTCGTCCTTGGGGTGAACTCATCTCAAAATAACTTTTGGACTATAGTTTTGTGACTCTTTGTATTTAACATGTAAAGAGCAAATTCGGATGTGAAATCATTGGTGCTGATTCTAGCATAATAAGATTCTCTCCTGTTTGACTATGATGTTAGAAACAGTTGATGTAGTTGAACATCTAGCATTCCATGAAGTGTTTTCAAACGATTCACTGCACTTTAACTGACATTTACTGCTCTTCCAATTTCAGAACTTGATAAAGAGACCTGAGAAAGGAAGCGTGATGTACATCCAAATCAGTTTTTGTCCAGATGTTCATTTGTTTGATAAGGGGTGCAGCTGCGATCACAAGTCCATTTCATGCTTTAAGTTCATCAGATCGGGCACCACTAAGACTGTAGATTACATGGGCCCGTAGAAATTTAACGTCACTTGCGAGGACCAGGAATAATTATTATACAAAATAAGGTCACGGGCTAATAAGAATTAGGCGTATGATGAAAATGGAAGCGCAAGTGACTTGTTGGTGAAGATCGATTAATTATTACATACATCATCGAATCTGTTCACCTTCTTGTTGTGGTGAACATGCCCAGGGCCTTTAAAAAGTATCATGCTGCGTATTATAGCGTCAAGGATGTATAAAATGAATTTATATTATTTGGGCTCTTTGTGGGTTTTTTTTTTTTTTCAGAAAATTTTATGTTGGTGTGTATAAATAAATTACCAAGAGGTACTGTTGAGATCTCGCTCTTGGTTCGGGCTGGTGACCACACTGTGAGTTACCACTCAAACACGACACTGAGAACCGAAGTCGATTTGGGGCAAATTATAGGAAGCTTGATTTGATTGTTGAAACTCGATTAGTTCAATTTTATCGCATCACAGATTTGCCTTGAGCTCTCAATTCACAAATTATTCGAAAGTATTCTCTTCGTTGGTCTTCAAGGAGTAAAAAATGCTGGAATTAGAGCTTGGATTGGGTCAAGGATGGGTTAGAGTTTGGGTGGGTTGAGTTAGGTCATTAAAATTTTGTTTCATAATAATAAATCAATACAGGTTAAATAAGTCATTTTGAAATGAGCAATGCTTAGAGGACGATACTATCACTTTACACATAGCGATGATATTGTTCCGACAACACATCTCCTAATTGACAATTGACAAAATCCACTGTTAGACTATAAATGTTGTAATTTTAACGCGGAAATGGATCAAGTGAATCGGATAAAATTAGTCGGAAGAAAGGAAAGGAAATCGGACACCGGATTTACGTGGTTCGGTCTGAATATCGGAACCTACGTCCATGGGGAGAGCAGGACGGAATTCCACTATAGAACCAAGTGATACAATGGAGATTACACCCACTCGAGTACTCAAATACTCCCTTAGTGTTTTCCAGCCTCCAATTACACCTAATAATTCACATAGTGTTTAGCCCCTCATAATTTCCAGTGAAATTCTCACTCAAGGAATTAAACAAATTCTACTAACAAGAATTTAACTGACTAAAATACCCAAATATAATTATAATGAGAAAATCTCCCTTCTGCCGAGAGCTCCCATGTGTTACTCGCGCTCTTCTTGCTCTCTTTCTGGAGCTCTCCTTTTTTGGAGCTCTCTCTAGACAGCCTCCGAAGTCCTCCTGTTATAGGAGCATGGGAAGAGAAGAAAGAAATGTGAACTCCTCAATTTGTCATAAGGCTGCTACCTTTTGAAGCCTTCATGCAATTAATGTCTTGCATGCTTGAAGAAGAAATGCGCATAACTTCTGCCTTCCCTCCTTCATTTAATAGCAAAGGATAATAATAAACAAAGAACTCACAAGACAAGTTCTGAAACAAGGAAGTGGCGCCCTCCATTTTTCGTGGGCATGCATGCATTAAAGGAAGGGAGAAAATTTTGGACGTTTCTTTGACCATTCTTCCGGCAACTACTCTTTTTCTTTTTTAAATGATTGTTGTCAAAAGATGGGCAATATTTTATTGCCCATCTTTCTTCATGCACGTTCACTTCCTTTGGCAGAAGACAAGAAGGAAACATTAATTTAATGCTTCTTCCATCATTTTCAAAATCCAACCTGCAGCAACCTTTTGTACTTTACCCTTTAGACTACACGCTTCCTTCCATCTGCACGCATTCTTTAATTACTTTGCATCAGACACGCACAGAGGAGATAAGTACAATTAATTCTTGATTCGCACATAATCGAGTTCATGTATTCTCGTTAATTTGATTTTATTCACCGAACTCAAATTTGAAACATATTTTTAATAATAAAAAATATATCACTAGACCACACATTTGGAGATGTGTGGTCAAGAGGCTACTGTCACTTTGTGGAAAGTGACAATACCATTCTCTAAGCATTTCTCTTTTGGGTTTTCAACCAATTTAAACTCAACTTGATTTATCCGTTTGATAGACTTTGGCATAACCGTGTATAGGCATCACTTTTATGCTACTAATTTTTGTCATATGCATTTTATTTTTTTAGTAGCTTTACTCTTTTTGAGTTTTCAAACTTCGAGGTAATTTTAGGCCTGCAGTTGACATATCTGAGTTTCATAGTTTGGGACTATATCATGTAGGGATCCTTAATAGACATAAATGACGCGAATTTCTCGGCAAAGGATTGCATTTACTAGTTTTATGCTCCTAGTTATACCAATTATGTCCTAGATACTTGTGAGAAAATCTCAGTGATTTGATATGATTGGTTGAGATAGGTCAACTATTGGCTCCAAAAATACATAAAAATCCAAGTTTTTTGCTCGGTCAAGGGGCAATTGGCAATTGCTTCTTCCCTTAGTGTACTTGCCTTACTTTTTTAATCAAAATTTTACTACGCTAGTAACTATGACTATCTAGTAAAGCATCGTAAAACGCTAAAACATATGCCTAAAAGGCCCATATTCTAAAACAAACACGTTGATGGTAATTTTAGATCATAATATGTTAGAATTTCTAATAAATGTGGGCTAATATTAGTGTTATAATATGAGGAAAAAAGTTTGTCATGAAGCGTATAAGTTATATGAGGGTCCTCCGTTGCGCAAGTGCTGTTATGGGATTATATCTAGCTTGACACATCTTGATTACAGTAATAATGTAATTGGGCGATCAAGGTGGGATGATATTTTAATGGTGACTCATGATGGGTGATTTATTATAAAATTGTAACATCCTGAAAATCGACCCCATTTTAGAATTTTATAAAATAGCGATATTAGTCGAAGGCCTGGTCAGTACAAATTTTCCGAACTGTGTGTTCGTGGGATAATGGATTACAGAGAAGTGTCAATAGGAAATGATTCGCGTACGACTCGCAATTTCGATCAGGAATGAACCCTTCAATCATGAGGACCTGGGAGGGAACAATATCCTCTAAGTACTAGAATATTAATGAAATGGAAATAAATCGATTCGACAGAAGTATGAAGTTGATTTGTGGGTGATTTCCGCACGACTTCGATATGAACTACGAACGACGGTAAACCGAATCCTTTTCATTTAGTACTTGAGATTATCAATTGAGCCCCCGGGATCATACGACAATTGAGAGACGTCCCTGACTTGAGAATTGACATTAATGTGGATCAAAGAATGATTGACCATGGGTCAAAAGTGAGGAAAGTCCTAAAAGGGCACCCGATAATCCAAATTGTACTACGGTCGTAGTCGACTCAATTTAGCCCCAATTTTTAATCCGATTTTGGGAACCGACTTTTCAGTGATATCAGGAATAAATATTTGGACGTCGCCTCATTTATTTTGGGATTTTCCATTGGACATGGAAGCGTCGGAAAAAGGAAAAATTAGACAGGGTTTCGGGCTCGCTGGTGGGCCGGCCCAAGACCGGCGGCCCAATGGGCCTTGCACCCATCCAGCCTAGCCCAAAGGGGGCCCAAGCTGGCCCATTCTCCTCTCCCTCCTCAGCCCATGGGCTTCTCTCTTTGGCATGTTGTTTTTGTGCCCAAATGGGCTTTATTTATGCTTTGTTTTTTGTTGTTTTTTATTGGTCCTTCAAGCAAGTGGACTTGCCCACTTGCCTTAGCCTTATCCAAGTCTTCAGCAGCCTCTTCTCTCTCCTCTTTCTCCTCCAAAATTCGTGCACCAGCCCAGCCTCACTCTCTCTGCCTTTTTCTCTTCCATTTCTGCTGTTTCTTGCTGTCCATGTTGTTTTCTAACCCAAAAACAGCCCTGCCGCCATCACCGGAGCCGCCGCCACCGCCCAAAGTGTAGTCTTGGAAGTTAGGAAGCCAGCCGCACACATCCGGTCACCCCTGGTCGCCCTAAACCACCCGTTTCGGCCTTTTCCCCTCTGCTGGTCAGTTTCCCATGAACAGTGTTCCGAGGGTTGTTTTGGCCCGTTTCGACCACCGTTTGTCATCCGTTCTCGTCCCCGAACTTACCCCTCATAGCCCTCGTTCCCCTCTACGCACCGGTGTTGCCAGATTTCTGATCCAAGTAAGTTAACTTCCTAATCCTTGTTTAGGGGTTAATCTTGCTTAGGAGTTAATTAGTGTATTTGTGTGTTTGTGATTAATTAGGGTTGGTTGATTAATTAGGCTGGTTAATTAAGGTTGACTAGGGTTAGTTAATTGACCATAGTTAGTAATAAAGTAACTAAAGTTAATTAATTAAAGTAACCATGGTTAGTTTTAAAAGTAACCAAGGTTAAAAGTTAATCATGGTTAGGTTAGATTAACTAGGGTTGGGTTAATTTGTTAACCATGGTTAAGTTTATTTATTTTTATTTATTTATTTAATTTCAGACGAAATTACTGTTCATGATTACTGTTCGCAATCACTGTTCACGATTACTGTTCACGGCACTGTTCATACAGAAATAAATTTTGGTTTCAAATTGATGTGTTCTTGGTTGTTATGCTTTCTTGAAGTGCCGATTGTTAATTATATGCATGAATAATGATGAAATGCATGATCGAAGACCGAGTGGAAGTGAAAGTGTTTGATTTATTGAATATTCCCGAGAATTAGGGAATGTACGTGATTGTTGATTGGTTGAATTTGGAATTTTGGAATTGTCGAGTGATACCGCATGACATATTACGTGGGTTATCTGAAATAGCATGTCGCATGAGCAATGTTGCATTCACGACCAAGCAAAAGCAAAGACAAGAATGAACTGTTTGCAAATGTGTTGCATGATCAGATTAAAGTTGATAGCCCGGTTGAGCCGGATGACTGCCAATCCCCATTGGGGTTGTGCCGTGACCATTGGGTCGCCTGATAGCAGTCAGATGCGGGGCTGCGGCGGTGAGCGGGCCCCATGCTCCATAGGGAATGCCGTCGATGAGAGAGAGCCCGTGACGTTGCCGTGCCTCATGGAGGAGGATGATGTCTGGTCTTCGACCGGTAGACCGCCAACCATAAGGTTGTGCCGTAGCCCTAGTGGTCGTAATAATCAGAGTATATGTGTGGATGCGAGGCATGAGAAAATTGTGTGAGATGCTCTGATTATTCGCATGCTCTTAATGTCGTGATGAGTTAAATGACAGTTTCTGCAGGTCACGTATGCCAAGGCCAGGTAGGATCGCCTATGGTTGTGTCTGCTTATTGAACTGTCATATGCTTTTGCTTCTCTCTGCATTGTGCTGACTGCTGGATTACGTTGTATGTTAAACTCCCGAGGCGAGAGAAGTTCCTAACTAGGGCTTAGAACCTTAACTTGCTGAGTTTATCTCAACTCGTCGTGGTTAACTTTTTCAGGACCTAAATGATGTAGTACCCGAGGATCGAAGACCAACGAGTAGCCACTTGTACAGTGATAGGTTAGCTAGGCCAGTCCCTTTTTGAGTGGGCCTTAGCTTGTCGCCTGTAGTAAGGCGTGTATGTATTTGCTGGTGTGCTGGCTAACCTTTAGATATGTAAAAATGATGTTGTCTTTCCTCTGCTGTTGTTGTTGATATCTTTGTTATTTGGTTTGGGAGTTGTTCGTTTCCGCATGCGCTTAATTACAAGATAAAATGAATTGGTCAACGACAGTACCTGAGACGTCATACAACTAGACCACAAGTGAAATGGGGTTGCCGCGAGCTCGAGAGTCGGGGCGTGACAAAAATGCTACATAAATAGGCTATGGTCTTGCTCCTCCTAATACCATATACTCACCGTTTATCCATCGAGATTGTCCAAGGAAGTGGAGTGAGAGGAAGACCTAATCCCAAATTCATACAACTTCATTTGTAATGATCAGTTAAAGGACAAGGATTAGCTAAACCAACTTACATGTTTTCGATTCGAGGTTAGATATATTAAAATTCTACATACAAGTATTTTGGATTTCTTACATGTGGTATGAAAAGCTATTGTATATGAATTCATGATCCAATCTATGCAAAATCTTCATGCAATTACATGTATAGTGCATAGATTTCAAGGTTTATGAGTGAGTTTGGGAATGTGATTGCTTATTTTTTATGTTGCTTATTTTGATTCCATGCAAATCTTCTTTGACTTAGTGGATGCGGTGAGAATTTTATATAAATAGATGGGTATGTAAATTGGAAATGATAATTTGCAACTTGACCTTTCTGCTTGCTATTTTGCACAATTAATGAATGGCTTTTGTTACCCATGCAACGATTCTTATACCCTCTAAATTTCATGTCCTAATTTAATGTGTGCATAAAGAATTTCAAACTTGAAAATTTGGGATGAATAAGAGAACCGAAAATCATGCAGTACAATTCAACAACTTTCCTTATTAATTATCAAAATAAATTAAATTGAACATCAATTCTAGTTCGTTGATTTCATGCTGTCATAGATTTGATATGATTAAGAGACAAGTATTAATAGTGTAGATTTCTTATAGTTGGACCGTCATTAGGCTGTTAGATGCACAGTGACGCTATTTTTTATCTTAAAGGTCGTTTAATAGGGTGTAAATTTGAGTTTATTTCTTTTTAAGAGCCAATTCTAGAGTGTTAACACCTGAATATTTGCCAACAAGTTAAAAATGCATTTCTATGAAAAAAATAAAAGAAAAAGAAGAGAGAAAAGAAAGAAATAAAGCTCTGGCCCATCCCTTAAGTTCGGCCCTATGCAGCCTGGTCCGGCCACAAGCCCAGCCCATCAAACAGTTTGCTTAATTCGCATCATCCCATCACTCCAGCCAATGGAAACACCTTCAGCCCAACCCGCCGGCCGCGCCTCCGCCTCCGTCGCAGCTCCTCCCCCTCCCCCGGCATGTCTCCGCCACCACCGTCGATGGCTCCTCTGTTTTGTGTTTTTCCCTTGCCAGCGACGCTCACTACACTGCATGACGATCTCAACATCGATCCGACTACGCTGGCTTCGCGACCCTTCAAGCACCGAGCTTCAGCCTGCCTCCTCCTCTTCCGTCCTCTGTCCCTCCCCAGCGTTGCTTTGGGCCTTGGCCTCGGGATTGCATACCAGTTTCTGAGGGCGATGGCTTGAACCCGTTTGTGACTTTTGCTGGCTCATTGATGACGCCCGCAGATATGACTTCAGTTCATTCCTGCTTTGCCCGCGCTGTTTTCCAAGTTCCATCGCCGTTAATTACGCTGTGGAGGAGGAATCGAGTTAGCAAAGAAGGCGTTCGATGAAATGACGAAGCTGCACCCTGTTTCGAGGAGTACCTGTTCACGATAGAGATAATCGACGACTCTGGCGGCAGTGACCTCCAGCTTTGGACTGGTGATCGAGCGAGAGCAAGTCTACCAAAGATCCAAGTCCAGAAAAGCTTGCTGAATTCGCTTTACAACACCTTGATCGTGTCCATGGACTCTCTCCATCTCTCTCAAGTCTCAACCAGACGAAAGAAAGAATTAACCTAGAGTTTGCATGAAAGGATCGGGATTGGAGATGGTGAAGCAGACATGGTGGCCTCAGGGGAAGGTACTTGGGATCGACTGTCCGCCATATCACCTTGAACTCGAACTTTGGGGCTCTCCACCTCCTCCAATCCCAGAATCTGCAATCAGCGAAAGAGCAATTCAGGATCCAAAAAACGTGACAAACTTGACCGGTGGGACGGAAAGAGAAAGACAGAGACCTCATCGTAGAGAACTCGGCCAAGCGCCAGAAGTCGGAGGATTCTCACGAGACGTGGCAGAGACACGCCGCCTTTCTTGCCATTTCTCGTTTTTGGTTTGACGAGCAGTGAAGAAAGACTCGCCTGAATTAGAGAGAAACTTTGAGGTCGAGGGATGAACATCTTAAGATGAGCGGTGCAATATCATGCTTTGGGAGTGAAATTCCTTTTTCATCACATGGATGACAAACACATCGTCATCTCATCTCATTGGAGAATGCTTTAGTTATGGTGTTCGGTCTTAGCAGTTGCGCGCCAGGGCGTGAGGTTTGTTTCCGGTGCGATCGCTCGCATGGGTCTCACCCGTACATCCGCAATTTTTGCATTAATGTTTTCAAAAAAGGTTCAGGGGATGGAAAATTTGTACCACGAAGATAAAAGGGAGAGAGAAGAAAAGAAATAACAAGGGGGTCGATTCTATCTAGAGGTACCAGGTTGGCGAATCCATTATCGCGACCCCACCAAGATTCTAGCATCTTGGAAAATAGGTAATCCTGTCTATTACCACCTAACCAACCATCTTGATACTTGAAAGTGAGTACGAGTCAGGCCACATCCAATTCCGATTATAGACGAAGCCAAAAGTTGTAACTCGTCTGCTCGCCTGATTCATGGGCTATATCATCTTCTCCATTGCCGTGATCAGTCATCATTTGTGAACGCCACCGTCATCATCATCGATAACGTCTCTTGCCATCTAATTCCTATTTCTTCTCTACCTTTCAAGCCACCAATGCCATGATATTCTATTCAGGCTGATCAAGTAACCAATTCAACAAATGCAGGTCTCTGGAAGAGCAAACCAAATGTCTTCTCGACTTCAGTGTAGATGTGTGAAATCTCCAGCACGATACATGTTCTACCACAAGGTTAAATCCAGTTGTCTCATCCCCACAGACCGCATTAGTTAGTCTATGTGCTGATTCAATTTGCACGCGAGTGAGAGCACATATGCTCTCGCCCTTCTCCAATGAGCTGGACCAAACACGTTTAAATCAAGAAGGCGGGGTGGGAGTCGCTAAACATTCAAGCTCAAACGTTTCAAAATGAATGTCACGCCTCCTAAAGGACCAAAGTTGAACACAGATCAATCCCAACTCCTTCGCAAAATCTCTGGACCCAGAATGATAAAAACAACTAACGCGGACACATCACCACACATGCCCATTGGTAAATCCCCTCACTGGCATGAATTTGCACAACATGGCATGTACTAATGCCTGCCATGACGAGCGATTTCCCCCACACGGAGAGCAGAACTATAAGATAATCACAGCAGTTCGTGACTGCATAATAATACACAACAGGGAGTCCAAATCCACATCCTATAGCATTTGTTCAAGACAAAAACAAAGTGGAGGGTGTATGTTCTATCTAAGAGGAGGGTTGTGCATTGTAGATTTAGATTATCTTCGAGATTGAAATATGGCTAGCTACCCACAAGATGTTCCCCTTTTTTCTCTCTTTTCTAAGTTTGTAAGGGTCCAGATAGATTTTCCATTTATCAAGTAACTTGCAGCATTAAAGAACTATTGGGAACCCTACGTCTTGTCCATTGTCAATCTTTTTCAGAGAGCTGAGCCATTTAAAAAGGGACATCTAGTTCGAGGGAGAGGTTTGCACTTGTTATTGGTTCAAGGAGTAGTTAATGATTGGCCCAAAAAAATACAAGTGGAGGTATTAATGAAGCCCAAGGTTCACCGAAACGGACCCATCTCACGTAAACTCTGGGAATTTTTGAAAAAAATGTTAATGCCTAAACTTTAACTATCTATTAAGTTGTTCATTGTATAAATTTAGGGACGTCATTGGCTCCTAAACAAAAATATAAATTAAATTTTCATATAAATATCAGGAAGTACTTTAATTTAGTAGTAATAAGTCTGCATATATTTGCATTTAAATTGGATT
This sequence comes from Corymbia citriodora subsp. variegata, assembly GCA_014858505.1. Classification (NCBI taxonomy): domain Eukaryota; kingdom Viridiplantae; phylum Streptophyta; class Magnoliopsida; order Myrtales; family Myrtaceae; genus Corymbia; species Corymbia citriodora. The sequence goes on along the minus strand of CM026414.1, from coordinate 29,675,674 downwards.
GGCCGCATATGAATTTAAATAAATGATTTTGAATTTGATTGGATTAATTGGACTAAGCCCATAAGAGCATGAAATATTGACCAAGACCATGGATGCTAGATAGTTGAAAATTGCATAATTAAAATGCCAAATTGAAAACTTAATTTATTAGAAGCAAACTTGGTATTATCAAAATTCAAATCTTAGAGGATAATTGAGCAAATTGACTTGATATTATCACAATAAGAGAAGAAAAGAGTATCCTATTGTAAAGATAACAATATATTCTTAAAAATCCGAATTATTAGGAAATGAGGATATCTCTTACTCTTGAAAGAAGTCCTAATTGTTAGCTTATATGAACTCTACTATGTTCCTTGTAGGATTACTTTAGAATTCGAACTGGAGTGTGAAGCGTGATTTGCGCAAGACCGTGAATCCAAGTAGTGAAAATTGGTTCCTTGTTGGATTATTCAGAGCTTGAAAGAAGGCTCGAAAGGCCCGATCTCACCATCAAAATTCATGCACACCTTCACTTCTTCAACGTAGTATCATTGAAGTGGTGAAAAAAAACTCAAACTAGTACACTTGTAATAAATTTATTTTCTATTGATTTCCCTTGAATTTTAGGTCACAAAAAAATTTGCGGTCATATCAAATGCATTCCTATTCATTTTCTATTCTGGGAATAGGAATTTTGTGCAGTTACTAAACACGTCATTTTACTAAGAAATTTTTTTGAAGAATAGAAATAAAAAAGAACTATTTCTGAATGCACCCTTAAGTGTCAATGTCTAAAGATTGAAAATTGGACAGTTAAGTGCCAACTCTGACGAGGTTTGCTAGGAATCTGACATGGCTTTTTTTATTAATAAAATTAGTCTATGTGGCTACTAGAAATTCGACGTGGCTCGCTATTGGCACTTAAATATTCTTTTCTTCTTCAATTTTGGTACTTAAGTATGCTTTTTTGAAATTTTGACACTTATGTGTCCACCCGTGTCAAGTTTTGACACTTGGGATATCTACACCTCGTTTAAAATGTGCCATTTTGATTGGTGATAGAGAGATTTTCTAGTTGTCTACTGCATTCTTTATCTAAAGACAAGTTCGCAAAAAATACATCAAAACTCTTAAAGTTTTGTTCAATTGTCTCCTTTGAAATGTTAAATTGAAATATGAAGGTCTTGGCTAATTTTGCTTGTATGAGATGGAAGTTTATCAATTTAGTGACATATATAATATCTATTTTGTGAGATGGTTAGGCTTGTAAGCATGAATTCATTTTATGATATGTGCATGTACTTGAGGCACAAATTAAGGTTGATTGACATTTGATCAAACTCAATAGTATTGCAATTTCTCAAGTTTATGCTTGTCCGTAGAGGGTTGACCATGGTTCATAATTTCACACTTGGCCTAGTTAGATATTCTCTCTCTCTCTCTCTCTCTCTCTCTCTCTCTCTCACGCAACACATATTGCTATGGAGTGTGTGTTGGATCTAGTGTTTGCTTGTATATTGCAAAAGTAGAAAATGAAAGATTGGAGGCTTAAGAAAAGCAAATATATTTAACGATAAGTATATTGAAAGTCCTAAAACTTATCAACAAAATGCAATTAAGCCTTAAATCTTTTAAAAAGTGCAATTAGGTCCTAAAACTTGTTATTAAAGTGTAATTGAATCATCAAACTTTCAAAAATGTAATCAAGTCCTAAAACTTATCAAATTGATCAAATCAAGTCATTTCATTTATAGCATTTTTAAATAGTTTTAGGACTCAATGACATTTTCGTGATAAGTTTAGGACTTGATTATACTTTTTGAAAGTTTTGAGACTCGATTGCATTTCTAGAACAAATTTTAGGACTTTTGGTGCACTTATCCCATAAATTTAAAGTGGTTCTGCATGTATATATGTATGTAATGGAGATAGCTACTGTTCTTTTATAGGAATGATTTTTGTCACATGAGACTTGTATATAAATAGAAGTAAGGATCAATGGATTTCTATTAATTTATAGAGCTCTAGTTAGAAGTGGAATTCATTAGGATTACTAACTAAACTCGAATTGAAATCTTCTATTTGAGTACTAGTAACAAATTTGGGTACTTCATAATGGTTTATTTTATAACAGCATGATCTTAATTACTTTATATATCTCCCTGGGGGAGAGATGCCAGTGTGATTCCTCCCTATTGAAGAGAGTTATGTATCCTTCCGGGCTTTAGAGGACTTCTATGACAAGTTTCTTGGATTGGCTCTCGATTTCGTTCTTAGTAATGATGAACAAAAAAAGCCCCTCACTCATCACATAAAATCATATGTCAATGGCCAAAGGTGTTATGACATGAGATGGCAACCCATTTCATTGGATTCGGATTATATTTGGCTTCAGTTTTATACAATTTAGGCTTACAGCATCAAGTGAAAACTTGAAAAAGTTGGGATTTCGAATGATATGTAAGCAACTAGAGGACGATTTAAAGGTTATGCACCGAGACAATCAATTAATCGATCTAGTTTTACTCTATGAGATTGCTCATGGATCAATAGATTCAATAGCTGAGATACTAATGCATGAAGATAATTCAAGCGAAGCAGATCCACAGGAAAACTTGCAAGATTGTCAAATGAGTGCTGAGGAACAAGAGATTTTCTTCATTGAGGCATGCAAACCAAGACCATATGCACTTCTAATTCGATTGGCAGAGATGAGTATGACACTATTTGGTTGTTGCTTTTGTTGTTAGAACGATCGAGAAACTTGCCAATTCGTTGGTAATGAACTCAGCTGATCTTCGTTACAATGCCCTTTGTTTTCTTTTTGGTTCTTCTCTTCATCTCTTTCTTTGTTTTTAGTTTTTCTCTCTCCCCTTCGTTCTTCGGGTATTATACCCAAGTATGACTTATACGTTTTATTTTTGGCTAAATCCTCTTTTCCCCGTCATAGGCAAACTTCGAGCTCCACCGTTTAGCACCACGGATGATCATCTTCCATCAGGCATCAGCAAGCTCTGACAAGTGTAAGATCACCACCTGTCGACGGAGGTGATCGACAAAAGAAGTTTGTCTTTCTGAAACACAATCCCTAGCAAACCGATGGTGACGGATGCTGGCGAGCGGAGGCGACGGACTACCGCAACAGACTACCGCTGCCAATTGAAGCCATGTAAACTGATGACGTAGGTTCTAGGCGTCATGCAGCTTGCTACAGATCAAGTAACGCTTTGCACATCCGAATTGTATTAAGTTGGTGCAATACTTGAGCTAAATTTTGAATTCGATTGGTTTGGTGCTACAATTACGGGGGAACTTGATGAATGTGTCGTTTAATGTGTTGGAGAGACGTTGACTTTATCTCTTTGCAAGTTTTGTCTGTGGATGCTTGATAGTGAATTCACTAGCAATCGACGTTACATGTTGCAAATTCAACAACAATCCCTAAAAAGGTGGCAAATTATTGAAAGAAGTAGGTGAAGTTAGATTCCCGAATCGTGAGATGATTATGTGGTGATAATCATTTCTTGGAAGTTTGTGACCACTCATATCATACAAGACCTGCAAGATGTTGATCATATAGCTATGAGACATGCATTTATTCCATCCGTAGCTGCATATTGATCCTGAAATATTTCAACTGGTAGCAACTTGATGCTGATTTTCCTGTACACATGCATGCTTGAGAGAATTTCTGACTCTTTATCATCATTTTTTTTCCTCTTAAGAAGTAATGAGACCTGCTTGCTTTTCTTATATAAGGAAAAGCTTGCTCTAGACTGCCTTGAAGTTCCAATTGGCTAAGCAGGTGCATTTCGATATGTTACTTTATTTTCTTGTTAAGATGATTAGTACCTCAGTCTTAATTAGTGAATGATCACAGATTGTACTTTGATTGTCCGGCTGCGTGATTGTTGAGGATGGGAACATTATTGTGGCAAGAAGAAACCGGACCAATGAGACACAAATGTATCTTTATAATTGCTTCTCCACCGCCTCCTATAAGTTTTGGCAAACAGTGCTTTGTTATACCCTCGTAATTTATTGTTGATCATTTCATGTTTCTACCTCAATTGTTTCTTTACTAGATGATAGAACAATATATCTGAACAAATCTGTTAATAGAAGTTTTCCATTCATCATAGGCTGTAAAGGGTTTTGTTCCCATCATTCCTTCATAAAATATGTCTATGGCTAACAAAAACAATAATCTTGCTTTATTAGAGACAATGTTTTACGTTTTCAATTTGCCATTGTGCTTTGTCAGGATCCATATGGCGGTCTCTATCTCCCTGGGGAAAGTTCCTGACGATATTTCAGCCCTACGGTAGCTAGTCTTTTGATATAGTTTTTTGGTATGAAAATGCATTGTGAGCATTGTCTTGCTTTTTAAGATCTAAGAACCTGCTCCTTGGTCACATTTCGTTATACAAGGACCACATGTACACAAACAGTGTAAGCCGGGTTTCTGGAAGACATGTCTTATATAATATTCTATTGCTATCATATTAATAGTTATGTGGTGATAAATAGTTGATGCAGAAATATGTGGCTCGTTTAATATATTGTGGAGCATAATGAAAAAACAAAAAAAACTTGCTATAGGGATACATATGAAAATACTGTTAGAAAAGGTGAAGGTGGCTAATCCAAAAAGAAGCCTCTCTCTACAAGTGAGATTTCCTACAACTTCAAGGGAGCATCTTGTTGAATTCATGTAGTATGCCTGGATTAATCTTATATATACTCTCAATTAGTTAACTTGAAGGAGAAAACATTTCTCATGAAATGCATTTCCCAAGTTTATATTGTAACTACACTAGGAACAACTGTCTCTCTAACAATGCTCCCAAATTTGATATGCTTGTTCTGTTTTCCTCCTCGTGCTTTCATAGGCAAAAAGACATGCATAATGTGTGCAGCATCATTATCGATCATTGTTGATTATAGTTAAACAAAACTAAAATTTGCTAGAATTTGTTTATACATATGATTAGATGACTCTTACCCATTTTTAGGCACAAAGGACGTATATAAAGGAAGTGCAAATGATAAATTTGGAGGCTATGGTTCTATACTGTCGTTGCATTCAATTGGTTTTGAGGCATGCATTAGGTCAGTTTCTAAACTTGCTTTGTTGCTGGTTTTGTACCTACATAGCTTTACTTTGAAATTGTGACATATGACAATTGAAAACTAAAGCTTACTGGAGGTTCATGATTCTTTATGCTGGTTACTGATAGATGGGGGTTTGTTGTGATTTTGTATGTTGTTGCACTTTGAATATTGCAACGCGACCATGAAATAAATGGAGGTTTAAGGAAAAAATTTTCCATAGACCTTCTCTTTTCTATCAATTTCATTGGGTGGACAATTGTCAATACCGTTTGGTTCAGTAGATGTTTGTTCATTTGGCTGTGTGTTTGATTGCTTATTGTTCAAAAATTCCCAATCTTGATTTAGCTCATAACCTTTTTAACCGTACGATGAGTATTGCCTTTTTTTTGGTTTGGGGGTTAAATATTCGGCTATTTCTTCTACTGATTCGTTTCCTTTTCTCTGGACACTTTTGGGATTAGAAAATGGTGATCTAATAAGTGAAAACGAGAAGCATAGTGATGGTGGTGTTGAGACTAACTCCCCAACATCTGAGGACCACCCTCACTCATTCAATGAGAGCAATGAGGACTTAAAGAGCAGACAATCGCCGTCTCCTCCGTTCACATCCATGAATGAGCCTCTAGGGTCAAATGCGGTTGTTCAAATTGTTGAGGAAGTGGAAGCTGGAGATGTTTTACTGGACCGAACAGAGGGATGCTGAGGAAGCTGTTGGTGTGACGTCCTGGATTTCGACCCACTTCGGCACGTGTGAAATGATTATTTCATTAATGCGCTGTTGGTTACGTTTACTCTGAGTTGGCCTCTCATGAATTAACTGACTATTCGGAAAGGTAATTAAGGACAGATGCACGTACAACTAGTGAATTCGATCAGGGACTGGCCACTCGACCATAAGGATTAAGTAGGGATGATACCACGCTGTTGCAGGTCAATTAGCGAACAGAAATATATCGATTCGGCGGAGTACGAGGTCGGATCGCGGGTGATTCCGCATGACTTCGATATTAACGACGAACGATGTTAAACCGATTTCCTGTTGGCTCTGTATTCAGGGTGAGCAATCGATCCCTCGTGATTACATGACAACCGAGGATCGTCCTGATCTAAATAACACGATCGTGGATTGAAAAGCTATCAACCACGGGTCAAACGCATGGAACACCCTAAACGCTGCCTGAAAGTCAGGTCGTACCAAAGTCGCGACTAGTTGAGATTAATCACGAAATTCAGTCCAATTTCAGGTACCGAACTTTCAAGGACGTCGGGACAAAAATATTGGAAAACGCCTTATTAATTCCCAAATTTTTCGATAAGCCCAGAAATTGCCCGAGTTGGATTAGCGGGCTGAGATTAGGACCAGATTTTTGGGAATCGTGCTTCAAGGGTACAAAGACCAAGTACCCCCTTCTAGAAGCTTGTTTGATTTTTGATTTTTAGGGTTTTTTTCTCTCTCTCTCCCGCGTGTTCCCTCTCTCTCCCGCACGCTCCCCTTTTCTCTCTCCTCCTGCACCCCCACTGCCACATGTCCTCTCTCCCCTCTCCTTTCTCTCTTTTCTTCTTTCTTTTCCTCCTTCCCCATGCGTGTCAACTGTCCACTCCCCTACTGCCTCTGATCTCTGACTTTCTCTCTCTCTCTCTCTCTCTCTCCTCCGCACAGCCCCATGCACGTATGCATGTGCTGCTGCCTTCTGCAGCTTCTTCTTCTTCCTCTTCTTCTTCTTCTTCTTCTTCTTCTTCTTCTTCTTATGGTTTTTCCTGGTCGCCACAGCTGCTGCTGCATTTTCCTTGTTGCTGCCGCTTCTTCATCCTCCACCCGTCATCGCTGCAGCTCCGCCGTCCCGCCAGCTCGCCGCCAGTCCACCGGCTCGAGCCAAACTGGCTCCGCCCAGCCTATCCTTCTCCTCCTCTGTCCGAGTGTGCTGCGGTCTTGCTTCAGTTCTGGTCGCGCCGCCGTCGCTGCAACGCCAGCCAGCGGACCGCCTGATGCCGAAGCCGTGAGCTGCCGCCTCGCCGTCGCTCGACCACCCTGGACCAAGCCGCTGCTGCCACCCCCTCTTTCTCCTTCCTCTCAGTTATGGCCGAACCAGATCCGGCCGGCTGCCGTCTTTGGCTCCTCCGCCACCTAGCCGCCGCTCGCCGTCCGCCTAAACCCCGCTGGAGGCCAGCCGACCGACCAGCCAGCCTCCGCCACCCACAAACTAGCTGTTGCATCGCCTCCCTTCTTCCCCTCTCGGTCTGCTTCTGTCTCGCCGTCCAGCCGCCCTTTGCCGCCGTTCGGCCACCCTAGACCGCCGCTAGGGGCCCTCCGGGAGCTGTCCCAGCTGCCGCCGTCGTCGCCGTGCTCTCTTTCTCCCTCTCGGCCCCTCTGGCCGTGGTTTGGACACACGGCCAGCAGCCTCGCCGTTGCACGTCGCCGCTGGTCACCGCCGCAGGTCGCCGGAGGATCGTTCCCAAGCCCCTTCCACCGCCGCGGAGTCTTCCTTCCCTAGTGGTCGGCTCGGTCCAAGATGTTTCGGCCGAGACCCAGTTCCAAAATACTTGGTTTCGGTGAACCGGAGGCACCACTCATCTGCCTCATCGTCGCCGTTGTGCCGGTGTCATCGGTTTCGTCGCCGGGTGAGTTTAAGTTCTAAACCCTCGATTAGTCCGCTAAACTTGTTTAGGGGGAGATTAGATTATCGTTAATCGTAGTTAGGAGGTGGATTAGAGTTAATCGCGATAAATTGTTGGTTATGTGGTTAAACATGTTTAAGGATATTTATCGGTGATTAGTTGGGTAATTAAGGATTAGTGGATAATCCGTATTAGTATTATTTAATTAAAAAGAAATAATTTCTTTTTAATTATTATTTATTAAATTTCGAAATTACTATATTATTTATTAAATCCAGAAATTATTATTGTTTATTGAAATTCGGAATTATTAGTATTTGTGGAAATTCGGAATTAATATTATTTGTGGAAATTCGGAATTATTATTATTTATTTTAATAATAATTGAATAGGGTTTAATTATGAATAATGCTGTTTATTTATGATTAAATTGTGGGGATAATTTGACGTGTCATTTATTATGAAAGCATGTTGGATTGTTGATTGGATTAATTACTTTTTGATAAGTAATTGTGGTAATTGGTGATTTACGGGAATTATCGGTCGTCGCATTATTGTGAGACGAATATTGTCTGAGGCAATAATTGATTGATTTGCTGATTGCCTATTTATGCCTTATTGATTGAAGCATGTATATTCTGGGAATTATGTGGTATTTCCTTATGAAATTGGTCGATTATTGGATTGTCGCAATGTGACAATTCATAGATAATATGTGGAATACTTACTGCTATGTATGGGGATCTCATGCATGTCGTGTGCGGATTATGACGTGTGCTTACAAGTCCACTTGTGCCCTGAGGCGTTTGTGACGCGGGGTGGAGGGCGGCCCTGATGAGTGTTTACGCGGGGAAAAGGTAGAGCCCTGATGCATGTTTATGCGGGGAGGTGGAGATTGTGCCCTAATGCGTGTTTACGCGGGGAAAAGGTAGAGCCATGATGCGTGTTTACGCTAGGAGGTGGAGATTGTGCCTTGATGCGTATTTACGCGGGGAAAAAGTAGTGCCCTGAGGTGTGTGACGTAGGGTGGAGGGTGGCCCCGATGCATGTTTACGCGAGGAAAAGGTAGAGCCCTAAGGCGTGTTTACGCGGGGAAAAGGTAGAGCCTTGATGTGTGTGACATGGGGAGGTAGAGGTGGTTGTGCTATGATGCATGTTTACGCGGGGAACAGGTAGAGCCCTGATGCGTGTGATGCGGGGAGGCAGAGGAGGGCGGCCTTGATGCTTGTTTACGCGGGGAAAATGTAAAGTCCCAAGGTGTGTTTACACGGGGAGGCAGGGGAGATTGTGCCCTAAGGCGTGTTACGGGGGGAGGTGCATGCATGAATGTAAGAGTGCATGAGAGACAAATGACATTGTGTTCTGATTATATTTGTGTTTGTGCACTGTTTATGATATGCCTGAGTTAGTACCATGCAGGGTGTGGCAATGGTCAAGTGAGATCGCCTGCGATATACTCGAGTGTGATTGATTAATGTAATGCTGAGAGTGCAAGATGCATTATTGGTGAATTGCATGTGTATTTACCGTGCAGGGTATGGCATGACCAGGTAAGGTCGCTTGCGAGTCGATTGCTTGTCGATGTGCTCATGATATTATTGATTGTATTAAGTCATTGCCTAAGATGTATAGTTGTTCTGCTATTGACTTGCTTGAGGTATTAGACTGCGCCATAGGTACCCCGAGGCAAGTTGGTGTCCTAGCCGGGGATTAGGGCAAGAATTCGTTGAGATTTATATCTCACTGGTTATTGAATAACCATTTTCAAGTCCGTTGGAGGTAGTTTCGACAGGTGGTGTGTTTTGGAAGAAGTAGATTAACCCTGGCCTATTTGCCCGGTCGACTCTGTAGGAAGTGGCCCGTGGTAAGGACCTAATTGTGTAGACTTCCTAAGGTTAATTAAAAGATGAATAAATTGGCATTATTGATTGTGTTTCTATTTGATTTTCTTGGCTATCCCAATTTATTAAATGGTACGGGGATTTATTATCGCTTCCGTATGCGCTTAATTGAAAGATAAAAAGAATGGTCGGCGACGTGTCTTGGGACGTCGCATTCAAATGACCGAAAGAGAAGATGGGGATCGTCGCGTGCTCGAGGGTCGGGGCGTGACAGTTGGTGATGAAATTGACAGCCAAGGAACCGAGTTAAAGTCTTAACGGTATTCTTATTGTTAAGGTTGTCAAGAAAGAGGAAACCGAGGAAGAGTTGGAGAACGCAAGTATCGACATCTAGGGCCTCGAGTCCGTGAAGGAATCGTACAATGGAAAGAGCGAGAGTTTGACCATGGCCAATTCGGGAACAGCTGGTATTTCACTTGTTTTTGATCCATTGTAGTAGCCTCCAAATTTGTGCTTAGTTTGAATTTATGCACCAGAAATGGAATCTGCTTAATTACTTACTGTTGCTCTGCAGCATGAGGCAGCAATGACTCCGAGAGTGGCACGAAGGACTTCATGAATGAATTGCTGTGCATTGCTTGATGTCATAACTGGGTCCAGGACATAATTTCAAGGTTTGTACTTCCGAGTCACCTGGAAAATTGATATGATGGTTTCATGCCCGATAGCGGTGTCTACTGCATGCCATAGCTGCATAAGCTAGGATTTGTAATGTAGCTGCATTTACATTTTTATCAGAGTGTCTCTACTCTTTGATGTCTCAGTTGTTACCTTTAAGGCTAGCTAGTGCCGAAAAACTCAACATATCCAATTATTTAGTTGTGAAGTCTCTAAAAAGTCAATACCCGAAATCGGATTAAAAATTGAGGTTAAATTGAATCAATTGTGACTTCGTACAATCTAAACCTTCGGGTGGCATTTTAGGATTTTCTTCACGTTTAACCCGTGATTGGTAACTTTTTGATCCACGTTTAAGACAATTTTCAAACTAGGGGCAACCCTCGGTTGTCATGTAATCTCAGGGTTCAATTGATTATCCCAAGTACAAAGTTAAAAAAAAATCGGTTTAACGTCATTTGCAGTTTATATCGAAGTTGTGCGGAATCACCCATAATTCGGCTTTTGTACCTTTGCTAAATCGATTTATTTCCATTCACTAATTGATTGATAACAAGGTGGTATAATTCCATCGGATCCTTATGATCGAACGGTCGATTCCTGATTGAATTTGCTAATTGTACGTGTATCGATCTCTAATTGCACTTTCGAATGGTCTATTAACTCATGAATAATTAGTTCAAAATAACTGTACTTAATAGGGCATTGATTAATATCACTATTTCATATAATCCCAAAATATGGTCAAAATTCAAGACATGCCATGCACACTCAAATACACTAATTTGCTCCCATAGAATATTTTTCTTTTTCAAGCTACATAGGGAATTTTGCCAACAAAAGTTACCATGAAGAAATATCTGTTTTGACCCCTTATTCACATGGAAAAATCGCAAGCGCGAGGGACCTCGGGCCTTACCCAAGGCCATTGGGCAATTGCAGAGCATCATAGAGATATTGCGTAGGGCCCTCGGCTCACACCTTAGCAGACTCAAGCCTCTACGTAGTAAAGAACCAGTGCGGCCCACGGGCTTGGGCTGCAAGCGCCATGTGACACGCTCTTGTTAAGCAGGCCACAACCTGGCACCGATTTTCCCTTTTTTTGAAGAATCATTTAATTCATTTATATATTTGTCCAAACTTTGACCCCTTATTTCTTGTTCATCCAATTAACACGATATCCATGTTCGCAGAAAGCTCATGACTTGAATTTTCCTCAAATTTTGCCCGTTTTCTAGAAAAGTCTCGGTGTTATGAGTACAAAACATTACCTCATTCTGGTCTTATTTGAAGAACTGTATTTTTTTTATTATATAATTACGATTCTTTTCATTGCTAACAGGATTTAATCTGATCAAGTGCTGGCGAATAAAAGGAGAGTTAATTGAATGGTTATGAACTAAGTAAAGCTACATGCACCAATCTTTTTGGGTGGATGAAGGCACAGGTAAAAGGCCAACACTAAGTAAAAATGAAGATCAGAATACTTCCAGAAACCGCAAATAACAAACTACACACGCTGAATTTAATGGAAAAGCAAATCTACAGCAACGGAAACGTGATGGATGAAGCAGAATCATGCTGTCAAACAACAAGGTCACTCCGGGACACTTCAAGGGGCTGAACATGGACGAAAATGCAAAGGGAACAACAAGGCAGCATGTATTATCCCTAGACAAGTTCACGTGAAGGGTATTAAGACTTAGTGAATTATCTTTCAAAATAGCATGGGAAACGAATCCTACACCTTTTGACTCTCAAGCTTTTTCTTCCACACACTGCTTTCTCATATTGTCTGATTCTGATTTTCCATTGCTTTCCAACTCACACTCAAACGTCCCTTTTTGAATTTCCCAGCCTCCGAAAGCCATCCCACTTTTGAAGCTGATTATTGGTTTACCTTTTGAAAAAAATGAGTCATTGAATCCTCCTCATTGTATCCTCCAAAACTCACGGTCATATTTTCCTTAATCAATCACCAAGTGACCTGCTTCTTGTTTTCCCCCTCTTGTCTCATCCCTGGCCAGCTCACTGGACCAAATCAATCTTTTCAAACTCCAGATCCCCTTGCTTGCTCTGCGAGTGTTTGACTATGTTTGATTTTGAGTAATGCAAATCTCTTGACCCTTTTTTCTCCTTCAAAAACCGGTTGTTTTTTCATATCAACCCCCTCTCTTGGCCAGCCTTGACTCATTGAGGCATCATCTTGATAGTATTTTTATGTGAGGTTTGTGATCCAATTTGTCCGAATCATATCTAACTCCACAGCAAGGAGTTTGGACCAATTCCACTATCTCGAAATCATATCCAATTCCACCATACATCTCCCATAGTCTTGGAGTTGGGTTCAATCGCGCTATCATGAAATTGAAGGTAATTGCCATGATTTTGGAATTTTAAATTCTAGTTAATTTCACCTGTCGAGCTGTCTATTAGGCTGATTAAAATGAAGAAGTTCGTATTTGAGCCTGTCACGCCCCGACTCTCGAGCTCGCGACAACCCCTTCTCTTGGTAGATTGAAAGCGACGTCCCAGGACTCGTCGACGACCATTCATTTTAATCTTTTGTTATGCGCAAGCGAAAGACGAACGATCCCCAGTCCAACAATCAATCAATCAATCAATCAGGGATAGAGGGATGAATAACAAGAACAACCATCACTACTCATTTACACAATTTACTGGATTAACCAACGGAGGATCGTCTTTTGAATTACAAGCCCGACAAAAGGGGCCAATCCATCCTCTAAGCCAGACCAAAAAGAAACCAGGCTAATCCAGCTATACAGAATGAACCCTCGGGTTCAACACCACGGTCACTCGGACCCATCGGATTTGACTCCGTCAGGTCGATCACTGGAGAAACGGGGGGCAGGATTCTCCACAGCAGGTGCACCATTCTAAAGACCTGAAAAAGGTTAACCACGACGGGTTGAGATAAAATCTCAGCGAATTCTTCCCCTAAGCCTCGGTTAGTACACCAACTCAACCTGGGGTATCTCTCCAGAACCACCCCTCACTCAACCCAACCACAAACACCCAGCAATCAGCAATCAAACCACAGACAGGTTCAACCAACAATCAGAGGTCGGTTCGCATGCAACCTTACCCGGTATGCCATACCCTGCACGTTGAATCTCATTCAATGCAAGCAATGCAACCAACAATCGAATAGTCAGTTCGCATGCAACCTTACCCGGTATGCCATACCCTGCACGTTATAAGTCAGCACAATACACGCAATGCACATGGCCGTTAGATGATGCAGTTCATCAATCACATGTGAGTCGCGTCACAAGTGATCTCACCTGGCCATTGCTACACCCTGCACGTTATTAATTCATGCGTGCGTGCCATAAATGATATGATCACCTCATGCATAATCGGAACCAATGATGCCATGTTTTCTCATGCACTCTCGCATCCACACGTGTTCCGATTCTTACTGCCCCACAGGGCTATAACTTGGCCGAGGTGCAACGGCGCTACAGCGCCCTTCCTTCGCAGAGGCGCAACCATGCCCTTCCATGCTATTGCTATGGCGCTATAGCGCCCTTCCTCCGCAGAGGCGCAACCGTGCCCTTCCGTGCAGGCCGAGGCGCTACGGCGCTACGGTGCCCTTCCTCCGCAGAGGCGCAACCGTGCTCTTCCGTACCCTCCGAGGCGCCACGGCACTACGGCGCCCTTCCTCCGCAGAGGCGCAACCGTGCTCTTCTGTGCCCTCCGAGGCGCAACGGCGCTACGGCGCCCTTCCTCCGCAGAGGCGCAACCGTGCCCTTCCGTGCCCTCCCTTTCCATAATCTCCGATAAATCGGGTTCAACTTAGTGATCACACAAGCATACCATTACAATCCACTTATTATCTTTGAGCATTAGCCAATGCACACATGCTTGCATATAAAACCTCAAATCATTTCTCACAAAAACGGTCCATTTCCGATGTCCCTCGGACAAACCATTTTCCCCACCTTTCTCATAAAAGCGGTCCATTTCCAGTATCCCTTGGACAAATCACTTTCTTTCTCATAAAGGCGGTCCATTTCTGGTGTCCCTCGGCCAAACCATTTTTCCCTTTTGTGAAATTCACACGATTCATGCGAATGTTCATGCCACGACACATCAATTTCACTTCATATGATCAAGACACATGAAATTATGCACAATTTCACTTCCGGATGAACAGTGCTGTGAACAGTAATCATGAACAGTAATTTCCGAAATTCAATTAATAATAAATTAAATTCAGAAATTAAACAAAACATTGATTAAAACACAAATTAATCAATCAATTAAGCTAAGCAAGCTTAATTATCACATAATCCACAACTAAGCACAATTAAGCATAATCAAGCATAATTAAGCAAGATTAAGCTAAGCTAATCTTAATCACCTATCTAACCACCTATCTTAGGGCTAATACAACTTAATTAACCCTCCTAAATCAGCATTAACACTAATTAACCCAACCCTAAGCAAGTTTAGGCACTAAATAAAGATTAGGGGCTAAACTCACCCGTTAAGCGGGCCGGAGACGCGGACGCGGCGGCGGCGACGAACCCGACACCTGGGGACCTCTCCCACGACACTCCAAGGCAGTCCCGGGCTCAACACAGCAGCAACAAACTCGTATTCCCCACTGAACTTCAGAAAACAGCACTGTAGGAGGAAGACAGGGGCTGATCGGAGGAAAACAGCTTGGCTGGAGCTCCGACGAGCGGCGGGCCGGCAACCGGCGGCACCTGGGGGTCGAGGGGGAACCACTTGTGACTGGTATGGGCGGTGATTAGGTCGAAAATGGAGGAAAATAGGTCAAAAGGCGGAATACAGCAGAACTGGTCGCTACAGTGACGGTCTGGCGAGTAGGCGGCTTCCGGCCGCCGTACGGATCGGACGGCGGCTCCGTTCGACGAACGGTCGACGCTATCCGTACGGATTCTCTATCCCAAGCACAACGGTGGGTGGAATGGCTCGAGATTCCACCGGGAAGGTAATGAACAACTCAAAATTCGGTGAGAGGTCAAAAGCTGAAATTTGCAAGAAGAAGGGAAACAAGGGAGGAGAGTGCTGCGATTTTTGGAGCTGAAGAGGGGAGAGAGAGAGTGAAGTGAGGGCTTCTAGAAGACCCCTTCAATGCCATTAAATGCCTTGTACACTCCCCCAAGCAAGTGACATCACCTTCTCTCTCTTCCTTTGACTTTTCTTCAAAATATCCAAGGGCATTTTGGTCATTTCCACCTTGCACATTTACCAATCTGTCCTTGGGCTGAAAATGAAAGGCGGGCCTAGGAAACGGGCTTGAAAATGAATAGGAATGGGCTCAGAAATTTCTTGGGCTCGAATTGGCTCACGTTTAGACAACGGGCTCGGCAGGGTTAATGATCGGTTTGGTCCAACGGGCTCATTTGTTTGTCTCGGTCTTCCACGGTGACTATCCCACCTTGGGCATGTGGCCCGCACTATTCTTGCCCGGCCCACGTCCTCATAGGCTCGGTTCCTCGGTCCGAAAATCCCTTTCCCAAAAACTCGGCCCAACCGACACCGTCGACTGTCAAGGAAGCATCATCCAAAAGTCCGTCCCGGACGTTCCTGAAAATTCGAAGTCCAATCTTGGATTCTCATGCCATGTTAATTTCGCCCAAATGTCATTTTGGTATAATTCAGACTGATAGGCAACTTCGAGGATTCACACGTAACCGACTCGTGCCAAACCACGTTCAAGACTTCTCGACACATGGACGTCCTTGACGATATGAAATTGCGAAGGATAGATTCTTATTTCAAAGTACACGATTATCAAGGATCGACATAGGGTCGTTCATGGGTTCAATAATAGTAGACGGAATCACCCATTGTCCCATTATTTCTGTCCGCGAATCGACTTCTATTCATCCCTAAAAGCGGCCTGCATGACTACAAGATCGTCCTTACGCAAGTCTCACGGTCGAGTCGTTTTCCCAGGTCAAGTTCTTTAGTCGCACGAGTTTTGTCCTCAATAGCCTTTCCCCTCAAGGTCAGTATCTCGGAAATGATTGGGTCCGAGCAGAATCAACCAACAATGCATTGGCGAAATTCAGGTTCACTCATCCCTAACAGGGCTCGAATTTCAGGACGTCACAAAGCCCTTGTTTTATTCGATGCAAACAAGCTTTGTTTAATTCAAATACATTGTGCCTAACCATAAATGTGTCTCTTGTCTGAATGCAGAGAAATGAAGCAGAAAAAAGAAAGAAAGATGCACAGTATAGGACTAAGGTAAGCAAATGTTTTTGTTTGAGGATCTAATCGCACTGCTATCAACAAACTCGATCCTTAGTTCTCATGAATGAATGAAAATTCTCCGAACAAAAATTTATATGTCAACACAAGGTTAGAAACATCCATTTTGAAAAACTGAATCTTTTGACATTTGGTGAATAATCTTGTGATTATTTGACTATTAGAAAATATTGTTGTCATATGTTTTGCATATCATTTGGATGGTCATGTGTTAAATTATTACGGTAGAATAACACTAGAAGTACCATAACTTTTATATGATGCTCACTTTGGTGCCAAAACTTTTTTTTCACTCACTTGAGTGCCACTTCCGATTTAGCCACCGAAAATGCTGACGTGGCCGCCGGAGAATAATATTTTTATATATTTATTGGAATTTTTTTGCTTTTTTTTTTCTTTAGGGCTGGTAGGGGTCACTGGTGACCCTCACCGACCCTAAAGAAAAAAAAGAAGAAAAAATGGCAAAAAGAAGAGAGATGAGATGAGGAGAAATGACGTCGTTTTGGACCAATGCATGAAGAGAAGCCACGTTGGAATTGAAAAATCCACGTTGGAAATAAAAAATTATTAAAAAAAAATGAAAAAAATCCACGTATGACTTTTGGCCAGAAGTGGTACTTAACTGAACGATTTTACTTCGATTTAACACTTAAATGAATGAAAAAAAAAGTTTTAGCACCAAAGTGAGCGACATACTAAAGTTATGGCACTTCTAGTGTTCTTCCCCAAAATTATTACTTTGTAAAGAAGAAAACACTCAAAGTTTGGATGTTATTTCGAGGAAGCCAACAAGGTTTTTCTAATTAGGGAGCCCATGACCATATCACAAGAATTCATTTCCCATAGTTGTTTCCTTACTGCTTTTGTCGGCCACAAAGAAGCTCCTATCAATCAGAGAATCGGAATAACATGGTGGTGAAGATAAGTCCATGTGTTCACACCTAGTACATATCTTGTTCATACTTAAGCACAATATTTTTCCAAAGTTGTACTATAATTAATAGATATAATATTATTTTTTGCCAAGACAATTGATTGTGCATGTAATTATTTATCTCTTGAGCAGTCATGTGGTAAATTGTTATATAGTAGGGAAAAAAGAAAAAAAGAATTATTAGAGGTTGGAGACAAATTTTGGGGAAGACAACCAAAGTCGAGTGAGTATAACCTAGAATATAAAAAGAAGTATACCCCAAGTGCCAAAACTTGACATAAATGAACACATAATGCCAAAATTTTCAAAAGATATACTTAAGTACAATTTTTATCTAAAATGGGACACTTAGGTGTCAACTCTAGCAATGCTTGTTGGGAATCCAACGTGACTTGCCAAAATGTCCACTAGTAATCCATGTCCCAATATGATGTCGCTTTGCCCCCAAATTTTATTCTTATAAACTATAATTTAATTTGATTTTAAAAAAATAATTTTTTTTAACAAGGTAGCAAATCAGTGAGGGCTTGCCAGCAAGGCTCGGCAACCCGAGTTGATCATAGGCAAGGATTTGCTCGCCATTTCCTAGGTCTGGGGTGAGGAGTCTTCACCCTCCCCCAATTCAGGTGAGAGTCATTAGCCCTCTTGTAGGCGAGGGTTAGTAACCCTCACCCAAATCTAGGTGAGGGCGTGCAGGCCCTCGCTTGTGATTGGCCAAGGTCACTAGCCACTAGTCGAGGCCTCGCGACTTGGGTCAACCCATTCCTTATTGTCATTGGCCTTTTTTGACAATAGTGGGGCAATGGCGGCGAGGGGTTGTGGAGGCCCTCGCTAATTTGCTACCTTTTTCTTAAATTAGTTTTTTTTAATTTACTTTAATTGATAGTTATATTAAAAATCAAATTTGGGGACAACGCATTCATTTTGAGCTTATTTGCTATGTTAGCGCCCCGTGGATAATTTTAAAAAAAGAAGAATTGCAACGTTAGTAAAAAAATCTCGCTGGAAAAAGTCACATCAGCAGTTTGGCTGGAAATTATCGCTGTTGGCACTTAAATATTCCTTTCTTGTCCAAATTTTAATACTTAAGTATACATTTTAAAAGTTTTTGGCACTTATTTGTCCATCCTCAGTTTTGACACTTGGGGTGTCTGCACCTCTTAGAACATGAGAATCCATCGTACTAGAGTTGTTAACATAGAATATGAATTGAAACTCATTCTTAGCCCACAATCCAAAATTTGATTATCATCTATTATAATCGATGGATTGGGAAACGGTTTAAAATCTGATCCACTTGCACCACTACAATGATCCCCCTTATTTTGAATTTTAGGAAGCTGGTTTACCATGGATAATTATTATGGTTGAATTCTAGAAACTGACTGTATGCATTAGTCGGACAGTAATCTGTTGAATAGAATTATTGAGTGAACTCAGTGGAGAAACAAAATTAACTTTGAATTGTCCAAACTAGTAGGGCTCAATCCAAATGTCTTCAGCTCTTATGATTCAGATTTACTTTACTACATATATATTTTTATTTAAGAATATCTTACTTATTAGACCCTTGTGATTGCCTCGACAACGGACTTTCGGTGGTGGCATATGGCACTCTTAATGAGAGCTTAAAATTGTCTAAACTCCTAACCATGTTTAAGCGACACAATTATCGCAATAGCGAAAGGCCTATGCAAATAGAGACACTGTTAGGTGCTCCAAAAACACTCATAAAAGTATTTTCCTTTAGAGAAAAGTGAAAAATTAGAGCACTTAATATAGAATAATTACTTGGGTGGCTGATCACACGATGCATCGAAAGCATCCAACATTTTCTCACGAAAACAAATAATTGTGGATGAGCTGTTGTGGGCTCGTTTGTTTTTTAAAAAAGGACATATTGATAAATTTTGATAGCCAACTTAGACGGAATTAGCGAAAAGAATTAATTGAAAAAGTTTGACAAGTTTTACGGATTGATTGTACTAAAGTTATAAAACTAAATCTTAACAAGTTTTAAAAACTTTTGATGCACTTATTTCTTTTTATCAATCTCAAAGAGAGGGATTATCAACTTTTCACCAATTAAGTTACCGGTTAATTTGGCATTACCAACTCTCATTGGAGTTAGTTTTAACAATTATTTATTTTGTAATTACCTACTTGTATCTTCAATAAAAATAGTACAACTTTTATAGTTTACTGGCTTTTATTTATTTATTTTTACCAATGGCTCCAATTACCAAGTATTGCGTCAATGATCCAATTTTTTGTTAGTGGACTATATCTCTAAAATATAAGTCAAGCGGCACGGTTAATGAGCTAGGAAGCACTAACACTCTTCACAAGCCTTCATGCTGTGTCAGACATTTTGACACATGTCCAATACTCTCTAATACTCGGTTAATACGTGTCACAAAATCTGACATTTGGTCAACTCTCCTTGACACTCTTCAAAACTCGAGTTGAAAATTTCAGCATGTAGGTTCGAAATTCCAACACATGATTCTGACACATACGAAATCAATTTTAAAGATTTTCAATAAATGATGGGTCAAAATGGGAATACGTAGAAAAATTAAAAATAATAAAGGGAGAAGAAAAAAAATTCAGTATATTCTTTACTTCTAACACACTTGCTGTGACACACAATTCACTCCCAAGTTTGGTTTTTCTCTTCTTTTCTGACATATTCTAACACACGAGTCTAGAATGTAGATTTTTTTCCTCCAAATTTTATGAATTATTGGAATGGAGTTGGATTTGTCAACTTGAAATAATGAATGATATTAACAAATGGAAAAATAATGTTTTTAGTATAAATTCATTTTAAACTCTTTATTATTATTTATTTATTTGCAAATTTGAACAAATTAATTTGATTTAAATAATCCTAAAAATAATAATTTATCATGTACATATAAATGTGTCTCAACGTGTTGGAATTCTCTATTTTTTGAAGAGCAATGTGTCAACATGTCGTGTCGGGTCACATGTTGCATGTCGGTGTCAATGTCAGTGTTACTTATTTATTAAGAGCTTAAAATAAACCAAACCCCTAAGCAATATGGAAGCGACAGAATAATTGCAGTTGGGAAATGCATGCAAAAAAGGAGAGATTGAAAGGTGCTCCCTAAACACCGAATGATGTTCAACCCAAACAAAAGAAAAAGAAAACATCGCGTGATGATCCTTTCACCCAATCTTTTTCATGAAGATTAGAGGAAAGCCAAAAGTTCATAGCACTTGATATTGAATACTTATTTGGTGGTAGATCGCATGATGCTATGAAAGCATTTAACATTTTCTCACAAAAATAAACTGTTGCTGGCTCATTTATTTACTAGATTGGTTAAAACAACTTAACCCATTTTTTGGAGAATCAATATATGTCACTTTATCTAAGTCTGATTCATTTGACTATTTCCTCTAGTTATATTGCCAAAAAATCTGAATTATCTCCCAAGTAATTCTATTTAATAACTCCATTATTCCAACTTGGCTTTATTGTTGCGCAAATTTTGGCTCTTATAATATCCATTGGTTTTATTTAATAATTCCATTATTCCAACTTGGCTTTAATTACTAAATGATTAGTTAAAATTTAGGTGTCAATACTTTATTTTTTATTTTCCTTTTTTTTTTTCATGCGATCGCAGAGGCTTCACCCTCGATTGGTGAGATTGTGAAGACCTTGCCTAGGGCCTTGGCAACCTTGCTAGCCACAGGTGAGGGCATGAAGACCCTCGCTAGATCTAGGTGAGGTCGACGAGACAAATTGTCAATGGTATTTGAGTGATTGATTTTTCAAAATTTGTGACCCTTAAGTGATCAATTTTTCAAATTTTGGCACTTAAGTGAGCGAAAAAATTATAAAAAAATTTCAACGTCAGCGTTGGTGGTACAATATAAGGCAATCGATGTCCACGTTGGATTTTCTAGTGAGGCATATTCCGATGATAATTAAGTGATCATTTTTTAAAATTTGTGACACTTAAGTGAAAAAAAAAAGTTATAGCACTTGAGTGAATATTGTACAAAAATTATGGTATTCTTGACATACTTGTCCCATTAAAATTCGCAAATGGTGTGTTGCCACATGTTAGGAGAAAACAACTTAGATGTAAATGGCCCATATTATAAGGGCATAAGTTGACAACAAGCACAATAAGAAAATATTAGGGGTTCACTAAGTCAGGTCGTCCTTAATGTGCCCCACTTGAAGTGTACTTAGTCAAAACTCTTTAAATCAGATAAAGAAAATTATGTTACCTCTGCCCCAAGTTTAGGGTTGAGACAATGCCTTCTGCTTTAAGTTCAAACTGCCACTTTATTTATTTACATTTTTTGTTGCCAGTTTGCTCATCTTCAAAATTTCCTTTGGGATTGAGACCCACTACAGTTGAGATTTTGATTCTGCTTTCAAACGGATTTATGTCGTTCGTTATACTTAAAATAACCGTCTTATTAGTAAATATTGTTGTTGTCACAATAGCGTGGGCCTAAATAAAAATTGAATTGCACAAATAGTAAATAATAGAATTTTCTAAAATCTGAATGCATGTGTATTCTATATTATTGGTCATAAAGGATCACGACAATCAAGTTAAGGAAAATTAGGAAAAAAATTATTCTTGCGTAAAACCTTTCACAGACACCTCGTAGCAAAGCCGGACACGTTGTCTCGTGGTCGTTCACATTCTTCATGACTATCTCAAAGCATAGTTCTTCTAATTAGTAAATTCAGAAACTTTTTCCCTCCAGTGTGGGCAAATTTCATAATCTTGATTTAGGCTCTATTTGTTTCACAGAAAATGAATGATTTAGAAAATATTTTCCTAAAAATAATTGTCAATATCACTAATAAAAATGAATAAACCAAAAATATTTTCATTATCCATGAAAATATTTAAACATAAACTATTGTTAATAAAGAAAATAACGTTGTTAGCTTAATATTTTAAGTGATACAACCAATTAATTTTAGAAAAATAGTTTTCAAATCATTCATTTTTTATGAAATAAGTGGAACCTTAAAGTCATTGCTCTTCTTTCAGTGTTAAATAGGAAAATATTCATAGGCTCTTCTTTCCATGCTAAAGAGAAAAAAATTTCAGTCTTGACTTTGGTGCGCAAGACAAAAGAAATATATAGATGCTCAAAACGTTCCAACTTGACTTGGATTTGTTGACAAGAAATTTGAGGTTGAACATTTATAATTAAAATTTATGATCTTCCACGGATTAACTTACTATTTTGCAAAACTCAACTGAACAAATTCCTGCCACACCTTTGAATAAGATCATGGGAATCAGAATTCATTCTTAGCCCACAAGATCATCTATGGAGAGATTAGGAGCACGGCTAAGAAAGATGATTGAAGGCATATCATATTACTTAGCAATGATATTCTCTGGTAAGATGATCTACTTAAATTGTCCCTATAATTATGTATTGTATGAGTAGCCATGTGGTGGATATTATATAGCCAAGACAAAACAACTACCCAGGAGATGTAAACGCCATCTCGAGGAAGCCAGCAAAATTTGTCTCATTAACTAGCCTATGACAAAAGCTAACCTAACGAAAGTCAATGCTCCATATTAGAAAAAGAAAAGCGAAGACTATACAGATGAAAACCATTGACCTCATAGCGCAAGAAAAACTCAACAAGAGCATCTAAGGTGAACAAATTACCGGATAACATTGTGCCAAATCTAATGTGACATCCTGAATTTTGACCCATCTCGGGATTTATGAAGTTGTTAGTTTATCAATGTGCTATTAGTTACATTTACTCTGAGTTGGCCCCTCATGAGTTAACTAGTTAGTCGGAAAGGCAATTAATGATCGATACACGTACAACCAGTGAATTCAATCGGAGATAGACCGCTCAACTATAAAGATCAAAGTTGGATGAAACCATGCTATTGTAGGCCGATTAGCAAATGGAAATAAATCGATTTGGCAAAAGTACGATATCATATTGCGGGTAATTCTACACGACTTCGATATTGATTGCAAATGACATTAAACCAATTTACTTTTGGCTTTGTACTCAGCCTGAGCAATTAACCTCCCATGATTACATGACAATCAAGGATCGCCCTAATTTGAATAGGCACGATTGTGGATTGAAAAGTTATCAACTATGGGTCAAACGCGCGAAAACTCCTAAGTGCCACTTGATAGTTAGGTCGTACTTTAGTCGAGATTGATCGATATTAACCACGAATTTCAATCCAGTTTTGGGTATCGAACTTTCAAGGATGATCAAGATTAAAATATTGGACGTTATCTAATTGATTCTCGAATTTATTGGTAAGCCTAAAATTTATCGAAAAATGATTCAATGGGTTGAAAAATTGGAACTAAGAGGAGATGGGCCAACCAAAGGCCCAATGGGCCTTGCGCCCATTAAGGTTCAGCCGAGTGGGCCTAAGCCAAGTCCACAAAGCCCAAGTGAGCCCAACTTCAAGCCTTGAGCCCAATTGCATTTTGTAGCCCATTTCTCCACAATTTGAGCCCAAACTAATTTTATTCAAGCCCGTATAAAATCTTGGCCCGCATATGTGTATAGTACAGTATACTATACTTTGAGAAATTACCATTTTACCCCTTCTAGAAGTGGCATTATTGTTGGAGGACAAAGCGAGAGAAAAAGGAAATTTTTGAGGGGAAATGATGTAAAGCAAGGGAAATTGGACTTGGCTTCTTGCTTTCTCCCTCTTTCTCTCTCTCCTCATTTCTCTCCCTCCCCAATGCGCAGCCCACACTCCCATGTTTCTCACCCTCTTCCTCACTTTTTCTTCTCATTTTCTCTCTTTTCTCTTCATTTTCTCCATGGTTCTTCCCCTTGGATGCCCCATTGACCAACCAGACCACCCTCACCTGCCATTTTGGCTGCTTTGTTGCTGTTTTGGAGCCACCGTGCCATTGTGGTGCCACCTGTCCGAGGCCGCCTAGGTCGTGCCTCTCTCTCTCTCCCTCGCAGTTCTCACCTTCGCCGGAAACCGCCTCCACCAGACCCATTTTTATAGAACACCTCCATGATGTTTTGGACTTAGTCGTGTGTAGACCTCATCGCCGCCATCGCGCTCGTGTTGTCGGAATTGTCACCAGGTGAGTTTACATTCTAATCCATTGATTAGTGCATAAACTTGCTTAGGGTTGGTTTAGTTAGAGCTAATCTTAGTTAGGGGGATTAATTAAGGTGTGTTAGAACTAAGATAGATGGTTAGTTAGATGACTATGATTAGCTTAGATTAATATTGCTTAATGCTCCCTAATTGAGGTTTAATGGTTTGATTCAAGATTAGGGGATTAAACTTGTTTAGTCTTAGTTTATTAAATTCAATTGATTTCTTTTAATAAATTATTGTTTTATTGTTTTATTGAATTTTGAATTTATATTATTAATTATTAAATTCCGGAATTATAATGTACTATTCATGTTGTACTGTTCACGTGCGTTGTTTATGCTGTACTGTTCACGTGTATTGTTCACTTGGTACTGTTCATGCATAAGCGAAATTTTGTCTCAATGAACATGTTTTGATTGTATGATGTGCAATGCTAGTTGTTCAATGCATGGGTAATTTTATGGATTGCGTGGGCTTATTAAAAGGGGGAAACCCAAGGTGTCGAGTGTATGTTTTTGTCCCATGTTGTCTTGAAATTGAAAAGGAACATTCTTGTTTGTGAGACATGGGAATTGAATGATTTCTTGAGCTGAAAATGTGACTGTATGTGTTTAATTGATTGTTATTGCAAGCACATATCACGTATACATTGGCTAATATTCAAAGATAAAAATGGGTTGTAGTGATATGCTTGTGTGGTCACTAAATTGAATCCGTCACCTCAACGGGAGTTTAGGGGATGATGTTTGACTCATTGGAAATCCTGGAGGGGAGTCCGGATGCGGAGTCACGGTAGAACCCAAGCCAATGCTCCTTCGGGAATGCCGTATTGAGAAAAAACCTTTGACATCGCCGATGGGGGAGGGCGATACCTAGCTATGCTAGTAGACACCGACGAGAGTTCAGTTGTGGCCCTGAGGGGCGTTAATAATTGGAACACGTGTGAATGTAGAGGTGCATGTGAAACATATTGTGACGTGTTCTAATTATGCATGTGTTGTTTGCACTAACCATGGCATGCGTGAGGCTATATTGTGCATGGTGTGGCAATGGCGAGGTAAAATTGCCTACGAATCGACTCACTTGTGACTAATCACTAAGATGATGAAAATGCCGGTTGCATTGTTTATGGCACACATGAGAATTTATACTATGCAGGGTATGGCATGACTAGGTAAGGACGCCTGCAAGTTGATTGATTGCTAATTGTTTCTTATGGGGTTTACCGAGTAGATCACATGGTTAGTAAGCCAAAATGAGGGTTACTTTGCAATTGATTCTCCATTATGATGAGGATTTTCCTATTAGTAACCTTGAGGCGAGTTGGCATCCTAATCGGGGCTTAGGGTGATAACTCATTAAGATTTTATCTCACTCGTTGTTATTAAACATTTTCAAGTCCGTAGTTATGGTACCTATATTGCTATGGATTGTAAAGTGCTAGAGCACATCATGGAGGGCAACAGGTTGGTGTGCCCGTTGGTTGAAGGAAATAGTAACCCTATTTAGTATCTTTGGATGACTATAGAGGAAGTTGCTCAATTGAGGGGCTTGTGTATAAACTTCATAGGGTTAATTAGTTCAAGAATAAAAATAACATTGCTGCTGTTGTTTGTGGCCTTTTTGCTATCCATGTTGTTTATTGACTGGAAGTTATTGATTTGCTTCCACATGCGTTTAATCACAAGATAAAAAGAATGGCCAGCGATGCATCCCGGAAAGTCGCATTCATTTCACCAAAGTGAAGGGGTTGTTGCGTGTGTGATATCTAAAGCTAATATTCGTTGTTGATTCCTAATCTCTATCATCCAATGGCTTCTTCATCAAAACCGAAAAATAATTATGAGGTCTTTTTGAGTTTTCGAGGCACAGACCTACGTAAAACCTTCCTCGGTCATCTCTACAAAGCTTTATACCATAATGGAGTATACACTTTCATTGATAGTGAGGAACTTAGGAAGGGAGACCAAACATTGCCGGCACTCGTGAAGGCCATCGAAGAATCGTGCATTGCGCTCATCGTTTTCTCTAAGGACTATGCTTCCTCATGGTAGTGCTTGGAAGAGGTGACGAAGATTATGGAGTGTAGGGAGCAAAAGGACCTCACCGTTCTGCCAGTGTTTTATAAAGTGCTCCCAAGCAAAGTGAGATGGGGCAGCAAGAGTTATGGGAGAGCTCTAGCTAAACATGAGTCTAAGTTTGGGAAGGATTCGAAGAAAGTGAAGAGATGGAAGAAAGCTCTTTTTGATGCTGGTAGCTTGTCCGGATGGCATTTGAATGATGAGTAAGTAGATTTGAGTCCATTTTTCGTATGAGAAGCTAATCCTTACAAATAAGTATAAAGTCTGTTAAAAAGGAAAAAAATCTTCGCACGCCTGATTGTTTGTACACGTATAGATGCTTCATTTCATGATACTAAAAAATTCGTAAGTTCTTTCTTAATGGCCGAGCGATATCATTTCTAGGGAATCAGTCTTATCAGCCATTTCATTTCTTTGGCCTGGACGATTGGAGTTCTACTCCCAAAAAAAATGATGTTTTTTGTCTTCTGCTTTGATAGATTTTATAAAGAGTTGAAAAACGTTAATAACTAATGGTTAAAAAGCTACCGATTAGTTGAAATCTGAATAAGCTTTGGTAATTTTAAAACAATTTCATGAAACTACTAGCTTTTTTTATAGTTCGTAAATTACTTGCTTTTCAGTGTTTTAACGAAATTTAGTTCGTCTTTTTTTAGCAACAGCTTAAATTCACGAACTCGTACAATAGATTATCAATTTTCCCTTTGAGTCTTTACTAGCTCCTTTCCTATTAGATTGTTAACTAACGTAGGATTATCAACCCTCGTTTCAGTTACTTAGTAACATTTATTTCCTTTATTTTATTGATTTTTATTGCAGTTTACTAACTTTTATTTATTTTTCTTATAAATGCCTTAAATTTATCAACTCTTATATGAATTTGTGTGACTTACCAACTTTTTCTTTTATTACATTACCAACTAGTTTTGGTTTATGAATGCTCATCCAAGTTGCTTACCAACATTTGTTCTTTTTAATTTAATAAATTATTTTTTTGAGAGCTGTCAACTTTTATTTGCCCTACTTTCCATGATATTAGATTTACTAACTTTTTTCCGAAATTACTGATCTTAATGGGAGAGATTATCAACTTTTGTCCGATTGATCAACCAATTTTGCATTACCAACTCTTATTATACTTAGTTATTGGTATTTATTTGTATTTCTTTCATTTAAACTTCTCTTAATTTTCAGCAACTTTTGTTCAATTTTCTTACCAATGCCTTAAATTTGCCAACTATCATAATTATCCTTGAGTAACCAACTAGTTTGGGTGATCAACTCTTATTTGATTGTTGCTACCAACTTTATTACTTTTACTAACTTACCAATTTTTCTTATTATTTGAAAACTTTTATTTGACTTGCTCACCAATTTTTAAACTCAGCAAGTGTTTTCAGAAAATACCAACTTCAATGAGAGTGCTTACCAACTTTTCTTCGAATAAATTAAAAACTAGTTTTGCATAACCAATTTAGATAAAGATAGTTGTCGATGTTAATTTTTTTTCTTTAAATTAAGAACTTCTTTTATCTCCAACAAAATAAAAGGTTCTCTTATATTTTATCAACTTTCATTTACCTTCTGACTTGTAATATCCATTACTATATGAAATTAGCAACATTTGGTTGTATAACTTATGAAATTTTGTCTGACTAAGTCATCAACTATTCTTTTATTATCAACATTCATTTGTGTTGCTTACCAACATTTACAAATATACCAACTCTTGCATTGAGATACTATTTTTATTTACCTCACTTGTCAAGCTTTTAAATTTACCATCTCCATTTAGAAATTACCAACCTCTGTTAAAGTGATTGTCAACTTTTCTTCGATTAAGTTACCTACCAACTAGTTTTGGGTTAGCAACTCTTGCTTGAGTCAGTTCTCAACATATATTTATTTTTTAAATTACTGAATTCTCTTATTTTTGGAAAAAATAGCTTTTTCTTATTTGTTACCAAAATCGGTTTACCTTTCTTACCAACATCTTAAATATGCCAACTATTATATCAGTCACAAATATTAATATGTGGTCACCAAATTGTTGCACTTAAGTTACTCACTAGCTTTAAATTATACTTTAATTTACGGTGCTTACCAACTGTTATATGTTTTTCTTTTTTAATATTACCAACCATCTTCTGCAATTAAGTTAACAACTAGTTTTATGGTACAAACTCTAGTTGAGTTGGCTACCGGCATTCATTTTTCTTCTAAATTACTAACTTCTCTTATCTTTGACCATAAATTTTTTTCTCTTATCTTTTACCAACTTTTATTTACCTTTGTTACCAATGGCTTAAACATACTAACTATTCTATGAAATTATAGATTATGTTTGACTTACTCACCGACTTTTTTTCTTGATTAAGTAACCCAATATAAAAATTTGTAAATTAAACAAAATAAATAAATGCCAGTAACTAAGTTAAAAAATAGTTAGTTACCCCGAATTAGTTGATTACTTAATCGAAGAAAAGTTGAGAAGTCACTTGCATCAAAGTGGTTTCATATAAGAGTTGGTAAATTTAAGATGTAGTTAAAAATGATAAATAAAATTTGTCAAATGGTAGGAAAAATAGGTAATTCAAAGAAAACTTAACTTGGCAAGTAACTCAAATGAGAGTTGATAACAAAAACTAGTTATCAACATAATCAAAGAAAAGTTAATATCACTCTAATTAAGGCCCACATTTTCTAAAAAGTGTTAGTAAGTAATTCAAATAAGAGTTCATGACCCAATAGAAAAGTTGGTAAATTAAAAAAAAAAACAAGAAATTATTAGTATGTAGTTCAAATGATAGCTGGTAACCCAAAACTAGTAGGTGATTTTTTTTGACATGACAAAAGTTGGTAAGTTGCTACAATATAGGTTGGTAATTTGATATAAAAAGTTAGTATATTAGAACTAGTAATTTATGCAAATCAACTTTGGTTAGTTAGTACAACAATTGGTAACTTGTAAACGATAAATAAATATGGTAATCACATATAAAACGTAGGTAAGTTACTAACAAGTTATGTGAAAGTAACAATTAAATTCCTCCTACAGCTTGCAATGAACTATTTCGTGTGGGTAAGTTCTATAGCTCTTTCTATTGGATCCTCGTTGCCCCCTTCAAAGTATAACAAAAGTTCTAAAGGATTTGTGAGTGGGCTATTTGAGTTCTTCACATTTCATTTCTGGCAATTGAGTTTGAAACTCACTACCAGTTGCCTTTTGATTCCAAAAAACTACATGTAGCTAACCATAGAATTAACAAGTGGCTCTTTCCAGTTATAAGAAATTGATACTAGGACGTCATCGGTTGAAAAGTTTGCTGATCATTTGAATAAAATCATATGTTAAAACCGATCGATAATGGACAAAATGTTAAATAGTGTTATTACACTTATCTCATTGCTTTGCAAGGATTAAGAAAGTTTGCAACACTTGATACAAGATTAATAGTGTGTATAGGCCATGGTGGGCAATGACATCATGCTTCAAGGTAGTTAAGAGTTTTTGAATTGAAAATCTTAACCACCATTAAAAGTTCTAAATAGCTCTATTTGATTAAGCATACATATAAATCACATATATCCATCAGAAAGATAAAAAAGTACATTGTCATTTGTATATAAATAAATAAAAAAACATGAATCATTTGGATGACTAAATGTTGAAGCCTTAATTGGTGTGGAGCTCTTGGAGTTCTAATTCAACTTGGTGGGAATGCATATTGTTGTGGTTGTGATCAACAGAAAATGTGATGCAACGCTTTGTAATTGTTGGTTGGTAATTGCTCATTTTTGCTTATTCAAATTGCTAAAAATGATCCTACAACTTCTTTTTTTTGTTTTTGTCAGTGATGAGTCAGAGCTTATAGAAAGAATTGTGAAGGAGATCTCCATTCATCTGGATCGAACACCTTTGCATGTTGCTAAGCATCCAGTTGGGATTGATTCACGAGTGGTTAAGCTAATATCTATGTTAAACCTTGAGTTTGATGATGGTGTTATTATGATGGGGTTATGGGGAAAGGGAGGCATAGGGAAGACAAGTTTATCTAAAGCCATTTATAATGATATTTTCAGACAATTTGAAGGTTCAACTTTTTTGGCAAATGTTCGAGAAACTTCAAAAGATTGCAAGGATTTAGTTGCTTTGCAAGAAAAATTACTATCGGAGGTATTATTACTCAAGCAAAGATCAGTAGTGCCCAATGTCGATGCAGGTACTAATCTAGTACGAGATAGACTTTGTCACAAAAAAGTTCTCCTTATCCTTGATGATGTGGATGACTTGCGCCAATTAAATGCTTTAGCAGGAGAAGGCAAGTGGTTTGGTAATGGAAGTAGAGTCATCGTTACTACAAGAGATAAACATTTGCTAATTTGTCATGGGATAGATCAAGATCATGTGTATGAAGTTAAAGCATTGGAGGACTATGAAGCTCGCGAGCTACTTAGCAAGCATGCTTTTCAGACACACCAGAAACTAATAATCAAGATAGATCTAGTGGATAGTGTTCTGAATCATGCCGAAGGCCTTCCTTTAGCAATTGAGGTGCTAGGTTCCTTCTTATGTGGTAGAGGAGAACATGAATGGAAAAGTACACTAAAGAAACTTTCTAGGGTTCCTCACAAAACCATTAATAATGTGCTCAAAATAAGTTATGATGGACTAGAGGATAATGAGAAAGAGATTTTTCTCCACATTGCTTGCTTCTTTAAGGGGTGGGATAGTGAGTACATAAAGAAAATTATTGACAGTTGCGATTTGGAGATAGCTATAGGATTAGAAATTCTCATTGAGAGGTCCTTGATAAGTATTGAGCATGGAATCATAGAAGTGCATGACTTGATTCAACTGATGGGCATGGATATTGTAAACCAAGAATGTCGTGATTATCCCTGGAGGCGCAGCAGACTATGGCTTTATGATGATGTTCTTGATGTTTTGTCCCACAACATGGTAAGACTTGCAAATATAGTCAAAATTATGCTTCTTATCTTTGACTCTAATTACTAAATATGCATTACTAAAATAGTCTCATATATACAGGGAGATTGTGCAGTAAAGGCCATATTGTTGGAGCTACCGAAGCAAAAAGATATATACATCGAGCCTAATGCTTTTAAAAATGCGAGCAGGTTGAGATTGCTCATTATGCACAATGTGCATAATTCTTTTCAAGGTCCTATATGTCTTCCTAATGAGCTAAGATGGTTTGAATGGATTGGTTGTGCTTCTTGGTTTCCCGAATTTTCCTCTGGTCCAAAGAAATTAGTGGGACTTCATATGAGTAAAAGCAACATTATAAGAGTGCCAAAACAATTTAAGGTGAGCATTTACCAATATAGAATTATAATTTATTTCTTTAGTTATGTACAAGTGCATTCTAAAAAGCACTTCTCTTTTTTCTTTCAAAATGACCCTAACTACTTGCTTTAAAAATATTCTTTCATGCAACAAAATTGGCATTTGAAAAATTAAGCATTGACAATTTTGTGAAAAATAAATACAAAAAACTAAGAAATTATATAAATATATGTGGGAGAGAAAGATATATCAAGATTTGAATTGTTTTATGAAGGTCATGTTAGATGGTTTTAGGCCTTTCTCATCCCATAAGTTAACTTAAAGAGAGAGGCTTTCCTTTATACTTATAATCTGACCACTAGCTCCTTCTATAACCAATGTGAGACAACCCTCAACAATCTATTTCTCACACATTGAACCTAGGTCAGAGGCACAGTAAAATGTAACTCTCCCATGTGACTATTGGGTTCATACTTATTGGCAACTCAGACTCTAATCTAAGTGTTGGGTGATCTTGGACCTCTTCCACAACTGAGGTAAGACAACTTCAACAAGTCATTGAATTATAGGAGAAAGTTATATCGAAAAGGAAAGATATTTGGAGATATGATTTTTTTTAAGGTCATTGCATCATAAGAAAATTGAAATTTTAGTATTGAAACATATTGTAAAATAATTGCCCCCCCCCCCTCACTCTAGTGACGTTTAGTCCCATTGAGTGTTGATGGTGCCGGTCTCCACCTCTTGTAAATTGCTTGGTTGAAAATCAAATATATACTTACCATTTACCAAAAAAAAAAACATATTGTAAAATAATGCAAAAGCTATCTGACCTTGCAACTAAATCAATGCGAAATCACCAGTGTAATAAACAAGAAACGATAAAGAACTTAAGAGATTTACTTGGTTTTGTCTAGTATCAATACCCACTCTACCAAGATGTCTAACAGCATATAACCTAATAATCAATCAGAGAATTATAGAGTTACAATTGCTCATACACAACCCACAATGTTCACAATGAAATAATCAATTCAAACGTTAAACTCATTGCACAAAATATCATTTTGTGTTCCTACTCCTGTGCATGGCTAAATAGGAGCTTCCCACTTGTTTCTTTTTGTGCGGTTGTGGATGAAAGGAGACAAAAAATAAAGGAAAGTCCTCCTTGCGCGACATTCAAAAGAGTTCCAACTCTTATCTCAATTAGGTCTCGTGCATACCATGGCATGCATAATACTACCCACTACACTAAAATAAAAATAAAAATGGCATATATGTTCCTTCTCCTTAGTTTGTAATGAGTTGAAAGTGTTTGGCTAAAGGTATGCTCACATATTTCTTTTGATATAGATGCGGAACTCTTGTAGCTCTATCATGTAATATCTTCATATCCAATATTTTCTTTGCAGTATCTAAAATCTTTCATCTCAAACTCAATACTCAACTAGTGTTTCAGCACACGAATATCAATTATATCCTTAGCTACTATCAACATGTTATCAGTATATAATAACATGTAAATCAAATACTCATCTTTCAATTTCTTAAAGCTAGCACAACTATCCAGTTGACTTTTTTGAATGGTCCAACTAGTCAAGGAAGGATCAAAATGTTTATACAATTATCTAGGAGACTGTTTCAACCTATGTAAAAAAAAAAATTATCAGGTAAACATGATCTTCCTTATGGAAATAGCATAACCCTCCGGTTGCCTCTCGCAAATCTACTCCTCCCATTCATTGTAAAGAAACATTGTTTTCACATCTAGTTGCACCAGCTCGAGATCTTATGTAGCAATTAAGGCAAACAATACTTGAATAGAAGTATGCCTTACTAGATAAAAGAACACCTTATTGTGATAATGTCTTTCCACTATGTATATCCCTCACAACAAGTTTTGCCTTGTACATCACTACTTGACATTGGGAATGTCTTCATTCTATTTTTAGACCCATTTGCATCTAACTATCTTCTAGCTTTTAGATACTTTGACTAGATCCCATGTCACATTCAATGGAGTGACTCCATTTCTTATTCATAACACCATGATTTGTTCTACCAATAGTATCTTAGGACTTCACTATTTATGTAGAGCAAGCATCTACTGTCATGTCTTTGTAGACAAGAAAATGGGTGATTTGGGACCGTTGCACCACATTTGGTGACCTTTCACCCCATGTGCACAACCTAAAATTGTGCACTTTTTTGACCTCAGCTCAAACTTACCATCATTTGCATGAGTATATCCAAGACATATGAATACTTGTAGTCTAAAGTAGTTGAGAGGATTCCCGTGACCATACTTCTTCATGATCCTTCCACTTGATAATAGATTATGGAGATTGACTAACCAAGTAATAGCATCTATTCACTACTTTAGCCTAAAATTCCTTGTCCAGTCTACATGCAAAAGAATGCATCAAGCTCGCTCAATCAAACTTCTATTCTTTCATTCTGCAACACCATTCTACTGTAGGATTCGAGATGCTGTGCTATGTTCCACAACCCCTTCTCTCTTGTGGATGGCAAAATCTTTACTGTAGAACTTCGTGTCATTATTGCTCTTAAAATACTTAATTTGATTACCGAATGCTTCTCAATAAGTGCCTTAAACTTCTTGACCTAGTTGAACACCTCGGATTTGTGTTTTAGAAAGCATATCCTTTCTTGTTCAAAAAAATTGTAGATGAATATTAGTTTATATCAAGCACCTCATTTCGAAGAATCTGGGGATGGGCTTCAAACTTCTAAATGAATGTAACCAATCCATTGCTTGGTCGAACACATATCTATAGTGAACTTAACTAGGCTTTGCTTCCTTAAGATGCGTTGGTCTCGCGAGTCTAGCTTCCCTATTTTTTGACCCTTAAGTGGCCTATTCTCACTCAGTATTGTCATAGTTGTCTCATTCTTATGCCTCAATAGCATATGCCATAACTTAATCAACTCGTGAAATTGTTGGAGCTCTAGTCATGGCTTCTCCTAGTAAATGATATAGAGAATTCACCTTCTTGCCTTTTATCACTATCATGGCACCTCGAGAGATCTTTAGCACTCCTCCTTTAGCAGTATACTTACAGATCTATTATCGAGTGTTTCAAGAGAAATAAGGTTATTCTTGAGCTTTGTTATATGCCTCATGTCTATTAGAATGTGCATTATTGTATCATGTATTCAAATCTAAACTATCCCCGTCTAGACAATCTTTTAGGCTGCATGTGTGGTTAGCTAAGTAGTAAACAAGTTCCTATGAAGAATCATATGATAAGAACACCCCAAATTATATCACTATACATCTCTTGATGAGTGCATTGTCATAATCAAAACAACCTTCACATCATTAGTGCTTTCCTTGGCAACATTCGTCACATTACACAACTTGTGGTATTTTGCCTACTATCTCTATTACTTAGTTTTGGACAATCTCTCTTCATGTGCCCCTCATCATGATGTTCAGAGCACATCACGCAACCCTTAGACTTTCCATGGTGAGACTTCGATTTGTTTTGACCTCTGCTCCTAGATTTAGATGTTGATCTCTACCTCGAATCACAAGTCCTCATGCCACCTCTTGTGCTAGATCCTCATCTTGCTACTATTTCTACCACTCCTTAGAGAACAAGGCAAATTGTACCTCTTTAAGGTAATTGCAGTATGCCTTGTAATAGGGAATTAGTAAAGTACTCTCACGACTTTGGTAAAGAAGCCAACAATATCATGCCTTATTTTTCATCATCTAGGGGTCTCTTCAACATTCTTTGAGTCCATGATGAGTTTGTTAACCACATCTAAATTGAATTTGATGGAAATATCTTTAGCATAACCAACTTGAAATATCCTCTTCAACATATAAGCAATAATCAACCCTTCTTTATATAGAGTGCTTGAAGTTTCGCCTATGACACTAGAGCATCCTACTCTTTGGCCACCATTATTAATACCTCCTCTAATATATTCAATAGGATTATACTCCTCGCTCTCTCAATTAGCTCATTTTAATTAGCATCTTTCATCGTTTTTGACAACTTAGCTTTGTCATCCAATGCCTTAGCCAAATCTTGAGTTGTTAATAGCGCAACCATCGTAAAGCTCCACAACCCAAAGTTATTCCTCCTATTATAATTCTCAAAATTTCTATTTCCATTTTACACATAATTGCAATAATAGAATTTCTAGACAACAATCATACAACGAGCAAAAACTAGTGGATCTTGCAATCAAATCCATGCAAAGTTACTAGTAAACAAAGGAGAAATAAAATAGAAATAACTAAAAACACAAAATGCTTATGTGTTTGGTCTCAGTATTAGTACCTGCTTCATGGGAAGAGCCAACACCAAAAAAATCACTAATTAATTAGAGAATTTCAGAGTTACAATCGCTCATATGCTCGAGTGCTTCCCAATCGTGAATACTCCTAAGCCTGCAATTCTTGCAAAGAAACAAATTAATTTGGATGTAAGATTACACTGCATATATATTACCGTGTGTTCCCACTCGTTTGCCCGGCTAAAGAAGAGCTTCCCTCGTTTGCCCGGCTAAAGAAGAGCTTCCCCCGTGTTTCTCTTTTATTGGATTGAAGCTGAAGGAAGACCGTCAATAAAACCCACACTTCTTTTCTATCTCTAAAATCCACCTAGGACTTTCTTTAGAGTGTTCCTTTTTGTTTCCTCTTGTGCGGCCTTTTGAAGGAAAGTCAATCGAGAGGAGTTCAACTTTTGGTCCATACCTTTTGTATAGATATGAAGAAACCCTTGTCGGTTGACCGAATGTTGGATTCAAATATCCCAACAAAGAAAAACAAACTATAATCCAAGATTATCGTCCGAACAATGCAACACCATGTCAAAGATTAACTCGGACTTTTCTTTAACATCTAATCCAATACAAGGGTCCAAATTGATAGAATTAGCGCTATCAAAGGTTTGAATGCACTGTGTTGTAAAACAAGGCATTGTTAACTACATAAGTCAGTTCTTAAGGACCAACATTCTAAGCTAACATAATAAAATATTTATTAGAAGTTTTGCGAATACTGTTGTAATGCGTTCACAAATAACGAGATCTAGTAGTGGCATACCACTAGTTTCTTATAGTGGACATTCTAAGCTAACATAATTGTATATGTGAATTATTTTTCTTCAGAATTTTTTTTCAAAGTTGTTTTTATTTTCTTTTCAAGACTTCGAAGAAATTTAAAATTTTATTTAATTTTGGAAAACTTTAATTGTGATAGAATATAGTCTTGACATTAAGCTATTATATATAGTCTAAATCAAAATAAATGTTCACTCTAGTGCTTGCACATGACATTAAATTTACTTCTCTAGTTGGCACATAGCATGACATGTGGCTTAATTTTGTCATGTGGCCCACATTCGCATGATTGTTGCATTGCACCTCACTTTTTTCTTTTTTGATTGCCACACGGCATAACATGTGGCATAGTTTTACCACGTGGCTCACATCTAAATAATATCCATCAGCTTGTTGAATTATCATATATAAATTTGGAAGAATTTCAAATAAGAGCTCAAGTACTCTTAATTTCTCAAATAAAGGCTTGAAACGAATGATTTTTCAAATAAGACCCTAAAGTGCTCTAATTTTCTCAAATAAGAGCATGAGGTGAACCTTATTTCAAATATAAGCGTCAAGGACATTTCCATCACATACATTTTTTTTCATTTTCTTTCCTTTTTTCCTTTTTTCTATTTTTCCCATAATAGAAAAAATAAAAAAATAAAGAAAAGATTAGAATTTAAAAAAAAAGCACACACACAAAAATGATAAAAAAACCTAGGTGGGAGGCTTCCACCTATGGCTACCTGTCAGCCATGGCTGACACCCCATTGGCAATAGGGTGGATGGGGTAGCAACCCTTGCTAATTGTATTTTTTTATTTTATCATGTTTTCTTTTTTGAGTTCTTTTGTTGAAAAATAAAAAAAAATGAAAAATGAAAGAAAATAACAAAAAAGTAAAAGATAAATTACCCTTGACCAAGCAGTGAGGTTAAGCCATTCTTTGAGTTGACATGATCACTAAAGACCCTTATTTGAAATAAGGTCAATTTCAAATTTTTATTTGAAAAAATGAGAGTACTTTAGGTCCTTTTTAAAAATAAGGTCCACTTCAATAGCCTATTTGAAAAAATGAGGGTGTAAAATGCCCTCATTTGGAATTTTTCCTTTAAATTTTAATCTCTTATAGTATATACATGCGGATTTGCTATTACTAGTAAAGTTTCTAATTGTTTACTAATTTTTCAATACAATATGTAATTCCCAGAAAATTAATTTATAGTAACTTTTAATAAAATTTGGTTTCGTTGTTTTTGCAGGACTTCCAACAATTGAAGTACATTAATTTCAGTAACTATGAATCACTTATTCATATGCCCGACCTTTCTTGTAGTCCAAATCTTGAAGAATTGGTTCTATGTGATTGCAAAAACTTGGTAGAAGCCCATGAGTCTATTGCATATCATGACAAGTTACAATTGTTGAATTTAAGGGGGTGCAGAAAATTTGATAGTTTCCCTAATATTCCACGTAAACTTGAAGGCTTGAAAAAGCTTTGTTTACAAGGGACTGCTATTAAAGAACTCCCTGCATCAATAGAAAATCTTGTCTTTTTAAAAATAATGGATTTATTTAATTGCAAGAACTTGGTAAGTCTTCCAGCTAGCATTTATAAGTTACAAAACATTGAACAATTGGAACTTGGATATTGCCCAAATTTAATAGGATTTCCAAAATACAAGGATTCAATTGATCCGTGCATGAAGACTGGACTTTCAAATTTGCTCTATTTATCTCTTGGGGAATGTAATTTGTCTGGAATAGAATTTCTCGACAATCCTTCTTGTTTTCCCTTCTTGCAACAATTAATTCTGGCAGAAAGCAATGTTACTAGCCTTCCCCCATCTATTCTTAATAGTGACCATTTGTCTGTATATACAATTTCATTTTGCGGTCCATTACAAGAGATGCACGAGCTTCCACCATTTTTGAAGCATATTTTGGCTAATGGTTGCGAATCTTTGCAAAAAGATGGAGATCCATTTTCCTCGTCTGTTTTAGTCCGTAGAGTGTTGACCATGGCTAACATTCCCTCTCTGGAACGGGTTAGACTCTCTCTCTCTCTCTCTCTCACGGAGTATATGCTGGATGTATTGTGTTCTTGTATATTGCAATAGTAGTAAATGCAAAGGCTCAAGAAAAGCAAACAAATATAAATTGTTTGCATGTAAAATAGTTGGCTAACATACTTTTATGGGAATGATTTCTATGACATGAGAGTTGTATGTTAATGAAAGCAAAGGTCAATGAATATCTATTCATTTATAGAGCTTTGATTTGAAGTGGAATTCACTAGGATAAATCATTGAACTCAAAATGATTATTTTAGTTGGTTGCTACTAATAACAAACTTTGGTACTTTCTAATGGTCTATCTTTATAATAGACACCTCCTGATTACTCAATTTGGATCCTTGGAGGAGAGATGCCAAAGTGGGTCCTCCCTATTGAAGAGAGTTCCATATCATTCATGGCTTCAAAGAACTTGTATGACAAGTTTCTTGGGTTGACTTTCTGTACCATTTTCAAAAATGATGAACAAGCGAAGTATCCGATAGTTGAGATTTTACCACATGTGAATGGTGAAATGAGGGATTGCAAAGGAGGAATGACCTTCTTAGCAATGGATTTGGATCAAATCTTGCTTTGGTGTTTCACACCATATGATCTGTGGGGAGAAGTTGATTTTGGTCAAATTGATGGGAATTATGTACATTTTAGCCTTACTGTATCAGCTACGAAGGTGAAAAAGTGGGGATTCCGAATAATATGCAAGCCGCTTGAGGAAGATTTAAAGGTTGAGATTCAAGACAATCGGCTGATCGATCTAGCTTTACTCCACGAGGTTGTTCTTAAACCAACTGATTTAGAAGTTGAGAGTCCACCTATGCTCAAAGATAGTTTGATCAAAGTAGATCTACAAAAGGACTTGCAGGATTGTCACAGGAGTAATGAGGAACATAGTCAAATAACATTAAAGGGAAATCCTAAGCTTATTCTCCCTCTTGGCATGCAGACCAAGAATATGCTGACTTCCAATTCGATCGGTAGAGACTAGCATGGTTGCGTTGGGTTGCAGCTTTTATTGCTAGAATGATAAAGACTTCTCGTTAGGGAAGCAATTCGTAGGTAAATGGACTCGTTGATGTTGATTACAATGCATTCTTTCTTCTTGTTCTTCTTGTTTTCTCTTCTCAAAGAAAACTTGTAACATTATGTTAGTATCTGCTATCCCCCTTATATTAACATTGAGGTACTTTATGTGTCCATGTTAATTAGCATTAACTTTGCTAGCCAACGATGGAAATAATCAGCCACATAGAGACCCCCAAATGGAGAAAGGAGGACGCCCTACTTCTCAGACTTGATATTGAGAAAATGACCTCGACCAAGAAATCATGCAAAGGTTGTGGCTAGACAGTTGCCTGAGGAGGGTCGGCAAATAATTTCATGCGTGGAGAGTACATTTCATGGGAAGAAAATTAGAACGAGAACAAGATCACAAGCTCTTACCTATGGCAAAGCATGCAAACATGGGAAGCGGTCGGGATGGAGGATGATCTTGTCAGAACATGGAGTGATTCCAGCACATGTAAAGAGGTGGGAGGTGAACGTGCGATTTATCACCGTGGGATGTGCACTTGATGTTGATGGAGTCAAACTTGGAAGAGAAGGCACGATAACTTCCATTCCATAGGAGTACCAAGGACCAAGGCATCAAAAGAGAGAGAGACGAGTGCATGCAAAAATACTCTGTAAGTTTTTATCTTATCTTTGTTCTCTCTTTTTTCTTTACTTTTTCTTCACTTGCACGTGTGCCTTCGGCTCATGCCACTTTCATTTCCGCATGTTTTCGTCTCAAAATTTATTTTCTTTCAATAGAATCTCAAATCCAGTACATCTACTTTTATTCACACTTAGTTTCATGTAGATTCACTCCTTAATCCAAAGCCCATTCATACATTTTATACTCGAGTATGAGATCATGGTGTGATCTCTATCATTCTCCCTTCACTCAACTATCACTAGATACCGATTTGAACACAACTCTTAAAAATTACCCCATTATGTCATTTTTGTGAAATGACATTTTAAAAATTATCAATGTCAAATTTTTTGTGAAATAAAAAGGGCCTAACAAAACTGATTTTCGCCTTTGTTGGAGTACCCTTGCATCATTATAGAAATATATTTTATCTTTGATGGTCTCCTGCTTAAAATGAAAAATTACCTTTTCTGCTTTGTTCGGATCCCCTTTGATTAATCCATGTTAGTTAACTTTAATTCCCAAATAAAAATTCTGTAATTTTTTCTTCTCTCTTTATTCATTTGCTTTTGATTTTCCCCGTCGTTGTCGTAGTAACTTGTGATCTCCTTCCTTTTCTCTACCATAGCCGAACTTTGACCTCCATCGATACGATGCCAGTGCGCTTTGACGCATTGAAGATAGCGAACCGATGGTGACGGAGACCGGCCAGCAGAGACGACGGACTACCATCGCTGACCGAAGCTTGGGGCGAACGATTCTCTCCTGAGATTCTGGGCTTCTTGCAGCTTGCTATAGATCAGGTGACGCTTGCCACGTCCGAATTTTATTAAGTTGGTGGAATACTTGAGATGGATTTTTTGAATTCGATTCGTTTGGTGCTGCAATTGCGCAGGAAGTTGACGAACGTGTCGTTGAATCTGTTCGTGAGACGCGGAATCGGTGTTTCTTCATGACTTTTGTCTGTGGATGCTTGGTAGTGAATTCATAGGTTATCTACGTTACACGTGACAATATCAGCGACCATCTCTGGAAAGGTTAACAGGTCAGGTTGTTATTTTCTTTCACCCTGTGGACTGTGGATATGAAAAAGAAATAATCACGAGAGACATGGAGTTTACATAATTTATTCAGTAGAACAGAGACAAAAGCACAAGATGCTCAATGTCAATTCTGATTTGTAAGGCCTTCACAACAGTTTGGGATTCTCTTTTTATCCTTAAGTGCCATAGCTTTTATGAAGGAAAATGACTGAGAAGCTAAATCTCCTGGATGCTTCTTGAATGTTTGAGTGAAATGTGATTAATGAAAGATAAACTTTCGAGGTACCAATGATAAGACACTGGAATGAGCAACAAGTAGTTTCTTAAATTAATTGTTGTTTTTGCTTTAGTGCTGTTAGAGCCATATCAGTTTAAGCTAGGTGAGATTTGCATCTGATTACAGAATAAGTATGTATTAATATCATTACTTGGAAGTTTGTGACCAGTATATTACATAGGGCCTGCAAGATCTTGATCTTATTATAGCTACAAGATATGGATTCATTCCGTTAGCAGCTGCATATCCATACTGATATATTTGTACTGCTAGCAACTTGATGCTAATTTCAACTTGAATTGCCTTAATGCACGTATGAGAGAAATTATGACTCTTATATCCATATTTTTTTTCTCCTAACAAGTAACTAGACCTATTTGCTTTTTGTTTAACAAATCTTGCTTTGGACAGCCTTGTAGTTCCAGTTGGGTAAGAAACTGATTTTTAGTAACCAGGTGCATTTAAGATATGCTCAGTTATTTTCTAATTTAGATGATTAGTGTCTTCAGTCTTAAATGGTGAATGATTTCACATTGTACATTATATTTAAATTATACCTTGGTTGAAAAGCTGTGTAATTGTTGAGGAAGGGCACCTTATTGTGGTAGGAAGAAACAGTACTAATGAGACACAGAATGTATGTCTATCATTGCTTCTCCATCACTTTCTATAAATTTTGGCAAACAATTCTTTGTTGTTGTTATGAATTGATACCCTCACAGTATCCACTTGTAGTTATTGTTGATCTTTTTTGTGTTTCTGCCTTTAAGTATTTGTTTAATATATGAGAAAATAGTACATCTGAACAAATCTGTTAAAAAGTGGAGTTTTCTATGCATTATTAGGCTGTAACTGGTTTTGTTCCCATTATTCTTTCATAAAATATTACTTTGGCTAACAATAGCAAGAATCTTGCTTTACAATGCCTTTCTTTTCATAGGTGGCAATTTATTGAAAGAAGTAGGTGAAGTCTAGGTTCAAAGGAAAAACGAGTGATCTGTGTAGTATGTACTTATGATACAGATATGCAGCAGGTAATAGGTTTGCCTGGAGAGTTGAATTCTGAGAAATTTTGATCACTGGGATGGGGCTCTGTCTCCATGTTTTATGAGACGATTGAAGAGGCAAAACCACAGAGGAATCAAGAAGATGCAGTGAGATGGCAAGCCACCAGGAAAGGTTGCTTGACAGTCAGGTCCTTTAACCACTTCTTGACTTTGGCAACTAGGGAGAATTGAAAACCAAATTTACTTACTGTGAAATATGAACATCGTTGTGGCAATGGATAACTGGTTCTGGGGTTATTTTATTTCTCCCCTGTGGATTGTGGATATGAAAAAGAAATAATCACGAGAGACGCGGAGTTTACATAACTTAGTCAGTAGAATAGAGACAAAAGCACGAAAAGCTGATTGTCGAATCTGATTTCTGAGGCCTTCGCAATGGTTCAGCATCTTGTGCTAACCATCCCTTAGAATGTATTGTTAAAAGATCATCAATGGCTAATGAAATTGATGTAGCAGTTCGGGCCAATCTCATGACTCGATCTGCAGTTAGATTGATTATAGGATTCTCTTTTTATCCTTATGAGCCATAGCTTTTATGAAGGGAAATGACCGAGAAGCTAAAACTCCTGTATGCTTCTTGAATGTTCGAATGAACCCTGATGGATGAAAGATAAAACTTCGGAGGTA
Source organism: Corymbia citriodora subsp. variegata (assembly GCA_014858505.1). NCBI lineage: Eukaryota > Viridiplantae > Streptophyta > Magnoliopsida > Myrtales > Myrtaceae > Corymbia > Corymbia citriodora. The sequence continues at coordinate 29,631,833 of CM026414.1, read as the reverse complement.
CAAATAATAAGACACGCTGGAATGAGCAACATCTAGTTTCTCAAATTGTTTTTGCTTTAGTGCTGTTAAAAGCTATATCAGTTTGAGCATTAGGCAGGAGTTGCATCTGAATTACAAGATGAGTATGTATTAATAATTATTATTTGGAAGTTTGTGACCAGTACATTATACAGGACCTGCAAGATCTTGCTCTTATAGCTATGAGATATTAATTCACTCCATTACTAGTTGCAATTTGACACTGAAATATTTCTACTGCTGGCAACTTGATGCTGATTTCCCCTTGAATTGCCTGTATGCATGTATGAGAGAAATTCTGACTCTTATACTCATTTTTTTCCCCTCATAACAAGTAACAAGACCTATTTGCCTTTTTTTTATAAGGCAAAGCTTGCTTTGGACAGCCTTAAAGTTCCAGTTAGGTAAGAAACTGATATAACCTGGTGCATTTCAGATATGTTACCTTATTTTCTAATTAAATTGAATCTGCCTAATTAGCAAATGATTTCACATTGTACTTTATTTATATTGTACCTTGATTGAACAGCTGCGTGACTGCAGAGGAAAGGCGACTTATTGCGGCAGGAAGAAAGAGGACTAATGAGACACGGAATGTATGTCTACCATTGCTTCTCCACCCCTCTATAAATTTTGGCCAACAGCACTTCGTTGTTGTTCTGAATTGATACCCTCACAATATCCACTCGTGGTCATTGTTGATCCTTTTTGTGTTTCTGCCTTAAATATTTCTTTAGTGAATTCTATATCTGAACAAAGCTGTTAAAAAGAGGAATTTTCTATGCATTATTAGGCTGTAAATGGTTTTGTTCCCATTATTCTTCCATAAAATATTACTGGTCAACAGTAGCAAGAATCTTGCTTTACCATGAACAATGTTTCAGGATTCTCGTTTGCCATTGTGCTTTGTCTGAATTTGGACCGAGAACGGTCAATGAAAAAGCTGTAATGAGGAAGCAAGAATAGGGGAATGATATTTATTTTATTGAATCGAAATAAAGTTGTTGCAAGCTTCTGGACCAGAATGTTGAATGCTCATAAATTATGCTGTGTTGCGTGTTTCCTAAATTTATGTTGAAACTACACTTACAGCAACTTTCTCTCTGACGAAGCTCCAAAGTTTGATATGCTTTCTTTATTTTTCTTCTTGCACTTTCCTAAGCAACAAGACATGCGGAGATGGAAGCTCTTGATGTTCTTCTTAAGCAGTGGCAGTGGACTGGATTTTTGTCCGCAGAAGTTGCAAAGAAGTTTTCAGCATGCTCCCCTTATGTGATATGTGAACCATGCATAATGTGTGCAGCAGCTATCAATCATTGGTACTTCTGTTGGTCTTACTGAAGTGAACCTAAACTTTGGCAAAATTTGTTTATTCAAATATGATTTGATGACTCTTAGCCATTTTTATGTATAAAGGAAGTATCTTATGGCTCTGCAAATGATAAATTTGGAGGTTGTGGCTGGATACTATAATTGCATTCAAGTAGCTCTGAGGCATGCATTGGGTCAGTTTCTGAACTTGCTTTTGCTGCTGATTTCATATCTACTTAGCCTTACTTTGAAATGGTTATGTATGTCAATTGACAACTAAAGCTTATTGGAGGTTTATGACTGCTTTTGTTGATTAATGATGGATGTGGTTTCGTAGTTATTAAATGGGAAAATGACACAAACAGTCCCTAAACTTTGACTCAATGTGTAATTTGATTTTTAAATTTTTAATTTGTTGAAAGTGGTCCTTGATCTTTTAATTTCTTAATGCAATCCCTGAAATTTTAATACATGTTCAATTTAATCCCTAAACTGTATGAAAATATTCAATATTGTCCCTTTCCATTAATTCAAGACTAGGGACTATATTGAATATTTTCATACAGTTCAGGGATTATATTGAATATGTACTAAAAGTTCAAGGACTACATTGAACAAATTAACAGTTCAAGAACCACATTGCATATTAGACTAAAGTTCAAGGACCATATTGAACAAATTAAAAATCCAAAAATAAATCGCACATTAAGCCAAAATTCAAGAACCATTTGTATCATTATCCCTTATTAAATAGAGGTTTATGGAACTAATTTTCCACCTTTTCTATACTTTTCCAAGTCTAAATAGAAGAAACTCGAGTTTCTTTAAGTGCCAGGAAGTCAATTTCTTCCCCTGCTTCGTTTCCTTTTGTTTTTAAATTCAATGTGATTGTAAGGCATTTCCATCTCTTTTTATGTTTTTGTTTGCCCTGAAAAAATTTACAGCTTTAAGATTTCGAATCTTTGGACGATGCTCATATCCAGCAGGCTTGTGAGCTCTTCTTAAGAGGAGAAATCTGAAGACTAGAGCATATAAACACTGGGCAGAGCAGGTTGGGGAGTTGGCTTTGTCTTCTGCTTGCAGAATTTCGCAATGCGCTCGTCAGAGTCGAGATTTTTCTTGTCCCAATTGAGGATGGGTTTGTAGGATGGGGACACAGGTTTAACCGAGGAAGGCTTTGCTCTAGGAGGAGTGGACTTGTGTTGGGTGAAAATGGGGGAGAAGTTTCACAAAGAGGGGTATCATGTTTGGGTGGTCCATAAGACACCAAAATTTGATATTTACACCGGTCTGGAGAAAAGAAAACTTTCATACAATACTCACTTAAATGACATAAATTTTTCAGAGTGTTACATCAGTGGAAAATCATTTACTTGAATGTCTATTCTAGCGATTTGTCCTAAATAGCTTTTCAATAAAGTCTATATCCGACATGGCTTAAAAAAATCAAATCCAAAGTGGAAAATGGACAAGGTAACATGGCAATGGAAAACACATACTTTGACGCTTCCCTGCAAGCATTAGGAAGTATCGTCTCTCTCTCTCTCTCTCCGACCGTGGGCTACACCTTCAGACCTGCCTTCCTCGCGGAAATTGCTCAAAGGAGGAGCTCTGCATGACCAGCTTCAGCTCCCAGAGGGCGAACCTGTAGAGGTTTGATCCGGCGAGCAAAATCGAGAGGTCTTCCGACAGTATTGTTAGAGAGTCTCCGGAATGAGTTCTTTGTCACATTCTTCTTGGGCTAGCACTTCTTGTTTTGTTTGTGGTTTTGAAGCAGCTTGTGACCGGAGACCTTTATAAAAAAAAAATTTATAGCCACTTGGTGAAAAGTTTTCGTTTTGAATTGATCCATGAACTACTAAACTTGCTCTTCTTGAAGTGAAGACGAAGCTATCATCGTAATCGTCTCGGCTTTGTTTACACAATATGAGCCGCTTCTCTCCATTGCAAATTTAATATTAGGTTTTGAAGTATTTTGCCCCAAATCCTCAAACTAGGACTCGGGTTTGAAGAATTAAGCCCTAATTCGTGGATTTGGGGCAAACAAATTGGCCAAACAATGACATTTAACTATTATTTTACTGACTTCATTTCGCCAACAAGCTAAGTCAGGCGATTTCATGCCATGTTAGATTTTCTAGGCACACAAATTGCCAATGGCACTCAAGTAAATAATTTTTAAGTAATGTGGCATTAAAGTGATAAAAAAAAGTTATGCATTCAAGTGAGTGTCGTTAAAAAATTATGGTATTTGTGATGACAATTTTTAGGTTTAATACATGTGAGTTTCTCTTGCATCAGCTATAACTGGTATTCAGAAAACTCTAAAATACCCAAATCATCTTCAAGAGGAACTCACAAGTACTCTGAAATTACGAAAATTTAGTTGGTAAATGTCATTCTATGTCTTCGCGATTTTGGAGTGGATTTCAACAAGCCATGGGAACTAAGCTACATTTATATATTGCCTTCCACCCACAAACAAATGGACAATCTGAGTGAGTTATACAAACATTAGAGGATACACCCCATATTACTCTTGTTTGTGCCCCCATTTAGTATTCTTTGTTCTTGTGAATAGAATAGTAATAATGGGGTGAACAAAATCACAGCTCAACAAATGACAATCATCATTACTTCTATTACATCAAGTAAGGAATAATGCAATTCATAAATATGTACTGACAATATACATCTAAGAATAACACGAACGGATATTCTCAAATAACATAAATATTTTACACATTCTGCATAAGTTAGTACATCACATAATATGAATTACAACATAAATCATATCTTAGCAAATATCAGTGCCACTCACTTATATTGAAAAAACTTAATGGTGACATTTCGCCATATGACAAGATTTGAATACACATATACTTGCACATACTGTCGTCAAAGCCATTGAGCTATTGTGCACAAACTGCTATAAGCTAGGATTACCAGCAAATAGGTCAAAGGCCTAGATTTAACTTTATTTATGGGGCTTACTAGTGTTTTAGTAGCCTCTAGGTAGCTACGATCAACAAAAAAAGTGAAAGAGGGTTAGGCCACTTTTAATGAACGAAATAACTTAAAATTAAATGACTACAAAGTACTCTCTCTCTCTGTTTTCATTGAGAATATCATGTCACTTCTAGGATCATTGCACTTACTAAGTATACAATTTTGTTATTCCGATAACTTGTACATTTCAACGAAATTACTCAATTCATGATTAGTATGAGCCATATTTTCCATTAAGAGAGCTTTAAATAATAATCCTTCTCTTTTTTCTAGAAAAAAATATTTTTGTGATAATTATCAATATAGCATGCGTGATTTAGTATATCATCAAGTAGTTCAAATGCTATTATAATCCAATTCAAATACTATTCACCTATTCTAGATTAGGGGTGTCAACGGGTCGGGTCGGGTCGAGTCGGGTCGGGTCGAGTCTTGATGTTTTCTGACCCGACCCGAACAATAAGGGTCATGTCATTTGACCCGACCCGACCCGAAATGCATAAAACATGAAGCAAAAAAAATGGGTCGGTTCGGGTTGATTCAGTTCGGGTTTTGGGTTTTTTATTAAAAAATTGTAAAGGGAATTCGAAATACTCTTATGTGACGCCGCGAGACCTCATCCAATCCATTCGTGAATCGTGACGTCGCGAGTCCTCGTCTAACTAGTCCGTAAACATCTCAACGGACAGATAATTTTATAATAAAAAATTATGACAAAGGGAATTTGAAATGTTCTTACGTGACGTCGCGAGATCTCGTCTAACCTGCCCGTAAACATCTTTGTAGATAAATAATTTTTTAATAAAAAATTATGACAAAAGGAATTTGAAATGTTCTTATGTGACGTCACGAGCCCTCATCCAACTTGTTTGTGAACATCTCCACAGACAGATAATTTTTTAATAAAAAATATGACAAAAGGAAATCAAAATGCTTTTACGTGATGCCACGAGGCCTCATTCGACTCGTCCGTGAACATCTCCGCAGACAGATAATACTCCATCTTCTAAAGTTCTACGTCGGCCGCGAAAAAGAAGCAAATCATATGGAAGATGGGGAGAGAGAGAGAGATTGATGGGGGCCGACCTGAGGGGCAACAATGACGAATCTGTGAGATAAGACGTGCTAAATGAGTTGCGAATATAAGAAGTTGTAGAAGAGATAGCTTAGGTGGGTGTGTTTGGATTAAAGTTTTTAATGTGTTTGGGTCAAAACATTATTCCGACCCTAACTTTACCCAAAACATGTATTCCATTTGTGTTTATAATTGTTATCCAAATAATATTAAGACCCAAAACATGTACCATACTTATTTCGTGTTCAGGTCGTGTTTGGGTTATGTTCGGATTGGGTTGGATGGATTTTTTTGACACCCTTATCCTAGATTCCTATTAGGCTAACATTGTGTTTATTTTATACAAACATGATTTTCTACATCCACCATTTCTCAATTACCGGTCCAATGGTGTGTAGTCGACCACGTAATTTGAGGGGGAGTAAATCCAAGACGAATCACGTGAACCCACTTAGTAGAATATCAAAAGATGCTTTACCATAAAGACTAGAAGAAACCGTCCAAATTAGTCAGGATTAAAGAAGAATTATTGGGTTCCATACCCGTCAAACCTGCGATGTTGGTGCACATGATGCCACCACAAGTTTCGGAGCACCTTTCATCGCTGTAATGACAAGAAATTAATTGATTGATTTAGCGTCCGGTCCACAAATATCGAGGGACCTCGATCATTTCTCTCAAATTTCTGACAAATCTGCATACATCACTTCTGATTGAAGGTATACCATAGCACTTAGCTATGATACATTTTTGTTTTTTGGTCGATAGCTATGATATATTTTATGAGAGTAGTTATGTGTTAAATTGTCATTTAGCAAAGAGAAAACAACTACTCAAAGGTCCGGAGTGCCATTTTGAGGAAGCCATAAAAAAGTTTGTTTTGCTGGTGAGCCTATGACAAAAGCTAACCTAATGAAAGGCAATATTTGATCAAATCTAATTATACAAATAGTCCTTGAATTATAGTCCAATGTATAATATTGTCTATAAGCTTGTAATTTGTTCAATATGATCTCTAAATTTTTAATAAATATTCAATTTAGTCCCTTAACTACAAAAAAAAAAATCAAATACTATTCTTCCATTAATTCAAACAAATAATGCTTGCATAGCGGTGCGGTCATTGCTTGAAGATGACGGTGCAATCTCAGCCACCACTTTCACTTTAAGAGGAACCGGCCGCTGGATTTGTGTAAAAAAGAAAAAAGGGAAGGTTATTCAATGGGTTCACCGGGAAGGAAAATTAGAATTTTCTTATTTTTCATCCTAACCTCAGATGTTCTCTTGAGAATATTATAAAGTTAAGAGAACATTAGAAACACAGTAAACTAAATCAAATCTCATTTTACCATGTTAACTCTAAATTTCCCTTTAGTACGCTTCTTTAGAATATGTTTGTATTTTTCAATCCGAGAATATGCTTGTTCAGGATAACTTCTACAACGTGAGTAGTTCACTTGGTCAATCACCTAGATTTCCCCCTCCCAAATTTTTTGTGCAATTAAACCTTCCTGGCATTCTCGGATTGACGTGAAAGTGATTATGGTTAAACTGGCTACCCTCATCGTAGTGATTATGCTGAACAAGCATTTTTCAGATTAAAAAATACAAACATAATCTAAAGAAGTGCAACAAAGGAAAATTTAGAGTTAAAACTGTAAAATGTGATTTGATTTAGTTTATTGTGTTTATGATATTCTCTTAACTTTGTAACTCTCCGGCTTTTCATAGCAATTCACTAAATTTTGTAAAATCAGAAATAAAGAGTTATAGCTAACAATAAAAGATCCCACGAAGAAAGTTGGGCCAGAGATCAAGAGAACATGTGAGGTGAGGATGAAAGAAATAGGGAAAATTTTCTAATTTTCCTTTCCTGCGCAACCCATTGAACAACCTTCCCTTTTTTTCTTCTTTACACAAATCCAATAGCCGGTTCCTCTTTAAGTGAAATTGATCATTGAAATTGCACCGTCATCTTCAAGCAATAACGGGGCCATTACGCTAGCATTGCTCAATTCAAATTCATGAATAATATTGAGCATTTTTTTATAGTTCAATAACCAAATTGAACATGTACCAAAACTTCATGGACCATATTAAACAAAGTTAAAGTTCATTGGCAACATTGGGTTAAAGTTTAAAAATCATATTAAATAAATTTAAAATTCATCATCACATTATATATTAAGCCAAAGTTCTTGGGATCATTTATGTCATCTTTCTTACTTGATCAAAAAAAAAAAAGTCAATACTTTCCATAAACGATAAACAAAAGCGAAAACTAAATAGATGAAAGCCATTACGTCGAAGACAGCTCATTGATTAAACAAAATTTATGTTATGTTGAACATAGTACCCACCAACAATTTAACAATATGTTCAACGTCAAAAAAAAAAAAAAATTGTAGCTACAAGACAATCAAGATAATGCCGGGCTACAAGACAATCTGCATAAGTCCATGTGTTCACACTTATTTGGTATCTTGGTCTATCCTTAAGCACCATTATTATCGGGATTGTGATAGACTTAATTATGGATATAATTATATATCATTTGAGTCATCATCTGCTAAATTATTATTTAGCAAAGAGAAAACAACACTCGGAGGCTAGGAACGCCAATTCACCCCTCCAAAGTCGTTTGTCAGCATGTGCGATAATTGAGTCCAGTAGGACCAGTAGGGATCTATACTAGTCATAACTTTTGTCGGCCATTTGGCTTGTTCACCCGGCAAGTTCATCAGTAGTCTTATAATAAATTCAACATCAAACAAAGAAACTTTGTGTCAGTTAGCCAACTCGAATAACATAATAATACACGAAGACAAAAATAAGATGTGTTCACACCTGTAAGGTACCTTTATCCATCCTTAAGCACCACCGTTTTCCAAAGTTCTTATATTATTAATGAATCTAATATTATTCTTTGTTGACCCTACCTAAAAACAGCCAAGCATTTCTGTCTTGTAGTATAACAATAAATCAACAAGAAGATCAAATGCCGAATGAACTTCCTGAAAGAACAGTGCCAAGTCTTAAGCTTATACTCCTTGCTGATTGTTAAACTCCATCGTCTAATGGCTTCTTCATCAAAACGCAAAAGGAATCATGATGTCTTCTTGAGTTTTAGCGGCACGGATCTACGTAACAACTTTCTTGGTCATCTTTACAAAACTTTAGATCAGAATGGAATCTACACTTTCGTTGATAGCGAGAAACTGAGAAAAGGGGACCAAATATCATCCACACTTATGAAGGCCATCGAAGAATCTTGCATCGCAGTTATTGTTTTCTCCAAGGATTACGCTTCCTCATGGTGGTGTTTGGAAGAGTTAGCACAGATTATGGATTGCAAGGAGCAAAAGAACCTCACTGTTTTCCCAGTGTTTTATAAAGTGGATCCAGGAGAAGTAAGAGGGGGAAAAGAGAGTTATGGAAGAGCTCTAGCTAAGCATGAGTCCAAGTTTGGAAAGGATTCAGAGAAAGTGAAAAGATGGAAGAAAGCTCTTTCCGACTCTGGTAGCTTGTGCGGGTGGCATTTGAATGATGGGTAAGTAGAGCAGAGTCCATATTTTGTGTAAGAAACTACTATTTACAAGTATAACTATAGACTTAAACAAAGCAACACACACATGATTGCACGATTGTATGTATACATATAGATGCTTCATGTTATGCTTCCTGAAATTTTTTATGTTGCTTAAGCTCTTTTCATCGCCAGTAGTTTGTATGGGTGACTTTTGAATGATATGTAAGTAGAGTCAAGTCCACATTTTGTGCAAGAAACTAATTTTTACTAGTAAATATAAAGACTTAGAAAGTTGACACACATACTATTGTTAGTAATACACATAGATGCTTCATGTTATGATTCCTGAAAATTCTTATGTTGCTTAAGTTAAAGTTAGTAATTTCACAAAAGATTTGGTAAATGTAAAAAAAAATTAAGAAAGATAAATAAAAATTGGCAAAAGATAAGAAAAATTGATAATTAGAAGGAAAATAACTTGGCAAGTAAATTAAACAAGAATTGATAGCCCATAATTAGTTGGTAATTTCTTCAAAGAAAAGTTGGTTAGTCACTCTAATTAAGGTTGACAATTTCTTAAATAAGAGTTTATAACCCAATAGAAAAGTTGATAGCTTAAAAGTAAAGTAAACATTGGTAAGTAGCTCAAGTAAGAGTTAGTAACCTAGACTAATAGGTAATTATTTAACATGACATAAAATGGTAAGTCACTCTAAATTAAGTTGGTGATTTGATATAAAAGTTAGTAAATCAACATTTAAGTTATGCACATTAAACTTAAGGAATTAATACAAAATTAGCAATCAGCAAATTATAAAAAATTTGTTGATTCATAACACTTTTGGTAGAATACTAACAAGCTATTTGAAAGGAAAAGTCACCAATCCTTTTTCCATGACATTTTTGGTAAGTTACTAACAAGTTATTTGGTGATTTCACAACATTTTGGGTAAGTCACTAATAATATTTTAAATTTATTAACATTTTTTAAAATTCACTGGCACGAAAAAATGAAAAACCTAATTTTTATCATCAAACAATAGATTTCGGTCTTTTGCTTTTGCTAAGCCCTGTTTCATTCGGTCAGTCTATAGCTCTTTCTTTTGGATCCTTGTTTCCCTCCTCGAAGGGTAATAAAAGTTCTAACAAACGTTTTGTTCGTGGGGTATTTGGTTCGAAAATCACATGTGGCTAACCAAGGAATAAACTCGTAGCTTTTTCCAGTAATAAAAAAAAATGACAATAGGGCTTCATCGGCTGAAAAATTTAGTGATCCATTTAAACAAAATAAAATATTAAAACTTGATCGAACAATCAAAAAAATGTTAATAATTGTGATTGGGCTTACGGCAAAATATTAACCATGGTTCAAAGTCCTAAATAGCCCTTTTTGATTTAGCATAAATGTAAATCAGATATAACTGTCAAAAGGAAAAATAAGTAGATCGTCCTGTACACATCAAAAGAATATCACTCACTTGGATGACCAAAAGTCGAACCCTGAACTTGTTTGATTGGTGTGGAGCTCTTGGAGTTCTAATTTGATTAAGTGGGCATACATTTTATTTTAGCTGTGATTATCTAAAAATGTGATGCACTGTTATGTGATTGTTGGCTGATTATTGCTTGTTAATTGCTTACTCAAATTGCTTATTCAAATTGTTTAAATGACACTACAACTTCTCTTCTGTTTTTTGTCAGAGATGAGTCAAAACTTATACAGAGAATTGTACAGAGAATCTCCACTGACCTAGACCGAATACCTTTGCATGTTGCTAAGCATCCTGTTGGGATAGATTCCAAAGTGGTTAAGCTGGAATCAATGTTAAACCTTGAGTCTAAAGATAGTGTTGTCATGGTGGGATTATGGGGACAAGGAGGCATGGGAAAGACAACTTTAGCAAAAGCCCTTTACAATGTTGTCTTTAGACAATTTGAGGGTTCGTCTTTTCTGGCAAATGTTCGCGAAACTTCTAAAGGTTGTAGGGGTTTAGTTACTTTGCAAGAAATATTACTAAAGGTTATACTATTACCAAAACAAAGATTAATAGTGTCCAATGTTGATAGAGGTATTAATCTGATACAACATAGACTTGGTCGCAAAAAGGTTCTCCTCATCCTTGATGATGTGGATGACTTGCGCCAGGTAAATGCTTTAGCAGGAGAAGGCATGTGGTTTGGTAATGGAAGTAGAATTATCTTCACTACAAGAGATAAACATTTGCTAACTTGTTACGGGATAGACGAAGATCATGTGTATGAAGTAAAAGCACTGGATGCCGATGAAGCTTATGAGCTACTTAGTAAGCATGCTTTTCCGACACACCAAAAGCTGGAAATTAGGACAGATCTAGTGGATAGTATTTTGAATCATGCTAAAGGACTTCCTTTAGCACTTGAGGTGTTGGGTTCCTTCTTATATGGTAGAAGAGAACATGTATGGGAAAGTACAATAAATCAACTTTCTAGGATTCCCAACAAAACCATTAATGATGTGCTCAAAATAAGTTATGATGGATTAGAGGAAAATAAGAAAGAGATTTTTCTCCACATTGCCTGCTTCTTTAGGGAGTGGGATAGCAAGTATATAAAAAAAGTTCTCGACAGTTGTGATTTTGAGGCAACAATAGGATTTGAAATTCTCATTGAGAGATCCTTGATAAGCATTGAGCGCGGACTCCTACAAGTGCATGACTTGATTCAATTGATGGGCATGGATATTGTGAACCAAGAATGTCGTAATGATCCTGGGAGACGCAGCAGACTATGGCTATATGATGATATTCTCGATGTTTTGTCAAGTGTCATGGTAAGACTTACGAATATGATCAATAATCTTCCCTTATCCTTGACTTTATTTACTAAATATGCATAACCTAAATAGTCTCGCATCTACAGGGAGATTGTTCTGTAAAAGCCATAGTGTTGAAGCCATCTGAGCTAAAAGAGATATGCATTGGTCCTAATGCTTTTACAAAAATGAAAAGGTTGAGATTGCTCATCCTACACAACGTGTATAATTCTTTCCAAGGTCGCATATGTCTTCCTAATGAGCTAAGATGGTTTGAATGGCCCGGATGTGCTTCTCGGATTTTGGAATTTTCCTCTGGTCCAAAGAAATTAATTGGGCTTGATATGAGGGAAAGCAGCATCACGGTGGTGGCAAGACAATTTAAGGTGAGCATTTATTTACATAGACCTTTTTGTTACTTCATTTGTAGTTATAGATGTGTATCATATGTACTAGTACACAAAAGGAAGTCGTGTTCTTATGACCGCTTCTCTATTTTCTCTCAAAATGACTCTAACTACTTGAAATATATTTTTAAATGTATGTGGCAACTCAAAGATATTCCAAAATTTGAAATTTATTTATGAACATTGCATCATAAGAAAACTCAAATTTCATATATGTGAGAAATAAAATAGAATAATCAATTCCACGTATCTGCCCATGGTAGAATACCTGTAAAAATTGATGAAAGGAGTAAAAAAAACAGAGAGAGAGAGAGAGATTGAAATGCCTTAAATTTTTTAGGTCATCTTTTTTTTTATGTAATAATATAGATGAAGTCCAAATGCTTTCTAAAGCTAATATCTCTCTAACTATCGACATAGTTATCGTTCAAAGTCAAACCAAATTTAGCCAGTGAAGAAATGCGAAATGCAAATCTGCCAGTATAAGCTGTGTCTAGTGATCAAATAAAAGGGAACAAAAACATGACAGACCTTCCAGCTGACATATATATATCCAAGTAAGAACTCAAGGAATAGCTAGTTGACTAGTCACGGATTTGATTTGGATGTGACAGATTAGATATCCTAATCACAGCATTTCTGACTCAAAGTAACCTTAGAGGCCCCGTAGTCATCAACTGATGGAGCCTTACTCAATGTAAATATATAAATGGCATGATTAGGATTAGCTCAGTCAAAGGTTTGAATTCACCATGCCATAAAACAAGGCATTTTAATTGCTTAAATCCACTATGATGGAGTACCATATGTAAGTAGACGTAATAAATATTTATTAGAAACTTTGCCAGTAATGTGTGTAATGTGTGCACAACTAATTCAATAAAAGTGATCTAACAAGATATACCCCCATTTTCTTAATAGAAAGTCAGCAAGATTTTAAATTGAATATATATGAGTCTTTTATCTTTTTCATAATGTTTTTCAAAATCGGCTTCATCATCTTTGCACGACTTCAAAAAAATTTAAAGTTTATTGTGATAGAACTTATATCTTTGACATTTATCTATTTTATACAGTTAAAGCCAGAATTGATTGAGTGTTCGCTCCTATGCTCATCAAGTGACATGTGCTTTTACTTTTATGGTTGCCAAGTGACATGGTGCGCAGCAGAGTTTTTCATGTGGCCCCCATTCACATGCTCGTTGCATGGCACTTCACTTTAGTTTTGTGATTGCCACATGATCTAACACGTAGCATAGTTTTAACCCCAACTAATTTCTTGTCTACTAATTTTTTGGGTCAAGGGCACTGATTTAGGAATTTTTGTAAGTAAAAATTAATTTGACCTAAATGTGTCATGGAAAACTAGTCTGAAATTTTTTTTAAGCGAAAATTAGTTTGGGGTAAAGCATGTACCGGTTTGTACCTTAATTTCTTTAATGATTGTCTAACATATTTTATATGTGAATCTTTTTTTATATTGAGTTCAATTCTTTCAAATAATGTCTAGAATATGAAGTTAACTCTTATTTGCTTAACTGATCGTGAAAATTAAATTGCTGGGTAAAGCTAGTGAATGGGTATGCCAGGTGGCTTAGTCCTGCGAAAGCATTACCGTGTGTGTCTATAAATATATATAATTACTCGTAAAGTTTCTAAGTTTTTAGTAATTTTTCAATGCAATTTGCAATTCTAACCACATCAGTTCATAGTACCTTCGAATGAAAAGTTAATTAATAGGTTAGATATTTATTCCAAGTTGCCTGATCTAAGGACGCTCTTGCTTCCTTCCACATGAAGATTGTTGTGGCCTAATGATACCCTTAAAAGTGACAAAAGCATCACACGAACGCCCTTTCTTTCCCTTTCAGAATGTTTATCGAAGTTGGCTGTTTCTGCAGGGTTTTCAAAATTTGAAGTACATTAATTTCAGCTATTGCCAATCGCTGACTCATCTGCCTGACTTCTCATGTACTCCAAATCTCGAGAATTTGCATCTCCAATTTTGCAAAAACTTGGTAGAAGTCCACGATTCAATTGCATACCATGACAAGTTACAGGTGTTGAATTTACTTGGGTGCTCCAAACTTTGCGCTTTTCCCAAAGTGCTCAAATCAAAAAACCTACGAGATCTTGTTATTGCCGATTGCACAATATTTGAAAGGTTTCCTGATATTCCACATAAACTTGAAGGCCTGAAAGAGCTTTCTTTGCGAGAGACCGCTATTAAAGAACTTCCAGCATCAATAGAAAATCTAGTCTCTTTGGAGAGTATGAATTTAGGTCAATGCAAGAGCCTAGAAAGTCTTCCATCCAGCATTTACAAGTTACAGAACATTAAAAGCTTGAAAGTTTGGGATTGCACAAACTTAATCGAGTTTCCAAAGTACGAAGATTCAGCTAATCCATGCATGGAGACCGGACTTTCAAATTTGCATTCTTTAGACCTTGCAGGATGTAATCTCTCCAAAGTAGAGTCTCTAGAGAATCTTTCCTGTTTTCCCTTCTTGAGAAAGTTATATCTAACGGGGAACAATATTACAAGCCTTCCAACATCCATCAATAGGCGTGATCATTTGTCCGACTTGGTAATTGCAAATTGCCATCAATTACAAGAGATTCCCAAGCTTCCACCATCTTTGAATTTAATTTGGGCAGAAGGTTGCAAATCTCTAAAAAATTATGGAGATTTAACTTCAGTTCGTGATTTTGTCCATAGAGGGTTGACTGTGGCTGACATTTCCGCACTTGACCAGGTTAGATTCTCTCTCTCCCCTCTTTGAGACAGATATCGATTCGATGTGGAGGATATTCTCGATCCAGTGTGCTCTTGTAAAATTGCAATAGCACGAAATACAAGATTGAACGCTTAAGAAAAGCAACCAAATATAAAGAAATTACTTCTTTGGGATGGTGACACCTAGGCTTATGAATTAAATGGAGTTGGCTACCATACTTCTACAGGAATGATTTATATCACATGAGATTTGTATGATTATGCAAGCAAGCATCAATGGATCTGTACTAATTTTCTGAGCTCTAGTTTCGTAGTGGAATTCACTGTAATACTAAACTCAAGTTGAATTCTTCTATCTGGTGCTAAAATAACAAAATTGGATTTTCTTAATGGTCTATTTTCCTAATAGGTTCGTCCTGATTACCTCATTGTTCTCCCTGGATTAGAGATGCCAGAGTGGGTCCTTCCTATTGAAGAGGGTTCCGTATCTTTCATGATTTCAAAGGACTTGTATGACAAGTTCCTTGGATTTGCTCTTTGTTTTATTCTCGGCTATGATGAACAAGGTACTAACGAACAAAAAGAGGAACTCTCATTTCAGGTTGTACCACATGTTAATGGCAAAAGACGGAATCACATTGGACAAATTCCTGATTCGTTGGATTCGGATCATGTCCAGCTTGAGTATCTAATACCATCTTATTTGTGGGGAGTAGTCGATTTTGGTCAAATTGATGGGAGTTACATACAATTTAGCCTCACAGTATCAGGTGGAATGGTGAAAAAGTGGGGACTCCGAATAATATCCAAGCAACTAGAGGATGATTTAAAAGTTGTGCTTCAAGATAATCAGCTAATGAATATAGCTTTACTCTACGAGGTTCTTGAATCAACAAATTCAGACGTCGGGAGTTTACTTATGCATGAAGATAGTTTGATCAAAACAGATTTATAGAATGACTTGCAAGATTGTCAAATGAGTATGGAGAAACATAGTCAGATAGTATCAAAGAGAATTCATAAGCTTGTTCTCCCCCAAGCGTTTGTAACCCCTCCAATCTGCGTGAGTTTTTTCTAGTCTTCTTCATTCAGACCCCTTCAATTCATGCAGTGGAGAAGAACTCGGGGGGAAATTGGTTCAGCGTCGTCCAAACAAGTATCTATCTTCTCTATTTTCTCTAGTTCTTGTCTTTTCACATTTACGTTTGTCAAAAAAAAAAATATGGAAGAGAAAATAGAAGAGAGAGGCTACAAACGCTTCACACGACGCAAGTATCCGAGGTGAGCAATTACAGTATGTTCCTAGTTTCCTTTTGTTCCTGTGCTTGCATTTACATGTCACTTCATCTGTATTTGTATTTCACCACATAACCTGTTGGAAAAATCAGGCAACTTTCTCTTTGAAAAGAATCTCTTCAAACTCCTTAATAAAGTGGGGCAGCTGTCGACACCCAAATTTTACCTAACATTTTTTTTCAAAGAGATTAGTTGATTAATTAGGGACATTATAATATACATACCTCTGGCCTATAATTAAAATCTTGACAAGGATGAAGAGCCGGTCGGTCGACTCTAGCAGTTCAATTTGATTTCTGTAGTAAGACCCAGTTGAATATTTTGGCCCGAACCAAGCTCGTTAAACTAATATCTTGGCCCATCATATTTTCCAGCACAAAAGTGATGATTGTGGTGAGCCTGAGCGAGGAGGGCCAGGTCTGGCCCGGCCAACGGGACCGGCACCCAGCTCGCCTTATTCTTGAACCATGGATTATCCTACATCAGCCCACCTCACCAATAACAGTATTGGACTGACGGCAAAACAGGATGGGCTCACTCTCTTCGCTCTCTAACGTTACTCTATGCTCTGTTTTTCGTTTCTTCCTCGTCTACTTCGATCCAATCTCTTCCATACTGAACAAGGTGAGAACTCCTACATTTCGTTTACATGTCATTTTCGCCGAGGATTTTGGGTTAACCCAAGTTGAAAGATTGAAGAATGGCTAGGATAACTCGAATATGGGGGCCATATATTGAATGTGCTTGGGGAAGCATAGTCCCAGATCACAGTGTTATAAATAGTTTCTTCATGGATCCTGTCCTCCAATCTATCTTTCTTTGGTCCTCATTGCTGTTTATATTCATGGTCCTCGTGAGATCATCCATCTGACTGGATAACCTGATTGAGAAAATTTGTTGAACAAGTTTAGATGTTGAAACCACACGTATGAGTGCTTCAGTGGCGACCTTCTTTGGCATATTGCTAGGTTGATTTTTTGTCTATTTAGGGTAATATATGTTGGTCTATTTCAGTCGCCGTTACTGGAATTACGTAACCAGTTCACTAGTTCCTCTTTGCTGAGTTCTTCTGCTTCCGTTGTGACTCAAGCTTCCTGGACCTGTGCTTACACTTGCCACTCGTGCTCTTATTTGTCCATTTGATGATAATTTGGCTTTAAATTGAAGTTGTGCTTTTAGTATTGATGGTGGAATCTTGTTTGTTGGCTTCGAAATTAAGATATTTCTGAACCTTCCCGAGAGTCTCATCTTTTTTTCTTCGCGGACCAAAGAGTTCGAGGACTTTTCTATGCGATCGTTCAATGTCACATACAACACCTCTCATTTTTGGAACGTTCCTTGATCATCTATCTTTACACTAGATAGTTTATCCGTCCAATACAAGCTTCTCGATATATCACGCTTGCGATCTCTTTCACTGTTTGTTTAGTTTTAATCCTTGGGGGAAGAGACTTTGATCTCTTTGGCTCACCTATAGATTAGCACGTCGGTTTGAAGGCAGTCCTAATTAACTTTTGGTTGATTTCCAGTAAACTTAGTTCTTTCATCCCAAATCATTTAGGCATAGAACATATTGAGCAGTTTATGAGCTTACTACTATCCACGTGTTTATATGCCTTGAACCCGCTGAATTTGCGTCTATTCTTGTGAAGTTCACGGTGGTTTATCTAGATTTTATAGAAAAGAGATACACCAAGTTTATGTGTTGCTTCCTAGTTATAAAGTTGCGTTTTTATGGCTTGACCATGCTGAGTTCGGTTTAAGAAATCTGTGTTCAGAAATTATAGCGACACCTTAAAAGAAATCTACAATTTCGGGCCCTTATGGTCAAATATGGAGGTGCGGACTCTTAGAGTGCCAAAACTTGGCACAGATGAACACTTAAATACCACAAGTTACAAAAGATACATTCAACTACCCTAAGTTATAAAAAGGTACACTTAAGTACCAAAGTCGAAACAAAATTAATCAGTTAAGTGTCAACAACGAGAAAATCTAGACAAAATGCACACATGGCATTTTCCGATGACTTTGTTTGCTGACGTGGCAATTTTTTTTAATAAAATATCCACGTGACAATTTTTTTAAAAATTATCCATGTGGTAAAAAAATGCTATATCAGCCAAGAAACCCCCAAAAATCGATTTTATTAAAAAAATGAGTAAGGGTTGGGCGAGGGTTATGCAGCCCTTGCCGCTATCACTATCGCCCCACCATCACTAGGAAGGGCCGACAACGATGGGGCAAGGGTTAGTAGCCAGCGGCCCTTGGCTCAGTTGGGGAGGGTCAGCGACCCTCGCCTCCCATTAGCTTGAGTCACTAGCCACTAGCTAGGGCCGGTCAACCCTGATCGACCATCACCCCACTATTGCCGGCCTTTCTTGGTGATGGTGGGGCGATGGTGGCAGCAGGGGCAAGGGCTATATAGCCCTCGCCCAACCCTCACCATCCTTTTTTTTTAAAGCTTTTTATGTTGTTTAAGTAATATTTATATTAAATGTCAAGTCAATGCAAAAACGACGTCGTTTTAGCTGAGTTTTTATTGACTCAACTTTCTAGCGAGCCATATAGGCGAGTTATATTATTAAAATAAGCCACATCATATTTCTAGAGACCTTTGTCGAAATTTGCACTTAAATGTTCCAATTTTAAAAAAAAGTAGTACTTAAGTGTACATTTCGTAACTTTTGGCACTTAAATGCCCCTTTGTGCCAAATTTTGGTACTTAAGCTATTCTTTTGCCATCAAACTTGAGAAAATTCACAAACTAGATAAATAAAATAAAATTCAAGAGCTTTTAAATCAGTAGGTGGAGAATTAATATTGAACATCAGAGGGCAGTCAAATTGGGCTTGCAATCACTGTGTTTTTGGATGTGTGAGTATCATGCCTCGAATCCTGAGCACGCAACAACCCCTTCTCTTAGTCGATGGAAAGCAACATCTCAGGACTCGTCGACGACCATTCATTTTAATCTTTCATTACGTGCAAGCAGAAGACGAACCATCCCCTAGTCAAATAGACAATCAAGCAATCAAACAAGGATAGAGAGATAAACAGCAACATAACGTCAACTACTCATTTATATATCTTTAATGGATTAACTAATGAAGGATCGTTTCCGATTTACAAGCCCAACAAAGGGGTCAGATTTATCCTCTAAGCCAGACCAAAAAGAAACTAGGCTGGGCTAATCCATCTATACAAAAAGAACTCTCGGGTTCAGCACCACTATCACTCAGACCCATCGGACTCAGGCTCCATCGAGTCATAGTCGAAGGCATTCAGGTCAATCACTAGAGGAGCGAGAGCAGGATTCTCCACTGCACCGTCAGGAGAGTCCAGATCCATGAGATCCTAATCGGTGTCCTTGGAACCCCTACCGGGCTCCCGAATGCACCATGCTAGGAACCGATGGAGTATCCATTGCCCCGGTCTCTCATCCACCCAGATGGTGAAGAGATACTTCTCGTAAAGATGCACTCGATCTGGGAAGCAATAGTGCGCCACAGTGGTCTCTAGTCCTTAAAGATCCCAAATTGCACTAGCGGGTGCGCCATTCTAACAGTCTGAAGTGGTTATACAATAACTAGTGAGATAAAATCTCAACAAATCCTCTCCCTAAGCCCCAATTAGTACACCAACTCAACTCGAGATATCTCTCTAGAACCACCCCTCAAGCAAATCAACAACCAACAATCAAATAACAGACAAGGTCAACCAGTAATCAACTAGTCGATTCGCATGCAACCTTACCTAGTATGTCACACCTGGCACATTAAACTCAACACAATACAAGCAATGCACATGGCCATTAGATAATGCAATTCATCAATCACATGCGAGTCGCGTCACAAGCGATCTCACTTAGCCATTGCCATACCTTGCACGTTATCAATTCATACATGCCACAAACAATGTGATCAACTCAAGCATAATTAGAACCAATAATGCCATGTTTCTCATACGCTCTTGCATCAACACGTGTTCCGATTATTACTGCCCTTCAAGGCAACAACTGAACCCCTATCGGTGTCTACTGGCATAACCAGGCATCGCCCTCTCTCGTGAGGTGCGGCAATGTCGAGGGTTCTCTCCTAAGACGGCATTCCCTAAGGAGTATGGTCTTAGCCTCTACCTCGACTCCGCATTTGAGCCCCCACCGGGTTTTCGACAAGTTAGACTATCACCTCTCGAACTACGGCCAGGACAATGGATTCAACTTAGTGAGCACGCAAGTATACCACCACAATCCATTTTTTATCTTTGAGCATTAACCAATGCACACATGCTTGCATATATGATCCCAAATCATTTTCTCATAAAAGCGGTCAATTTCCGATATCCCTTGGACAAATCATTTTTCCCATTTTACGAAAACCATACGATTCATATGGACATCCATGCATTTACGCATCCAATTCACTTCATGAGATCAAAACACATGAAACAAGGCAATTTTTCACTTCCGTGTGAACAGTGCGCGTGAACAGTAATGGGTGAATAGTGCACATGAACAATAATTTGTAAATAGTGCAACGTGAACAGTAAAATCAAGAATTTAATAATTAATAAATTAAATTCAGAAATCATTAAAAACAACAATCACTTAATTAAGGCTTAACATGCTTAATTAAACACAAACCACAATTAAACAACATAATGCAAGATTAAGCTAAGCTAATCTTAACCATCTATCTAATCACCTATCTTAGGGATAATACAATTTAATTACACATTATAAACTAGAATTAACTCTAATCAAACCAACCCTAAGCAAGTTTAGGCACTAATAAGGGATTAAGGGCTAAACTCACCCGTTAAGCGAACCAACGATATGAATGTA
This sequence comes from Corymbia citriodora subsp. variegata, assembly GCA_014858505.1. Lineage (NCBI taxonomy): Eukaryota > Viridiplantae > Streptophyta > Magnoliopsida > Myrtales > Myrtaceae > Corymbia > Corymbia citriodora. The sequence goes on along the minus strand of CM026414.1, from coordinate 29,610,814 downwards.
GGACCTCAACCACAATGATCCAAGGCAGTCCCAGGGTCAAAATAGCAACAAACAACTCAAACTCCCTCTGCTACACTGGAAAACTGAACTGCACAAGCAAGAAAGGAGCTAGGCAGGTAGATCGGAGCACCGACGAGCAGCCGGCCAACGACCGGCAACACTTGGGGGTCAAGGGGGACTAGCTGATGGCTGGGCTGGGCGATGGTTGGGTCGGAATAGGAGAAAAACAATTGATTTGGGCAGAATAAGACTAAAATAGGCAGGTTGGCTGGCGGTGGTTTCTGGCCGGCAGGCGGGTTAGCTGGTGACTCCATTTGGCGAATGGCCGCCGTGGGGGACATGGTTTGGACCTTCTGAGCATAGTGGTGGGTGACACGGGCAATGATTAGCACGGAAAAGGAATGAACATCTTAGATTTTTGGAAGAAGGTCTGAAAGAGAAGAAGAAGAAAGTGGGAGAAGCAAGGGGAGAGAGAGAATGCAATTGTGAGGGGCTAAAAAGGAGGAGAGAGAGTGAAGTGATGGCTGAATGTCAAGCCTCATTAAGGCCATTAATACTTGCTTCAACTCCCCATGCAAGTGACATTATCTTTTCTCTCTTCTTTTGTCTTTTCCTCATAATATCTAGAGGCAAAACGGTCATTTCTACCTTGCACATTTCCCAAACTGCCCTTAGGCTGAAATGAAGGGCGGGCCTACAAAACGGGATAGGAAATGATTAGGAACGGACTCGGGAATTGGTTGGGCTCGAAACGGCTCAAGGTTCGACAATGGGCTCGAAAGAATAAAATTGTTGGTTGGGTCCAAATGGCTCACTTGCTTGCCTCGGGCCTACCATGGTGGCTATCTCACCTTGGGCATGAGACCCATGTTGGCTTTGCCTAGCCCACATCCTCGTAGGCTCATTTTCTTGGTCTGTAAATCCATTTTCCAAATACTCGGCTTAATTGGTACTATCGACTATCGAAGAAGCATTGTCCAAAAGCTTGTCTCGGGTGTTCCCGAAAATTCAAAGTCCAATAATGGATTCTCATGCCTTGTCAATTTTGCCCGAATGCTATTTTGGTATGACTCAAACTACAGGCGGCTTCGAGGACTCCCACATAACCGACTCGTGGTAAATCATGTTCAAGACATCTCGACACATAGACGTCCTTGACTACATGAAATTGTGAAGGATAGATTCTTATTTCAAAGTACACGATTACTGAGAATTGGCATAGGGTCGTTCACGGGCTCGATAACAGTAAATCGAATCACTCCTCGTCCCATTATGTTATGTCCGCGAATCGACTTCTAGTCATCCTTAAAATCAGCTTGCATATCTATAGGATCTTCCTTACACAAGTCTCATAGTCAAGTCATTTTCCCAGATCAAGTTTTTTAGTCGCACGAGTTCTGTTCTCATTAGCCTTTCCCCTCAAGGTAAGTATCTCGGGAATAATCAGTTTCGAGTGAGATCAACTAACAATGCATTGAAGAAATTCACATTCATTCATCCCTCAAATGGCTCAAATTTCAGGACGTCACAATTCTTCCCCCCTTACAAAAATTCCGTCCTTGAAATTTGCAACCACAGACAAATCCTCAAAAAGATGGTGGTGATGATGCTTTGTCACTTCTTTACTTTCCCATATAACTCCCTCTGTTTCGTGATGTTTCCAAATCACATTAACTAAAGCAATAGTTGTGTTTCGAAGCACTTGCTCTTTACGATCCTCTATTCGAATTGGCCTCTCCATGTACGACACCCTGTCGTCTACGTCCAATTCTTCAAAATTCAATACATGAGTCAGTTCCAGTTCATACTTTCTCAACATGGACACATGAAAAACATCATGTACTTGAGTAAGTTTCGATGGCAATGCAAGACGATACTCTAAAACCCTGATCCTTTCCAAAATTTCTAAGGGTCCAACGTACCTCGGACTTAACTTTCCTTTCTTGCCGAACCTAGAAGTACCCCTCATTGGCGATACTTTCAAAAACACGTGATCGTCCACCTTAAACTCCAACAGTCTACGACATTTGTCTGCATAGCCCTTTTGACGACTTTGAGCAGTCTTTAATCTGTCTCGGATAATTTGAACTGCATTCAAAGATTGCTATACCAACTCTAGCCCTGTGATTTTTCACTCACTAATCTGGTCCCAACAAAGTGGAATTCTAAAAGGTCTCCCATATAAAGCCTCGAATGGTGCCATCTTAATACTCTACTAATAACTGTTGTTGTAAGCAAACTCAACCAAGTGAAGCTGCTGTTCCTAACTGCCTTTAAAATCTATGACACAGGCTCATAACATGTCCTCAAGACTTTGAATCATCCTTTTTGATTAATCGTCCGTTTGCAGATGGTACACCGTACTATACTATAGTTTTGTCCCTAAAGTTTATTGCAAACTTTTCCAGAAAGTTATTGTAAAATTAGGATCATGATCCTCGCTGGAACTCCATAAATGCATACAATTTGACGCACATACAACTTTGCATACTTATCCAACATGAAATCCTTTTGTACGCCGATAAAGTGGGCTGACTTTGTCAATCTATCAACCACTATCCAAATCAAGTCATTGCCTCGCTGATTCATTGGCAATCTCATCACAAAATCCATGGTGATGTGTTCTCACTTCCATTTGGAAATCTCAAGAGGTTACAGTAGTCCATCGAGCTTACAATGCTAAGCCTTTACTTGCTGGCACATCATATACTTAGCCACATGTTTTGCAATGTCCAACTTCATACCGTTTTACCAGAAGTGCTACTTCAAATTCTAATACATTTTCGTACTACCTGGATGGATGCTATAGTTAATTCGATGAGCTTCCGACAAGACTACTTCCTCAAGCTTTGCATCTTTCGAAATGCGCAATCATCCTCTAAACCTCAATGTCCCATCCTTGGATACTTGAAAGTCAACTTTTCTTTTTGTTTGATCCATCTGTAGGATCTTAAGACCTTCAGGATCCGTTGCTTGGGCACTCTTTATCCTACTTTACATCTCAGGCTCCACCCTGAAAGTGACCATTAGACTAGCAAGATGGTCGACCTCAATTTTAAAATCTAAGTCCCTAACTCCCTCCAAAAGAATCCATTCCCATATTATCATATATGCAATCAAAGACTTTCGACTGAGCGCATCTGGTAATTTGTTCATTTCCTCGAATGATGCAGAATCTCACAATCGTAGTCCTTAAGAAGTTCCATCCATCGCCATTGCCTCATGTTCAACTCCTTTTAAGAGAACAAATACTTCAAACTCTGATGATCCGTCAAAATCAGAAACCTTTCCCCACACAAGTAATGCCTCCAAATCTTAAGTGCAAAGATTATTACCACTAATTCCAATTCATGGGTCGAATAGTTAGGCTCATGAGACCTTAACTGTCAAGATGCGTATATAACCACTTTGCCATGTTGCATTAACACACAACATAGTTCTTTATACAACATGTCACTGTAGATTTCGTACCCACCAAGACCAGACAATATTGTTAAGACGAGTGCGGTAATCAATTTACTCTTAAGCTTTTGGAAATTACGCTTGCACTTGTTCGTTCAATCAAACTTCTCTTCCTTCTTTAACAACTTCGTCAAGGGCATGGCTATCGTAAAAAACTTCTCTACGAAACATTTATAATACCCTGCCAAACCCAAGAAACTTCAAATCTAAGTTAGCGTTGTAAGTCTCAGCCAATTCATAACAGCTTTGATCTTAGTCGAGTTAACGGAGATCCCTTCGCCTAAAATCGCATAACCTAAAAATGCCACGCAAGATAACCAAAACTCGTACTTGTTAAACTTAACATAGAATTCATGCTCCCTCAAAGTCTACAATATTGATCTCAAGTGTTTCTCATGATCCTCGAGATTCCTTGAGTATACCAGAATATCATCAATGAACACAATCATGAATTGGTCCAAACACTTATTGAACACCTGGTTCATCAAGTCCATAAAGGCTACAGGGGCATTCGTCAATCCAAATGGCATTACTATGAACTCATAATGACCATAGCGTGTCCTAAACGCTATTTTCAGTACATCTTTATTTTTTATCCTCAACTGGTGATAGCCTATCCTAACGTCCATCTTGGAAAATACCGAGGCTCCTTGAAGTTGGTCACACAAATCATCAATCCTTGGCAACGGATACTTGTTCTTGATAGTTACATGATTGAGCTATCGGTAGTCAATGTAGAAACGCAAAGATCTGTCATTTTTTCTTACAAACAGTACCGGTGCTCCCCAAGGGGATACACTAAGATGAATGAAACCTTTTTCTAGTGACTCTTACATCTACACCTTCAGTTCCTTCAATTCTGACAAAGCCATCCTATAAGGCAATCCTAGTAATTTCTCGGTAATTTCTCGAGAAACACATCCATAAACTCATGTACCACTACAATATCCTCCACCTTTGACCCTTCTGCTAGTGTATTTGCCACCAATGCCAAATACCCTTGGCATCCAGATTCTAACAACCGAGTCACCTCGAGTGACAAAATCAAAGGAACGAAGGGTCCTCTCGATTTCCTACAAATTCAAATCTATCACCCACTACTAGGTTGAACTGAATTGTCTTTCCATGACAATTCACTATAGCTCGTTGCTTGATGAGCCAATCCATGCCAATTATGACATCAAAGTCATACATTGCTATTGCAATCAAATCAATGACTTCCTCACAACCACCCACAACTAAATTACACCCAGAACAACCTAACTCAAACAATATATTATCCTTAAACAAAGTAGAAATACTATAAACCACTCCCAACGATTTGAGACTTAACCCCACTAGCTTAACAAAATGATCAGCAACAAAAAAATGCATAGCACCAAGATCAAATAACGCATAAGAAGCATGATCGTGAGAGTATATCATACCTATAACGACGGGAGGTGAATCCTCCACCTCCCCTCGGGTAATGGCATAAACTTGTCCTTGCACTAGGGGTCTACCTTGATTGTTAAGTGATGCGTTCCCTATAGGTCGTCTTCCCTACGACGGTGGCAAGATCATCCTCGCAAGTATACTCAGACAATTCGCCACTCAGTGGCCCTACTAACCACATCCGACGCAGGCTCCCGTCATCGAAGGACAAGGAAGAGTTCCATATCTCCTCCTACACACCCGACAGACTCCCATGGCATTGGGTGCCGGTTTTCCCACGTAGTTCTTTCTATTGGGTGGGATGGGATTCCTTCTCCCCATCATTAGTCCCTTTCCAACCGACAATTATCTCTGTTAGGTAAGAACCGCGAGCCAAATGCAGTCGCCCTCTCAATCATGTTCTTCTCTATCATCTGGGCCCTCTCATACATTTCATCAAAACTCTTTAAATTCAAGGGCACTAGCTGGTCTTTCAGCTCCAGTTTCAAACCATTCATAAACCGTCTCGCCCTATCCAAAGAGTCCTCCACCAATCTCGGCGCATACTTCGCTAACTCAACGAACTTCACCTCATACTGATCCATTGACATTTGATTCTAAAGAAGCTGTTGGAACTCTGCCATCTTGGACTCTCGGGCACTATTTGAGTAGTACCCCCCATTGAACGCTTCACGAAAAGCACCCCAAGTTTGAGCCGTGCATTCAAGGAGCACTCTTCGTTGAGTGGCTTCCCACCAATTTCTTGCGTTACCTTGAAGCTGGTAAGTCGCTAGAAGCACTCTATCTTCCTCTGAACACTTTAGAACGATGAAAGTCTTCTCGATATCCTTTATCCAAAGGGTCATAGCCTCAAGGTTGCTAATGCCACTAAACCTCGGTGGCTTAAGTCTCAAGAACTGTTCTACCAGCTTATGCATCGATCTTTCATAGACCTCTCCTCTCACTACGGGGACCACAGAAACCACAACAAGAGCAATAGGAATAGCGACGGCGGCCGCAGTAGCCGTAGCAATAGCAGTAGCTCAATCCTTAGCTTGTTGTCCTATCAAAATATCTAGCGCCAATAGGATCCCCTCTAACCCAGGGTCTCCTTGCACTTTATTTCTAACACTGGTCTGACCAAACGCTGCCCTACACCTAGGGGCTCTCTACTCAGGATTGCTCATCTCTCAAGACACTCACTAATCCTGTTTTCCAATTCCAACCGGGAATTAGAAACTAGAGCAACCCACCCGTCACGCCCCGACTCTTAAGCTCGCGGTAACCCCATTTCACTTGAGGTCTAACTGTACGACGTCTTAGGTACTGTCGTCGACCAATTCATTTTATCTAATAGTTAAGCACATGCGGAAACAAACAACTCCCAAAACAAAACAATAGGGATAGCAACAACAATAGCAGAGGAAAGACAACATCATATTATATATATCTGAAAGTTAGTCTGTACACTAACAAATATATACACACCTTACTACAAGTGACAAGCTAAGGCCTACTCAAAATGGACCGACCTAGTTAACCTATTACTGCATGAGTGGAGTAGGGGCTCACCAAAAAGGGGAATAGGCCATAGCTGCCTACTCGTTAGCCTCAGAGAGACACCAAAGCGTATTGGGTATTGCGTTATCTAGGGCTTAAAAAAGCTAACCACGACGGATTAAGATAAACTCAGCAAGTTAAAGTTCTAAGCCCTGGTTAGGAACTTTGCTCGCCTCGGGAGTCTAAGATACAACCTAATCCAATAGTCAACACGATGCAGAGAGAATAAAAGCAGTGGACGGAACTCTTCCTGCCAAAAACAAGGGACCTACTTCTCATCCTAGGAGTGAGCAGGTATGGTGGCTTTAAAGGGTGTTGATTTCAAGGTTCCAATACTTGATTATTTCACGGAATAACACTCGTATATACTGAGCTTGCACTCAGTTCAATGATCAAGCAAATAAGCAAGAAAAATCTCTTTATTGAAGCTATCAGTGGTTTTGATCAGACAAGTAAAATCAATCTTTCTTCGAAACCGAACTCTAGGCTCTTTTCGAGAAAACTAGCTCTAGCATCTATTCTCTTACCCTAGAATGCATTCCGATCACCATCCAATTTTTATTTAATGTAAGTCCCCATTCAAATTACGTTAGGGGCTCTTTCGCTTTTGTTCAATAAGCAGACACAACCATAGGCAATCCTACTTGGCCTTGGCACACATGGCCTTCAAAAACTGTCAATCATCTCACAATAACAATGAAAGACATGCAAATAATTAGAGCATTGCACAAAACATTCTCATATCTCAATGCCCACACGTGCCTCGATTATTACGACCTCAAGGTCATGGCACAATCTTATGTTTTGTGGTCAATTAGTCGTAAACCAGGCATCGTCCTCTCCCCTTAGGCATGGCGACATCATGGGCTTTTGCTAGTAGTGGTGCAGTTCGAAGATGCCCGTAACGATTGATCCGATGAGGGCAGGGAGTGGTCGCCGGGGCCAGAGTGCCTGAGCAAGGAGCAACTCCTGGTAGGCTTCTAGGATGTCGAAAGGGGCATAAATGAACTGAACTACGCACTGTGCAAAAAGAGAATGCTTGTGGGATAAAATTTTATCAGAGTGGTATAGCAAAAATATGGTGGAGTTGGTAAGACTCTACTCTATGGAACGAGGTTAGAGAACTGGGAGTCGCTAGTTCAAAAATTGGTTTAACAGTTATCGAATGCAATTCAGATTATCAGAGACAGACTAAAGACTGCTCAGAGTCGTCAGAAGAGTTATGCAGATAAGCATCATAGACCGTTGGAGTTTCAGGTGGGTGATCATATCTTTCTGAAAGTATTGCTGATGAGGGGTACTTATAGATTTGGCAAGAAAGGAAAGTTAAGTCCGAGGTACATTGGACCCTTTGAAATTTTGGAAATGATCGGCATTTTAGCGTATCGTCTTGCGTTGCCACCGAAGCTTGCTCAAGTATATGATGTTTTCCACGTGTCTATGTTAAGAAAGTATAAACTGGACCCGACTCATGTTTTGAATTTTGAAGAACTGGACATAAACGACAGGGTGTCGTACGTGGAGAGGCCGATAAGGATAGAGGACTGTAAAGAGCAAGTGTTTTGAAACAAGACTATCGCCTTGGTTAAGGTGATCTGGCAACATCACGGAACAGAGAGAGTTGCATGGGGAAAGTGAGAAAGTGATGAAGCACCAGCACCCCCATCTTTTGAGGATTTGTCAATGGTTGCAAATTTCGAGGACAAAATTTTTATAAGAGGGGAAGAGTTGTAACATCATGAAATTCGAGCCTTTTAAGGGATGAATGAACGTTAATTTCGCCAATGCATTGTCAGTTGATCTCACTCGGAACTGATCACTCCTGAGATACTGACCTTGAGGGGAAAGGCTAATGAGAACAAAACTCGTGCGACTAAAGAACTTGACCTGGGAAAACGACTCGACCGTGACACTTGCGTAAGAACGATCCTGTAGTCATGCAGGCCGATTTCAAGGATGAATAGAAGTCGATTCGTGGGCAGAAATAATAAGACAACGGGTGATTCCATCTATTGTTATCGAACTCGCGAACGGCCCTATGTCGATCCTTGGTAATCGTGTACTTTGAAATAAGAATCGATCATTCGTAATTTCATGTAGTCAAGGACGTCCATGTGTCGAGGAGTCTTGAATGTGAATTGGCACAAATCGGTTAAGCGTGAATCCTCAAAGCCACCTGTCAGTCTGAGTAGTACCAAAATGGCATTTGGGCAAAATTGACATGGCATGAGAATCCAGTATTAGACTTCGAATTTTTGAGAACGTCCAGGACGGACATTTGGACGATGCTTCTTCGATAGTCGATAGTGTCAGATGAGCCGAGTATTTGGAAAAAGGGATTTTTGGACCGAGGAAATGAGCCTACGAGAACGTGGGCCGGGCAAGAACAGTGTGACCCTCATGTCCAAGGTGGGACAGCCGCCATGGAAGGCCCAAGGCAAGCAAGTGAGCCCGTTGGGCCAAACCGACAATTTACCCTCCCGAGCCCATTGTCTAACCTTGAGCCGTTTCAAGCCCAATAAATTCCCGAGCCCGTTCATATTCATTTTCTAGCCTTTTTTTCTAGGCCCGCCCCTTCATTTTCAGCCCAAGGACAGATTGGGAAATGTGCAAGGTGGAAATGATCAAAATGCCCTTGGATATTTTGAAGAAAAGTCAAAAAAGAAGAGAGAGAAGATGAGATCATTTGCTTGGCAAGTTGGGGCAAGCATTAATGGCCTTAATGAGGCCTATCTCCAGCCCTCACTTTACTCTCTCTCTCTCCTCTTCATCGTCTCCAAAATCGCAGCCCCCCTCTTCCCTAGTTTTCCTTCCTTCCTTCAGTTTTTCAGTTCTGACCTTTCACCGAAAATCGAGTTGTTCATTACCTTCCTGTTGGAATCTCAGCTCGTGCCACTTGCCATTGTGTTCAGAAGAGAATTTCCGTTCAGATGGCGTTGGCCGATCGCCGAACGGAGTCTCCGACCGTCCCGTACAGCCGTCGGAAGCTGGTTGTCGCCGGACCGTCACTATTCCGCCTGCAGCAGCTTTGTTCCGCCTTTTCACCTATTTTTCTCCCATTCCGGCCAAACCACCGCCCATCCCAGCCACAAGTGATTCCCCCTCGACCTCCAGGTGTCGTTGGTCGCTGGCCCGCCGCTCGCCGGAGCTCCGGGCAGCCCGTTCAACTCCAATCAGCCACTTTCCTCCTGTGCAGTCAGTTTTTTAGAGTTGCTGAGGGATTCCGAGTTTTTTGCTGCTGTTCTCAGCCCCGGGACCGCCTTGGATCATCGTGGTAGAAGTCCCCGGGTGTCGGGTTTGTCACCACCACCGCGTTCGTGTCACCGGCCCGCTTAACGGGTGAGTTTAGCTCCTAATCTCTTTTTAGTGCCTAAACTTGCTTAGGGTTGGTTAGTTAGTGTTAATTTTGGTTTAAGGAGTTTAATTAAGTTGTATTAGCCCCAAGATAGGTGGTTAGATAGATGGTTAAGATTAGATTAGCTTAATTTTGCTAATTATGCTTAATTATTGCCTAAATTGTGTTTTATGTGATTAATTGTGTTTTATGTTTTAATTAAGCATGATTTGATTTAATTGACTTGATTAATTGTTTTAATTAATGTTTTGTTTAATTTCTGGATTAAATTTTTTAATTAATTGAATTTCGGAAAAATCACTGTTCATAATTACTGTTCACGATTACTGTTTACGGCACTGTTCATCCAGAAGCTAATTTTTGTCTGAATTTGATGTGCTATTGATTGTTATGATTAATTGAAGTGCTGATTGTTAATTATACTCGTGAATATTGATGAAATGCGTGATCGAGTGTTGGTTGGATTTTGGATTTTGGAATTTGGAATTGTCGAGTGAGATCGCATGACATATTGCGTGGGTTATCTGAAATGGCATGTCGCATGAGCATGAGTGATGTTGCATTCATGACAGAGCAAAGATATAAATGGATTGCTTGATGATGTGTTGCATGATCACATTAAGAGAGGGAACCCCGATGTTGCCGGAAGACCGCCAATCCTTATGGGGTTGTGCCGTGGCCTTTTGGTCGTCCTGACTTCGGTCGGTTGCCTGACAGTGGTCAATTGCAGGGCTACGGCAGTGAGCGGGCCCTATGCTCCATAGGGAATGCCGTCGATGGGAAAGAGCCCGTGACATCGCCTTGCCTCATGGGGGAGGACGATGCTTGGTCTTTGACTGGTAGACCGCCAACCATAAGGTTGTGCCGTGGCCCTAGTGGTCGTAATAATCGGAGCATGTGTGAGTGTGAAACATGAGAAAGTCGTGTGAGATACTCTGATTATTCGCATGCTCTTAATGTCGTGATGATTTGTGGTACGCAATGATTTGTGGTACGCACGCATGAGTTGACAGTCATGCAGGGTGTGGCAATGGCCAGGTGAGATCGCTTGTAGCGCAACTCGCATGTGATTGATGAATTCTGTCATCTAAAGCCCATGTGCCTTGCTTGCATTATATGAGATTGACCGTGCAGGGTATGGCATACTGGGTAAGGTTGCATGCGAACCGACTGTATGATAATTGGTTGCCCTATCTATTGTTTGGTCTACTGTTTGCTGGTTGTGGGTTGTTGGGTTGAGTGAGGGGTGGTTCTGAAGAGATACCCCGGGTTGAATTGGCGTACTAACCGAGGCTTAGAGGGAAGAACTCGCTGAGATTTTATCTCAACCCATCGTGGTTAAACATTTTCAGGTCTTTAGAATGGCGTACCCACAGTAAAGGATCCTGCCCTCGCTCCTCCAGTGATCAACCCGACGGAGCTTGAATCTGATGGGCCCGAGTGACCGTGGTGTTGAACCTGATGATTCTTTGTGTACGGTTGGATTAGCCTAGTTTCTTTTTGGTTTGGCTTAGAGGATAGATCAGCCTTTTTTGTCGGGCTTGTAATTCGGAAACGATCCTCCGTTGGTTAATCTAGTAATTTGAATAAATGAGTAGTTGCTATTGTTATGGCTGTTCATCCCTCTATCCCTGTTTGATTGTTTGTTTGTCTGGGGATGGTTCGTCTTCCGCTTGCGCTTAACGAAAGATAAAATGAATGGTCGTCGACCGGTCCTGGGACGTCGCTTTCAATCGACCAAGGTAATGGGGTTGCCGTGAGCTCGATAGTCGGGGCGTGACAGCATTCCTAAGGAGCATAGGGCCCATCCCGCTATCGCAGCCCCGCACAGGCAACCCAATGGTCATAACACAACCTCGAAGGATTGGCGGTCATCCGACTATACCGAGCTATCAACTTTAATCAAACCATGCAACACATTAACAAACAATTCATTCTTGTCTTTGCTTTTGCTTGATCATGAATGCAACATAATTCATGCTCATGCAACATATAGTTACAAATGGCACACATGTAAGGAAATACGACAACAATTAATTCATGGAAAAATTCAATAAACCGAGCGATTTCAATTCCAATCGATATTCGGTCACACATTTCCTCATTATAAATGAGTATAACTAACAACCGGTACTTCAATAAATCACAACAATCAAGAACAAATCCAATTCTAAAAATTTTTGCTTCTACGTTAACAGTGCCATGAACAGTATCATGAACAGTAACCATAAACAGTAAATTGGTCCGAAATTAAATAAATAAATAAATAATAAATATCCTTAACCATGGTTAATAAATTAACCTAACTGTAGTCAAATTAACTTAACCATGATTAAATTCTAACCTTAATTACTTTAAAACTAACCTTAGTTACTTTAATTAATTAACCCTAGTTACTTTAATACTAACTATAGTCAATTAACTAATCCTAATCAATCTTAATTAACCAGCATAATCAACCAATCAACCTTAATAAATCACAAGCACACAAATATACTAATTAACCCCTAAACAAAATTAATCCCTAAACAAGGATTAGGAAATTAACTTACTTAGATCGAAAATCTGGCAACACCGACACGTAGAGGGGGACAAGGGCTACGAGGGATAAGCTCGGGGGCAACAACGGACGATAAACAGTGGCCAAAACGTGCCAAAACAGTGCAGAAACATTGTTCACGCGAAAGAAGTGTAGCAGCATGGAAACGGCCGGACGAGTGACCGACGACAACCAAGAGTGGCTGGTGGTGAGCAACTGGCTCCCTGACTTCAGTGGCTTCACTTCAGGCAATGGTGGCAGCTCCAGCAGCGGCGAAAAGGCTGGTTTCCGGTGAGAAAATAGAAAAGACAATAAGAGAGGAAGAGAAAAGGAAAAGAAAAAGGGAGAGAGAGAGAGAGAGAGAGAGAGAGAGAGGGGCTGGAACGTGCGGCTGCTAGGGGGAGAAAGGAGGAGAGAGAGAGAGAGCTAAAAACTTGGATAAGAAGCTAAGGCAAGTGGGCAAGCCACTTGTTCAAGCATCAATCAAAACAAAGCAAGAACAAAGCACAACAAAGCCCAGTTGGGCAAAAAGGAAAAAAACCAAAAGAGAGAAGCCCATGGGCTGACGAGAGAGAGGAACTTGGGCCAACTTGGGCCCCCTTTAGGCTGGGCTGTATGGGTGCTAGGCCCATCGGGTCGCCAGTCTTGGGCCGGCCCACCTACGGGCCCAAAACCTGGTCCAATTTTTCCTTTTTCCGACACTTCTACGTCCAACGAAAATCCCGCTTGCAAATGAGGCGACGTTCAAAATTTTAGTCCTGACATCATGGAGAAGTTGGTTTCCAAAATCGGATTAAAAATCGAGGCTAAATTGAGTCGATTGTGACTGTAGTACAATTTGGATTATCGGGCACCCCTTTAGAATTTTTCTTCACATTTGACCCGTGGTCAATCAATCTTTAATCCACATTTATGCCAATTGTTGAGTCAGGGACGTCCCTCGATTGTCATGTGATCCCGGGGGCTCAATTGATAATCTCGAGTACCAGATGAAAAGGATTCGGTTTAACGTCGTTAGTAGTTCGTATCGAAGTCGTGCAAAAATCACATGCAGTTTGACTTCATACTTCTGCCAAATCGATTTATTTCCATTTTCTTAATAGTCTAGTACTTAGAGGGTATCATTCCCACCCAAGTCCTCATGGTCAAAGGGTCCGTTCTTGATCAAAATTGCGAGTCGTACGCGTATCGTTTCCTATCGGCACCTCCCCGTAATCCATTATCCCACGAATAAATAGTTCGAAATATTTGAACTAACCAGGCCTTCAACTAACATTGCTCTTTTTTAAAATCCCAAAATAGGGTCGATTTTTAGGATGTTACACTGCCATAACACAAGACCACACAAGTGATCACAAGCACGTGAAATAAATGTCATCCCTATCTCACTATCCCAAAAACCCCCCACGCACCTTATCACTCCAAGTCTCAACCCAGCTCTAATACCAAAACTAATGAGGATGTCACACTCCAAATCCCGAGCACGCAACAACCCCTTCCCTTGGTCGATAGAAAGCAACGTCCCAAAACTCATTGACGATCATTCATTTTAATCTTTCATTATACGCAAGTAGAAGACGAATCATCCCCTAGTCAAATAGACAATCAAGCAATCAAACAGGGATAGAGAGATGAACAACAAGATAACATCAACTACTCATTTATACATCTTTAATGGATTAACCAACAGGGGAACATTTCCGATTTACAGGCCCAATAAAGGGGTCAAATCCATCCTCTAAGCCAGACCGAAAAGAAACTAGGCTAGGCTAATCCATCTATACAAAAAGAACCCTCGGGTTCGGCACCACCATCACTTAGACCCATCGAACTCAAACTCTGTCGGATTGTAGTTGGAGGCATTCGAGTCGATCACTAGAGGGGTGGGGGAAGGATTCTCCACTATACCATCAAGAGGGTTTAGCTCCATGAGATCCCAGTCGCGTCCTTAGGGCCCTTACTAGGCAACTCATCAAAACCTCATAGAGGACCGGTCAGCATATCATCCTCCCGGATGTACCACACCAAGAAACAATGGGGTATCCATTGCCCCAGTCCATCATCCACCCAGATGGTGGACAGATACTTCTCATAAAGATGCACTCGACCTAGGAAACAGTAGTACGTCACGACAATCTCCCATTCCTTAGGGATCCCAAATCGCACCGGCAAGTGCGCTATTCTAAGGGCCTGAAAGTGGTTATATAATAACCAATGAGATAAAATCCTCCCCCTAAGCCTTGATTAGTACACTAACTCAACTCGGGGTATCTCTCCAGAACCACCCCTCAAGCAAACCAACAACCAACAACCGACAATCAAACAACACTTAGGGTCAACCAACAATCAGCTAGTCGGTTCACATGCAACCTTACCCGGTATACCATACCCTACACGTTAAACTTCAACACAATACAAGTAATGCACATGGCCATTAGATGATACAATTCATCAATCACATGCGAGTTGCGTCACAAGCGACTTCACTCGTGAGCAACCTTGCCCCGCTCGCCACTTGACACTCACCCCGCTCACCTTTGACTACTCGCCACTCAACGCCCTCCCTACTTGTTGCTGGACACCTGCGCCACTCACTTGTCTTTGCTAACCTCACTCGTTATCGAGTAAATTGGAAGAAAACAAAACCCTAATTAGAAATCCTCTTCGCTCGTGAGCAACGCTCACCTTGTAGCTCTATGAGCAATCTTAATCGTTTTTATGATTTCTCACTTTTAACAAGTGTGAAATTTTTATTGTTGCATTATCTTAAATTTGTTGAATATGTAATGGTATTTATAGTTTAGTTACTCAATACCGCATTATCGATAGATATTTAATTTGAAATAGTAGGTTTGACTCTTCAAGAATACAAAAAATGAAATAAAAAATTATTGATTGGTCCCGAATTAACCTTAGAACCTGACCAAACCAATTGGGTCAGTTCAGTCCTCAATCCCAAGCTCAATAGGATCAGTCCTTGGTCCCAAAAATTAAGGACCAACGCTGTGTGAATTGATCTTAGGATTAAGGTGTGGATTGACCTAATTCAAACCATGCCCATTTCTAGTTCTAATCATGGTGCAAATACTATTTATCTTATTTCTCGTTAATTGTCCCGTATCCTATATTTCTAGTAGGCTAACATTGCCTTTGTTTATATGTACGATTTTCTAGATCCACCATTTCTGACAAGCTTGTGTGTCCAACAGCTTGTTGACGACCACGTTACTCGAGGTGGAGGAAATCCACACCGAATCTCAATGTACGCAGTTGGTGGAATATTTAAAAAAATGCTTCACGATAAAGAAGAGAAGGCGACACACAAGCCGCTCTTGGTTAACGAATATTCTTGGTTTCAAAACCCAAGATCTTCGCACATGGTGCCACCACAGATTTCATGGCACCTTTTTGATAATGACAAGAAATCAATCAATCAATTGATTGGCGTCCGGTCCACGAATATATAGGTACATCGTTCATCACTCAAAGTTTGCCATATAAGAGTTTGCACACATAAAGCTAACCAAAGACAATATGCCTTCACTTGGACGTATATCATATCAATTAGAGATGATATAATTACATTGTGCATCTAATTATATGTTTAAAAAAAAAAAGCTCATCTAGTGAAAGGCAATACTTCATTTTCCATATAAAAAAAATAAAAACAAAAATTGAACAGAAAGCCATTATGCCAAAGCTGGCACAAATATGATGATTGCACTTTCTTGCAAGTTGACAAAAACTAACCTAATGAAAGGCAATACCCCATTTTGGATATGATCGCACTATCTAAAAGTTTTCAAACTCTATTACACATGGATGACAAATCTTAGGATTTTTGGTGCAATTATTTCTTTTAGGAATTATCAATCTCAAATACAGTGATTACCAACTTTGCATCAATTAGGTTACCAGCAAGTTTTGCATAGACAACTCTTATTTGAATTAGTTTCCAAAGGTCATCTATTTTGTTAATTACCCACTTGTTGTGCCTCTTATTAAAAAAAAAAACTTTTTTTCTTTATAGATTTTTTCTTGGTTGTATTAACCAATAGCTAAAATTTACTAACTAATGTGTCCATGTTCCAACGTTTTTGTTAGTGGTATGTATTTCAATTTAATGGCCCTCTTAATGAGAGCTTGTAATTAACCCAACTTATTCGCCATATAGTAGCGATAGAATAATTGCAGCATGCGCAAAGAGAAATTATCAGATGCTCCTAAACACCACATTATGGTCCATTCAAGTTCAACTAGTGCGCTTCATCATAGTATTTTTTTAGAGGAAAGTCAATAGTTCATAGCACTTGATATTTAATAGTTTGTTGGGTGGTTGATGACAAGATGCTTTGAAAACGTCTAATGTTTTCTCACGAAAACAAACAACTGTGGATGAGCTGTCACTTTATGTAAGTCTGATTCATCTTCTATGATTGAGAATGAAATAGGGCTAGACCTTTGATATACTTATTTGTGTGTACAATTATATATCTTTTTTAGTAGTCATGTGTTAAATTACCAGTGATCATTTGGAAAGAGGAAAGCAAAGAAACAATAACTACTAGGAGATTGGTAATGCCATTTCGAGGAAGCCAGCAAACTTTTTTTTTTATTGAGCCTATGATAAAAATGAACAACCTATTGACATTTAATACTTCATTTTCAAAATAGAAAACTGAAGGCTAAACAGATGAATCTAATTCCTTGAAGCAGGACATTAATTAAAAATTTATCTTATATTGACCGCTCAAGCGCATCAGAAATTTAACAATAGATTTAATATCAAACAAAGAAACTTGTGTCCAATAAGACAATTCGAATAGTGCCATGGTATGCAGTCTTCAATGAAAATAAGTCCATGCGTTCACACCTATTAGACCTCTCGATCTATCCTGGAACACCATCATTTTCCAAAGTTCTAATATTATTAATACATCTAATATTATTCTTTATTGACCCTACCCCCAAAAAATATTATTCTCTGTTGACCCTACCCCCAAAAAAAGTCATGCATTCTGTCCTCTAGTATAAGAATAAATTAACAAGGAGATCCAATGGTGAACAAACTTCCTGAAAACACTCTATCAAGTCTTAAGCTAATACTCCTTGCTGATCATTAATATCCATCATTCAATGGCTTCTTCATCGAAATCCAAATGGATTTATGATGTCTTCTTAAATTTTAGAGGCACAAACCTGCGTAACAACTTCCTTGGTCATCTCTTCAAAGCTTTAGACCAAAATGGGATATACACTTTCATTGATAGCGAGGAACTAAGGAAGGGAGACCAAATATCGCCGACGCTTATGAAGGCCATCGAAGAATCGTGCATCGCGATCATCGTTTTCTCCAAGGACTATGCTTCCTCTCGGTGGTGCTTGGAAGAGCTAGCAAAGATTATGGAGCGCAAGGAGCAAAAGGACCTCACCGTTCTACCTGTGTTTTATAAAGTGGACCCAAGAGATGTGAGAGGGGGAAGAAAGACTTATGGGAGAGCTCTAGCTGAGCAAGAATTCAAGTTTGGGAAGGATTCAAAGGAAGTGCAGAAATGGAGGAAAGCTCTTTCCGATGCCGGTAGTTTGTCTGGATGGCATTTGAATGATGGGTATGTATAGTGGACTCCATATTTTGTGTAAGAAATTCATCTTTACAAGTAAGTATAAAGACTTCTTGTGATAAAAAAAAAAAAAAAAATCTACACACATGATTGTATTATAAGTATAGATGCTTCACCTTACGATTCCTTAAAATTCTTGATTCTTGCCCAGTTGCTGAGTGATATTATTTATATGGAATTGATCTTATTGAGTCATTTCTTTCTTTAGGCTTGGACGGTTCTAGTGTTCCGTTCTCACAAAAAAAAACTTTTATTTTGTGTTGATAGATTTCTAAAGAGTTGGTAAAGTGTCAAAAAAACTAAGGGTTAAGAAATTAGCAGCCCCTTGATTTCTCAATTTTGGTAATCTAATCATACTTCCAAAATTGCTATTTTTAAAGTAACAGCTTTTTTGTTTTTTTATCTTTTACGGACATCTTTCTAACGGATGACTTAAATTTACCAACTTTTACACTAGTTTATCAATTTCTCTGAGTTACTTACCTACTTCGTTTCTAACTAGTTACTAGCTAATTTTATATTATCAATTCTCGTTTAAGTTTCTTACCAATGTTTATTTATTTTTGAATTCATTGATTTTTGTTGTTGTTTATCATATTTTATTTATTTTTCTTACAAATGCCTTAAACTTATTAACGCTTATCCGAATATATTGTTACAATTTTTTTTATTTTATGAATTTTCATCTAAGTTACTTGATAAAGCGTTACGGCACTTTCCCAATTTCTTTGAACGAATAAAAAAGTTTGCAACGCTGGATAAATCACATGTAACAATCAAAAAGGTAAATAAGTAATTGTCATGTATAAATCAGGATAACATGAATCACTTAGATGACTAAAATTTGAACCCTGAAATTTTTTTGATTGGTGTGGAGCTCTTGGAGTTTTAAATCGCCTATGCGAAATACATTTTGCTTTTGCTGTGATTATCTGAAAATGTGACGCCTTACATAGTATTGTTGGCTGGTGATTGCTCATTATTTGCTTATTCGAATTTCTAAAACAACGCTGCCACTTCTTTTTGCCTTCCTTTCAGAGATGAGTCAGAGCTTATACAAAAAATTGTGAAGAAAATCTCCACTTACCTAGACAGAACACCTTTGCATGTTACTAAGCATCCGGTGGGGATAGACTCCCGAGTGGTTGAGCTGAAATTGATGTCAAACCTTGAGTCCAATAAGGATGTTGTTGTGGTTGGATTATGGGGAAAGGGAGGCATAGGGAAAACAACTCTAGCAAAAGCCTTTTACAATGCTGTTTTTAGAAAATTTGAGGGTTCATGTTTTCTGGCAAATGTTCGAGAAACTTCACAAGGTTGTAGGGGTTTAGTTACTTTGCAAGAGTTATTGCTAAATGACATATTATTACCGCAACAAAGATTAGAAGTGTCCAATATGGATGGAGGCATTAATCTAATACAACATAGACTCCGTCGCAAAAAAGTTCTCCTCATTCTTGATGATGTGGATGACTTGCAACAACTACGTGCTTTAGCAGGAGAAGGCGACTGGTTTGGTAATGGAAGTAGGATCATCATTACTACAAGAGATAAACAGTTGCTAACTTGTCTTGGGATAGATCAAGATCATGTGTATGAAGTTAAAGCACTGGATGGTGGCGAAGCTCATGAGCTACTTACAAATCACGCTTTTCCGACACACCAAAAAGTAAAAATCAGGACAGATCTAGTGGATAGTGTTCTAAGCCATGCTAAAGGCCTTCCTTTAGCACTTGAGGTGTTGGGTTCCTTCTTATGTGGTAGAAGAGAACATGCATGGGAAAGTACACTAAAGAAACTTTCAAGGATTCCTCACAAAACCGTTAATGATGTGCTCAAAATAAGCTATGATGGACTAGAGGAAAATGAGAGAGAGATTTTTCTCCACATTGCTTGCTTCTTTAAGGGGTGGACAAGAGAGTACACAAGAAAGGTTCTTGACAGTTGCGATCTTGAGGCAATTATAGGATTAGAAATCCTTATTGAGAAGTCCTTGATAAGCTTTGAGAATGGACTCCTAGAAATGCATGACTTAGTTCAATTGTTGGGTATGGATATTGTGAACCAAGAATGTCGCGATGATCCTAGAAAACGCAGCAGACTTTGGTGTTATGATGACGTTCTTAATGTTCTATCAAGCGACATGGTAAGACTTGTAAATATGATAAAAAAATTCTGCTTGTTATCTTTGACTCAAATTACTAAATATGCACAACCTAAAAATTATTGTTTTATACAGGAAGATTGTGCTGTAAAAGCCATAATGTTGAAGCCACCTGAGTTGCAAGATATATGTATTAGTCCTAATGCTTTTGCAAAAATGAGAAGGTTGAGATTGCTCCTTGTGCGCAAAGTGCATAATTCTTTCCAAGGTCCTATTTGCCTTCCGAGTGATCTAAGATGGTTTGAATGGCTTGGACATGCCCCTTGGATTCCAGAATTTTCCTCCGGTCCAAAGAAATTAGTGGGACTTGATATGAGCAAATGCAGTATCATGATTTGGCCAAACCAATTTAAGGTGAGCATTTGCCTACATAGACCTTTTTATTATCTGCCTCATGATGTATATGTAAATGCATATTATACATACTAGTATACAAAAGGAAGTGGTGTTCCTATGTTTTAGAAATCGATTTTCTTTTTTCTTTCAAAATGACCCTAACTACTTGCTAGAAATATTTTTATGTCTACCAAAATTGGCATTAGAAAAATTATGTAAAACGACTTTATTAGAAGCATTTAGTGGAGAGAGAGAGAGAGAGAGAGAGAGAGAGAGAGAGAGAGAGAGAGAGAGAGAGAGAGAGAGAGAGAGGCTGGGAATATATTTTAAGATTTGAGATTTTTTTATGAAGGTCATTGTACAATAAGAAAGTTCAAATATCATTATTGATACATATGAAAGATGAAATAGAATAACCAATTTCATGTGTCTGTCCATAAGTATAATGTCTGTAAAATAAATAATTGAGGATAATCGATGGAAGGAATAAAAAAAATATTGAGTTCTCCTAAAAGCAGGAGGTCTTCTTTAATTTATTCAATAATATAGGTGAAGTTCAAATACTTTATAAACCTAAAACCTCTAATTATCAACATAGTTATATTTCAAAATCAAATCAAATTTACCTAGTGAAGAAATTCTAAATGCAAATCTGCAAGTGTAAGCTGTGTAACCTAATTGTGAGTGTATCAGTTGTTTACATATAACCTTTGCAATATTGCGAAACAAATTGTCTAATGATAGAGCAAAAAAGAAACAAATAAATGTGTTATAAAAGTAAAAACAACCAAAAAGTAGCTGGCTCAGAGGTCAAGCATTTAGTTTGATTGTGGCAGACATCCTTATTACAGCATCTCCCACTCAAAATAACTCTAGAGGCCTCGTAGTCATCAAGAGATGGAGCCTCAATGATGCATATACGCAGACGGCCGGCTTTGTCCTGTATTAATAGAATTAGCTCAGTCGAAGGTTTAAATGCACAGTTCTGTTAAAAAAAAGCATTATTAATTGCTTAAATCAATTCTTAAGGAGAAACATTACTAAGTGGATGCAATAGAATAATTATTTGAAACTTTGCAAAACTGAGGCTAAAATTGTCCAAAAATCCCTAAACCTATTGTATATACTAATTTAGTCATAAAGCTATCGTACAAAAGCCATTGAGTTCTAAACCTTTCAATTGTTTTAATTTAGTCCTAAACCTTTTGATGATTTGTCAATTTAGTCCTAAACTTATCATACAAAAGCCAATTGAGTTCTAAACCTTTCAATCGTTTTAATTGTACAGTGGTTAATTCAGTCCTAAACATTTTAATTATACTAATTTAGTCCTAAACCTATCGTACAAAAGCCAATTGAATTCTAAACATTTCAATTGTTTTAATTTAGTCTTAAACTTTTTGATGATTTGCCAATTCAGTCCTAAACCTTCTAATGATTTTCCAACATAGTCCTTCAGTGATTTCTAGCCAAAATTATAGAGGGACTACATTGGCAAATCGTTAAAAGATTTAGAACTAAATTGGCAAATTGTCAAAAAAGTTTATGACTAAATTGGCTCAATTGAAAGGTTTATGATTAAATTGGCTCAATTGAAAGATTTATGACTAAATTTGCACAATTAAAAGGTTTATGTTTGAATTGGCCACCGTACAATAGGTTTAGAACTTTTCAAATAAATATTCCCATTAATGAATGCAATGCATGCACAACCAATTCTATATAAATGATCGAGTAGGGCCGTACCATAAGTTTCCTAATAGAAAGTCACAGCCAAATTTTGAATAGAATAAATTAAATTTTGATTTTCTTCATAATTTTTCAAAGTTAATTGTCTTTGCATGACTTCAAGAAAATTTTGAAGTTTATTAATTTCTGGGAAATTTTACTGAAATAGAATTTATATTCTTGACATCCGTCTATTTTATATAATTAAAGTTAGAATTGATAGAGTTTTCATTCCTAGGCTCGCCGTGGGGTATTTTACTTTGGTTCTATAATTTCCACAGTGGCATAACACATAACATAATTTTGTCACATGGCCAGCATTCACAACGGTCGCCATATTGCATTTCACTTTGCTTCTACAATTGCCACATAGCATGACACGTGGCTAAATTTTGTCATGCAGCCCACATTCCTATGCTTGCCCTATGACACTTCATGCTAGTTTTTATGATTACCACAGAGAATACCACGCGGCATGATTTACCCTAAATTAATTTTCATCTGCTCACAAATAATAATTTTAGGTTAGGAGTACTAGTTTAGAATTTTTTTGAGATGTAAATTAGTTGGGGACAAATGTGTCATGGGGTACTATTTTGAAATTTTTTTGTGGGATGAAAATTAATTTGGGATAAATATGTCTATTAATTTTGGATTTTTAATGGTATTAATCCTAATTTTTTAATAAGTGACTAACATAATTTACTTGTGAATTTTTTCATACATTTTATTCAATTCTTTCAAATAACATCTAAAATGTAAAATGATAAGAGTTATCTATGATATGCTTAAGCGATCTTGAAAATTGAATTGTTGGATAAAGTTCACTCTTGAATATGCCTAGTGGCTTAGTCACGCACAAGCTTTATCGTACATATACATAAAGGCTAAAACACAGCATAAATGCAAAAACTTAGTAAAAGTGGACACTTTAATGCCAAAACTTCGAAAAGATACACATAAGTGTCACTTTTAAGAAAAGTGGAACATTTTAGTGCCAAGTCCGATGACCGGTCTCGAAAATCGTACATGGCATTTTTTAATAATATAACTTGCTAACATGGCTCGCCAAAAAGTTGAGTTAGCTTAGACTTTACCAAAACGACGTTGTTTTGGCCCAACTTCGAATTTTTAATATAAAAATTAATAAAATTCAATCAAAAACTTAAATATATATGTAAAAAAAGAGGAGCACAGACAGGAGGGGCTCCCCTGCCTATGGCCACTGCCCCTCGCCGGTGGGGCGACAGCAATGGCTAACAAGGATTGCTGGTGCTTGGGCAAGGGCCTACCAACCCTCCCTGGTCATTGCCATCGCCCCATCGGTGCTGGGGTGGCAGTCATAGGCGAGGGAGAAGCATCCCGCCTATGCTTTCCCTTTTTTTAATATTAAATAATTTTTTATTTAATTTGATTAATTTTTATATTAAAAATTAAATCTTGCGTAAAACGTTGTTGTTTTGGACCGAGTCTAACCACGTTAGTGCCCAAAACAACGTTGTTTTAGGCTTACTTAGCCACGTCATCTTACAAAACGACATCATTTTGCAATTCTCTCGCCGGAAAAATGCCACGTCAACAATTTGACTAGATTTTTTCGCCATTGACACTTAAGTGTCCCACTTTTCTCTAATTTTGGCACTTAAGTATACCTTTTGAAAGTTTTGGCACTAAAGTGTCCCCTTTTGCCAAGTTTTAGCACTCCAACTATACTTTAGCCTATACATATATATTTCTAATTACTGGTAAAGTTTCTAAATGTTTAGTAATTTCTCAATACAATATATAATTCTCACAAAATCAGTTTTTAGTAACTTTGGATAGAAAAAGTTAATTAATAGCTTAAGAAATTTACTTAAAAACCTAGATAGTGTTGCCTAATCCAACGATGCTCCTTGCTTCCTTTCACATGATGACTGTTGTTGGCTAAGGATGAAAATCCAACGTTTCAGATTGTTTATCAAAGTTGGTTTCGCTTTTTTGCAGGACTTTCAAAACTTGAAGTACATTAATTTCAGAAATTGTGAGTTGCTAGTTCATATGCCCGACCTCTCATGTACTCCAACTCTCGAAGAATTGGATCTCTCTAATTGCAAAAACTTGGTGGAAGCACACGAATCCATTGCATATCATGACAAGTTACAAGTGTTGAATTTATGGGGGTGCTCTAAACTTAGTGTTTTCCCAAAAGTGCTCGAGGCAAAATCTCTCCGCGATCTCAATATTTATGATTGCACAAAGTTCGAAAGGTTCCCTGATATTCCACATAGACTCGAAGGCCTGAAAAAGCTTTGTTTACGAGGGACTGCTATAAAAGAACTTCCTGAATCAATAGGAAATCTCGTTTCTTTGGAGAAAATGGAATTAGGTAACTGCAAGAACTTGGTATGTCTTCCATCTAGCATTTACATGTTACAAAATATTGACCACTTGGAACTCCGGGGTTGCACAAATTTAATCAGGTTTCCAAAGTATGAGGATTCAAATAATCGGCTGAGAACCGGACCTTCCAATTTACGCCGGTTAAGTCTTGATGGATGTAATCTCTCTGAAGTGGAGTTTCTTGAAGACCTTTCTTGTTTTCCCTTTCTAAAAGAATTACATTTGGACAGAAACAATATTACTAGCCTTCCTACATCCATCAATAAGCGGGATAGATTGTCCCTGCTAAATGTTACAAATTGTCATCAATTACAAGAAATTCCAGAGCTTCCACCATTTTTGAGTTATTTTTGGGCAGATAACTACAAATCCCTACAAAAAACTGGAGATTTAACTTCATTTCATGATTTTGTCCATAGAGGGTTGACCATGGCTGATATTGCCTCGCTTGACCAGGTTAGTCTCTCTCTCTCTCAAACACACATCCATGTAGGATCGAGTGTGTGCTTGTATATTACAATAGTAAGATTGGAGACTTAAGAAAAGCAAGCAAATATAAAGTGATTCTACACGTATATGCATGTAACAGAGGTGGCTATTGTACTTTTATGGGATTGATTTCTATCACATGAGATTTGTATGTTAATGCAAGCAAGAATCAATGGATCTCTACTCATTTTAAAGCTCTAGTTACAAGTAGAACTTACTAGGATCACTTACTAAACTCAAATTGAGTTTTTCTTATGCTAATAATAAGCTTGGTACTTTCTAATGGTCTTCCTTTATGACATAGGATTCTAATTACTCTACTTTTCTCCCCGGAAGAAAGATGCCAGAGTGGATTTTTTCTGTTGAAGAGAGCTCTTTATCTTTTATGGCTTCAAAGGACTTATATGACAAGTTTATTGGATTTGCTTTTTGTTTTGTTCTTGGCCATCATAAAAAAGAAGCCATGTTTGAGATTTCACCGCATGTTAATGGCAAAAGGCTACACTACCCTGCACATGCTCTCTTTCCGTTGGATTCGGATCATATTTGGCTTGAGTTTGTAACACCATCTAAGCTATGGGGAGTAGTCAATTTTGGCCAAATTGATGGGAGTAATGTACAATTTAGCCTTACAGTACGGGGTGAAACCATAAAAATGTGGGGATTCCAAATAATATGTACACAACTAGAAGACGATCTAAAGGTCAAGTTTCAAGACAATCAGCTAATTAATCCAGCTTTAATCTACGAGGTTGCTCATGAATCAACAAATTTAGAAGCTGAGAGTTCACTTATGCATGACGATACTTCAATGGACTTTCAAGATTGTCAAATGAGTACCAAGAAACACATTCAAATAGTATCAAAGAGAAATCATGAGCTTATTCTCCCTCAAGACGCGCAAACACCAGTTCAACCTCCTGAAATTCAATCGTGGACCAGCTCAGGGGAGAAGACCAATGCCAGAACTTCTAGAGTTGGTGATTCGGCCGCAAATGAACCTGAGCCAGAACCAATCAACAACCCGTCTGGCACAGGCACAGGGACTGCACCAGCTTTGACATCAACCGCGATGCCAACAACATCAACAGCTTCTATGCCCTCTCAGGGAGCAGCAGAAACGGTTGATCTCCCAAGTGCACAACCATCCGCGGTGGCTGAAGAGTCTGAAGTTTCGGACATTGAGATGTCCGATTTAGAAGCAATCAAAGAAATATTGGGATTAGTAAAACCAAGACGCAAGAGGCCCCTCCCATCTGGTTCCGACTCATCAACACCAGGAGCTGTTGATGGTGTGAAGGCTAAATGGGAGGAGTTGTACCAACTCACAAAAGAAGGATACTCCCAGATTGCTTCTAACTCAAGCGTCGAAGATAGAATAAAGAATCTGCTTGCCGAGTTGAGTTCTGGTGATGATTGCTTTACCAAGACTTCCAAATTTCAATACGACTGCAAAGAGTTTGCTACACTCTTTGCCGATGGCATTGAAGTTTTTAGACAGAACTGCGACAAGATTGAGTCGTCAACAGCTGTTGAAGAGAGCCTCAACAAACCGGAAGACAGACTGAAAGCTGGAAAGAAAATTCTGAAAGATCGTCACAGTTCCTATGAGGCTGCCATCAACAAGAAGGATGAACTTACTAAAGAAAAGGAAAGGCTGGAAGTACTTCTTGCTGAAGTTAAATGCCAGATCAAACGTAACCAGATCGACATTCAGCGTGAAGGGAAATCTATGAAGCGACAGTTTCAGGAAGTAGATGCAACCATACAGGAGTGCGATCGACAACAAGCCAAAGTTGACAGGCGTTAATCCATCAAAAGGAAATGTATGGAAGATAACAAGACCTTGGATGAACGCCTGTCAACTTTCAGGAGAAATGTGAAGAGACGGTTAGATGACATGTAAATATTGACACTTCAGTACGAGAAAAGATTACATAGCCCAGTCTTGCCAAGTCAGCAATAAGTCACTCCATTCGGCTCTGTGTATCTTAGGGTCCCACCAATCAAAAATTTTGAAACTCCCCCTTTCCATCCCGTCCGTTAGTGAGAATTTACCGACACTATCTCTCCGCCCTCTCTCCCTCCCTCTTCACTCCTTTCTCTTTTCATTCTCTCAGAAATTTCCAAAAAGGATTGCATCTCTCTCTTAACTCCCACTACTGCAAAGCTGTATCTCTACTCGCTTTCAGCCACGCACTGCCTCCACCTCCGCTGTTACCTCCGCCATCATCTCCCAGAACCCCACCAGTGGCTCCGAGTCGTGGTCTGCGTCCAACAAGCTCAGATCCCCTTCTCTCTCTGTCATCTGGGTCCAAAGAGAAAACACTTGAGGTAGACAAATTCAGAAGAGGAAGAGAATGAAAATGCCATTATCTAACTGATGCTTACATGTTGATGTGTTTTGTATAGGCCGTTAATCAACTCGGTGATGCAAATGAGGTGCTGAATGAAAGTGCTGAGATGGTCATGGCTCAGATGAGTCATAAGCTTACAGGCCACGACTTTTCCAGCCTTCCAGTATCCAGCAGATCTAACCAATATTCCCTGGATCACAGCAATTTATTTTCGGGGGATTCTCATGAAGTCGATCATAAATCATCTCTCAAACTTCAAGTTCAAATGTTGATTATTCAAGCTATATCACACGAAAATTTGTGCCAGAAATGTATTTGGTATGGTGCTGCAATTTCACTTTGTTGATGCGGGCTGATAATGTTGCTGTCCTACGTGAATGTGCTTTGTGATCCCAAATGTCTCAAGGCTTGATTCGATTGGTATTTGTAGTTGAAATGGATGGATTGGATGAGGATGTTGGTCTAATTTTCCCTAGTACATTGCATTCTTCCATGCACTGCATGAAGCTAAGTGTCAAATGATACTTGCATTCACGGTATAGATTAAACCTCAGAGAAATGGAAGATGATCTGTGGAAAATGGGTAGCAAGTCCAATACTAGGCTTGGTGGTGGGGGTAATTGTACTTTGACATCGTAGATTTTGTTGATTTTAAATGTGTTTTTGAGTTTACAAGAGTAATTGCTTCTGCAAGAGATTTTGGGAAGTTATAGAAATTAGGAAATCAAATTTACTGTGGTTTGCTTATAGAATAGATCTGTCAACGACAAACCAAGCTTTATCTCACTAAGTGCGATCGACTTACTCCATTCTGCTCGATCCTTTATTAGATCCAGTGAAGCTCTACATGGTCCATGTCTTCTTTTAAAGTCTCCTTCCCCATCCTTCTAAGTTTTCTCATGCCCCTTCGAACTTGTATTTCCAATGAACCCAAGTTCTCAATGGACTCCAATTGCAGAGCAGAGGATTGGAGGGACTGCTTCTTTTGTTGTCATTTTTTAGGAGTCAGCATAACATCTTTGGGAGTAGACAGCTGTTTTTCCATTTGATGCTTAAGGTTATGGATCTGTTGATTCTTTCTAGACCATGTGATTAAGCGTCTTGTCTTGCTTGAGACTTTTTGCTGCACTTAAGTCATCCCCCCCTCATAAGTTTCAATTAGTCACACAATCCATTCTTGGCTGTTAAATTTTCCTTCTTTTTCTTGATACAGCTGTTTGCGGTCTAATTATCTGAAATTTGCTCATTACAGGCGGTGTCCTTTCTGCTAAGCTGAAGATAATCATTTGTTGTAAATATCTTGTGCATAGCTGGGATTTGTCTTGGTACCTCTGAGGTAGCATATTATATCATATGGTTTATTGTAGTCTTTGCACAGGAACTCACGATGTATATAGATGCAATCTGAATTAAGAGAGAGCTGAGTAGTTTGTCCACAGGACCAGCAGTACTTTTATATCAAGAAGCAACTTTAAAAGCGCGATGTGATGAGAACAGATATCACAAAGGCTACAGCCACAACTTCTCTGGGCTTGTGAGGCATTTGTTAATAGGACGTGGCCTATCCTAGATTATGGAATGGTTGATTAGATTTTCGAGCTTTCCAAGTGGGACAGCAAAGAAGGCATAAGTCTGTGTTGACACGTAAATGGAAACCAAACTCCTGTATCATTTAAAAATTTATAGGAACAGAGAAGAAGTTTTGCTGGGGAAAATTACTTGCTTCACTTTGGTGATGAATTTCTTGACAGTATGACTGAGTGAGCCCTGAGATATCGGGGTTTTACTATAGTTTCTGTTATTGTTGTGGTGGTAACATCATATGTTGCCGTTCTTGCCGGCTAGCATGCTGCATCTGGCGCTTTCATGGCTTTGTCTTTGAGACCTTTCAATGTGAGTGAAGTATGCCGTTGAATGACCGTCACTGCAACGGCCTTCAGTTGTAGTGTTGGCGGTGGCTGGTACCTCTAAGGCAAACTCAACCGGGGATAGATTCTAGGAGAGATGCTGGGGGGATGCCTCTAGTTATGGCAAACTTATCTTTTGGTTGTAGTTTCTTAAAACAGTTGCTGGTAAGATTACTTCCTTTTTTTTTCTTTTTCTTTGGCCAAAAGATGACTTCCGTTAGTTATGCGTTCTTTGTGCATGAATCAACCTTAAATTCCTTGGGTAAATTATTCGTTGAGATCATTTACCCCAAAAATATTTCCAACTATTCCTTTGCGTCCCTCTTTAAACTGCATAAAATATTAGGAAAATTTCTAATAAGAACCTAAAATGCTTTCAATTTCTCAGTTAAGGTCTGAATTGAACATTTCTTTAAATAATGGACTAAAATGCCCTCATATTCTCAAATAAATGTTTGAAATAAATTTTGTTTCAAATAAAGTGTTGAAAAGACCATGTCAATTTCAAAAAAATTTGACCTCTTCCGTCCTTTATATTTTTTTTTCTTTTTCCCTTTTTTTTCTTTTTTCCATAAAAGGACAAACTAAAAATAAAATAAAAAATGACTAAATCTTTAAAAAATGAAAACACAAATAAAATGAACCCAAGCGGGAGGCTGCCTTAGCCCTCTCGCTCGTGGTTCGCCCTATTACTAGCAACCCTGCCAGCCATGGTTAGTGCCCCACCGGTGGTGGGGTAGCTGGTTGGGCAGCAACCGTAAGCGAGAAAAGGCTACTAGCCCTCCCGTGCTTTGTTTTTCCTTTTTATTTTTTTAAATTTTAGCTTTTTTTTCTTTTTTGAGTTTTTTTGAAAAGAAAAAATAGAAAAGGAAAAATGAAAAGAAAAAAAAAGGATGAAAATGCTCTTCATCAATTGGTGAGGTCAAGCCTTTCTTTAAAATTAACATGATCACTTCAGATTCTTAATTGAAACAATATCTTCTTCAAGCTCATATTTGAGAAAGTGAGAATATTTTATGACATTGTATGATACAAGATCCACTTCACACCCTTATTTGAAAAATTGATAGCAATTCAGGTTTTTATTTGAAATTTTTCCTAGAATATTTGAAATGTCACATTGTACGTTGACAGCAGTGTCAAATAAAACAACTATTTAGATGTTACATTGAGTGTGAGACAATAAAAGATTGGATTATTCATATTAATGAATCCTATGGAATACAACTTTGAAGACTTCTCTCATCGGAAGTTAATTCTCAGCAACAAAATGAGTGATTCTCCGTTCCATATTTAGGAGCTGCCTGCTTAAATCCTCTTGAATGCATTCTCAAGCATATTGGCAGGCACCAAGAATTCGTTCAAACGTGCCAATTGAATCTTGTCCTTGGATCATTGGCTCCCTCGAAGGTCAGTGGTTCTTCCCTTGGATCATATGGGCCAAATCGTGCTGGCCCAAGCATGACGTAACAGAGATTGTTGGTCCCTATTTAAAAAAGAAAAAGAATTGGGCCTAGGCCGGGCCAGAGCCAAGGTAGTGGGCCGACTGGGAAAGGGTTTTTTTAGGCCTTGGCCCAAACGGTTGACGTAAGCGACTCTCATAACTTCTCTTTTTCTTTCCTTTTTAATTGGTAGAACATCTGCGCAATGCGAGGGAAATTTTCAAACAAATAGTAGTTAATTAGTGGGTGATAAGCCAATGGCTCAATGTTAATTAGGATAAGTGCATTTAAAGTCTTAAAACTTTCACAATGTACAATTAAATCCTTAAACTTATCACGAAAGTGCAGTTAAGTCAAAAAATTGTCAAATTGATCAAATCAAGTTTCATTTAATAGCACATTTGAAAGTTTTAGGATTCAATTATATTTTCTGGACAAGTTTTTGGACTTAGCTGCACTTTTTGAAAGTTTTAAGATTTGAGTGAACTTTTGTGACAAATTTTAGGATTTAATTGCACTTTTTGAAAGTTTTAGAACTCAAGTGGATTTTCGCAATAAATTTTAGGATTTATAATGCACTTATTTCATGTTAGTTAGACTTTATATCAAATCTAGCCTTTGTTAGCTTTCAGTTTGAGTTCATTAGCACCATGGTTGCTTCGTTTGGTACAAAATGGGACATTTTCACCAAAAGAGCTCCCAAAATACAATGATCTGCCAAATGCCATGAAGAAAAATCATTGTGGATGTCCATCTAATGAAGTGGCCAATTGTGAAATGCAGCAATGGATAAAAACGAACATACAATTACCTCCTTCGCACATGGAGAGAAAGTCTCATGGTAATTAAAACATTCACTTTGTGTTAAGCCCTTAGCTATGAATGGAGCATTGTAGTGCTCAACAAAACCACCTCCCCTATACTTGATTTTGTATACCCACTTGCAACCAATTGGTTATCCAGATGGAGGTAGTGAAATAATATCCCAAGTGTAATTCTCTATGAGGGCATTTAAGTTACCCTCCATAACTTGTTACCAATGTGGATCAGGAATTGCTTCATCATAGGAACAAGGTTCTTGCTCCTCCGATATGCGGCTAATATGACACATGTGTTTTGGTGATATTCAGCTAAATGAGACATAAGAGAATGGAAGATAATGTATACTTGGAGAATCCAATGTAGGACATGTCTATGGTCCATTGGGAGGGAGGGGGGGGTTGAATACGATGGTTGGAACGTTGAGGTTGCTGAATAGGTGTCTATTCATGAATGGATGATAGAGATCCATCAAGAATCAACTATGGAGATGCCACTAATGAAGCAAGTGAAGGTCTCTTCTCAAATGATAATACTAAAGACTCAATTATTTGATCCATAGAGCTGGAATTATTGGTTGATGGTAGAGAATATATTGGATCCGGTGAAGTTACATGTCATCTCCATGACTATAACCTTTATGTAAAGTAGTATATCCCATGAAAATGCTCTAGACAGCATGGGGACCCATTTTGTCCTGAGGTCTCACAGTAGTTGCATAGCTTAAACAACCAAAGACTCATAAGTGATCAATCTTTGGTTGTTTCCTAAAAAGCATCTCAAAGAGAGTTTGGCCTTCAATTACTCCAATTAGCATGCAATTGATTAAATAGATTGTTATGACCACACAATCTCCCCCAAAAAGTTTCGATAACAGACACTTGGTACTTAAGAGCTTGAGCTACTTCTAAGAGATGACGGTGTTTGCGCTCAACAATCCCATTATATAGGGAAGTGTAGGTGTAAGAGCTTTCATGTACATTTAGTAGTGAAGAACGGGCGCCCATTATTTGTACGAATGTGCTTGACAAATTTGTTGAATTGATTTTTAATTGGGGAAAAAAATTCGATAGATGAGAAAAAGTTCCTCTTTGCTTGCAAGAAAAAAATCCATGTCGCACGGGTATAATCATCTAATTAGTGAGAAAGAAATGATCTTTGTCATAATGTGCAGTATGATAGAAACCCAACTATCGATGTGTATTGATGAAAAAGCACTAATAGCTTTAGATGTATTGATTGGAAACAACATTCATGATTGTTTTGCCAGAGGACAGATTGGACATTTGGGATGAGGAAAACAAGCACTATGGCCAAAACGCTAATAGAAAAAAAAAAGATTCTATTACTGACAATGGCATTACATGAAGCGCCTTCATTCAAGGAAATGGAAGATAAATCGAAATCTTTTGGAAAACTGATCCAAAAGTATAGCCCTTGTACGACACTACCCAAGCCCATTAGTTTATTAGTTGAAAGGTTCTAAAAGAAGCAATTTTCAAAATTGAATATGACACGACAAAAATTGTCCTCATAGGTTTGGAAACATAGATAAAATTGAATTCAAAGTCAAGAATATAGAGGACATTCCTAAGGATGATATTAAAACAAAGACAATATTGGGACTAAGATAAATAGTGCCAATTTTAGTGACAAAAATGACATTCCCATTTGGAGCATGTACTGGCATGGAAGAATGGGATTTTGTGTCAACATGAGAAAAAAATTACTCATTGCATATGATGTGGTCAATGGCACCTAAATCAATTATATATGCATCTACCAAAATGGAGTTTGTCTTGCAAAAAAAAAAAGGACCTGATAAACTTGTAGTCTTGTTGGTAGTATTTAATTGACTAAAGGTCTTCATGATATTTTGGTATTGATCATAAGTAATTGTCTAATTTACCTTTCTAATACCTTGTGCAGAGACCTAATAAGCCGAGAATTCTTTTTTACTTTGTCATTTGTTCTTCCATGTAATTTCCAGCATATATCAATAGAATGGTGTGGACATTTGCAATATTCAAAAAATTTACCTTTTGTTTTAAAAATCTACCCTCCCTCTTTCTATGATGACATGGCATCCTGTGAAACGTTGGATGTCTTAAATACTAGCACTAACGTGGCAGGATGTGGCCCACTTGATTTGGTTGCTCGGATGGATGACTAAGAGCCAGCGAATCTCAACTGTTGATTTGGGCTGTCCAAGCAAGACCTTTTTAAGGGTATCTTCTTCCTCCCATTGAAACCTAGTGCCACACGGTGGGTATTCATGGCCATGGGTGCTTGCTGCAATGGGTTGGCTGGAGCGGCAAGCGTCACACTCTCACTCGCCCACGCGTATTCAGTTGTAGCTAGGTGCTGGTTTTCCTCTTGGATGGCAAGTTGATAGATTCAGCCAAGCAACTAAACTATTTCCATGGTGAGGATCTACTACCGAAAAGATGAGTAAGTTTTATTTAAAATCAAAAGAAATCAAGTCACCTTTTCTCATTCTTTGATGGCCCAATACTGCTTCAAGGTGGTTTCAAGCCTTTCCAATTGTTCCTCGGCCACCTTGAGCCCATTCCATAGAGCCCAAAGTCAATTGAAGCAAGCGGCAACTGAGAGGTTCCCTTACTTCTATTCTGATAAGGCTTGAGTGAAAGAGAAAATCTTGGCTTGATCTAATTTCTTGTGCATTTCATGGATATTGTCCCACATCACCTTTGAGTCTTTAGTTATTAGGAGTTCGACTGTGACCTCAGGAGCTAAACAGTTTTCGATCCATATGCAAATGAGTTGGTTGCACTTGTGCCAATGTTGTAGTCAATCATTGATCAGAAAGGGGACAGTTCTAAGAAGGAAACTGTTCTTGTCCTTTGTCACAAGTGCTCGCCGGAAATCCCAAGAACTGGTTGAGTATTTGCCTGGTCCAGCAAGCTGCCGGTTGATGAGTTCTAGTACTGACCCATCTACTGATTATGTGTAAAAGGGGTCGTTGGGCTTCGGGCGGCTGCCAATGATGGGGACAATATAGAATAGACAGCCGGGTTGGAAGAACAGGTGGGGATTTGCTCCCAAACCCGCCTAGATGGATTTAGGTCTCTAATCCAGGAGTGAACACCCCGACCCAATATTCGGGTTAAGCAGAAAATAAAAGGAGCCGGTCCACCTCCATTGAGCTGGGCTCCAAAGGTAGCAGCGGCTTCTTCTCCCGAAGAGCCTTGCTAGGCCCACGATTGGCTTGGCCCAGCTGTCCATTGGCTTTTGTATGGGAAACCAACGGATTGGCGGTCATTGGATCAGGCCGAACTGTGCTTGAGTGGAAGGTTGGACGGAAGTCTGCTCCCCTTGAGTCAGACCGATTTGGTCCGAAATCTAGTTGTGGGCTGAGTTGTCAGCCTCCTCTGAGAATGGATCACGGTTTTCTCTAGAATTCGAACGCTGATTCTTCGGCATGGTATCGATAAAAGAAATTATGGATCCCAGCCCGGAGTGCTAAATTTGTTTTGTAATAACAGGGCTAGAAGACTGATAGGAGGCGATTGGTCAAATTCATATGGAAGCTAAGCTAGGCCAGAAATCGCTCCAATACCATGATAGAAAATAATGCAGAAATTTGGAGGATTGAAAATTGTTATCTTGTACTATATGTCATTCATGTGCATGAGGGTATATAAAATACAAGAAGGTACAATATAGGGAAAATATACAAGGTACTATTATCCTATTATGAATTGACTGAATCAATCTTTGAATTGATTGAATAAATCAATCTATCAATGTAAGATTTGTACAGTCAACCGAGGACTCAACACAACCGACGAGGCTTCTTCCAAGATAGGGCTGTCTGCGTAGCTAGAGCTTCCACCAAGAGCCAATTGGCATCTAACTAGGCATCGTTAGATTACTCTTTGAAATACAATAAACAATGCTAGGCATCTGTAAAAACTACTCTGACATTCTAGAAATGCAATTCTAAATAAGTCCATTTATTAAAATCTCATGAATCTATATGTAGCCCGAAAATTCCGGCTTGTTTTGCACCTCATTTTTCGGTCGCAAATACCTGAGCTTTTTCTGTATCGTTCTCCCTTTTTCCTGTTGGGTAGACAAACATCAATCCAATAACAAAATGAAAATGAAGATATTGAGATCGAATTTCGAAAAATTTATAAAAAGACACAGTAAAAATTCCTTAAGAGTCTGTTGCAGTATACGGCAGTCACCCGTCTCCATATTCCACAAGCTCACAAGCTCTTCTTGTTCCCATACTGCTATACTCTCCCTTTCTCCCCCACTCTTTCATCGTCCACGTACTTTAGGTTCGAGTCCACCTGCCTATGGGAATGTTTGGTTTGCATGAATGATCTGGAACGTGATCGCAATCCCAGATTTCCAATCCCTTTTCTGATGTTTGGATCCATATGTGAATCATGGGATGAATGGTGATTCCATCAACTTCTTGGAATTGCTATTCCACTACTTTGGCCATGCAATCATCATCATCCCTAAGTGGGATAGACTTAGAGCCTTTTGGGCTAATGGAGTACATTGTATTGCAAGATTGGCATTAGGGGTACCAAATATATTATACATGCTAAACTGCAGTTAAAACATGGAACGGGTCTTTTAGTTAAACAAAAACCAAAAAGCGTCCAAAACGTTGAATTTCAGACCCAGGTGCCCCTGAGGAGGGCATCCGCGGGTGCAGTTTCCCCGAACGTCTTGAGCAGATCGGAACAGGAGGGATCGGCCTCTCCTTCCGCTTTGAGCTCTAACCCCAGCTCCTCCTCTATGTCGTCCGACGCCGATATCAGCAGCAACTCACACCCTTCGTAGTTCAGGAAGTCGGGCGGGTCGGCCGGGCTGTACCTCAGCTGCCCGAACTGCCCCTGCAGGTGGGCGGGGAACACCGCCTTGCGCTTGCTCTGGAGACCCCTGAACTGGGAAGGGCCGGCCCCGTGCTGGTCGGGGTTCTTGATTTGGATGAGGAAGGACGCTTCTCTGTCGATGTTGAGCGACTCCTGGGGCTCCTGCTTCTCGTCTTCCGGGGGTAATTCGAGCTTATATATGAGATGCGTGTGCGGTTTCTTCCCCCCAGATTTGTGTCTAAGTATGCGATACACGCCCTCGCCCAACGGTCTGGCTGCAGCCGTGCGGCGGTGTCTCCTCGTGGAAGTGTCGTGCTCCTCTGCAATAAGCAAGTCCCGACTATTCAATCGAAATTTGAATCACATTGAGAGAGAGAGAGAGAGAGAGAGAGAGAAGCAAAGCACCTGCTTTAAGCGCCGACTTGACATCATCGATCTTGGTGGTGACCATCTCAACAAATCCCTAGTAGGGTCGGCTCCGTTTGCTTGGGTCCGGAAGACTCTTCTTCCACATCACTATCAGCCTCAACAGTGCCTGCTTCTCGATGTTCACTTCCTGCGTTTGGCAATTACAAAGAGGTTGTGATATCGCAAGGGGATCATAGACAAGTTGTTGGGTCGTGCGGTTCTTGTGACCATCATTACCTGGCTGCCGTGGCCGCCTTCCACAGTGGCCTTGTCGTGGGAATCGGGGTCAGACCCTTCCTTTCCAGAGTGGGGATCTTGCTTCTCCTCGACCGGCCTCTCGCCGGACTCGGGACGGAGGACTATGTAAAGGCGCTGCACGTCGTCGACGCCGTGAGCTGCTTCTCTCTCCACCTTGGGCCTATAGAAGAAGAAGATCTCCCCTCTTTCCTGCAACCACGACCCCACAAGATGCTTACTCGCTTGCTACCCTCCGCCACCAACTAGCGAACTCCATTTGATTAACAGTAAAAACAAGACAAAAGCAAGTTTAAAACCTGAATTTCGACTTGGGAATCATTCCTGCTCTTGACTTCCTGGCCTTGACCCATTTCCAGTGCCACAACGCAACATGCAGCAGATGCAAATGGAGGAGAGGTTGAGGGCAACCAGATTATTGTGGACTAAGGACACGTTCGCTTCGTGGATAACCCACGTGTCGGCACCGGAACCTGCCACGTCTTTGTGTGCGTTGCTGTCGCCGACCGAATAGCAGACATGCCGGCGGACAATGCATTGCAGAGGGACTTCGCATGTGTACCGACGGTTTCTCTGTCCATGGAAACACCACGTGTTTTGCGACAGTTTTAACAGCGTTTATTTCCGAATATTATGGGCATATTAAAAGTTACAAGCTTTTATAAAAACATAACTGCTCTTATTTACCGACACAAAAAAAAACTGCTCTTATTTGAGTCCACTTATCAATATTAACTTGTGAGTTTCGTATGCTAGAAAGCTCCCCAATGAAATGTGATTGAATTAATGAAACAAATGCTTTTCTTTTGTGGGCTAACTATATAACTTAGAATTCGACCCCAAAAAAACTTTATAACTTAGAAGAGGGTTGCATATGTGACAATGGTGCTTGTGATCAGTCGTTAAAAATAATGAATTAAAGAAATAGAGTATATGGCAATTTATAGAAGTTCAATTTTACTCCCAAACTTTCATCCACTTTTCAAATAACAGGTTTAGCGCAGGTTAGATTTCACCAAGGGTGTGAATAGTAATTATTATGTTTCTGATAACAATTTCTATTCCTAATTTTTTTACTATATTTTTGGGAACAATTTATAAATATGCAAACGTTTAGTAACTGCCCAAAATTTCTATTCCTAGAATAGAAATGTGTCTAGTAGAAACTTTAGATTTTATTGTGACATATAATTTTTTATTTTTTAATACTTTTATTATATTTTTCTATTTTTTTGCTTTTCCTTTTTCATTTCTGCCTTCTTTAAGCTTCAGCAAGTCACCAGCCCCCGATGAGGTCAAGCCTTGTCAGCCACTGGGCAATGCTTAGCCTCGCCTTGGCTTGGCAAGTCTGACCTCAATGGACCATCGCGAGGTCGGCCTCGCCTAGCTTGCCTCGTCAAGCCACCATAAGGTTGGCCTCACCTTCGCTTTACTATAGAAACAACAACCAAAACATCAAGAATTGGAGGTATTAGAGATTAGCAGCATGTGTCCTTTGTGATAGACTTTACTGTCGGGACAATAACTTAAACATGGTCAATATGGTTGGCATGGTTACAGCAAGCAGATAAGCCAAAAACTACAAGGGAAGAGTTATTG
Organism: Corymbia citriodora subsp. variegata; assembly: GCA_014858505.1. Classification (NCBI taxonomy): domain Eukaryota; kingdom Viridiplantae; phylum Streptophyta; class Magnoliopsida; order Myrtales; family Myrtaceae; genus Corymbia; species Corymbia citriodora. Next base: position 29,572,119 of record CM026414.1, on the reverse strand, counting down.
TGTGAAGACACATCTTCGCAACGTCAAAAATACCTCCGCGGAAAAAAATCGACTCAACAAAATGTTAGAGACATTGTAAAACAACCACCATAGTGCTTACTTGGACAGGAATGCTGCATGTGAACATTGTTGAGTGGCGGGGATGTATTTATTTGTTTGGGATGCATGGGTAAGATATTCACACAATTTTGAGAAATACATAAACATTTTAATTTTCCTAAATATCTCTAACATAATGACTTTAGAATCAAACTAAACTAAGCCCTCACTATGTGTTGCCAGCCAACATTTGGAGCCCTCGCCGAATAAGTCAGTCGCCAACAACCCTCTCTCCCTCTCATCCACTCTCTCAATGGAGCTTGTACTCATATTTATGGAAGCTCGAGCTCATATGATGCAAGCCACGTGTTAAGATGCAAGTATGAGTTATTTTAAAAAGTCTTATACAATTGGTGTGGTGAGGAATACTTAATATATTCTATTTGGTTCACAACTTATTGGCTTAACCCTTTGAATGAAGATGAATTCAATGAGATATTTTGATGGGCTCGACTTGAACTTTCTTTTGACAATTTTCTTGGGTGAAGATATCGAGCTTTGATACGCGCTCTCCCAAGAGCCAATGGTTGATTGGTGCTCCGCGCCAAATCTATTTTGGTGTTTAGTAAATATTCAAGTTGAGATCATTCCAATGTAGAAGGGATGTCTAAATTAAGGGAGAACAAGTCTAACCTTGAGCTCATATGTAAGGTAGAGACTATTGATGCATGTCTAAATTTCATTAAAAAGTACAAAATCAAAGAATTGATATGTTGCGAAGTAAATTTTTCCATAACTCATTAACTAAAATTTTTGAATGAAAATGGATCAAATTCAATTGGATATATTAAGATGATTGAATTTGATGGTATTAAACTTTTGTTGCACACTTCTTTCGCCATGGCCAAGAAAGAAGAAGAACCAACATCTCGCACTTTGATGGCACCACAAGTAGCATCCTTGTATCCTCTAACCCAAAATCACAAACAAGCAGTGACGAACTCAAGTGAGCCTTGTTGAAAACAAACAAACAACAAAAGAAGACAGGAATTTAATGAGGTTCGGCAATGTACCTATGTCCTCAAACAAAACTCTCACTCTTTTTTGTTTTGTGTCGTGAGAGAGGGATCTGCCATTATTCTCTATATGTACAGAACAAAGTTGCTATAACCAAGGAAACAAGCAACCATAAAAGAAAAAATATCCCCAAAATCAAGGTGTAGAAATAGGAAATACAATATTCAAATCTCCTTTCCAAGAATAGGAGCACGAATTGGGCCAACACTCCCTCTCAAGTTGGACCAAAGAGATTAGCGGAGGTCAACTTGTTCACCATCTCTTGAAACACTCCTTTAAATAGAGCCTTGGTAAAGACATCTGCTAATTGATCTTCACTACAAATGTATGGGGTCTCAATAGTTTTATCTTTTACTTTTCTCTCACAAAGTGACAATCTACCTATATGTGCTTAGTCCTCTCATGGAATATAGGATTCAAAGCAATATGAACAATGGCCTAATTATCATAGAACAGTTTCGTTGGTTTGGTAATAGAGTTGCAACCCAACTCTTGAAGTATTGGTTTGGTAATAGAGTTGCAACCCAACTCTTGAAGTAACAATCTCAACCACACTATTTCACTTGTAGTTGTAGCCATAGCTTGTTTCTTGCTCTTCCAAGTTACAAGATTTCCTCTCACAAAGGTGCAAAAACCTGTAATATAACTTCTATCAACAAGGCTACCAGCCCAATCTGCATCTGCATAACCAATGATGTCTGTGTGACCATTATTCTTGATCAAAATTCCCTTTCCTAGAGAGGCCTTCAAGGATTGAAGCAAGTGATTTATCGGTCCCATGTGCCTCTTTGTTGGTTTCTGCATGAATTGACTCACATAGCTGATAGCATATGCTATATTAGGTCGAGTAATAATTAGATAGATCAACCGTCCAACAAGGCGTTGAAATTGCCCAACTTCATGCAACAATGTATTATCATAAATAAACTTACTATTATAACCCATGGGTGTGCTCGTTGGCTTGACTCCTAACTTACCAGTCTCCTTCAGCAAATCAATAACATACTTCCGTTGAGATAAGAACAATCCTCTCCGAGATCTAGCAACCTCCATACCAAGAAAATACCTCAAATTACCGAGGAATTCTTTATTTAAATGTTGCTTGAGAGCTTCACTCCTAGATTGATCACTGCTTGTAATCACAAGATCATCAACATATACTACAAAAACAACAATTCCTCTATCTGTAACCTTGGTAAACATTGAGGAATCTATAGCACTTCGCTTGAATCCAACCTTGACAAGTGTAGTGTTAAGTCTACCATACCATGTTCTAGGGGATTGTTTAAGATGGCTTTTTTTAGTCGGCACACAACTCCATATTCATTTTGTAAGGGATGCATAAGTGGAAGATCCATGTAGACTTCTTCCACAAGATCTCTATGAAGAAATGCATTCTTCACATCCATTTGGAACAATGGCCACTCACAATTAACTGCTACAAACATAAGGGTACGTACCCTATTCATCTTGACTACTAGAGCAAATATTTATTTATAGTCTATACCATAAGCTTGCATGTACCCCTTTGCAACAAGTCTTGCTTTGTGTCTTTCAACTGACCCATTGCTATTGTATTTGGCCTTGTAAATCCGTTGGCATCCTATGGTCACTTCTCTTTTGGTAGCTGTACTAATTCCCAGGTATGATTTCGATCAAGAGCATGAAGTTCATCCTTCATGACATTAACCCACACATTCTTCTTGCTTCCACAAAGCTTCTAGGTTCCTGTTGATCTTTAATGACAGATAAGAAACTCTAAAACTTGGGAGAGATTTTATCCTACCTTTTATATTCTTGAATAGGATGTTGAACAGAATAATACGTGGCAAAGTTCTAAAGGTGAGTTAAAGGTCCCCGAATGCGAGATGACCTTCATGGCTGAACTGGTGTAGATGATATGTTATCAATTCCCCCTTCAACTTTGAATATGTCAATAGTCTCTCTTTCGACTTCAATAGCAGCTTTAAGTGGAGTTGTAGCTGACCTATCATCAATCCCCCTTTCCGCTTCAATTGTTTGTTCTGTTGTTGACATGATAGTGCTTTGTTGTCCTTCAATTTTGTGACCCACTTGTGTGTTTTCTTGCCCCATAAAGTATTGACCAATGAACACTCTTTCAATGTGCATTGTGTCAACATTCACCAAGATAGGAGCAAATGCAAAAGAAAATTCATTGTAATCATCTTGCTCCCCCCAAATTTGAGTCTTATTAGAATAAAAATGTGAGCTTCATCAAAATTAACATCTCAAGAAATATAGACACATTTTGTGCTAGGATCATAACACATATATCCTTTCTTGATAGAAGAATATCCAACGAACATGCACTTGCTGGCATGAAGATCCAACTTGCCCCCATCTTGAGAATGAACATGGCAAACGCACCCAAAGATTCTTAAATGGGAGAGATCAAACTTGCAACTGTGCAATACTTCCATAGGGCTTATATAATTCAAAATGCGACTAGATAGTCAATTTATCAAATAGCAACTAGTAAGCATAGCATCTGCCCAATAAGTCTTGGGCAAATGTCCAAAGAATAGCAAGGCCCAACTAACTTCCAATAGGTGACGATTTTTCCTCTTTGCTACTTCATTTTGTCGAGGAGTACCAACACATGATGTCTAGTGAGATATGCCCATACATTGTAACATAGCTTGAAACCCTTGATTGGTATGCTTGGTATTGTTGTTTGTTCAAAGAACTTTCACCGTAGTACTGAACTAATTTTTCACCATGCTACAAAAATCTTGAAAGATTGTAAGAACTTCACTTTTGTATTTAAGAAGATAAAGCCAAGTTGCACGAGATTTATCATCAATAAAAGTAACAAAATAATTAAATCCTTCTTTAGAATCAACGTGAGAATTTCGCCAAACATCAAAGTGTACCACATCAAACAACTCAATGACTTATTGAAATGTTGAGGAAAAGGCAACCTATGTTGCTTAACAAAATGACATGGATCACAACTACTAGAATCATGTGTCAATGACAAGTCTAAAGCTTGCAACCCCGATCAGAAGGATGCCTCATTTGCCAATGCCATAAATGAGAAATCGTAGAAATTTGTTTTGTCACCACTAGAGCTGCACCACCAAGATCTAAAGTGTACAACCCGTCTCGTAGCCCTCCCTCACCAATCATCCTCTTGGTAATTCGATCCTAAAAATCACCTTTTGAGGAGTAAATATGACATTGCAATTCCACTATTTAGTACATTTGCCAATAGACAACAAATTAGACTTCAACCCTGAAACTATCAAAGCTTCGACTTTTTTTAAAAAAATATTCACATGGTTCGTACCTTGAGTTGGGACTTGAAATCCATTTGCAATAGTTATATGAGGGTATAAAGCGCTGGAAACAGTATTAGATAACATATGTGAAGAGTTACTCATATGGTTTGTAGCCCCAGAATTAACAATAATCTAAAAATTGAACTTAGTAGAGATATTATGGATATTACCAGAGGTCGTGGTCACATTTCTAGATTCAGTGCCTATAGCACCTAGTCTTTGCCCATGAGTTTGAAGCCATTGTTGAACCTGTTGAGTTAAAAATTCTAGCTTAGATTGAAACTCTATGGCATCTCCTGAATCGCTAACTTCGCATCAAGACATTTATCTTTGCTTGGACGCAATTGTGGATTAAGAACCCAACACCATTCCTTGGGATGCCCATCACAATTACAGTAATCACAGTGAAACTATATGGATTTTTTTTCCCTTTCCTTCCTTTTGCCCACCAACTGCTACCATCACCTTGCTTGAAATTAGACGTAGTATACTGGGTTGAAATTTCTAGTAAATCAATAAATACCTTCACCTTTGAATCTACTACCATGGCTCTTTTTCATGTTTCCTCATTTTGTATGATGGAACACAGTGTTGAAGGTAACATATCATGTTCTTCCCATTGAAAATAGTCGTGAACATTTGGAGTACCAAGTTTGTACTGCTAAAGTTCTTCCCACTGTTTCTTCATTTTGCCCAGATGATTCGTGGATGATTGATTCATCCCTTGCATGGAAATAGCGAGACCTTGCCTAAGCTCAAACACTCAAGATGCATTATTGGCTTGTCCGTATATCTCACACAAGGAATCCCACAAATCCTTAGCAATATCCAAATAGGTGAATATCTCATATATTTGAGGCTTCATAGAGTTGAAAATCCATGACATAACATTATGGTCGTTGGCTTACCAATCGTCAAACTTGGGATCAGTCTCAACAGGAGCTTTAGTCTGTCCCGTAACATGACCCAATCTAAATCTCCCTCTAAGAGCAATTTTGACCACCCAAGACCACGGAAGATAATTCACTCCATTCAATAGCAGGTTTGTAAGCCATTGGATATTTGTGTCTTACACAACATCCTTGGTGGGGTTAGTTTCGATGGCTCCCTTTTTAGAGTTAAAGTTGGCCATGGAGCTGCAGCAACTTGTAGCGAGCAACCAAAATATAACAACAAGAATGTGGAAGAAACAAGAACAAGTCAGTTCACTCCTACTCTAATACCATGTTAAAAACAAAAAACAACAAAAGAAGACAATAATTTAACGAGGTTTAGCAATGTGCCTATGTCCTCAAACAAAACTCTCAAACTCTTCTTTTTTTGTGTCATGAGAGAGGATTTGCCATTATTCTCTATATGTACATAACAAGGTTGCTACAACCAAGGAAACAAGCAACCATAATAGGAAAAATATCCCCAAAATCAAGGTGTAGAATTAGGAAATACAATACTCACATCTCCTTTCAAAGAATAGGAGCACGAAGCATCTTGTTCAAGCAAGAGCAAGCCCAAATATCTTGAACATTCTTTGAGCCCTAAAATGAAGATGAATTGAGGAAGATCATTGCTTCAACCACCCCAGGTTGTTCGATTGACCGCAGATCGTTCCTTCAAAAGAAATCAACAAGAATCAAGCTTTGAATTCTTGAGGAAGGCAATTGTGGTAGGTAGAAAAGCACCTTTTTTCTCCCTAAGTTACATTGCAATGAGCATGAACTCTATGTTGAGAGAGCGCACACAAGGGAGAGAGGGTTGTCGGCGATGAACTTCACCGGCAAAATGTTGACCGCGGCACATGGCGAGGGGCCAGTTTGGCTAAGGATGAAGATGTGTTGGGATTTTTTTAAATTAAAATTATTTTCTTTTGATTTTAAAATCATTGGTTTAATTTTTTAAAATCCTTAAAGTTGAGTGGGCAAGCAAGCGATTTTTACACGTGGAACTGCTATGTAACACTCTAGGGAACATTAGATAGAAAGTTAACCTAAGTAGCCAGTGAAAATTGTCGAATTTTATGAAATAAAAAAATTGGAATAGAATTGAAATTCAACTTAAAGTTGGTAGTTTCTTAGGGAATTAAATCCTAGGACAAATTTCCCAACCTTGCTCCTTTTTGAGTCACTTCTAGTGTTGGCAACAAAGGTTGCGTTCCTATGACGACATCCTGAGTCTATATTACAAAATAAGTAAACTCAAATGCTTCTTTTTATTCAGTGAAACATCTCAACTTTTCATATTTAGCTCAATTTGAGGTTTTCAATAAATAAATTGTCGTATTATATAATTTTGTTGAAATGACCTGCTTACTTAGCAAAAGTTTACTCGCATTGCTGACATGACTCACTTAGCAAAATTTATACCTTTTGCCTAGATGATGGCGTCATTTCAAATTTTAAGGAGGAAAGGTAAAAGTTATTTATAGGCGCTAGTGTCCAATTCAACATTTTTCACCCGTGATTTTAGTAGATGTCAAATTGAACCACATCCGAAATGTGTAGGTATTTCATTGAAAAGAACAGATGCTGGTAGGGGTGCAATGGGTCAGGTCGGGTCGAACCACCCGACCCCAATCGTAAAGGGTCATGCTCTGACCCGACCCGACCCAAAACACATTAGACCAAAAAAAAATCAGGTCAGGTTGGGTCGGGTCATATATCCATATGTACCGATCTCCTGAAGAACAATTCCTGTTTCCAGGAAATTAAGACGGCAAAAGAGATGATGATCAATTGAGTGAAAAGTAGGTTTTCATTTGGAAAATTGTTTCTTCAGGACAAATCCAAAAGCTGTAGAGTGCAGATCACACCAGCTCAAGAAATAGGTTAGAGAAAGATCAGAATTGTTTATGTTCTTCTCTATCCATCACCTGCATTTACTACAGCTAAAACGGATAGAGCAAGGAAATATGAAAAAAAAAAATGCAAGACATTTACCATTGTTCCTTTCTCAATTACCACATCAAAGCACTGATCACCAAAGGACAGGTCTAGCATGTCAACTTCTAGTACTTTAATTTCTGATATCCAGGAAATGTAAGTGTATATCTTAGGCCTTAGATATTTTCATCGAAACAAATATTCATGCCACAATAAGAATGATGCCATTCTGTTAAAAAAAATTGTGCTTTTCTGTTTTAAACATGGTCAATCCAATGAAATTCAACAAGAAAAGGCTTACTAGAGTCAGATATAGCACAATTGACCCTTCACTGGAGCTCTGGAAAAGTCAAGTGAAGACAAGTTTCAAGCCCAGGCAAAATTGACTACATGCTCCATGGAACAGAGTTAGCATAAGCTCGTACATAGGATCAGCATCAAATAAGTTCAGCCTCCCAATTTCATGTAGGAAGCTATTTTTCCCACTTCATCGTGCATTATGCAAAGAAAGCATGAAGTGACATAGATGCATAATTTCTAAGGATGCATAATTTCCAAATCCGAACAATCCTTTCATGGCAAAGTCACAAATAGTGAACAGTGTATAAGAGTACATACAGGGGTGAGGTTGCTTACTCATCCATCACAAGAATATACTGTGAGGGTGGGACATGTCATTACCTTTTTTATCAAATAATTGGAATTGAATCTATTGAAGAATTAAATACTAATCTGGTGCGGTTTTGGTTACCAACTCAAGCATTAAAAAATCCTGTCACAGATCCAACCAAATCAAGAGCTTGACTCCAACTCTAAGAACTATCAAATCCCTAATGGACATCTAACTTATGTGCTATCCATGATTGAAACCCTCAACATAGGTGTACCCGTTCATAGTAAATTTACTTTTTGGGCTTAAGCTAATTTTAAACTAAAACAAGATATCATATGCACTAGATTTTGGAGAGAAATCTCAATTGAGAAATCAGATCTCCAGATTCTACAGTTCTTGAGAAGGAATCTCAAATAGGCACAATTCATTAGGACAAGCCAAAAACATACTCTAGCTATAAGGTCAATGTTTGATAATCCTCTTTTGGTAATCCTCTTTTGATAACCTCTTTTGTGACGTACATCTATCAATGTGATAAAACCACGATCTTTAAGCCATATTAAAACAGATTCAAGACCAAGGAAATGACCAGAATGACTTATTAGAAGTATCGATAATAATCTCCAACTTCATCAATCATCTAGAGAAATAGATATTGAATTTGGCTCCATGGTTGTCATTGGTAACTCTACAATAAATTCACGATGAAATGAGATTGTTGAATTATAGAAGGGTATTAATATTCTACAACCATATTTTCTAACCTAATTCAAAGATTTCGAGTTCTTCTAAGACCTCCTCAATTGAACATGAAAGTGGAGTGGATCGCAACCAATCTTGAGCAAATATAAAAGAATCAATCTTGAGCAAATATAAAAGCTTCCACCATAGTTGGGGTTAAAGAGCTACGAAACACATTAAGTACACAACCTCCTGTGCTAAATGCGGCTCATGATACTATGGTTGAGACAGGAATGGCTAAAATATCTCAAGCAATAGAAGAGAGGATAGAATATCTAGAAGAATTTACTTTCCACCAGTTTAAGATATCAAACTCAATGTTAAAACGTTCACATCATTCCTCCAAATACTTATCCAATTCAAATTTTTCTTCTAAATATTGCTATCCAGTTTGGCTAAAATACATTGCAATCATAACATTGACACCAACTATAGGAGACCTTGACATGTTTACCATCCTTGTGCCCTTTCACCTCAAGTTGCTTGAAGGGCATACACCAAGACGGTATTGCTCAAACAATGACATTAAATATGTCATTACATTATCTCGTAAATTTTCCGCCTGTTTGTTTTCATAAACACAATTTATCATCCAATTCACATAATCCCACTTATGCCATGGGTCAAATATGCAAGCAATGAAGAATATAAGATTGATGTTGTTCACATTACCAAAATATTTATTGAATTTGGTCTTCATTCTTTCAGCCATTTCCCGCAAACTTTGGTCTTCATTCTCACAATATCTGCTAATAATTGTATAAAATCCCATATATATCTTTCGCCAAATCATTACTAGTAACATAAGAGGAACCCAAAACTTTTAAAGTTGCATCATAAAACAACTTCAGGAAAGGAAGAAAGTAACTGACATACTTCCAATCTGCACTAGTGGGTACTCCCGTTGCCTTGGAAAGCTCTTCAACAAATCTTTTATTTTCAAGTTCCAACGAATCAAAAGCTTTTTCAAACTTCAAAGTTGTTTCTAACATCATGTATGTCGAGCTCCAACAGGTCTTAACATCCAAACATACAAGACTCTTGCACTCAATATTCTCCAATTTAATAGCATTCTTAAACCGTTTCAACCTTGCAGGAGAAGACCTCACATAACGCACAACTGAACGTATTATAGTAATTGAATCATTAATGTCCTTCAACCCCTCTCTCACAATTAAACTCAATATATGAGCACAACATCTCATGTGAAATAACTCACCTTTTAATACCAAATAATTCATAGGGTTAAGTTTCTTTTTCAAATGTTGAATTCCTAGGTCATTAGAACTTGCATTATCCACAGTGATAGAAAAAATGCTTTAAATCCCCCAATCAATCAAGCATTTCTCAACTGATTTTCCTATTGTCTCCGTAGAATGACCTAGGATTTGACAAAAATTCAATAATTTCTTTTGTAGCTTCCAATCAGCATCAATAAAATGTGTAGTAAAACATATATAACTTAAATTTTGACATGAGGTCCAAGTGTCGATTGTAAGACATAGTTTAGGAGATGTCTCAGACAAATATTTCTTCAATTTACTTCTTTCTTCCATGTACAAATCATAACAACTACGCCTCAAAGTGTTATGTGACGGGATTATGAAGTTTGGCTGGATTTTATTAATAAATTGCCGAAATCCCTCACGCTCTACCAACTTAAAAAGCAATTCATCAAGAATGAACATCATTGCTAATTCCTTTCCACTAGATTTTTGGTCAAATTTCCATGGACCAAAAGAACTACTAACCCCAACAAGTTGACTCGATGCACCCTTTTGCCTTTTTTCAACATTTTCATTTGGGAATTTCTTGCATCTAATTAGATGACGATGCATTGAACTTGTCCCTTGACCACTAGCACAACCAATAGGGCCCCACAATGTATACATTCAACTTTTTCTTGATCAACAATCTGTTTATAGTGTTCCCACATTTGAGATCTCATCCTTCTTCCCGTGACACTAGAAGAACTCATTTCAGATATCTCAATATTCATTTTCGACATTTCTCTTCAACGATATTGAGCTGTTAGTCTAAAAAAATAGAGGATCTAATTATACAACAAAATCATGTAACTAGGAAGTATGTAATGCCTAAATAATAAATCTCAGCACAACAACAATTTCTAGAGAACAAGTGCAGACACTCACCAGCAGTATTCCATAGCACAGAAATGCCCCAAAACCAACAATTGTATCAGCACAACAAGAAAAGATCAGGTTGGTAAACAAACAAAAAAAAGATCAGAAAAAGAGAACCATGCGGCCAAACCCTGCACACCACAAGTTGAATATATCAGTGACTTTTGTCCACCCCACAAAGTGGATGTAATGCAGCAACATCTACGCGTAAAGATGCATCGGCATGAACAATGACACAGAAAAAGTACACAGATAAGAGGTAGTTTAGAAATATCAGGGGCAGGGAAGGTCACAAAGATGCAAAAATCTTTTGGCTGACTAAAGATATGTTGCATGCTCATTTAGGCAATAAACTCTTCTACAGGAGAGGTCTCTGGAATGTGGCTATGCATAGAAGCCTTAGAATTACAACTATAGAAAAGTGAAGAAGAAACCATGATCAAGAGAGGTCGAGAGAGAGAGAGAGAGAGAGAGAGAGAGAGAGAGAGAGAGAGAGAGAGAGAGATGATGATGGAGAATCAAATTATGACAGGCTTCGGGAAGGACAACAACCATAAAACAAGTTTGACAATCATAAGATAGGTCATGCTAAGCCTTGAAATTAGCAAATAGCAAACTGCATTCTTCTGCATCTCAAGCATAAATTTGAACCACGATTGAACAAGGTTTAAGAAATCATATTTTATTCTTCTAAAGCACACCGGGCAACCTTGGTGTCTTGCTTGTGGAACATGTCAATTCTTCCTTTTTCTTCAACAAGAGAGGAGGCAATGGCTTTATGTTTTGCAGAATAAGGACCTGGCTATAGAATAGTTTGGTAAAACCTGAGAGACACTTAGAAATTCAGTGACTTAAAATGCAAGCACAAAATGTCTTACTCGTTGAGCCTCTAACAGCAGAATTGTATAGAGGAATACCAAGTAGAAAGGAAGTCTACTCAGCAAAGGCCGACAAACTAAAACCAGACAAGAGTAAGCAAGGAGTCTTGCATGAGAATCATTACATCACATATCACAAGTCGTTTAGTATCAACCAAAACATAAATCAGATTAAGCTTATTACTCACCCAAGAACCCCAGGTCTGAATGTCTACTAGGTAGAGACAGCTGCTCTCTATATGCATATTCTAGTCTTTTTATTCAGGTATTTGTGAGTGATTTCTAGGCAAAAAAAGAAAAATCACTTCAATCTGGCACACCATTCCAACCAAAAATGTTGCATTTAAATTATCTCAATACTGTGCAACAGCATCTAACCTAGAGATTAAACACTGAACAGGTAACTACTTTTGAATATTATGGGCTAAATGAAGGAAATTTGGTAGCAGTTTATCAAGACTTTTGCTGCATTGCTTCAAGAAATCATCCGTCAATTTCCCTCATTCATTGATGAATCAAGGAGAAAAGGAAATGAGTTTCGAAAGCCACATGGAAGCATAAGAACAAGCTTGCAATAAAAAGGGAAAACCAAACCTTTCTGTACAGCATTGGAAGATCTGTCTCATCAAACGGAAGATATCCAGCCATTAAAACATAAAGAATGGCGCCACATGACCATAGATCAATTGCTGCACCATCATAACCCCGCTAACCAATAACCTAAAATAGATATTTGATATTTAAAGGTAAATGAACAAGTTTGTGTCTTCTGACAAATGCTTAATCCCATGACCCAAAAAAATTGCAGAATCCTATTCTAGCTGCGAAGGAGGAAGTTCAGAAATTTCCACTAGCATGGTTGCCAAATGAGAAGCACACATGAACTTTCATCTTTTGTCTTGGCAATGAACAGATTGAAACAAAGAGAAATTCGAGATCCCTTTATTCAATCCAACTGTCATGCATATTCAAGATATGCAGGTAAATCCATAAAAATAAATTCAGTCTCTCCCTTTTCTAGCACATCTAATGGTTTCTATTCATGATGGACTGTAATCATCCACACCCAAAAAAAATTGTAGAATCTTAAACATTTCATTAAACTCTAGGGCTTTGAAAGGATGGGGAAAACATCAATTACCTAAGAAGGAAACTCTAGGGCTGAGATGACAAACAAGATTGAAGCCACCTCACTTGATTCTTCTGGAAAAACCACAAATGTAAGAATTTCTTATTGTCGAGCACCACAAAGAACTCACAAAACACTAAACCTCGCCATCTCTAGAGCAAGACCACAAGTAGAGGACCAACCACAACAAATCGCAAGCTGACACTGAAGGGAGGACCGATCGGTGGTCGGCGAAGGGAGGATCAGGTTGAGCAGCGGATGAAAAACACACGGAGAGGAGTTTGCTTCTTCTTTGTTTATTTTATCCAAAACGCACAGGCGGTACCACCGGTACCATACCGATGTCAAGAAGACATAGGCCGACCCGTTTCGACTCGGTTCTAAATGATACCAACTCCATACTCAAATAATATTTTGACCCGACCCAAAAATACCCTAAATTTAGAGTCGAGTCGGGCGAGCCGGGTCAGGTCAACGCAGGCCTTTTTGACACCCCTAGATGCTAGGCACTCGATCGCAGAGTGGGCAAAATTTCATATGATTGTGGTATTATTATCCTAATAAATTAATATCACTAACTTAATCAAATATACCAATATAGTTCACTTTAGTAATTACGTTGATAATAACCAACGGTTTTAAATTGAGAAAATGATGCAACTTTAAACCGGCGGGGTTAGCTGTCGAGGGTCATCGGTGGGGCAGTGACAATTTCGCCAACCCTCACCTAAGCATCAACAACCTTGTCAGCCCTTGCCTAGGCACCGACAACCCTGCCGACCAACACCACCAGCCCATCAGTGATAGGATGGCAGCAATAAGCAAAAGGGGCTCCTCTTGCCTCTGTTTTTTTTTTAATAATTTAATTAAAATTTAAATTATGTTTTGATGAAAATAACCCTGATTAGTCGAAATTTTTTGCCAGCCAATGAGCTAGTAAGACTAGACATTTATTTGAAATAACTATAAACACATCAGGTCATTATTTGAGATTAATATGATTACTTCATACTCATATTTGAAACAATATTCATTTTGAGTCATTATTTGAAAAAATGAAGACACTTCATGTATTATTAGGAATTTTCCTTAATTTAAATATTTGAATGCATAGATTTCAAGTTAGAATGAATTGAACTTGAACATGATTTGATTATCGATTCTATCAAGTAACCCCACAAAGTTACATCATAAACATAACTAGCATAAATTCAAATTCGCCAATTTTTAGTCATTCATGTACCGTGAATTTATTATCGTGTCGAAAATTGCTCCTTTAAAAGCGACTCGTGATATAAAAACAAGTTGCAAAAAATAAAAATTTTCATTTAAAAATTTTCATATTTTTGCCTAATATATCTGCCTTGCCCTATAGTTCGTTTCTCTCGTTTTCCTCTTCCAAGCCACCACATATTAAAGCATATATAATCTCTTCCCTTTGCTTCCTTTCGCCTGCTGCGAAGAAAAAACCCTAGCCGACACATCCACAGAGATCTCCAGGAGGGAACCAGCAAAGATGGTGAAATTCCTCAAGCCCGGGAAGGCGGTGATCCTGCTCCAGGGCCGCTACGCCGGCCGGAAGGCCGTCATCGTCCGCAACTTCGACGACGGCACCCGGGACCGCCCCTACGGCCACTCCCTCGTCGCCGGCATCAAGAAGTACCCGAGCAAGGTCATCAAGAAGGACTCCGCCAAGAAGACGGCCAAGAAGTCGCGGGTCAAGGCGTTCGTGAAGCTCGTCAACTACCGGCACCTGATGCCCACCCGCTACACCCTCGACGTCGACCTCAAGGACGCCGTCGCCGTCGACTCCCTGCAGAGCAAGGACAAGAAGGTCACCGCCGCCAAGGAGACCAAGAAGAGGCTCGAGGAGAGGTTCAAGACCGGCAAGAACCGGTGGTTCTTCACCAAGCTCAGGTTCTGATTGCAGTCCTTTTGTGAAATGGTGTCGGGTTAGGGCAAGATTCGATTTTTGATCCTTTTTTTTTCGATACAAGGATTGAGTGAACAATGAATGAGGTGAGCCTGGATTGGGGCTGTATTGGTTAATTTGGACCTTGAACATCTCATTCAATTTGAAATGTGTTACTACTGTTAATGTTTCGCTGTTGGATCTGTTTCGCATTGATGATGTTGTTTGCTTTGACAGTTTTGTTCTATGTGGAAGTGCTTTGACTTGGTAGAGGAGTGAAATCGATAAACGCGTTTTGGGTATTCTACTGTTTAGATTGCGTAGAGTCAAGCTTGTTATGGTTATAAGTGAATTTGGAGTTTCTGGCATTGTCATCCAGGCTTCTGTTTGTGTATCCTTTAGGCAATCGGTTAATGGGGTTGGAATAGGGATTATTTTGCAGAGGTATGCTATAGTAAACAATGTCTGCTTTCACCTTGTGATGTTTGATTGGGTATGAGCAGGGTGATATGGTACACCTAATTTGTTCATTTGTGATTGAACGCCAGTCTTTTTAAGGAATCTGAGTTGTTTTCTGGGGAGTTGGTGAATTTTAAAGATGGGGAGAGAGTTCATTTCATGGCCTTGATTCTGTATTCGAATAGCTACTTGCCCATATGAAATTGCAGTGTTGGAAATTTGGCTTTAGAGACTGCTTTGAAGCTGTCTATTGTGTTATCTCATTCTGAATCTTGATCTTTGCTTTGATATGAATACCAAAGTCACCTGACACGAAATCAATGAAGTCATTGGTGTTTTTGTTGGTTGCAGCAAAATTATGTCTCTCAGTCCTTGTCGTTAATATCAGATCAAATTCTTTGTAGCTGGATTATGGTTCTAATCACTGTACTAGTGCTTCATTGATTTATGCCATTGATCACTGAAGTTATTTTAGCCATAGTCTCTCTTATGTGTTTATTCACACTAGTAATCATCATGAGTTATATTTGATAAGAAAGATCAGTGGTATTTATCGTTATTGTGATTTCGTGTCAGTCTTTAGTGTTTGGTTGTCGCAATGTCACAGTTTTAGATTCTGCTCTGCTTTTGTGGAACCTGAAAACTGAGTCACAAGTATCTCTTCATTCATTTTTCTGGTGTGCTGCCATCTATCTCAAGGCATGTACTCAAAGTTACATATTGATGTCTCTCACACATAAGTTTTTGGGTCATATCCTCTCTCTCTCTCATTGAGGGTCTCTCTCTGTGGGATGTGCGCACTCTGCTGGTGGTGCACAGAACAATCATACAACAGTAACAACAACAACAACAACAACAATCCAAGCTGTTGAGCTGAGATGATTATGTTCTTTGCCTTGTTGGAATTGAACTCCATTACAGGTCCAGTATAAGTATACTTTGTCCCAGAGTAGTTCAGGGATTAGGGATTAGGACATATTCACTGCTAAGATGGGAGTTGTCTCTCGTATCCTACAGTCTAACTTCCATTTTGTCCAAGGTATCAAATAGATCCTTTGGTGCTCCCACTGATCTTTCGCAAACTACAATCTGTCCTAACTTCTCTCTTCCATTTTCTCTGGCATTGGGAGATAATTAAGTGTCAATAGTCCTTTGCCTGTACAAAATTCCTCCTATTAGAGTTTCATGATTTCAATACTTGGAAGTCCAAAAACTTAAAAGGCCTTGTCATTCAAGGCCTTGGGAATAACTTAGATGCGTACTGAACCATGCACTAGTTCAAGCTGATACGAGACGGCCTATGGAGTCACGGATAAGTAGGAGCAACGGTGGACTTGTCGACCGTGTCGTATCCATCGACTGAACTCATAAAATTAACCCTTTTCCCTATGAGCATCGAATGCTTACATCGAGACCAAAATCGTGATAGAGAAAAGGAGAAAGGAAAACAAAACAAGAAGAAGAGGAAGAACGAGTTCGACTCCAATGTTGGCTCAAGGAGAGGCGTTTCGGGTCAAGCTCCGGAGGAACGACGCGGACTTAGTGATTTCTCGGACGGGCTTGTCGGTGTACCGGATCAGGTTGTAGACCCATGCCCCGGAAATCGCCCCGACTATCGGTGCCACGATGTAGATCCACAGCTTGTGGTAATGGTGAGACACTATCGCCGGACCCAAGCTCCTAGCCGGGTTCATCGATGCTCCCGTTATTAGCCTAACCACCATCAGAAAAAAAAACCATAAATTAATCATCACGAAATCCTTAATTTATGCTGGAATTAATACTTTGTTTCTTATCAAAAAGAAAGGTTGATGGCCAATTATTAGGACAATTGATATCGATAATTCAGATAACTTTCTCTTTAAATTGATGGCCAAAATGTAATTTGAGAAAAAATCGAGGATGGCCTTTCGTTGAAGATGTAATTTATAATATTTAAATAAATTATTTGGAACAGCAACATCTTATGAGATAAAGCCCCGTGTCATGATGGATGTAGTCACTTATACCATTTATTTTACTTGGTAAAGGAAGTTACAAATTTTACACTATTTTACATTATAATATTTTATATGTCAAAATATCATAGGAAAGAGCTTGTTCTTTTGTGCCCTCAAATATAGTAATGTTATTGTTGAGAAGGTTTGCGCAATATAATAATTTAAATAATCATGGTCAAAATAATAATAATAATAATAATAATAATAATAATAATAATAATAATAATAATAATTCTGAGATGAGGATGAGATGATAAGGATATGAATAAGTCATTACCCTGCGAACAACACGTTGAGCAAGACGGTTGCACCAACAGCAAGACCGGCGAGTTCTCCTATCTGCACCAATCACAAAACATTAATTAACTCATGTTAACTTTAACCAATATTTAAAATGAATCCTTTTCCACATTCAATAATGTTCGATTTGCTTAGGATGATTTAAGGATGTCTATAACTTTCCAACCATCACCTCCTGCTTTTCAAAAAAAAAATTTATTGTAAGAATTTAAAAGTGGGTCACGATGCAATTACAAAACTCGAACATGACTCGTAAACACGAATAATCGATCATTGTAAGAATTCAAAAGTTTTCGTAAGATTTTCTTACTAATCTTATGCACTTTTATAAGATTTTCTTATTCAGCCTCTTCTTGCAGAGATTCCTCATTATATTCTACCTGTATAGGAATTTCCATTGAAATTTCCCTAATTATCAGCAAGTAATTCAAAGAAAGAAGCTAGAACTCACTGCTCTGTTGTCGGTGGGGACGCCTGAGACGATAAACATGAGGTAAAAAGTGATGATGAACTCAAAGGCTAATGCTTGCGCATCCGAACCGGCCGGTTGAGTCCCCACGAAATGGTCGAGCTTGCCGGGGAATAGCAACCGCAGCGTCCCGCACGCCAATGTCGATCCGGTAACTTGTGCCAAGATATAGAAAGGCAGCTACACGCCAAGAACAAAATGCAACCAAGAGGAAAATTTAGCATAGCAAAAACATATAAGAGAATCCTTCATTAATTACCTAAACTAATTGTCATGAGTCCCGTGCATGGAATTTGGATATGTTTCATTTTAGATTTTTTTTTTCCCAGAGCGTTTCGTAATAAGGTCACAGGGTAATATTATTGAAAAATCTGTTGGAAAAAAATGAAAATAAAATCAACTATCGATGACAGGGGTGTCAAGAACCAAACCAAACTGAACCGAAATTTCATATGGTTTCGGTTCGGTTCGGTTCGGTTCGGTTCGGTTTTGGTTAACTGAACCGAATCGGAATTCTTAATAAAAATTGAGCAATCTCTCTTCTTTATCATCTCTTCTTTACTTAAATTTTAATAAGCAAAGTAAAAATAGAAAACCAAAAAACTGTCCCAAATTGAACCAAACCAAACCACATTTTCGGTTCGGTTTGTATTCGGTTTAGGACGGTTTCAGTCCGGTTTGGTATAATTTCTTATTGGTTCAGTTTGGTTCGATTTTTCCAAAAAACTGAACCGAACCATTTACACCCCTAGTCGATGCCCTGCAAACATTATCTAGAGGACATTGTCTGAGGAAGTTTCTAGTGGCTATCATTCTAGAATAGAACAGACCTTCCTTTCTACTCGGTACTGAATAATAGATAAAACAGATACAACAAAATTATGTGAGAAAACACAGCAAAGGAAGGAAGGAGAGGAGAGAATTTCTTGTTTCGGTATATATGTTGGATTGTAGTTGGGGATTTTATATATAGGTAAATGAAAGAGGGATTGGTATAAAACAAATTAAACTAGCGAGTTCGATATATATAAATCAAGCCATTGTAAAATTATTACGAAAATCATTGTAAAATAATGATTTTCATGATTGTAAATATCTACAGATATCGATTCCAAATTGGTTGGCACTATGGTCCATCTATTTTAAGATGCAGATAGACAAAAATAGTTAGGAGCTTCGACTTTGGAAGAGATGGTCCGCACTTGTTTCCATGGGAACCTCTTGCAGGTGGCGAAAGCAATGGTGACGGCCGGGTTGAAATGGGCACCGGAGATGTGCCCGACCGAGTACACCAACACCATCACTGCCAGCCCCCACACCATCGATATCCCCGGGAGCGTCACCACCTTGTCGTTGTTCAAGTTCGTCGCCACCGCCCCACACCCCGCGAATATCAAGAAGTACGTCCCGAAGACCTCCGCGATCAGCTGCAACGTTTTGGAGAAATCCGGGATCAAACTCTTTCGTACCGAAAGGCTTAAATTCTGAGCACATTAGTCTAAGTTTGAGGAGTCTAGCTGCCATGGCAGTCTCCTCCATCACTAGGAGGCGCAGTGCACGATACGTGCACCTCAAAAGATATTCTTGATGAACGTTTTTATTACAGGTGAAAAAAGAGTCTCCGTGAGAAGAAAAGTAACCTTTTGAATGAAGGGAATAGTGAACAAAGTGCACTTCGTCTCTCGCTTGGCTCTGGAATCGTCTCCTATTTCCAAGACAATTTCATGGTCTCCATTGCTCCCACTGGTCTTGTCCGCCATCTTCTGCAAATTCCAGGGCGAGGAGCAGACGACAGCTTTCTAGGATTGACGAGCAGGGGGAGAGAAACCGCCGGTACGTGTTCGAAAGGTGTGGCGTTCGGAAGGAAGCAAGGCCCAGATTTATACTTGCAACTGAGAGAGATGGATATGGATAGAGATTGGGCATGACAGCTTGGATTCCTAAAAGGATCGGACTTCTGAGGTTGCTTTTTCGCTGACTAGGGACATCTAGAAGGTGTGATGTTGGAAAGGGATGATGACCTGGGAAGAGACCTGCAACTACCCATGTTGCCTGAGAATAAGAGCAGGCCAGTTGGATTTATAATTTGGGCAAATTCCTTGATCTGATACCTAGATGTTCTTGGCATTGTTGGCTTTTTTGGGATTGGACCTTGGTATGTTGCTTCACCTATCATTGAATGAGAGTCAATCTTGGGTTTAGGCCATAATTAGCCGGTGCTATTTTGTGACGAGGAAACTAGATGTTTGCTTTGTCTCAAAATAGAATCCATCTGGAAGATACACGTTTTGTGAATTTTCATATTAGACCTGACTCTACCTCTCATGATTTGCCACTTCGTTAGGTCTTCCTAGGTTAGCCTTGTTCATTTCACGTTGTGTTGATGAATCATCTAGGTCAGTGATTTCCATGCAAATTAAATGCAGATGTGAAGACGTTATCTGCATGCAAATTTGATTCACATACTTTTTTTGTACGTGTTTTTCTTTCTAAACCGGCAAAAGTGTTTAACGCCTTGAGTGATTAGTGACTTCTTTTTGCCATAACATATTGAATGTCTAATTGCATGGATGCGTTATCTTTGTTTAATAATTGAAGATGATACTAATGGTGTAAAATTTTGAAATAGGACTGAAAATTGGATTATCTAAATTAAAATTACTTTCATAATGAAAACTGAATTTTTAATGGTATTGACTCTTGATTTCAACTGCAAAAACTTTTATTTCCATAAGGTGATCCTATAATATTAGAAACATTGAGTTCTATTCGAGAATTCAATTGTAACTCAGTGCGAAGCATGTAATATATATGTTAATTAGTTCAAAAGTATAGACGGTCTCCATAATTATAGTCTCGTTAAATTTTTTCCTAAATAATGCCACTTTTTTTTTGTCAAATAGTATTCTGAATGCGACTTTTCAAGTAATCAAACATGGAAATTGTCGCAATTTGCTCAATTCACTTTAAATAAATATTTTAAATAAAATACGTCATTCTCAAATATTGAACAAATTATAAATATTTTAACAAATACGATATATTAGAAAAATCATGACCGGCACTTCCTTGACCTCAAAACCTATATCTTAAACAAATTAAATGGAAATTGGAAAATGATTATGTTTTAAGGACCATGATCATGACAACACTAAAAGGACCATAATCATTCTATCAATAAAAAATCGGTACAAATACCTTTATTTAAAAAATTCAGCCATATGAAATTCAAAATTCTTCTAAAACCTATGTCCATGATATTAATTTGATTAATTGAAGTCACTAGCTTTCCGCAAGCACAAGAATCGAGTCAACGGAACATCAGACTAAAAGGTTATGTCCAGTCAAAATTAGGTCAAATTTGTAAAAAATTCACACAATTATATTTTTCCCACTTTGACGAATTGAAAACGCCATTATGGACTTTCCATACATGTAATAATTGAGTAATGGGATGTCAAATGAAAATATTTTACTCGGTCAAAATTTGGCTGAATTTATATAAAAATCACATCAAACTTTTCAAAAAATTTCTCAAGTTGATGAATTGAAGCCATCAACAGACTCATCAAATGGGTATGTTGGGCCAAAAATGGTGCATTCGACTCAAATTGACTTCCTCAATTTTCATTGACAACATAAATTTAGTGACTTATACCCGATCAGAATCAGTTTTTCTACTTAAATTATTGCGGGCAACTCCATAGATCAATTTGTACCAAGGCTGGTCGGGGACCAGGCTTTGGACCGGGGCATGAACCTAACTGTGAGGCGAATCTTGCTGGATCTTACCCGACTAGTAATGCCCTCGCCCTTGTTTGCTCTGGTAAATCGATATCCTTCCAAGTATCGACTGGCCACGGTGGCCGTCTCCTTCAAAACTAACGCCAAGGATCTTTTCAGATCCGAGAACCACACCCACAACCAAAACACCGTGACCAAGAACAACCCAAAACTCCACCGCGCATTCGAGAGGTTTTGCAAGCGATGTAGCTCTCTCGAAACTCGTCTCCGACTCTGGATGAGACCGAGTCATCGAGCGAGTTTGTGCAGTGCAAATCCTGCAATGTGGAGCACGTCGCGCACCAGCCTGGTTTTGCAAGTAAGATCCAGCAAGATTGTGACTGAACCTGGCCATCTCGGTAGTTGCCCCCGTGGCTCTGGATTCGCTGATGTCCTCTTGGTCACCACTGAGCAGGTCCCGACGAAGTGTTGATGCCATTGCCAACTCACTAGTTCGTCTTGGTAAGCATTGCGTTTTGCTCAGTTCACTGGATTCGTTGCTGATTTTGCCGTGGTTTTAACTTTGAGTTTTCCTCTCCTTTTGCCGTGATCTCCTTTGAATTAGGGAATTTAAGAAGAGATGATCATTGAAATTACCCATCCGTCGTGTGCGCAGTCGAAGATACGTTCTTCGTCCTCCTACAATGTACTCAAAGACCATTGGCTCTTGTCTCGAAACTGTAGAGGAGATCGCTCACGACATAACAGTCCTCCATTCCACGACAGAAGAGAAATGTTTCTATCTTTACGTGTGCATGACATTATCATCAAGAACATTTATGGACTACTGTTAATATGTTTGTGTAAAGAACTCATAAGATGTTTCCCAAGAGTTTATCCAGAGAACTTTTTTGAGATTTCATGGAGCAAAATGAAAACATTTGCCAAATTACGGAGCTGCATTGTGGTTAAGTCAAAATGACTTCAAACCTTTAAATTGAACGCAGCCTGAGCCAAACCAAATTTACTATCAATTCTGAAAGGCCTTTCGAAAGACGCCATTCATCAATCGAAACCCACCCCATTTCATTTCGACACCACTTGGTTTGGTGACAAATTGTCTCGTTAGACCGAATAAAACCACTTGCGTTTGCTTGTTAAAGCATGTCGAATGCATTTGATCTTTCATGCAATCTCATGCTTCACTAAAAGAAATTATTCTAAGTACAAATTGCAATACGTCAGATTGTGGGCGGCAACACATGGCTTGGTTCAGTTCTATAATTTGATTCGGTTTGCTTTCTCACATTTTCTCCCAACCTAATCATGGGTTCAGAATCACGAAGATGGCACAAGTGCAAGGAGTCGGAAAGAGAAGATCTTATGAGAATAGAAGAACCTGAGGAACTAGATTCTGAATTAGAATTGAAACAGACAAAGATGATAGGGAGAATGCAACAAATTTTATCTTGATGCATGCTGACTTTCATAGAGGAAGGAACCTTCCAGTTGAAAGGTCCATCGATGATGTTGGAACCAAGCCTAGCTCAAAGTTAGAGACATTTAGAAGATGTCCCATGATCAAAGTCCACATTGCTCAAGTGTTGAAATAGAAATGTCGGTGCCGAGAGTAGGGCAGAGGATGACTGTCGCTTCATAGACATAAGAGTCACATCCGAGTGCGACAAGTCCAGAACCGTACTTAGCTATAACTCTAGACCATCTCATATCAACTTAAACTAGTGCACGGCTCGCCACAATATCCTACCTATCTGAATTATCTCCAAGGTCTTGAATGATTAGACATTTTGCAGTTTTTGAACTTCAAGGATTATAATCCCGAAACATTAATAGGATGAACTTTCATACCGGCAAAGGAGTATTGACAATTTATCTCCCAATGCCAGAGCAAGTGAAAGAAACATTAGGGCAGATGTAGTTTACACAGGATCAGAGGAGCAGGACAGGATCGATGAAATTGACATATTGAAAATATGGAAGTTGAAAATATGGAATTTGCACTCTAGGATAAGAGACAAGTCCTAACATAGCAGTGAACTTGTCCTAATTGCCGAACTACCCTGTGACGAAGCACTCACGCTGGACCTGTAATGGAGTTCATTCCAACGTACATAGTCAACAGATAGCGCACACCCCACAGAGAGAGAGAGAGAGAGAGAGAGAGAGAGAGAGAGAGAGAGAGACCCTCCATGAGAGGGAAAGAGTATATGACCCGAAAACTTATGTGTGAGAGACATCAATATGGAACTTTGTAAAGATGCCTTGAGATAGCATGATAGCAAGCCTAAAGACAAAACAAGGATGTAGGTATGGATAAACAACCAAGCAATGGATGGATCAGCCACCCAATGAGACAGTCATGGTTAAGTTTTCAAGTTCCAAAAAAAGCAAAGTAGGATCTAAAACTGTGATATTGCGACAAATGGCGATAGATCCTGATGATTTCTTCTATCAAATATAAATCATAATTACTAGTGTGTTACATTCAGAGATCAATCACATTACTCAATGAAGTGATCAATCACATTACTCAATGAAGCACTATTATACTTATTAGAACCATAATCCTACCAAAGAGAAATTTGACTTGATACTAACAAGGACTGACAAGACAGACATAATTTTGCTGCAACTAACAAAACTGATGACTTCATCAATTTCATATCAGGTGGCTTTGACATTCTGATCACAAGCACAAATCAAGATTCAGAATAAGATAACAAGAAAGACGGCTTAAGGGCACACTCCCTAGATTCAAACTTCATACTCTGCAAGTTATCCAAATAGTTATCCAAATACAGAATCGAAGCCAAAAAATGAACACCTCTCCCTCCCTATTTGGTATTCGCCACCTGCCCGTAAACAACTCAGATTCCTCAAAAAAAGACAGCTCAATCCCAAATAAACAAACTAGCTGCACCATATCCCCCAGCTTGTACCTGATCAAACATCATATGGTGAAAGCAGATGGCGTCTAGAACAGCATACTTATGCAAAAGAAAATCTCTACTCGACACCATTAACCCGAGTATAGCCTATATGATAAACAAATTGAAGGCTGAATGATAATGCCAGAAACTCCAAATTCCACTCATAACCACGACAAGCTCGATTCCATGCAATCTAAACATTAGAAAACACCCGTAATGCATACATGGACTCGACCCTTTTAGTCGAAGCACTACCGCCTAGGAGAAAATGCTCAAGACATTATCAACCCGAAACAGATCCAACACTTAAACATTAACAGTAGTAACACATTTCAAAATCGAATGAGATGGCCAAGCTCCAAATTAAGCTTACAGCCCGAATCCAGGCTCACCTCATTCATCGTTCTCTCAATCCTTTATCGAAAACAGAGGGATAAAAAATCGAAAGTTACCCTGACACAACACCGATTCTCAAGCTGACTGGAATCAGAACCTGAGCTTGGTGAAGAACCACCTGTTCTTGCCGGTCTTGAACCTCTCCTCGAGCCTCTTCTTGGTCTCCTTGGCGGCGGTGACCTTCTTGTCCTTGCTCTGCAGGGAGTCGACGGCGACGGCGTCCTTGAGGTCGACGTCGAGGGTGTAACGGGTGGGCATCAGGTGCCGGTAGTTGACAAGCTTCACGAACGCCTTGACCCGCGACTTCTTGGCCGTCTTCTTGGCAGAGTCCTTCTTGATGACCTTGCTCGGGTACTTCTTGATCCCGGCGACGAGGGAGTGGCCGTAGGGGCGGTCCCGGGTGCCGTCGTCGAAGTTGCGGACGATGACGGCCTTCCGGCCGGCGTAGCGGCCCTGGAGCAGGATCACCGCCTTCCCGGGCTTGAGGAATTTCACCATCTTTGCCGGTTCTCTCCCTGAAATCTCTGCAGGGGTTTTTCTCACCTTCGGCTAGGGTTTTCTGTGGCGGCCGGCGAGAGGGGAGAAGGAGGGAGAAAACCCTAGAAAATTTGAAAGGCACATATAGCGCAAAAAAATAAGAATAATAATTTTGAAAATTTTATTTTTAAAATGTAATTTTACCTGAAATTAGCATATTTTTAAGTTCCAATGTATCTGTTGCAATTTTGTTGAATTAACTCAATTGATAAATAATTCGTATTTGAGTTCGATTCATTGCAACCTGAATTGATTTTATAAGATGGATAACCTAATTACAAATGTGACTTATATTGGTATATTTTATTTAAATTAAAAAAAGGTTATCCATTAAGGTAAATGCATCAAAAGTGAGGGCGCGTATAGTAATCATTCTGTTTCTGTTTTTGAAATAGATTTTTATTTCATACTTATTTCTAGAATAAAAATCTGTTTGGTAAAAAATTTTACATTTTATTTATAGAGCAAAAAATTTATTCTAGAAATAGATTTAGAATAAAAATTAGAAATAAAAAATTTTTACTTTTCTATTTCTGGAATAGAAATCAGAAATTGTTTTTCTCTTTCTTTTTCTCACCTAAAGAAATTTTTTGTCATCTACCACTCACCATCACCACCGCCCACCGTCGCCCACTGTCGCCACCGCCACCGTCGATTGTTGCCAATTGCCCCCGCCGCCACCGTTGTCAGTTGCCGCCAATCGCTGCCGCCATCGCCCCTCCCATTACCGCCACTACTTGGGAAAGTGAAGTTTTTTTTTTATTATTATCAAACGAATTTCTATTCCAATAATAGAAATTTTTTGTCGTTATTAAACACATTTTTTGGATTAGAAATTCATCTAAAAATAGAAATAGAAAAATCTATTTATCTTTCAGAAATTAATTTCTAGCCAGAAATGTTATCATATTTATGTCTTTTTTTTTTATAGTTCAACAACTATTTTTTTTATTAAGTATTCAAACATTTCAAAATTCAACCAATGCAATAACTTCAAATCCACAGATGGAAAATGTTGAATTGGAGACTAATGTTGGTAAATAATCAATAATCATCCACATTTACATCCGATGGAGATTTATGAGATGATAGCACATCAAAAAAGGTACATTACATGGTTAAGATTGTCTAAGTTAATATTTTTTCTCCCTTCTAATCACCCAAATGAAAATGAAAATGATTTATCTTTTCTTAATAAGCGAGTTACGTTAGCAATTAGGCTAAACTTACATAAATAAGTTCCGTCAGTAAATCGCATGATATGACAATTTATTTAACGATAGCCTTGAGGGTAAGCATGAATGCCAAGTAGAACCAAGAATTGGACCGGACTGACCTTAAAAACTGATCCAATTCTCAATTCTTGGTCACTTAGGTCTAGTTGCCAAGTTGGAACCAAATTAAATCAAGAACAGAAAAACCAAAAAACCAGGCTAGGAAGTAGAGAATTGAAGAACCAGTAACCCTATTCTCTCTTTTTACTCTTTTTATCTTATTTGTAGCCGCCTCTCCCTCTCAGCATTTTGTTTCTATTCTCTCTCTCTCTCTAACTTTTCTCTCTACAAGCCAAAAACTATCGCATCTAAGGAAAAATGGAAATTCTCTCTCAATCCATGAATTCTTGAAGTTTCTTGACCATTGATCGATTCTAAAATTCATCATCTCCGGTCATTAGGGTCCACTGCAACTTCCTTTCTA
The DNA here is from genome assembly GCA_014858505.1 of Corymbia citriodora subsp. variegata. Classification (NCBI taxonomy): domain Eukaryota; kingdom Viridiplantae; phylum Streptophyta; class Magnoliopsida; order Myrtales; family Myrtaceae; genus Corymbia; species Corymbia citriodora. Next base: position 29,544,875 of record CM026414.1, on the reverse strand, counting down.
GTGACAAACACCTTCAAAACCTTATTGTTCTATATTCGCTTTTAGGATTAATTCCAAAATATACGAAGACATGTTTCCAATTTTAAAAATTGAGAACCGATCCCAATGAGTTAGGTTTTAGATGAAATATAAATAGGTTTCGAGCTTACTCATTTTTAAAAACTAAATTTGAATTCGACCAAAAAAATGTAAATCTAAAAAGTTGAAGTTTTTGATAGGCGGAAAAGGAAATTTATCATAATGGATTATGAAATGAATATATATTGGATTATCTATTCATCCTATCTATTACCAACATACTAGATAATAATTTTTTGGTTTGAACTACAAACCGCTATATATAAACCACTATATATCATCATTTATTTTTAAAAATAAGTCATTTTTTTTTGCATTACTATAATAAAATTGTAAGATGATATTTTCATGATTTTACACCGCTTGTTATAAGTAAGAAAAGCTTACATATTATGAAGGACCATATGATAATAACTCAATTTTGTTACAAACATGCTATTTGACAAGAAATCACAATAAAATTGGTCATATCTATTCATTAATATGAATTAAAAATTTATAGTTCTGGCATATATAATTTGTGACTTATGACATCACTAAATTGACCAAAGAAATATATTAAATTAAAATAGCCTAAAGATACGATTATCATTGATGTAGTTTAATGAAATATATTAAATTAAACTAACGTTCTTTTAATTAATTTATTTTCTTTTTAAGGACCTTTTTGGAAGGGAAAACATTTAACGTGAACTGCGGTCGGAGTGTCTACCCTAAAGCTTCCAGCGCCGCCGTTCGCCATAGCATCGCCGGAGAACGGGACGATGAGCAACTCGCAAGCCCTCCACCGCGATTCCGACGACGACGACGACCAGGGCGAGTTCTTCCTCGATGATTCCGACATCATCCACGAAGTCACTGTCGACGACGAAGGTTCATCTTCTTCATCATCTTCATCATCATCATCTCTCTCGCTTTTAAGTACCTCAGAAGGTTTCCATACACGCGCAGCTCAGTTGGAGCGTCTCTGCATATGAAAGGGCGTTGAGGGTGTCTTTAATTTCTTTACTTTGGTTCCATCCTCGTTCGGTTTTGTATATGGGTCTGGTAGAGTTTCTGGGTCCTTCGTATCTCTGACTCCTCCGTTGTGTTTGCAGATCTTCCGGACGTCGACGATGAGGCAGATGAGGCCGGTAGGACTAACGCAGTGGTTTTCTTCGTTTTCGTTTATCTGGGTTTCGTGAATTCATTAGGTTCAGGGGTTATTACGAGTGGGCGAATTCAGCGACCTCTGTGCAGTATAATTTGGGAGTTTATGGTCGTTTTTACTGTCGAATTTTTAACGGCTGATCGGCTCTGTCTTAAATTTCAGAGGAAGCGGATGACTCTTTGCACATATTCACAGGCCATAATGGTAACTTTCTTGTTCTTGTTCGTCTTTGAGCACAATTTTCTATGCTTAAAATCCTGCTGGACACGGTTGTCATGCTAGTCTAGGTTATAGTGGGAGTATTAGATTCCATCTTTGGGGCCAATGTCTGTCTTTCAGCTGATTATGCCATTACGGCCATCTTTGAATTGGTTCAAGAACGCAACCAGCAATCTAGATAAGGAATATGTACTCTTTATGTGTAAAAAAAACTGCAGTTTTTGTTCCACTGACATACAGACTGATCGGAGTTGCAGAATAGGTCAATCAATTGAGAGGAGGGGATAAAATACTAGTGCTTCTTGTGTTTCCTAAAGGTGTTCTTGAGTGAAAGTGCAAACTCTTAGTGAAACAATTGATCCCCCTGTTGAGTAGTGATGCATCATGGTCATGATCGAGAGTTGTATTGTAATTACAAATGATGATGATGTAGGTTTGAGTCAACATTACTCTTGAATCTTCATTGGGTGTTCTATAACAAAAGCAGAATTTAAGCGTGTGGTTGTTCAAAGTCTTTGAGAAAAGCTTATAGCATCGGAGAGATGACAGAGAATGGTCTGATAAAATTCTCCTGTTGTATAGGTGTCAAACTCGTGATTGATCAATTGAGTTTTATCATCCTTTCCTGTTCAAACAGATGGCCAGCTCTACTAAAGGGGGTCTGTAGCCTCTGCAATGAGTTGTTCTTTTACCATTTTGTTCTTACTGGAATCACAAAACGACTTGGAAAATTGGAATGCAACCATTTAATTCTTTATAATTGTGGTTGTGATGGATATTAGTTGGACCTTTGACTGATGTGTAATCTGAAATCTCAGCTTTTTGTGAAAATATGTCTGCATTTTATAGATCAGTGTTCATGGGAATACTCGGTTCAAGAAACACGCCATACCTTATAGAAGTATTTTTTGACTTGTCTATTCTCTTTCTCATATGCAGGGGAACTGTACACCGTTGCTTGCAGTCCCACAGATGCAACACTAGTGGCAACTGGGGGTGGAGATGATAAAGGGTTTCTGTGGAGGATAGGTCATGGAGATTGGGCAGTTGAGCTCCAAGGCATGTGCATGAGCCACTAGTTACTTCCTATTGCATAGAGACCCATATTGTTGATATTTTACTAGTTATTTATGCTCATGCAGGCACAAATATGTTTGCTAGAAGACCCTAATCTTCTAGAGTTCCTGCAGGTCATAAGGATTCCGTCTCTAGTTTAGCATTTAGTCTGGATGGGCAGCTGCTTGCAACTGGAAGCCTAGATGGAGTTATACAGATTTGGGATGTTCCATCTGGAAATCTTAAAGGCACCCTTGATGGACCTGGAGGGGGCATAGAGGTGAAAATTTGAATCGATGAGATTATGCTGCCTTGACATTTCATTTTCTTAAAAAAGTTGGTGATGAGCTGTGTGATTACTCAGTGGATCAGGTGGCATCCCAAGGGACACATAATATTAGCAGGTTCAGAGGATTCCACTGTTTGGATGTGGAATGCTGACAAGAATGCCTTCTTGAATATGTTTTCAGGGCATGGTAACAGCGTGACTTGTGGGGATTTTACTCCTGATGGTACTTATCTAGTCTCTTAGCTGTTGTCTGCTACTAAAGCCCCCCCTTTTTTTTTTTAATCATTGTCAACACTATAGCCTCTCTTTGCCAGGTAAAACAATATGTACCGGCTCGGATGATGCAACATTGAGAATTTGGAACCCAAAGAGTGGGGAAAACATTCATGTTGTAAAAGGTAATCTTCAACCCTTGGTTAATCTTGTTTGTTGAAGTATTATTTACAGAGGTAATACCAGTTGAGTCACCAGCTTGGAAGTAGCGTCCTAAGAAAGTAGTTGGTGAGGTGATATCTTAGAAATCCAGGAGATGATAAACTACTATTCTTGATAATGCGTCCTAACATTTGATCAAAGCATGTTTTGAAAAATGTGTTAATTGAGAAGAAAAGTTGATGAGCTAGTGTCTTGATTACATAGCCAGAAAGGCCTTGCATTCTTCTAAAAGATGAACATCACATGTGCCAGTACTTTTCTAGATGTGGTAAAATTCAACTTAATGAGATGTTATAAAGATCCTATTCTTACCTCTTGTCGCACTAGAATTGCTTGGATTTTTAGGATCCTTAGGACTCTATTTTGAGACATATAGTCATTTCTGCTTCGATTGCAATTTTATTAGCTTTATGGCACAGTGTTGGGTTGCTAGACGATAGACTAGCATGAGATCATAGTGAAAGAAGCTCAATCTAAGATTGTCACGAATAAAATATCCAATCCAAAAGCTGAAACTAATAGGTGGAGGAACATAACTTAAATATAAGGCCCATATAAACCACATTGACAAGTGCTGTGAGATACTTTGAAATTCCTTTTCACACGGAAACCAGACTGAGAACGGCAAGTATAATGGATGAACAGGGGCCCACACTTGTGACATAAATTGAGACGGAACCTAGCTCCAATACTAGGTTGGAAAATCCAATTTAAATACTTTTAGTAATAGGTGGAGGGAGATAACATCAATATCATGCCCATATAAACTTCATAGATAAACGAAATGGGATACTTTAACAATCACATTTAGGCTATTTCTTTTTCTTTGTTTGTTTGTCTAGAATCTGGGCAATCCACCCACTAGGAGAAAGCTCAGTTTTTCTGTCCTTTTCTGTTCAATTGGGATGACCTTCAGTGGTCTTGACATACTTGAAACTGTTTTTAATCCTCATATCTGAATGTCAGTAGTTTGAGAGTTCAACCAATTAGGAGTGTTTTAGGTCCATTGCTGGTCTTAGGAATAATTTACACTCACCATTAGATTATTAACATGTGGAAGAATTTCGTTCATTAAACTAACTCCAAACACACTTATCACTTATCCGATGGCGAGTGTAAAAATCTTTTCTACATTGATGGTGGACCAACAATAATCCCAATCTCTATGGTTTCTCTTACTCCCTTTTTTCATAGAATCATTATAATCTTTCTTACATAATGAAAATAATTTTCTATATCAACAAAAAGCACTTACAGTGGAAATGAGTAATATATATTTTAAAGATGTTGTATCTGAGGTCATACAGGTGTGTGTAGCCTTTACTATTCCATCCAAAATACTTGACATCTAATGTGTTCTCTTTAGGTCATCCATATCATGCCGAAGGACTAACAAGCATGGCATTAAGCTCTGATTCAAGTCTTGCTATTACTGGTGCCAAAGATGGATCTGTTCGCATTGTCAATATATCAAGCGGAAGGGTTGGATCTTGCTTCTCTTCTTCTTCTCCTTCTTCTGCTTCTATCATTCTTTTCCTAATTTTTCCCTTTCCATTTATGTCATTCTATCTCGAAGCATACATTGGTGTCAATGAAAAAGTAGGAGAGAAATTAAGTATAACAGGAATTACTTCTTGTAGAATTATGGAGAGGGATTAGATGGGTTCTGTAAGGATAAGTCATTATGTTTTAATAAAATCAGGCTGGAATGCGATGGCAGCATGGATGAAGTTTTGAATTTAAATTTGATATTGCGGTTTTAGATTTGTTGACTGTGTCTTCTGAAGATGGCTCATCTCAGACAAATTATTTGTTCTTGTGATGAAATAGCTTATTACTCAGTTAGTTATATCCATCCATCATGTCTTCTCCCTTGCAAATGTGTATGGTTAGGTTCTGGTGCTGCTTATGCTGTGGCTGAATTTTGGTGCTTTTGTTGTCTGATGACATATTTATGCTGCTGATTTCAACAGGTTGTGAGTTCTCTGGATGCTCACACAGATTCTGTCGAATGTGTGGGACTGGCACAAAGGTATCACCTTGTTAACAAATTATTTGACTAAAACATAGATTAGGAGGATAGATCTATATCTGCTAGTCATGGTCTTCACGAAAATATCTATAGCTCAATGGTGTCAGTGGATCCCATGTAGTTTGCAAAGTAGACTATGATAGACTTCAAGCGAAACACTATAAACGGCAGGATCAGAGAAATGTAAAATGGAAGATTCAAGTAAAAGCTGGAAATACATTCTGAGAGTTATAATTGTAATAATCAGTCCCATTTGATTCTCTAATAATTGAAAATGCTTATTAGGCAACAAAAGATAAGCACAGACTAGAAGCATGAGATTATAGAATAGATATGAAATAATGCAGGGAGTTTGCCTTGGAAGAAGGTAGTGAAAGTAGGTGTGATGTGATAAGAGGATGATAAATTAGTTAAAGTCATTTTATGTTGTATGTTATAATGAAAATGGATGATCAATTTCATCGAAGGGTATACATGCACATATTCTTCCTTGTGAATAACAATATACAAAACTGGGTAAATACATTCATGAGGAGCGGATAAAGAAGGAAGATGCAGTGCTTTTTAAACCAAAATAAATAGTAATTAGTTGCTTAGAACATTGATCTATTATTGGCGGTCAAAATAATGTGGGAAGGCAAGTGAAAAGTGAGGTCTCGGAGTCTTGGTTCTACCAAAATTAAGCAAGAGAATGCTCAATTTTTTTTTTCATCAAAGAAAAGTATTTGCTTATATTCCTTCCACTGGCATGCATGTTGAATTCTAAATCACTTCAAACTGATGCTTGAGATTATTAGAAATCGATCTGTATGAAATTCAGCAGATTTTTTTTATGCTTTACAAACTCCTTTGGCAGCTCCCCGTGGGCTGCAACTGGAAGCTTGGATCAGAAGCTCATTATATGGGATCTCCAGCATTCTTCTCCCCGCGCCACCTGTGATCACGAGGTGTTTGCTCATGTTTCCCTTTGCCTCAACTTTACTGATTGAATCTGTTCATCCGGATTGGATTTTCATATAGCTGTCTTCTGCTCTTAAAATTCTGCATTGCTTCATTTGTGATGGACTTCTGGCTTGTTTGGCATCTATTATCTCCAGGATGGACTGACTTGCTTGACATGGGTCGGTGCATCAAGATTTTTGGCTACGGGATGTGTCGATGGCAAAGTACGAATGTGGGATAGCCTTTCCGGCGATTGCGTAAGAATATTTAACGGGCATTCCGATGCTATTCAGTCCCTATCGGTGTCTGCTAATGAGGAGTTCCTTGTTTCTGTTTCTATTGATGGAACTGCCAGGGTTTTTGAGATTGCAGAGTTTCACTGAGGATAACACCAATGATGCACGATATTGTTGTCTGTACATTTTCTGTACTCTATAACTATGAATCTTTTCTTTTTCTTTTTCTTTTTTAGGCCCCTGCAAATTATTATCAGCATATTATCTTTTGGAAACGGAAATAAATAGCAAATACATACGTAATATACTACTTAACAAGATGAGAGTATTTGTTTCATGGTTTGATTTAGTTAGATCAATTTACATTTTTTTTGGGGTCTCGTTCAATTCTGACTTGATTGAAAACATTCAATTGCCCTGATGGAGTGCAATGGCTTTGGAGTTATATTTTGCCTTCTGTTTTCTTTCCCACCTAAGAAAAACGAAAGTTTAATGGATTTAGGTTACGTTTGGCAGTATGAATAGAATAGGACCAAGTACTTGTTTTCAATCTAAGACATGATAAAATCAAATAAAAGGAATATTTTTAGATATTCCATGAGGGAGATGAAATAACTATGAATGAAACTTCTTATATCCCTAGCTTAATTTTTTATCAACAAAAATTTCAAATTGGTACATTTATGATAAATTTACAATTATTAGATTAATATCATGAAAAAAACACAAACTACAAATGAAAGGTAAAATTTCAAATCAGTACATTTATCAGTTGTCACGTGTTATTTAATTAAGCAATTTAATGATAAAATTTAATGAAAATTAACGGAGAGTAAATTTCTCATAAGTATATTGGTTTGAGAGTTTTGGTGGTCAAAAAATTAGTTCAGGGGTAAATTTATCACATATGTATTAGTTTAGGGTTTTTTGTGGTATTAGCCTTAATTTGAATTCTAATATAAAAAAAAATTCAATATAGCAAAAAAAAATTTCGTTTTTATTCATTCATATTTTTATTTATATATTTGTATTTCTCTCTCTCCTATAATATATATTCTACATATATTTAGTATTTGTATTTATTACATATCTTTAGTTTTTAAGTATTTTAGGTATATTAGTATATTTTATTATTTAATAATAATTTATTAATGAATGATGGAAGGGAATAAAAAAGCAAAGAAATAAAATAAAGAGAGGGAAAAATAATAAAAGATAGTTAAAATGAAAATGAAGTAGGTGAGAGAGTTAAAGGTGAATGATTATGTTTTCTCTCTCCAAATAAATGCAGCATTCCCCAGCTAATTTACTTCGTCGATGTTGTCATAACCCATTTACATTTCTCATCGTAGATGAACCTATGTCCCGGGAATATTGCAATAGACTCCTTTAATGGTTAAGATTTAGATTGTATAATAATTGTGGATTTACTGATGGAGTTTTTTCTTCTCTTTGTGCAATCTACATCTTGCATCACTTTTTGACGGCAAATAATACCTACACACTGGAAACAGTTTGCACTGGATGAATTTCGATGTTCTTGGCTTGCCATACATGACCGCTTTTGAAGAATCGATCGTTCTCGTCGAACAGAAATTCCAGCTCAACATTCTAAGTATGAATTGTTCTCTGTATGTGGAGTAGACGAAGAATCTTCAGCCAAATACCCCTGGCAAGGGGCACTCAACAAAGAAATGACCCCTTGACTCATCAGTGTCTCTACACGGGAATCATCATGGATCGACTGAAGCATTCCATGAAGAGTGCTTAGGCATATTGAAGGGAAACCAAAGTGACTCCATTTTAGTCGATCTCTTTTGAACTTTCAGCTCATTCCATGCACTGTCAACAAAGAATGCCCCATCTCTAGCTGGAATCCAAACAGCCCGATCAGTAGCATCATTAGGAAATTGGACACCACGGACAGCAGATTGGACAATCACAAATCCTCAGACATCGCGCTTGGTCTATGTTTTAGATGACAGCACAGCTGCTTTTGTCATCGTCAGCCAGATATACAGAAAAGATGCAAGCCATGTTTAAGTGGGCAAGCCTCTTTAAACCCAAGCCACCTTCTTTCCTAGGAATACAAACTGTCTCCCAACTAAATCTGGCCCTTCAAGTATGAGTGGCCCTTTCCAAAGTAAGGAAATACATTTCTGCTCAACTTCCATGATCATTTTCCTGAAAAGTAAAAAATTACATCAGTAATTGGATATGCTTAGCAATACTGAAGAATTTGAATGGAGCCTTTACGGTGAGTTTTTATTTAATGAATTTTTCCTTTTCTTATAACTCTACCCACACCAATATTGTCGTTTTCCTATTTTGCCTTCACTAAATCATCCAACTTCAATTATACCCTCGTGTCACACATGCACTCTCTCCTCCACTCTCTTCTCTGCCTTGCCTCCACTGCGCCGCCGCTTGACCCCAACATCTCCGGCAAGTACAATGCCGGACTCCACGACCGACCGCCGCCACGCGTTCCACTTCAGAATTCAGATTAACCCAGCAAAACTCAGTAGTCCGAGAGCCCGCCTCTACTCTTTGGCCGTCAACGACGCAGTCAACCTCAATCCGGCATCTAGCCAGCCCAAGATCCGAGATCTAGGGCTTGGGCCACCCTAGATCCAGGCTTGGGGCTCTGGCGAAGCGCTGCCGAGTACGAGACTCGAGGCTAGCAAAATCGACAGTGGCGGCAAGCAAAGCAGAGGGAGAGTACCGGTAGAGATGGGAAGAAAGAGAAGGGCTCAACGTCGCAACCCAACTTCGGTTAACGCCATATGGGGCCTCGCCAGAGGTGGCGGAGGATTGGCTGGCGGTGCCTGTGTCCGGTGGTCGGGGTTGGTGGTTGACTGGCGGTCATGCACAGTGCAGGCTGCAGGCGGGAGCTGGTCGTGGTGGAAACGAAGCTGCAAGTGAAGCAGAGAGAAAAGCTGCCAGCAACTACAGAGACTAAATTTAACTTAGCTTAGATTTTAAATGAAGTGAATAATATCCTAATAAAATGTAATTTTATCACATAAATGTATTAGGCATTACTTTATGGAATACTTATTTCCTTATTCATAACTTATATTGTATGTTTCTACTTCACTCTAATTTTTTTGTGGCCGATGTTTCTACTTTACTTTTCATCTATTAATATTCTTTTATCTTGAAGGGAAGTGAATTTATTTTTTAAGTATAATATCAATCACGTAGTGAAAGAAAATATATTTCTTCAAGTTAATAAATATTATTACATGTTCTGGTTTTTTAATTTTTTAAATTATGTATTGTTAATCTTCTTATAATTTTTTCTAATGTAATTTTCAGATCAAGTAAATAGCAAAATGAAATGTATATGCTTCAAATATATCTACCTTTTGCATGTACTATTTAGGTAATTGCATTATTTACTATAATTAATAATATTTGCAATATCCTACATTATCAATACTTTTGACGTAATTACGTACATTTCTCCTTTACTTTAACTTTAGATTAAATCAATAATGTCATTATTATGAGTTATATTCAACCCTAAAAATAACCCAATTATATCAATCGTGATATAAATATCCTAAACTTTGTTTTTGCATTATCAAAAACCCTAAATTTGCCCACTAACACAAATGTTTCAAACTTTTTGTTTATCTCATGGCAAAGCTTACAGTTATGCATATGTGACACATATACTCGAGATTTCAACTTTATCTAGCCATATTTATATAAATTCAAGATTTTTTATGGCAAAAAAAAATCGGAATCGGAATATTTATGTCACAATGAGCAATTTTAGAGTTTTAAGTGGCATAAAAAAAGTTCAGATATTTTTGTCAAAGTGGTCATTGTTTAGGGTATTTTTATGATATTAACCCTATTCAAAATAATGTAGCACAACGTTTTTTCAAGTATTTACTCTTCATGCATCTTCTTCAAATTTCAAATAAAAGAAGAAAACCTTTTAGATTATACAAGTTATTCTACTATGATGAACTTCATTCAAAGTAACATGCATTTTAAAATATTTTCAGATAATTTACTTCTATTTAAAATCAAAATAGATAAAAAATAATGGTGAACAAAGAATTAACTAGGTAAAGTTTTATTAGTTGAATAAGGACGACATGGCAAAACAATGCTTATTTTCACTATATATAACAAATAATAGATAAAACATATAATAACCGGTTATTTTCACTCTTTTCAAAATAGGGTGGGGGTATTTCCACCCCCATACAACTAAATTTATTAATTTTCCCTAAAGAGACAAAACTACCCTTAATCATTCAATTGGAATGTAAAGTAGTGATCCCAAGTTTATTCACTTTCTTTTTTTTCTTAGTATTTTCCATTTCAATGTACTAGCTGTCAAAATTGAGAATATTATATATTTTGCGGTTTTTTTGGTTCAATTTACAAATGAATATTACCATGCATATCAAAAGGACTATATCTTTTTATATCTTAGATTTTACCTCTTCATATATTAGCTTTCTCACCATGAAAAATTTCATGAAACATAATTTTCTTTTTCGATATTTTCGAGTGATTTATGGATTCATTGCTGAGTAGAGTCGAAAAAAATTTGAACATGAACAACATTTCAACATAGTGCGACGTGGCTAAACCTTTTATTTTTCTTGTGCATATTGTTACCAAACTTGTCTTATCAAATGTCTTTCATGCAAACATAATAGGACGACTAGATGAAAAAAAAAAAAACTCTTTAAAGATTTTCAAAATAAAATCACAATTACATACCTAAGACAAAGTTTAACAAGATAAAATTTAACTGAATAAAAAATTCACATAAAATAAGAAAAAAAAGAGATGTTAGTTGAATTTCACTCATTTTGGATCAAGAAAAAGTAATATGATCAATTTACTATTTAAAAAAAAAACTAAGGCACCTCACAATTCATTACTGTTTTACGTTATTGTTCTTAGTGAATTTTAGATACTCTTATAACTACATATTTTCATGCTATGTGAGAAAGTGTCTCAACAATGGTGTAAAAGAATCACTAATTCTTTGATGTAATAAATAAAGAGACTATATTTTTTTGAGGCTAATAAAATAACAATTTCAAGATAAAAAGTGAGCCTTTAAGGTCAGAGTGACGAATGATGCATGAGTTGGAGAAAGAGTAATAACAAAGTCAAGAATAAATTTTATGTTGTAAATAGAAATATGTTCAAATTCGAGAAAACCCAAAATAGGAAATAACTTCATTGAAAGGAATTATCCAAATAGGGTGTATTTAGTGAATATGCAGTGCATCAAGTCACATACGATATGGAAATATTCTCATCCTTTAAATATATTATATGCAATATAACGATAGATAAAACTTGAGCATGGTGTATATCAAGGAATAGTCTGATTAGTTGATCATATCATGTTGGATTCTTGTGAGATGCATAAGATATTTTTTCCTTTTTTGGGGGATTTGAAAGGAAAAAACAAATTTATGAGCTAAGCATAGCAGGGAAACTCGAACCTTTTTCTTGTGTCCTGCCGCGAGCCTAAGCCATCACTTAAGGAAGCTATCTCAACACAAGCCCACGCTTCAGCGAATAGAGAAAGAAAAGAAACAGTAGAAGCCATGGCAGGTACTTTGAAGCAGACCGGAAGCCAAAAAGATGATGAAGATTACATCAGTCTGTTGCCCGATGGCCTAATTCACCACATCTTCTCCTTTCTGTGCATGAGGGACATCGTCAAAACTTGTGTTTCGTCGATAAGGTAGCAGTCTGTTTGGTCCACTGTCTCGGATCTCAGGTTCTCCGTCTCTTCTTATGATTATTCGTTTGTGGACAGGGTTATGACGCTACATGGGTGGGGTAAGGTGAGGAAGTTCCACCTTGACATCAATTCAGAGCATTGTCCCTTGAACGATGACCTGATCGAGCACATCTTCTCCTTCTTGCCCACACGGGACGTGGTCAAAACTTGTGTTCTGTCCAGTAGGTGGCGGTCTTACTGGCCCACCGTCTTGGACCTCAGGTTCTCCGTCTCTTCTCCTCATGATTCGTTTGTGGACAGGGTTTTGAAGCTATATGGGAGGAGTAAAGTGAGGAAGTTCCACCTTGACATCAATTCAAAGTCCTTCTGCCCCTCTAAGATTGATTCATGGGTTGGCTTTGCGATTGATCATCAAGTGGAAGAACTTCTTCTCGACTTTAATATTTGGTGTGTGGATTGCCCGTTGTCTCCACTGCTTTATAATTGCTCTTCGTTGACTAATCTACGTTTGAGCGGCTGTTGTTTCCCATTCATCGAAAATATCAGTTGGAGTTCGCTTCAGTCCTTGTCCATTCATGACATGGACGTCAGTGACGATTTGCTTCGCAAAATTTTGATGGGCAGCCCTGTTCTTGAATACCTGAATTTGGAAATATGCTGGGGCATAAAAGGAATTCGTTCGACGAGTTTGAAAGAGTTGGTGATTGAAAGTATCGGTGTGGAATTCCCTTTGCACATTTCGACTCCTCAATTACTGTCTTTGCGTGTGAGAGGTTTTTATTTTGATAAGATAATAAGCATTGTTGAAGCACCATCCTTGCTTGAAGCCGAATTAGATTTCGATGGTCCAATCAAATCAGATTTCTGCTGGCTAAAGAAAATGCTTTTCCAGCTGCAGAATGCTACTCGAGTTCTTTTCGGTCCTTCGTGCGTTCAGGTGAGCATGGCCATATTTTTTCATAATTCAAATTATTTTTTTCATGCAGCTTTTCACTTAGGATAGGGGACATTAATTTGCCAAAGTTGGTGGATGTTTGGGGGTTAGATTGATGAATATTCCATGAGGAAAAAAGTACTGGATTGTGATGTACTTGAGAGAAGTTTAATCTATGTTCTATCATTCCAAGCTATATTTTGCCAGCTTAACATATACATGGATGTGACCCCAAACGTTTTTTTTTCCTTGGTGTTCTGACCCTACCTTTTGATGTGGGTAGGTTATGTGTGCTCAGATAGAAGACGTGCAGGTTTCGCTGCCGAATTGCAAGTCTCTGACCCTGCACGTGGCCATTCCTGAATTCAGCTTCTCTCCTATAGCAAACATGCTAGCAACTATACCAAATTTGGAGAAGCTGGTTATAATTTTTAAGCCATATGATTTTTACTCGGTATATTCCCTAAATTCTCATTTGCCAGTTAAGATATTTCAAAGGATTCACTGGAATGTACCATCCATAGTCTCTTTCTTCTTTTCTCCACTTGAGTCCATCAATTAGTGAAATTGGTATAATGCTCTGGAAGTTTCAAGACTCACAGATTTCATTTAAAATGCTTCCTCTATAATGCTCCAAAAAGTTTCGCAATAGGGTGATCAAGTTATTAAAGTGTGGAAACTAAATCGTGTTTTATTTGACATGTTCACTCTGTCTTTTATTTGTGTGCAGAATATATCCGATTTAGACTCCTACAATTTTGATGACTCCTGCAATTTAGATCACACGAGCTATGGCATATAAAGAAGAGGTTCAAGCATCGGGCTCGGCATCTCAAGAATGTTGAGATTTTTGGATTTCATGGTTGTTTAAGATTCAATTATGAGTAATGGAGTGGCCCAATGACTTCAATTTTATCACAGAGCTTCTAGGCAAGATGCAGTTATACTCAATTATCTGGAAAAAGAGCACGGGAAGATACGGAAGAAAGGAGTTAGTGTAACAACAAAATGTATGCGCATATGAACATAAGGATGCCTGACTGAAATGGGCGTACCGTAAGCTACAACATCAACTAGCTTGGTCTGCTGCTGATATTGTCTTATGGAAGTTTTTCAGTGTTTTAAAGCAAGTTATGGAATAGTCTTTTGTTTCCGAATTGATTTACAAGGTTGAGCGACGTGTTGCCGGAGCTTTTCCTTCTGTAACCCTTGATCCAGTAATGAAGCCCCTTTTCAAATAAGTAATACTGTTCTAAGAAATCCATATTAAATCAATGGCAGCGACGACCTCCATTTGGCCTTTGTCATGTCATTACCATGTGTATCATTTCGATGAAAAACCGAAACCACAATGCAATTAAGGGGGTTTACATCCCTAAAACTCCCATTGCTTACGGAACTTTTTCGTGAAGAGGACATTTTTTTAATCTTGTTTAACTCATTGAGAGCATTTCTTGTTATATCCACGTCCGAAAGGCTTTAATTAATATGTATTTTTTAAAATTCAGGGGAATGCTTGAAAACTTTGCCTAGTGGGGGGGTCCCAATCTCCACCTTTTTAAGAGATTGGGGTGAGGATGATTTAGTTTGAAAGTATGGGTATCATCTACCAGAACCCATAAGGAGGTAAGACAAAAATTTGAGGTGAGAGTTAGAAAAGGAGCGACAAAAAAAAGTAGCATAATGAGTAAAATGTTATAATTATAGCACGGGGATCAAAGAGGTTATGGGAAATTTGAGCCCATCGAACAAGAAAGATAAAAGATGAGTGTGCTTTTGAAACATTATAAACTCAATGAAATCTTGATTTCAATGATCGGATACGCTGATGCTCTTTTATGCTTCAAAAAATATTGCATTTTAGAGGTTGAAGAGAGATTCAAGTCACAAGCTATGGGGATGGTTTAGTAACAGGAGTGGATGGCTCGTTCTATTATCTTCCTCCAATGAAATACATGATTTAGTTAATTGTTAGATTAGATCTATTGGATCTAGGTATTGAGAGACATGATTTGTAATTAAAATTGTTGGGTTGATATCTAGTACCGGTGCAATCGATGGCGAGGAGTGTGTGTCTATATATATATATATATATATATGCAATCATAACATTGTGGAGATTATGCTTGATTTTATGTTCAACCCAGTAATTAAACATTTTGTTGGTAATTTTCTTTTCATTGATGATTCTATGACAATTTTGATGCATTTAGAGTTGACAAAAAAGTGTATTTGCAAATGGTTTGATTAAGTATCTTACAAAGTCATTACAATTTGTCAAAATTTATTGTCAATTAAACCATGTAATCAAGGCAAAGATAGTATTATATGTAATAATGTTTTAGGGATCATTTTCTTTTGCATTTGCATGATAATAATGGATATATAGAATATTTCATGAACTTATCTTTGCCATATTTTTAACATCTTGCAATGATCGCATAAAAATAATTAAAAATCGGACTATTAGATCAACTTAATAAAATGAAGTACAGAAGTTAAAATACACATACCACATGTAATGACACATATTAAAGTAATAATTAAATGAAATGTGTACTAAAACTAGTAAGTGGTTCTATTTACTTTAACATGTGCTTAGGTTATTTTTTAAATAATAGTTTCCTAGTACAAAGAGAATATACAACTCATTAGCATAGTAATTAGTTAGCTACCTACCAAATAATTTGTGAATTGGTTAATCCTCTTTTGATTAATTAAATAATATTATTCAAATAAAGTGGAATCATATGATTTCCGTTTCTATTATTCATTATATTTTATTATTTGAATAGAGTGAATATCCTTATGAAATGTAATTTTATCACATAATGGAGTAGGCATTACTTTATGTTATACTTGTTTTTACAATATTCCTGTTATCTTTAAGTAAAGTGAATTTGTCTATTAAGATAAAATATCTTTCATCAAGTTAATAAATATTGCTACATGTAGCGCTTTTTCAATTTTTTAAAACTATATATATATATATATATATATATATATATATATATATCGTTAATTATTTTATGGGTTAATATCATGAAAATCTCCAAACTGATACACCCATGACAATTTTTTTATACCAAACTAATTTTTTATCATAAAAAAACTACAAAATTGTACATTTGTGACAAATCTATGTTTCATTAATTTCTATTAAATTTTACAGTTAAATTGTTAAGTTAAATGACGTAATATAATAGTGTATTAGGTTAAAGTTTTACTCTCTGTTAGTAACAAATGTGCTAATTTGTGGTTTTTCGAGGTATTAATTATTTTTTAACAAAAACTAACATAAGGTAAATTTGTCACAAATATATTAGTTTGGAGATTTTTGTGGTAAATTTTTTTTTTAGTTAAATTTGTCACAAGTGTACTAGTTTGAAATTTTTTGTGATAAAAAATTTAGTTTTTGATAAATTTGTCATAAATGTAATAGTTTGGGTTTTTTTCATAGTATTAACCCTTATCTTATATCAACTCTAATGTATTTTCAAATTGATTTAATAGCAAAATGCAATAATTATACTTCAGCATACGTATAAAAATCTACTATTTACATATATTACATTAGTAATTGTATGTTTAATATCATTAGTTAAATTTGTAATAATCAACATTATCAGTACTCTTCACGTAATTAGATATATTTCTCCTTTACTTCAACTTTACATTAAATGGATAATCTCACTACTATCGCGACCTATTTTTTCTGTCCCGTGGAGGAAAGGAATATCTAAATAAATAGGTTTAGGGGTATTATCCAAAATGTGGGTCCAAGACCCTCATTAGACATAGGCTCTCCCAAGCCCATACCCTGCGTGACATTGGGTGTTCATGAAAATCTTCAAATGAAGAGTCGTCATTAGCTCATTGGGATCAGCTAGAAACCAAGCGAGATATGGGAGTAGGTCTCACTTTCTACGCAACCAGAGATTCTAAGGTCGGAGACTTGATTACACTAATGAACTAATTAGTGCCATTTCGATACCTAATCTTGTTCATTTCAAAAAGACTTCTATCAAGCAGTTTGCATTGATTTTAAAATTAACTACTAACATGTGAGGTAATCATGTAGGCGTGCAGTCATCAAAATCACAATTAGTAATTAAAGAAAACATTAAATAAATTGCAAGGGAAAATAAACACCTAGCATTATAAGATAAATAAATGGCAATCCTAATTAAAATAAGGGGGAATTCATAATCAACGCATTATAAGCGTGCAAGCAATTGTATCCGGGGATAAGTAAAAGCCCAAAGTAAAGCCGTAAGAGCTTGTTCAGTTTTCAGCATAATTTTAGATCGATGATTTTCCAACATTTTTTTAAGAGAAAATGGTCCAAGAATTATTTTAGAGCTTTTTGGGAAACTCTAAAACAAACTTGGAGTCTTTGGGATTTTTGAATTTTATGAAATTTCGAATTTTTTTATGAATTTTTAATATTTTTAATAATTTTTTGATTTTTTGAATTTTTGGATTTTTTTATGATTTTTTATAAAAATATAATTCGGACCGGGTTAGGAAACCCGACCCTGCTAACCTGATTCGGACCTTGTTGGTCCGGGTTGGGCCACAAAAGATTGGGCCGGCCCTAAATCACTAAGCATTGAAAAAAGGCCCACGAAATTCTTTTTTTGAAAGCCCACGAAAAATTCATTTTTATAGAAAGAGCCCACTTCTAATTTCTGTCTCTCGGCCTAGCTATCTCGGCCCGCAATGAACCCAGCCCGGCGTACACAAGTCCATGACGAAGCCCACCTTCCTATTTTCCTATTTTTTCTATTTTCCGATTTTTTTCCATTTCTCTTTTTTTAATCTTTCTTTTTTGTCTTTTTCTGCTCCTGCAGATTTCTTCCCCCGTGCACCCCGTGCATGCCCGACGCTCCCCCATCTTCTCTTCTATTTTTTTTTTTCCCTATCTTTCTTTTCTTTTCTTCCCCATTTTTCTTTATTTTTTATTCTTTTTGGTCTTCTTCTTTACTTGTTCGTGCAACTCCTGGTCTTCATGCAGCCCCCCCACGCCCGACGCTGCAGCGTGCCGAGGCTTCGCTGGACCAACGCCGACTCCACTGCGAGGCCTGCCCGTCTTAAGGGAGTCGCCGTGCCATCGCCTAGCGTCGGTCGTTCCGTCCGACCGACGCCGAGCGTCGCTGGCTGCCGGTCGGCCGGCATCCCGAGAGTCGCCGAATGGGACTCCGGCGAGCTACGAACGCCCAAACCGACACACGCAGCACAGATAAACCCGCTGAACAGCCCGAAAAACATCGAAAGCAGTACATGGTAACAGTATAACTTCTAGCAACGCCGAAAAAAAAAAGAAAAGCCGAGCTCCGGTCGAGAGTTGAGTTCGGCTTTTCAGTGGGGCATTTCATCGAACACCTAAAGGACACTACCGAGGGGGCTACAGATTCAAACGAAACAAGTCGGAATGCACAATAATGTCGATGAGAGATCACCGGGGCCGAAGCTCACGCGAACTTGTCAGCCGCGAGCCCCGGCCCGGCGTTTTCTAGGAATGGGTCGCTTGAAGTTTCAGAAACTTACCTCGTTCGGGGAGGAGCCGCAGCGGGCGGTTGCAGGTGGAAGGTCCTCCGGCGAAGGTTGGTCACTCTCCCGAGTTCGCCTTGTCTCTCGCGCTCCGGTCGCCGGGTTCGCCTTCTCTCTCTCTCGAGCTCCCTCTCCGATTTTTCTCTTGGGTTTTTCCCCTCTCTCGGACGCTCAGTCTCTTTTTTTTTTTTTTTCTCTCCCCCCTCTCCTGTCTTTTCTTCTGCTGCTTTACTTCTGCTGACTTGCCGCCGTTGCTTTGCTGTTGCTGCTGCTTTTCTGCTTCTGCTGCTGCCTCTGCTCTGCTTCCCTCTCTGCTTCAACCTGCTGCTTTGACTTCCTGCTGCTCTGACTTGTTGCTTTCTCTTTCTGCTGCCGGTCCTGCGTGTGGACAAGAAACGAGCAAGAAGAAGGCCGAGAGGGGCGGGCCGAGGCAAGGGAAGAGGAAGTGGGCCAAGCCCATGCGGGGATGAAAAGAAGAAGGGAAAGGGGCCGGGTAGGCCCAACCTTGGCCCGGACCCACATTTTTTTTAAATTTGATTTTTTTATTTAATTAATTTTAAAACTAGTGATGCAAATGCTCCTAATGTCTCTATGCAATGTAATTTTGATGAAAGAATTTTTGTTAAGGGATTAGAAACTAATCTCTAATTTTCCAATGCAATTAATAAATATTAAAACAAATCGTCAAAATTTAGATGTCAACAACTACCTTGAATTATATTCAAAATAATGGAGCTGAAAAATCACTTCAAGATATTTTCTCTTTATATATATTTTTCAAATTACAAATCAAAGAAGAAAACCTTTTAAATAAAATAATTTATCTTATTGTGATGAGCTTTATTTAAAGTAATATGTATTTTTATAATAAATTTCTAGATATTTTATCTTCAATTTAAAATCAAAATAGATACAAGAAATTGGTGGTAAAGTTTTGTTAGTTAATTTTGGACGACATTGCAAAACAATGCTTATTTTCATTATATATAATAAATAATAAATAAAGCATATGACAATTGGCTATATTGACACTAATTTTAAAATAGGGAGGGTGTACATACAACTAAATTTATCAATGTTCACCAAAGAGACGTGACTGTCTTTAATCATTCAATTAAAATTTAAAGTGGTGCTCCCCAAATTTATTCACTTTATTTCTTTTTTTCGTATTTTCCATTTCAATGTACTAATTGTCATAATTGAGAATATAATATGTTTTTTTTTGTTTTCTCAATTCATAAGTGGATCTTACCATGCATATCAAAGGGACGATGTCTTTTTTATACTTTAAGTATTGCCTTTGTATATATTAGCTTTCTCACAAAGAGAAATTTCAATGCAACTTAATTTTTTTCTATGTTGTCGAGTAATTTATGTATTCACTGTCTAGTATAATTTAGAAATTTGAACATAAACAACATTTCGGCATAGTACAACATGTTTAAACCTTTTATATCTATTGTGCATAACGCTACCAAACTTTTCTTGCAAATTCTTTCATACGAACATAATAGGATGATTGGATGAAATAAATAAAAAAAGCACTCTTTGAAGATTTTTAAAATAAAATGACAATTACGTACCCAAGGTGAAGTTCTAAAGGACAAAATTTGATCAAATAAAAAGTTCACATAAAATAAGAAAAAAATTGAAATGATAGTTGAATTTCATTTATTTTGGATTGAGAAAAAATAATATGAATTATGGAGTGTTCATAAAAAAAATATTAAGGTGCCTCACTATTCATCATTGTTTTACGTTATTGTCGTTAAGTGTATTTTAGATACTCCTATGACTACATTTTTTCATGCTATGTGTGAAAGTGTCTCAATAATGGTGTAAAGGAATCACTAAATCTTTGATGCAGTAAATGAAGGGACTCAATTTTTTTTCAAGACTAATCAAATAACAAATTCACCACAAAAAGAAATTAGCCTTTGAGGTGGAAGGGACAAATAATACATGAGTTGACAATAAGAGTAATGACAAAATCAAGAATAATTTTTAAGGTGTAGATGGCAGTATGTTGGAACTAGAAGAAAACCCAAAATAGGAAAATAACTTTAGTTCATCAGCCGGAAAAATAAATCCATTTACAATTTTAGTTTATTAAAGCATTTAATCTAGAAACTGTTTATTTGCCGCCATGAAATGATGCTTTAGGGAGGTGCATATTAAAACAATTTTGAAATAGAACTCAATCCCAGAACTTGCTTTAAAACATCGAAAATCTTACGTGAGACAACTACCTGCAACAAATCGAGCTAGTTGATGCTGTGGCTGACATAATACCTATCCCAATCGGGCATTCTTGCGGCCAATATGCATGCATTATGTTGTTACTGTAACTCCTTTTTTCTGCTGCTTTCCGTGCCGTTCTCCTAGATAATCAAGCGTTACCACAGCATGCCCAGAAACTCTGTGATAATTCATTTGGTCACTTCAAGAAATTCGCGCAAATTGACTACCTCAAGATCTTGTTGTGATTTATGATTCTTAACTTTGATAACCATATTTCTGGTGCAGATGCATTTTCAAGGAGAAGCTTTAATTAAGTGGTCTTTCGTGATTTCAATCATGCTCCCATGCTGAAGTGTCTTCAATCATCAGAAACAAGACTGCGCTTGGCCAAAGTCTAGATCTGAGGATTTGGTGGATGTCCAATCTACTGTCTGTGGTGTCCTATTTCCTAATGAGCTGGAATGTTGTGCAGGTGTGGGCTTCTATGCATTTCAAAAGAAAGTCAAGTTTGGTAAGCCAGGAACGACAAAGTTTCATTCTGTGCAAAGTGTTTCTGGTGTGCAGGTTTCATTTGCCATCAAAGTGATGTAAGAAGTAAATTGTACAAAGAGAAGAAAACTGCTGCTACTATTGTTTCTTGCAGTTCCATTTGGTTGTAACTGGGGGATTTAAAGCTAGATGATCTGATTTTTACTGGAGCTTGGGAAGCGAGGTTCTTCCACGCACAAATAATTTCATCCAATGAGATACGAAGGACACTAATCTATTTAAAGAAATATCACAGATATATTTGTGAGATCCATTGTAATGCCTCAGTTTCTTCAAATGTGATGTGAATTGATCTAACAAGATAACTATAGGTGATTATGTTTCAGTATCCATAGGAGCTTTTCTGCTAAGAATTAATTGTGATATCTATTATCCTGTAATGGTGAAAACAGCATGATGGACTAATAGTCATTGCCTTTAATACATCTACCTTGAAGAGTAAACTAAACTATCATGAAAGTGAAAACCAACGGGAAGAAACACAATTCAGACTTCCAAATAATACATGATTGACAAACTGCTGGAACACTATTAGAACATACATGATGAACAACAACACATCATGAGATTGAACAAAAAGTAACGATCTAAACATGATTTCGGGAGGATTTCCCTGGAAAGGGTAGTCAAAAACAACTTCAGCATTTTGAGAAGCTCTATCGAGGCTTAGCACAAGGCAGGCTGCTTCAAACAGTTTGCAGGGTTCCACTTTTCAACAGATTTTGATCCATTGGTGAGGACCATCATTTTATCCAACACAAGTGCATTTCCAAGTAGAAATGTTGGTATAGCAACAACAGTTTTCAAACTTAGATAAACAACATCAAAACTAGCATTTGCAACGTACTTAAGCCTAGTTCTACACTCAACTAAGTGCAGGACTATTATCGTGGATTATAACTTATGAATATTGTTATAATATTGGGAAATCTAGTAGCAAAACTCTTCATAATATTATCAATAAAATGGTTAATTACTTGGTTGAACATAACCTCAAGTGTAATGTCTACACTGCTATGGTCGATGGCAAAAATGTGCATATATGTACCTAAGCATTGATTGCACCAGCACCGGATATCAACCCAACAATTTCAATTACAAGTCATTCTATCAATACCTGCATCCAATAGATCTGATCCAACAATTGCATATGTCATGTATTGCTGCTAACTAATAACCTTTTGAAGTAGGAAGATAAGAATGAGGCCATCTCCTCCTTTTACCGAACCGTCCCAATAACTGGCAACTTCAGTCTCTCTTCAACCTGTAAGATGTAATATATATTTTTACCGAACCATCCCGATAGATGACAGTAATGCAGGAGTCAAAAAGTGCAGAGGGGATTCCACAACAACAGCATCATCAATCACCAACCCTCTCAAACTACTTGAGTGAATTCTTTCTCATCCCGGCAGCTTTTCAACGTCAAGTATTCAAGAACAGAGCTGCCCATCAAAATCTTCCGAAGCACATCATCACTCACACTTTCAATGCACAAGGACTTCAGCGAACTCCAACTAACGCTTTCGCAGGACGGGAAACGACAGCCTCTCAGTAATACCGAAGTCAACGAAGAGCAATTATAAAGCAACGGAGACAACGTGTGACCGACCACCCACGTATTCAAGTCGAGAAGAAGTACTTCCGCTCGATGATCAGTCGCAAAGCGAACCCACGAATCAATCTTAGGAGGGCAGACGTGTTTCCACCCGTGTCGAGGTCCGACACGGTGGTCCAAACGGACCGCCACCTTTTGGAATCAATCTTAGAAGGGCAGACGTGCTTCCACCCGTGTCGAGGTCCGACACGGTGGTCCAAACGGACCGCCACCTTTTGGACAGGAGACAGGTTCTGACAGGTCCCTCGTGGGCAAGAAAGAGAAGACGTGGTGGATCAGCCAATCGGGCAACAGACTGAGGTAATCCTCCATGGCCGGTGAATGGATTCGAGGGTCTCTCTTCTTTCTCCTTTCCGGTGAGAGATTGCTTCCTCAGGTGGTGATGGCTTAGGAATTGCGGGAAGACAGCAGAGGAAGTTCGAGATTTTAACTCATGAATATTTTATGCGTCCAATAAGTCAACTAGTATTTGCTTGACATACACCCCGCCCGAGTAAACTGTACATAATTATGTTTAAGGGTTAATACTCATGAAAAACCCTAAATTAATATATTTATGATAAATTTATTAAAAACATGGTTTTTGATAAAAAAAATCTTAAATTGATATATTTGTTATATTTGTGACAATTATGAATAAAATTACAAATTAATATATTTATCAATTATCATGTATCATTTAACTCAGTAATTTAATAGTAAAATTTATTGTCAATAAAATACCATATTTGTTGTTTGTATTGTTCTCTAGACCGGATAAACTTGGATTCAATACCAGATTAAAAATATGAGTGGGGTGTCATAAATTTGGATTGCATAATTTTTAAAAAAAATAACTTAAGCATTTTCTTTCAATAATAGAGTGATGGAGTAAAGTATACACCTTCACCGGCCATCGATCCAAGTACACCTCCGTGAAAGTCAATCATCATTTCTTCCAACCATCATGCAATCGTCATTGCCTCTAATCACCTCTTATCGTCATTGCCGTCCAACCGCTTGTATTTTGACAATCGAGGGTGAAAAGGAGAAGTTATACATCACTTAGCCATCACTATAAAAAAAGAAAACTCAGATCCTTTTATGAGCATGCTCGAAGAATCTTGTCGTCCGCGATAGAGGCATGTTCGCCCTTGTTACTAACTGCCTCATTGCTTTGCGACGCCGTCGACGACCATTACAATGAAGCTAAGCGAGGACTACTGTATGGACGTGGATATTTCAGGGGGACAGAGGAGAAGGGAGGCTCACTTTTTTTGAAAATTTTTTATTGGCTATTAGATGGGGTGAGGGGCTCAGCTCGGCCTTTGATAGCCCAACAAGCTCTCTAATTTTAAATTCTCGTCAAAGGGCTCTCAGATTCCGCTTGGTAACTTTCAATTTCTTTTTTCTATTCTTCCATTCTCCGGAGTAAAAAAAATAAAAATTCATTTGCTTAAGTCAGCTACTTTTTCTATTTTTCGGAATAAAAAGTAGCCGAGAAATAAATATGGAACAAAATGAAGAAGACTTCTTGTTCTCGAAAATAATTTCTAGAATAAATCATTTTCATCATTTTCTTTTTTTCTTTTTCTTCTTTTTCTTCTAACCAGTCACTGTTGGCCCCTCCGTCATTCACCATTTGTCGGCTATTGCCGTTAGAAGAATATGAGAGGGAAAAAAGAAAAAATCAAAAAATCAAAAAATCATTATGTTGCTTGTGTAGAGACATTGATGATTCAAGGGGTCAACTCTTTGTTGAGAGCCCTTTGCCAGGGGTATATGACAGGACTCTTTACCTATGCCCCATTCAGAGAACAATTAAAACTAGGAATGTCAAGCTAAAATGGGCTTTATCTGCACCTCAAAAGCTAGTCGCGTTCGGAAAATTCATTCCGTGCAAAGTGTTTCTAGTTTGCAGGTTTTATTTGCCATTAAAGGTGATGTAAGATGTAGACTGTACAAAGAGAAGAAAACTACTGCTGCTATTTTTTCCTGCAATGCTTATGGTTGTAATTTGGGGATTTCTTGCCACATGATTTCATTTGAGCTTGGGCTTTAAAAGCGAAGTTGGTCCGCTCTCATGTAGTTGATTCAATGAGATACGAAGTACACTTACTTATTTAAAAAAATTTGCATAAATACTAGTGAGATCCAGATGAAGCATTACAGTTTCTTTAATTGTAACTTGAGTACATCTAATAAGATAATATCAGGTGATTATGAGTGTCCACTAAAACTTTTTTGCTAAGAAGTAGATAATCTCTACTATGTTGTATTGGTGAAAACAGCCATCAGGTATTAGAAAAGGCATGCATTATAGTCATTGCCTTTATTGGATCTATCTTGAAGAGTGAACTGAACTATTATGAATCTGAAAACCTTAGGAAGAAACACAATTCAAACATCCAATTAGTATCACATCTCACAAACTTCTGGAACACTATTAGAACATACACATGATGAACCACACCACATCATGAGATCGAACAAAAAATTAAGATTTACACACGATTTTGGAAGAAATCCCTAGAAAGGATAGTCAAAAACAACTGGAGCATTTTGTGAAGCTCTACATAGGTTCAGAACAATTCAGGCAGCTTCATGCAGTTTCCAAGGATCCACCATTTCCTACATTTTGCTCCAATGGCGAGGATCACCATCTTATCCAACACAAATGCATTTCCATGTATAAATCTTAATACAGCAACTACAGGTTTCGAACTAAGAGAAACAACACTATAACTACAACGGTAACATGCTCGAGCATAGTCATACCCTCAACCAAGTGCTGGACTTTAATCGTGAAACTATACCATAGGAATATTGTTATAATATGTGGTAATTTGATTACCACAGCATTCATTATATTATCAACAAAATAGTGAATTACTTGGTTGAACATGACACCAAGCATAATGTCTATATTGCTATGGTCAATAACAAACACAAGCAATACATACCTCACCATCAACTGCACAGGACTGGATATCTACAAGATAATTTTAATTACAAGCCATGTCTATCAATAACTGGATCAGATACATTATTTATGTGAATAGGGAATTCCTTAAAGGATGGAGGGCTAGAGAAGAAAATGCTACCGCAACATGTTGCTCAACCTTGTAAAACAATTTCGAAACAAAATATTAATCCCAGAACTTGCTTTAAAACATTGAAAAACTTACATGAGGTTATACTGGCAATAGATCAAACTAGTTGATGTTGGGGCTTACAGTATTCCTATTCCAATCATGCATCCTTATGGCCAATGCTCAAACATCTTGTTGTTACTCTAACTTCTTTCTTCTGCTGCTTCTGTGCCCTTCTTTCAGATAATTGAGTATAACTGCAACATGCTTGGAAGCTCTGTGATAACTTTGAAGATGTTGGGCCACTTCAAGCAATTTGCGTGAATCAACTACCTCGAGATCTTGTTGTGATTGATGATTTTCAACATTGATGACTATATTTTCCAGCATAGATGCATGTCCGAGCAGAAACTTTATCATTGTGAGCACTTGTTCATATTTGAACCTTAAACAAGTATAAAATCCATCATTGTGAGCACTTCTTCATATTTGAACCTTAAACAAGTATAAAATCCAAAAATCTCAACATTTTTGAGATGCTGAGCCCAATGCTTGAACTTCTTTTTTAAATGCCAATAGCTCTCATGATTAACATCACGGGAGTATATGTCAAGCTGCACAAAATAAAAGATAAAGTGAACATTCCACATAAAACATGATTTAGTTTGCATGTCATCATGTTTTAATCACACGAAAGAATAACCATTCCTTGTCAAATCAGATTAGAGGAAATCAGAAACAAGGAAACCAAAATTACGGCACTCAAGTTCATCAATGCAAGCACAATCTTCTCATTGTCACCATCACAGTGGCCTTCACCAAAAACAAAGAAAAAGAAAAAGAAAAAAGAGGGAAAAACAAAACAAGAATCTCCGAGACTGTCATGAAACTTCCAGAGCATAGAGCGTAGGAAGTATAGGCTGCGACAATCGAGAAACTTCATAGGATTATACTAGTTTCACTAATTCATGGACTCAAGAAGACAAAAGAAGGGGAGAGATTTTAGATAATACATTTCAGTTAATCCTTTGAAATGTCTAAACCCGTGAATAAGAGTTAAAGGAATATACCGACAAGGCATCGCTACTAGATGGCTTAAAAAGCATGACCAGGGATTGTTGCTAGCACATTTGCTATATAGCAGGAAGGCTGACTTCGGGAATGGGCATGTGTAGTGTCAGAGATTAGCAATTTGGCAGAGAAACCTGCATGTCGTCTACTTTAGAGGCCACATAACCTAACCACATCAAAAGGTAAAGTCAGATCACCAAAAAGAAGGTTTGCAAAGGGTCATATCCTTGTTTTTGTTATGTTTGCAAAGTGTAAAATGGAATGATAGAATCTTAAGTACATGACAAACCTTCTCTCATTGAAAATTCCATCAATATAACACATAAACATCCTTAAGCTTTTGCAAAGTTGTGTCCAATATCCTAAGTAAATTACTACATAGAAAAGATAATGTCCATTAGGAAGCAAGATGATTATGCTCACCTGAAGGCACCAAACACCAAAAAAAAATTCGAGTGGCATTCTGCGGCTTGCCAAAAAATTTCCTTTTGCAGGAAGCAATCTGATTTTGCTGGACCGCTGAAATCTAATTCGGCTTCAACTAAGATGATGCTTCAATAATCCTTATCCTCATGACGAAAAAACCCTCTCACGCGCAATGACAATAACAAGGAGTCAAAATGAGCAAAGGGGATCCCATGACATGACCATCAATCACCAACTCTCTCAAACTATTTGAATGGATTCCTTCTATACAGCAACTTTTCAGATTCAAGTATTCAAGAACGGGCTGCTGGTCAAAATCTTCCGAAGCACATCATCACTCATGCTTTCTATGGACAAGGACTTAAGCGAACTCCAATTAATACTTTCGCTGGATAAGAAACAACAGCCTCTCAAACATAGCTTAGTCAAGGAAGAACAATTATAAAGTGATGGAGACAATGTGTAATCCTCCGTCCATGGGTAATCCTCCCATGGTATATACCACCAAATATTCACGTCGAGAAGAAGGTCTTCCACTTGATGATCAATTGCAAATTGAACCCTTGAATCAATGTTAGAGGGCCCCCACTCTGCTCTGACGGCAAGGTGGAAATTTTTCACCTTAGGCCACACATAGTGTGTCAAAATCCTGTCCACAAATGGATCACCACAAGAAGAGACGGAGAACCTGAAATCCAAGATAGAGGTCCAAACAGACGGCCACCTTTTCGACAAAACACGCGCTTTGATGACGTCTTGTGTGGGCAAAAAGGAGAAGGTGTGATGGATTAGGCAATTGGGCAAGAGACTGATACAATCCTCGTAATTTTTTCGGCCTATGGTCTGCATCGAAGTACCTGCCATGGTTTATAAATGGATTCCAAGATCTCTGTTTTTCCCTAGTCAGTGAAGCATGGACTTCTGCATGATCACCCTAAATGATGAAATTGCCTTGTTAGGTTATGTCTCACGATCAAAGTCCACAAAAGAAAAAAAAAATGTATGCATCTTTAGTGACAAACAAACTCAACCCAGCAAATATCATTTCAAATATATCTATCACAACTTATATCCAAAATTTAACTACCAGAAATCCTCCACCCATATCATTCCCACCCTATCTATCAATAGCTGTAGAACCTGAGAAAGAATTGAGATGAATAGTATAAGCAAACCATTGCTCAGTGACTAGTACAAATCTCTTCTAAACAGAATACATTTTAAATAGCATTTTTGAAACTATTTCATAATAAATCTCACGAATATGATACTTTACTATGTCATTACATACAATCAAAAAGGTAATAAATGCCATATGCATGTAACACACTCTAAACACCATTTTTTCTTTTCTAATAAATATCAAATCATTCTATCCCTCTTTCATTACTTATTTGATTACTTTCATTTTCTAGACATAAGTTTGCAAATCATAAAAGAAATAAGTACATTAATCACTAACCAAAAGCCAAAATGGAAGCTACACTGCCATGAAAGCATCAAAATCCTTGAAAAAAAAAAATAACCATATGTCAAACTTACCCGCCAACTAATCTGGACTAAGACTAATAGGTGACTGCTATTCTTAGGGTCAACGTCTACTATGGGTTAAAAAAGCGTGAAACTTGCTGCAGCAAACAGAGAAGCAAGCTCATCTCGTGTGACAAACTCTAACGAAGCGTAACCAACAAAGTTGGCACAGCTAGGGCTCCAAATTTAAACTCTAAGAACAAAACTAGCTTGTACGTATTGTAGGTATTGTATGGGTTAGGTCAGGCTTGGATGGGTTGAAAATGGGTTATTTTTATGCGATGCAATTTTAGCAACTCATAGTCAACCCGACCAGGACCCGACTCTTGCTCAACCCAAATTGAGCTCCAACTCTTGGCATTTTTCCTCTTAAATATGGAAAAATAGGACACTGAAAACAGAAGTAACCAATTAAAAAGAAATTAAGCATAAAAAAATAGCAAATAAAATACTAATATATTTGAAAAATCAAGCTACTAGAACATATATATGTTATTTCTCCTGGTGCTAGAACTTTGATCTAAATTCTACTCTCATAAGCACTAAAAGATCTGAAAATACTATAAAACATCTAGGTTTGTAAGATTAAGAGAGAGAATAAGGAAATGAACCAAATACCAACAAAGGAAGAACAAGGTCATCTTCAAACTCTATGTCAACTGTATGTTAAAATAAAAAATAAAAAAACAAGAGATGCTACTGCCATTTCTCAATTAAATGAAGGGTCCTTTTGAACAATTTATGTGTAACAAGGGTGCTGAAAAGGAAACACACCTGAGCAAGGATAAGATACCGACAAGGGCAAGAAAAATATGTAGAAAAGATGGGGTCAGGATAGTTAATTCCCTCATCCAAAAGGGGAACGAGTCTGTGTGCTCTATACAGGGAGATTGAGGTGAGAAAACTGAAGGTCCCCAAACAACAACAGAGATCATGCTCATCATCAGATCAACAGCAACATCAACGGCAACATAGGATGCAACAACAACCGCCACAGCTAGCACAATCAATCATCAAATTACCACAGCACCATCACGGGTTTTACTAATGACGATAATAACAGTAGTAAAATTTTTGTTTTTCAGGGAGCACATCGTCAACTGTACATAAAAAAGAATGGACTCCTGGATAGCTAACAATTCCAGATGAGTCAAGTTTTGCCAAAGGAACTTTCTATGTACAAGAAAAGCACACTGATGCTGAATTAACTCAACGAATAGAGGGCAATTGCAGCTGACTGAGGCAATCTGCCATTCCCTGTGTTCAAACAAATAACCCTTATCAGGCTCACCTCCGCATGAAGACCTTTGAACTGACATCTCAAGAAGCTCTTGAAAACTGAAACTCTTTTATGATTCCTGTAATAGAACCAATACAAGCAAACTACAGGTCCAACCTCTTCTAGGTACATGAAACATGCAGAGCAACTTGCTAATTCTATTGTTGGAAGAACCAGACCCAGATTGACGAACATTTAACTCAATCTCAACAATGATAAAAAAAAAAAAAATTGCAAATCATTCCCCCGTCTATCAAACCTTCATTACTCACGAAGAAGCTACTTCCCTTAAATTCCAGTCATGGTAAACGCCTTTTTAAGCTTAGTCAAATTTTAAAGTCCCCACTTGATCCAATTGTTAAAGAAAAGGATAAAAACAAAACTGAATAAGTAAAAGGACGAGGAAAAATATTTGTATATATCGCATGATCTAGCTGAAGATTGAGCTCAGAGAGGCATTTCACCAAACGGGTGGCGCCCAATGCATTTACGAAGGTAGAATACAAAATAAATCGATGCTAGCATGAGTTTCGGGTGTTCCTGAATCATCAAAAAAGCGATGGTGGGCTTCGAACGTCGGTTCCAGCTAAATACCAAGAGGAGAGAATTTGGGTCTGAGCCTGACAGAATGCGGTGAAATTATATCGCAGGCGAGTGGCCGAAGTCTTCTTCATACACAAGTGGGATCATGCCGGCAACGGTGGCAGCGGCGGTGACGGCGGTGGAGAGAGGGAAGGGAGAGGAGAAATGTCGCGGCCGGCGGCGCTCTCCGAGGTTCGGTGGAGTCACGTAAGCACCACCGCGGCAGTTCTCCGTCTGGTTCTGTTTGTGGCGGAGGAGCCATTAAAAGATAATGCTTTGCTACTCCAAACTAGACCCGTCAAATGGATGGGTCAGGTCGAAAATGGTCTGACCCATATTGATCTATTTAACCCGTTTTGACCCAAATTCATGTAATGTAAATATAATAACACATACCCGACCCGACCCGACCCATACCCAACCCAACCCGTATTGCTAAAAGCTATTATTATTGTAGAGAAACCTAAACTCACTCAAAGCTCTAGTTAAATGACTCACTCAAGCCATATTTAACATATATTTAACTTTTACTTAACTCATATTTGACCAATATTTAATTTTTACTTGATCCATATTTAATCCATATTCAACTTTCATTTGACCCATATTTGACCCATATTTAACTTTCACTTAACCCATATTTGATCTATTTAACTAAAAATGAGTCATAATATGGGTTTATGACCCATTTTGACACCTCTACTCCAAACACATAAAATCCCCCCCCCCTTTTTTTTCAATTTTTACTTAGTCAACTCAACCCACTTTCGGAAAAAAACAAACTCAACCTATTAAATATAAGTTTTACTTTATCTGTAACTTATTAAATATGAGTTAAATAGTGGATTTTGGGGTCCTTTTGAGCAACTCTAGAAAAAGCAATGAAAATCTATGACTAACCAATTGCTTGCAAATGACACTGTGTCTGTCCGATTGTCCTTTCTTTTACATCATTTTCACCTACACAAGGGAGAAGAGAAGCTCAATTTTTTTTATCATGTTTATACCACCAAGGTATGCCCTCTATGCCATTAATGCATCAAACTTGTTTTGGTATAATAGAAAAATCCCTCATTTTCATCGAACTAGAACAAGTTTGGGATTTGATGACACTAGCAAAAAGTTTGGGCCACTTGTAGCACAGTAGATAAAATTTATGATTTTTTAGGGAGAGAGGGTGTTTTTTTTTTCACTAATAATTTTGAAGGTTTTGGTAAAAAAATTTAGGAAATTGATGTCAATATAGACATAATTTAAGGTTTTTTTTATCCTATTTTCCTTTTTCTTCCTCTCTGTTCAACTAGATAAGCTGAAGAATTGAGTTTGGCATTTGATGGCCCAACATCCTCTCTTTTTTCAAATTTCTTGTCTTTGCGCCTCTTATTTTACATAAAGAATGGAAATCCTATCTACAAACGAATCATCGTAAGAAGACTAATGAACTCAATGAGATTAATGGGATTCTCATGATCTTTTAGGCCTGTGATCTGTATCGAAGTACTTTGCATGGCTTATGAATGGATTCTATGAATTCTAGGTTTTCTCTTTTTTTGTTCTTGTAGGTGAAGCATGAACTTGCACGGTCAATGCTTGCACGGCAGCTAACATCAACTAACAAGGCAACACAACTTTTATGGTCAAAACATCCATTATGGGTTGACATAAAGGCCACATAAGCATCAAACTTGTTGCGACAAATAAAGTGACAAACTCATCTCGCGCGGCAAAAATTTCAAGTGTCATATCACTCCACCAAACTCCATTTCAAGTGAGCATATTGTAAAACAGAAAAAGCTCTTCTGAAGTACTTAAAAGAACCAAGTTTTGTTGGAGGCTAACAATACAACCTAGAGGCGGGGATGAATAAGTTGTTTTAAAACTTTGATAATTTTTTGCGGAAATTAGTTGACTCTAAGTAAAGATTTGGTCAATGTGATGTTTTGGAATTCGTGAGCAGATTGTATGCTTGTGAAAGTAAGGAGAGAGAAAAACAGTAGTACATAAAAATGCAAGCCTACGTCCACTCTTTAGACTAACAGATACAAGTTAGGCTAGATCGCATTGGTATCCACTTAGATAGTTACAATTGTCGAGCATTGATATTTTTATATGATAGATCACACTCTTAAGACTCAACTGTTGCTCTTACTCTTGTATACTTAATCTTTAGCACAATTACTTAAAAAGCAAGAATACAACACTTAAGAGAAATAGTCGAAAGAGAGCATTCCGCTTGGAACATAGCATATTGCAAATTTTCAATCTTTGTATTTGCACGTGTCTAACACTTGGCTTTTGAGATTTTCTCTTTCACACCCGTCTTTAATCTATTCGCTGGAGGTGGATTGGAGAAGCAAGAAGTCTTTACACTTACCGTTGGTGCTGCTGTCTTAAGATAGCACTACCAATACAATCCTTTTCCTTGAACATTCACGGACTACATAAAAGAAACCTCTACTACTATTCTTCTACTGCAGCTTTTGACAAACCTTTAGACAGCCTTGTATTTTTTTTATTTTTTTATTTTTGCTATCATTTGGATTTTATTGTTGTGCATATCCACTTTCACAATGATTTGTTTGCTGAACCAACAAATATTATCAAATGAACTCGTTGCCACAGTATGAGTGATCTAATGTATACAACATCGGTGCAAACATGGCAATAGCTGATTTGATTTTTAGGTTTGTTGGTGCTGTTAATGAAAAAACTATATCAAGACATATGAAGTTACAATTACTTAATTGGAATTCGAACTTCGATGCTACTCTTCCATAGCCCACATGGGCTCAATCACCACAAACATCTTTCAAGTCTAAGCCATGTTGGAATCTCGCCCTAATCGTGGACCTCATCAAAACACCAACTCTACTTGCACCTTCATCTGCTCCACAAGGATTTATCCACACAATCCTCTCAACTACAAACAAAACAAAGCCACCATTGCATCTATTTTTGTTAAGATATCAAACACATATCTTATCAATTTCAGCATCCAAAGAAACTATTGGCTTCATAGGCTCCACTTCGCTACAAGCACCGTATGTGCCCATGACTCCACTACTATGCGCTACCTTAGGAGTTTTTGGCTGCAACTCTACCTCAAGATGAACACCATCTAAGATTTGTCTAAGCACAGGCATTGACACTCCTCGTCAAAAGTAATGGAAACTCATCAGATGCAACTTCTTTGTTATTCGACTTATAAACGACGAATGTCCACGGGTGCAGTCGCAATTCAGGAAGCAAACAAATGTTCAGACTAACATAACTTAGGCAAACACGCAGAAATTCCGAGCTGAACTAAGTCTCATGCTGCTCGTATTTTGGGCACCACCAGCAAGGGCACGTACTTCCTCGTGGCCACCCCCACCTTATCTCTCATGTCGATCGTCTTCGGATTGATGCGGCGGTCGAATTCCCAATCGAACTCATGAAGCAGCGAGCCCAGAACCAGATGAAGCACGCGATGTGCCAAGGACACGCCGGCGCACATCCTTCGACCAGCTCCGAATGGAATGAACTCGAGGTGTTGACCCTTATAATCCAACTTCGACCCGACGAACCTCTCGGGCTTGAATGCCATAGGGTCTTCCCAGACATCCGGGTCTCTACCGATCGCCCAAGCGTTCACGAACACCTGCGTGTTTTTGGGTACGTTGTAGCCCATGAAGATGGTGTCGCGATTGGCCCTTCGTGGCACGAGAAAGGGGATCGGCGGGTGGAGCCTCAGGGTTTCCTTCACGACTGCTTGCAGGTAGGGGAGCTGGTCTATATCGGTTTCCAGGACCTTTCGGTTCGACCCGATGACCCGAGACAGCTCGGCTTGGACCTCGAACATGGAGTCCCGGTTCAGTAGGAGTTCCGTCAGCGCCCACTCGATGGTGCTGCTCGTTGTTTCCGTGCCGGCCAAGAATAATTCCTGTGATGTCAAGAGGCGAGTATATGAGAATAAGGATGGCAAAATTTCATGAAGGGGAGCCATACGATGTGGCTCCATTCAAGTCCTTTCTATGTTTGATTCGCATCATTATAGACTTAAACAAAGAAACATCATCCGAGGCATTCACATAAGTTGAGACGAGATTCAATATAAAATACACAAAATCGAAAATAAATGAATAGGACATATAAAGGTCATGACACCCTCTTCGTAGATGTAGCTCTTTGCCAAATTTTTACAAATTAGGCTACTAATTTACCCACTTCTTTATCCAATAATTTCATAAACAGCTTTTTATTTGCATAATATTGTCCTTGTTTACATACTCAGAAACATGCATATTTCTTATGAAGGTTCTATTGGATTCTCAACGGGTCAATTCCAAAAAAAACCTCAAACTTTAAATTTAGTCCCAAATATACCCCGAACTTTTTTTTGTCTCAAGAAAAACCCCAAACTTTAGGTTCAGTCCCAAATCTACCCCAAACTTTTCTTTGTCTCAGAAAAAACCTCAAACTTTAGGTTTAGTCCCAAATCTGCCCCAAATTTTTTTTTAATCTCAGAAAAAACCCCAAATTCTTAATCTATTCCCAAATCTATCCCAATTTTTTTCTGTCAAAAAGAAAATCATCAAATTTTACTATAATCATAAATTTGCCCTCATTAGTCTCTGTCCAAAAGCCGTATTAGTAATCCCTAATTTTTTATATCCTAAAATGGTTTTATTTTGAAAATAATTTTCTATAACATCTTGTTTATGTGTATTTATTATCTATGTGAAAATGCCATGTTAAGTTGGGACTAGACCATGGGGTATATTTAAGAACATATCAAAAATTGGTGATTTTTTTAGTACAAACGGAGGGTAAAACCCCAAATTAGTATACCCGTTAATTGCGGCGTGTTATTAATTTAGAAATTTGATGGTAAAATTTAACGGAAAATAATATATGGTAATTTTTTTGGTGGTAAAAAAAATAATTTTGGGTAAATTTGTCATATGTGTACCAATTAGAGACTTTTTTAGACAAAACAAAATTCGGGGTAGATTTGGGACTAAAATTAAAGTTTAGGGTTTTTTTTTTAGACAAAAGAAAAGTTCGGGGCAGATTTGGGACTAAACCTAAAGTTTGGGGTTTTTCTTGAGACAAAAAAAAGTTCGGGGTATATTTGGGACTTGACCTAAAGTTTGGGGTTTTTTTTGGAATTGACCCTCATAAGGCCAACACCGTAGCCATAAAGCGAAAAGGTTATATTGATGAAAGAATACCTATCTTCTTTTAAGCGACTTTATGAACTAGGAAAATTCTACTAAAAATCTAAATCATACCTACTTCGATATCAATATCTTAAAAAAAAAATTATGACACTAAATCATCCAAAGTTGAATCAGTGTGACAAAAATGCCATCTTTTCTACCACTAAAAATCCAATTTTTGCTCATTGTGACACCAATATCATGTCCACTATGATCACAATACTCTAAAGTTCTTTAATTGTGTATATTCAAAACTTATAAACACCTTCTCTTTATCACCCACAATCCTAAATTTTCTCTTCTGTTGTACTATTATCCTAATTTTTTTTTCTTTTTGTGTAACCGATATCCGCTAAATTGTATTTTTAATAATGAATGATCGTGGACTCTGCCATCACCAGTCGTCGTCTTGGCTAATTAATCACGGGTCAGGCAACAGTTTCTATTCAAATGGCGGCCGAATCTGCCGACGCTTATCCCATGCACGACAATGCATAATTGTTAGGTTATAGTCAGAAAATAAATAATTTATGTGCAGATAATGCGCTATACAGAGCCTCCGCCACTACACATCCATGATCCATCTATGGCCTACTCCTTATCCTTCATCCAAAATATACTTGTATTTTTGTCACATATGCAAATTTGAGGATTTTAGTTATAAAATAAAAATCTATGATATTTGTGTCACGGTGCATAATTTAAAAGTTTCGGTAATAATAACCCTTATGAATACAAAAATTGGATAATAAAAATAAGCATGGTGTCGTGTTTTTGGATAAGGAGCTATCTATTACTAAATTATTTAATTAGGTTATTTGGAGAAGATTAGTTTTTATATTTCTCCAGTCATGTCGATCTGTCCATTAGTTATGTCGTCATCCCATGATCTGTAAGTGCTGATAAAATAATCTATAGTACGAGACATGAATTCTTTACTTCATATAGTACTCTCATGGTTTTTCAATAAAAAAACTATTAATTTATGAAAATGTTCTTATCATCGACAACTGTAATTTGTCGAAGCAGCAGCACACATGGTAAAGAATCTTCATCTCGTCTAGGGACTTGTTTTTCTCAGAGTCCTTGGTCGGAGGAATCTTTGCCCCTCCCAACAAATGGTTGGTGATTTCGTTTGGAAACATTTACAATAACTATTTTTTACCGACACAAAGAAAATGTACTAATTACTCTCTCTCTCTCTCTCTCTTCAGAAGCTTCTTTATTTATTATGTTAGCTTAGTGAAATTTACAATTTTCCATTTCTATACTAGCATAACTAATTTTAGTCTTCGTATCGAACTTATGAAAAATGATTGGGTGATAATTTCAATTATACTATAAGTATAATAGTTTGTTTTAAAATATAAAAAAACTAAATAACAAATAATTATAAATGATCGTGAAATCCACTACTTTAAAAATTTATGGCTCACAATAACATGTCATTCTCACAATAGACATAACGTTATGCTACCAAAAACCTCATGACATACCTAGAGACAAAGCTTTTTTATTTATTTATTTATTTATTTATTTATCACAAGAAACAAAGCTTTTTTGAGCCTCCACTTACATTTCTTTTCCATTGCAGAAAAGAAACAAATTCCAGTTAATGCATGCAGAGACAAATCGATACACCTGTAATCCATCTACTACGCATTTGTTTGGGCATAGCAATCCTTAAGCAACTACAAATTTAAAAAGTTCGTGGTCGTACCAGTATGAACGTGTTGATCTGCTTCTCGGAAAGCTTGGTGGGCTCGTCCTTGCCGTTTCCTTCGAAGTCGAGCAGCACATCCAGAAAATCCCTCCGATCATCGTCCTCCCCGTTCTTCATCTTCTTCTTCTTCTCTTCGATCCTCTTCCTCACTAAATCCGAAGCGATGCTCATGGCCTTCCCCATGTCCCGATCCATCTTCCTCCACAGCCCTTGCGGGTCCAACCACCGCAGCCACGGGAACAGGTCCACGATGTTCGCTCGGCCCGCCCACTCTATCAATCCCGTCATCGCTGTGAAGAACTCCGATCCGGCCTTTGACTGTGGATCGACCAAGTCGCGGGATAGCATGAGATTCCCTAGCAGATTGAAATTCATGAGGAACACGAAGCGGGCGAGATGAATTCCTTCTCCGTGTCGGGCCTCGTCTGCAGATGCCACCTCTCCAATCCAAGCCAGCATGGTCTCGACGCATTTGGCCCGGATCGGAGCCGTTTCGTTGAGCCGCTTGGCGACCAGCATGTCCGTGGTCAGCAACCGCCTCATCATCCGCCAATACACGCCGCACGGGGCTAGGACGACGGACCCTTTGTGGTAGTCTCGACAGCGCAAGAGATTGATGTCGGCTCGGTCCGCGAAATTGAGGTCTTGGCTCTTGAAGAACTCGGTCGCAGCTCTGCTCGAGAGAATCGCCATGGTGTCTATGGACCCTAGCCTAAGCCAAATCACCGGGCCGTATTTCTCGCGGAGGCCGGCTAGGGTTCGATGCGGCATCGTCCCGAGACTGAACATGTTGCCAAATATCGGCCATCCGGAGGGTCCCGGAGGGAGCACCGGTGACCCTGACTTTTTCCGGCGAAGGTAAACGAATAAAGCGGTGGACACAAGGAGGATGGAGATCAGCATGAAAAATGAATTGGCCGGTTCAGTCATGGCTTCGATCGAGTACAGGGGACTCCTCCGATGAGCTTGTCACTGGCGAACGTGTCTGACCTTAAGTAGCAAAGCGAATACCCATCCTCGTGAAATGCACGTTTATTTTAATAATAATATTNTGGCCCGGATCGGAGCCGTTTCGTTGAGCCGCTTGGCGACCAGCATGTCCGTGGTCAGCAACCGCCTCATCATCCGCCAATACACGCCGTACGGGGCTAGGACGACGGACCCTTTGTGGTAGTCTCGACAGCGCAAGAGATTGATGTCGGCTCGGTCCGCGAAATTGAGGTCTTGGCTCTTGAAGAACTCGGTCGCAGCTCTGCTCGAGAGAATCGCCATGGTGTCTATGGACCCTAGCCTAAGCCAAATCACCGGGCCGTATTTCTCGCGGAGGCCGGCTAGGGTTCGATGCGGCATCGTTCCGAGACTGAACATGTTGCCAAATATTGGCCATCCGGAGGGTCCCGGAGGGAGCACCGGTGACCCTGACTTTTTCCGGCGAAGGTAAACGAATAAAGCGGTGGACACAAGGAGGATGGAGATCAGCATGAAAAATGAATTGGCCGGTTCAGTCATGGCTTCGATCGAGTACAGGGGACTCCTCCGATGAGCTTGTTACTGGCGAACGTGACTGACCTTAAGTAGCAAAGCGAATACCCATCCTCGTGAAATGCACGTTTATTTTAATAATAATATTAATAATTATTATTATTATGTTTCTGGGCCAACACGTAAATGCCGAGGAATATAATATAAGAAAGGTCGAAACAATTAATGAAATTGCGTCTCTGGGGAGCACCTTCTTTTTGACTTGCCGTGGCACGCACCTGGCATAAGCACTGACAGGGTTGGAAGGACACGTCTACAGTTCCTTAGTGAAGTGGTTAAATTAACGGACACCACGTGAAAGTGGAGTACATGATTTCTTGAACGTGGAAATCGAAACGAAATAAAGGGGGGGACGCGAAATATAATACATGTTGCCCAAATATGTGCTGCGGTCGGCCAAAGAAAAATCGAAGAATAATGTCCAAGATTGGATTTTGTTGACCGAATCCCACTTTGAAGGATTTGTTAATTCCTTTATTGCACGTATACTATTTAGTTAGGGCCGGCCCTCCTCAATCCTCAGGCTTGCAATCAGACAGGTGGGATTTGGAGGCAACATCTTTATAGATTGCGAGATCGAAACTAAGTCGAGATATCTTGTCAAGTCAAGTTCAAGCGCACCGATTCCCAATTTTACAGGCTGGCGAGTATAATTGAGCTGCCATGTTTATTTAAAAAATATATATGGGATAAAATCGACGTAAGTGTCGTGAAAAGGACATACACACCCACATTTATTATAGCTTTTTTAAAACTTGAGCTCGAGTAGTTGAATCAATTATGATATCTATGATATATTTATATAGAGAGACCGTCAAGAGGGAGTTTAAGTTAAAGCTTATCAATATATTCACTTGAGCCCATATTTATTTTAGGTTTTAATTATAAATGTTTTGTCAATGTATTGTTAATAGAGTCTCGCTCTAAACTGATCACTCACGAGACATTAATCAAAGGGAAAAGGCTACTAAGAACTCATGAGCACGTGTGACTCTTAAAAGCCATCCATTAGTCTAAGACCCATTAAAGTTATAATTGATTGGCTCGGTCATGATTTTTAATCCAAATTTGGTCATCAGACTTTTCAGACGTTGGGATTAAAACGTCGAAAGAAGGATCACCGAGCCAAAGATTTAATCGGGACCTCGCCATTTTTCTTTCCCTTCTCTTTCTTTTTCCCCACGTGCACCCCTCCCCATCTCTCTCTCTCCCCTTTTCTTTTCCCCTTCTTCCCGCGCGTCCCCCTCCTGCTGCCGCACTCCCTCTGCCCTCACGTTCCCTCCCACTCTTCCCTTCATCTTTTTTTCTTCTGCACTGCCTGCTGCCCCAACCTGCCTTGTCCTTTCCCCTCACCTTTTGACTTTTCAAAATTTGTCTATCTACTACCAACGCCCCGATGCCTCTCCTTTTCTCTTCTTCTTCGTCTTCTTCTTTGCTGGGTTTTCTTTCAACTGCTGCCCCTGCTGTTGTTCGGCTGCTGCGTCGGTCGCGACCACCACCACCTCTGGCCACAATTGCCGCCTGTCCGGCCACCCTCAAGCCACCGAACCAGCCGTCTCTCTCTCCCTTTCAACTCTGCCTTGGCCGCCTGGGACTGTTCCGCCTGGTTGCCGGAGCTGCTGGCCGCCGTCCCGAGCTGTCGGACCGCCCACCAACTGGCCCCGTGCCGCCTCAGCTGCTGGTCCCTTGGCTTCTCGTTGTGCGGACAACCACCCTCGGCCAAGATCCGGCCCCGTGCTGCCTCGTCTTGATGCGTTGAAGGTCCCCGGGCGTTCTCCTCATCCCCGCCATCACGCTCGTGTCGCTAGACTCGCAAATTGGTAAGTTGTTTATCTAATCCTTTAATTAGGGGATAATGTGGTATTAGGAGATAGTTTAATTAGTGTTAAACGTGATTAGTGACTAATGTGAATTATTTATACTTGATTATGTGTTATATGCCTTAAGTGGGATTTTTTATAAGCTAATGGTAGCTTAAGATGGTTTTTGCTAATTAAATCGGATAATGGTTAACTAGCATTATTTTATATTACTAATCATATTTTTAATTAATTCGGTTAAGGAATGATTAGTATGAATTCTTTATGATTAATTATTTTGGAGAAATAATTAATTATAATTATATTATTTTATGAAAATAATTTAATTATGAAATATTATATTTTATGGAAATTAATTTATTATTTATTATATTAATTAATTTCAAATTATTGGTTATTTAGGAATAATTAATTATTTTGGAGAAATAATTAATTATGATCACTTGTGGAGAATTGATTAAAGTGAGCAATATTTATATGTATTCGATTACTGCTTATTGATAAAATGTTGATGGATTATTTTATGAAGTAAATTACTTTCGTTAAGTAATTATTTATGGAAATGATAAATATTTATAACTAATTTGTATGAGAGCTAGTTAATTATCATGACTATTTTGTGAGAACAAGTTAATTATTGGGATAATTAACTAAAGTATTATCCTAGATATTAAGATGGA
The DNA here is from genome assembly GCA_014858505.1 of Corymbia citriodora subsp. variegata. Classification (NCBI taxonomy): domain Eukaryota; kingdom Viridiplantae; phylum Streptophyta; class Magnoliopsida; order Myrtales; family Myrtaceae; genus Corymbia; species Corymbia citriodora. Next base: position 29,502,881 of record CM026414.1, on the reverse strand, counting down.
TTATGAGAATCATGGGAGCTTATAATTATTTCATTATAGTCATGGGAATAATTGGCTATGATTTTTCATTTTGTTTGGCATTTGTGGTGTTGACATGGTGTCTAATGACGCCACATAAAGAGTCAAAAATCAAAAGATTTAAAGAAAAAAAGAAGCCAAAATGATTAGTTGGAGAAAAACCAGAAAGCCGTCCAGAAAAAGGAAAATAATTATAAAAAAATCCTTGCCGGCATTGAACAAATTCTCAAAATCGAAGTATCTCCAAACTCTCCTCAAAAACGATAGAGGGAGAGAGCTAATTGTGGTTTTGTAATAAATTGTGATTTAATTACAAAACTATACATAATATTATCAACAAAATGATTTAATTTTTTTGTTGGTCATACTTTACTCCTACTTTTACTCTCAGATTTTTGCCCTATCTCATTGTGGGAGCGTGGGAGTCAAAATTATGCCTGAAGTTAAATCGTTCCCTCTCATCCCAACTTCTTAAGGTGAGGATTTAAACCCCCCATTTCTCCCTTCTCTCTTTCCAAGAAAATGGTTGTTTACTTAGTTAAATATAACATCAAGCATAAGGGGTCTACACTGCTATGATTGATAATGGATACAAGCTTATATATATACAAATCTCGCCATCGATTGCACTGATAATGGGTATCAACACGGCAACTTCGATTACAAGTCATGTCTATAGATACCTAGATCCGACACATCTCATCCAACAATTGCCTATATTCTGTATGGCAGTTAACTTCATTACATCTTATCCATCTACAACTTTACTAAACCATCCCAACCCTAATTCTTAGGATTTAAATAAATTGATTAATTAAGGCCATCCAAATGCTTACATGACAAGATATGCTCTCAATGAGTAAACAAGATGGCAAATGACATGGTAGTTTCATAACAACATCGAAAGAAATTACAATCTCAGAACTAGCTTTAAAACAATGAAAAGCTTACATGAGACATTACAGGTAAAAGATCAAGCTTGTTGATGCTGTGGCTTGCAGTATTCCTATTCCCAATCGGCCATACTTATTGTCGAAGCACAAACATTTTGTTGCTACTCTTCCTCCTTCGTGCTGCCACTTTCCGAGCCCATGTTCCAGATAATTGAGTATAACTGCAGCATGCTTAGAAACTCTATCATAACTTTGAACCAGTCGAGCCACTTCAAGCAACTTACATGAAGTTATGTTGATGACCATATTTCCCAGCACGGATGCATGTTCAAGTAGATACTTTACCAATATTAGCACTTCCTCATATTTGAATCTTAAACAAGCATAAAATCAAGAAATTTCTACATTCTTGAGATGCTGAGCCCAATGCTTGAACTTCTTCTTTATATGCCAATAACTCTCGTGATCAACATTTCGGGAGTCTATGTCAAATTCATCCTGCACACGGATAAAAGAAAAATTAAACATTCCTAATAATGCACGACTTTGTTTTCATGCCCATCCCTTGTCAAATCAGAAGACTAGCCTACACTAATCAAATTAGAGGAAATCATAAACAACGGAAACCAAAATTTCGATACTTGAGTTCATGAATGCAAGCTCAATCTTTCTCGTTGCTACCATCATTGTGGCATCTCGAAAGAAAGGAAAAGAAAATCAAGAATTCGTGAGACCGTAGTGAAACTTTCAGAGTATAACAGAGGGAGCATTTGAAACATGGGCTGCGGACAGCTGTGAAACTTCCAGAGCAATATACTAGTTTCACTAATAAATAGACTCAAGAAGATAAAGAAAGGAAGAGACTTTGGATGGTGCATTGTAATTAAACCTTTGAAGTATTTCCAAACTGTGAACTATAGTTTAGGGAACATACCGAGACACAATCAGGTGGGTCAAAAATTATGACCAGCTTCTCCAAATTCGGCGTAGTTGCTAGCATATTTGCTATAGCAGGAAAAATAAATTTGGGGATGAGCATGTGTAGCGTGAGAGACTTGCAATTTGGCAGCAAAAACTGCACATCTTCTACCTTCAGAAGCCCCATAACCTGACCATGTCAATAAGTAGAGTCAGATCGCAAAACAGTAAGTTTTAAAAAATACATTACAAACCAGTACGTTTTTTTCTCATGCAAAATTCCAGCAATATAACTGCTAAATATCCATAAGCTTTGGCAGAATAATGTCCACTAAACTAAGCGAAAAAAATTAATGGAAAAGATAGCGTCCATAAGGAGGAAAGACGATTATGCTCACCCAGATATACCAAGCACCAAGTTGAATTCGAGTAGCATTCTGCAGCCTGCCCAGACTTGACTTTAGCAAGGAGCAATCTAATTCGGCTGAATCGAAATCTAATTCGGCTTCAACTAATGAAGATGCTTCAAGAATTTTTATTACCTCATAAATATATCCCCTCACACGCAAAGAAAACAAACGAGGAGTCCAAATTTCCAAAGGGGGAGAAAAAGTCTCCAAAGGGACTTCCACGTTAATATCATCAATCACCAACTCTTTCAAATTTGTTGAACGAATTCTTTCTAAACCCCGGCAACCTTTCAAATTCAAGTATTCAAGAACAGGGCTGCCCATAAAAATTTTTCGAAGCACATCATCACTCAATTTCACATTTTGAATGGACAAGGACTTAAGCGAACTCCAATTAATACTTTCGCTGGATGAGAAACGGCAGCCACTTAAACGCAGCTTAGTCAACGAAGAGCAATTATAAAGCAATGGAGACAATGTGTAACGCGCCGACCAATTCAAGTTGAGAAGAAGTTCTTCCACTTCGTGATCAATCGCAAAGCGAACCCATGAATCAATCTTAAAGGGGTAGAAGTACTTTGATCTGATATCAAGGTGGAATTTTATCACTTTACGCCACCTATATAGCGTCAAAACCCTGTTCACAAAAGAATCATCATAAGAAGAGACAGAGAACTTGAGATCCGAGATAGCGGTCCAAACAGACTGCCACCTTTTCGACAACACACAAGTTTTGACGACGTCCCTTGTGGGTAAAAAGGAGAAGATTTGGTGGATTAGGCAATCGGGCAAGAGACTGATGTAATCCCCAAAATCTTTTTGGCTAATGGTTGGCGCCGAAGTATTTGCCATGGCTTATGAATGGATTCTAGGGTTTTTTGTTCTCTCTATTCGATGAAGCATAAACTTTTGCACAATCATCTTTGTGAGGATCAAGAGTTACCCAAAGTCCAACTCCCTTAAAAATCCCCCACCAATGTTGCTTTCATCGTATTGTTGATAGCTGTTTATTTCACGAGATGCTTTATTGTGCCATTTCATATACCAAAAGGATAATAAATGCCTAGCTGACCTTTCTATAACAAATATGTTTTAAACGGTATAAAATCTATATCGCATTTGTCAAACTATTTCATAGTTAATCAAATCCCAAACTAATTTCAAGAGATGTTTTACCATGCCATTTCATATAATCAAGAGGGCATTTTTGCCTAGTCGAGCTTTAGATGACAAATATGCTTTATACACATATTTTTCTTTTCATGCAAATATCAAATCATGCGATGTCTCTTTCATAGCTTACAACAAATATAATTTGTCATTTTCAAGACATGAGTTTACAAATCATAGAAATGAAAAGCACGGCCCACGTAATTAAAGCCAATTTAAGGTTGCATAAGCCTGAGAACTTCAAAATCCTATCAAAGAAATTAACCGGATGTCAACTCATCTGACAACTAATATCGACTATGACTCTACAAGCCGACCCAATTTTTACGGTCCCAACGTCAACTATGGGTCAACAAAAAGGCAACACAAGTATCATACTTTATGTAGAGAGCAGAGCAGTAAGCTCATCTCGCGCAGCAAGACTTGGGTGTCATATCTCTGTCCATATGGGTCATAAATTTATATTATGACCCACTTTTAGTTAAACGGGTTAAATATGGATCAAATAAAAGTTAAATATGGATCAAATATGGGTTGAGTGAAAGTTAAATATGAATCAAATATGAGTTGAGTGAGTTATTAGGTAAACCCATTGTTTCTCTCTTTTCATCTCCCTCCTCTATGCATTCTCGACATCCGTTATCGTTTTCGCCATCACGCCGTCATTACCATCGCCGATTCTGAGCTTGCCGTTGTCAGCTAAAGCTCAGCTTGGATCTGGGCAGGCAAGCCGTGATAGAGCTTAGGCTAGCAAGCCCTAAGCTTGTTGGTCAAAGCTCAGCCTAAACCTAGACGGGTGAGTCACGAGGTCACCGGCCTTGGTCGAGCTGCGGCTTGCCTGAATTTGGGTAAGCGAGTCTCGAACTCGATGGCCGCAACAAAGTTCACGGCTTGCCAAATCAAGGTGAGCCTGAGCTTGATTACTACTAGCGATCTCGACGGAGCTTAGATTGGCCGAGCCTCAAGTTCATCAGTCTTGGTCAAGTTCGAGCTCGCTGGCTTGTGTTTTGGCCAATTGTCGTTAGGCAGCACCAGTATGGAAAAGGGAGAAGAAGAAGGAAGAAGAAAGAAAAGAGAAAAGAAAGGGAAAATAAAATAAAATAAAATAAAATAAAATAATAATAATAATAATATTCAATTTTTTAAAAATATATTAAAAAATTGATTTTAAAAAAAATTATTTTCCTCAAACTATTTTAATTTAGAGGTATCTACATTTTTTTATTTACTAATTTTTTATTATTTAATTTACTTTATAAATTTGATGTGAAATTTTTATTCAAATAATTTATATGTGAAAAGTTTAAAGTGGACTAAATAAGTGAGAATAGATTTTTTTAAATTAAGTTAAATATTAATATGTGTTGGTAATATGGATCGGGTTGGGTATAGGTCATCAAATTTATATTGCATAAAAATGGATCAAAACGGGTTAAATGAGTCGATGTTGGTCGGAATATATTTGACTCAACCCAAACCCGACCCGATCCACCCATTTAACACCCCTAGGTGTCAGATCTCTATCCAGCAAACTTTATTTCAAATGAGCTTTAATATAAAAAATAAATAAAAATGAAAGAGCTCTTTTGATGAAAAACATGCTTTAAATAGGATAGAATTTATATCGCATGTGTCAAACTTTTTTATATATAGTCAAATCCCAAACTAGTATTAAGAGACGCTTTACCATGTCATTTTATATAACCAAGAGGGCATTTTGGCACGGTCAAGCTTTATATGACAAATATGCTTTAAACACAAATTTTATTTTTTCATATGTATCGAATCATGCAATGTCTCTTTCATAAATTACAAAAAATATAATTTCAGTCAGTTTCAAGATGTGAGTGTGCAGAATCATAAAAATGAGAAGCACAACTCATTGCTAACCAAAAGCCAATAGAAGATTACATTACCCAAATAAATTCAAAATCCTATCAAAGAAACATTAACCATGGCAACTAACATCAACTAAGACTCTACAAGGCGACTCAATTTTTTGGGTCAAAACATCAACTATAGGTCTACGAAAAGGCCACACAAGCATCATACTTGACGTAGAGAACAGAGCAGCAAGCTCATCTCGCACCTTAACTTTTGGGGTGTCATGTCTCTCTAACAAACTCCATTTCAAATGAGCTTACTATAAAAATAAAAATGAAAACTCCCGTGGAAAAGAGCTCTTTTGAAGCACTAAAGCATTGAAAAGGTGATTGGCAAATGGTGGAATTCGACACAGAACATTGTCGGTCGCAGTTAATATGCATCAGTTTCCCAATACTTTGAAAAATCAATGTATTAAAAAAGAGAAGTTCCAATCGTGATTTGTAAAATTCTAAATGTCCCTAAAGATGTGAGAGACCCAACCATCATTGATAGATAGCTTAATTAAAGTCACAACATTATTGACAACTAATTTTTAATCAACATATCATATAAAGGTGAAAGCTTGAGATAAGAATCCCTGATAGTAACAGGGCCCATTTCTCAAAAACAAAAATCATTTAACACTTTTCTTGCATGAGCACTTCATTTTCTTATCATTTACACTTTGATTTCCAAAAGTTAAAAGTTAACTTTTGAATTGACCTTTTGGTCAAATTATCACAAGAAAGAAAACCCTTGGTCAAAAATTTTCTTTTAGCATAAAAAAAAAACCCTAAAATAGTGTCCGTTTCACCCCGCCAATTTCAATTTTCAAAAAGAAAATCAAAGTTTGACCCATTAAATGACCTTTTAGTGACAAATAACTGAAAAATTGACACTTTCTTTTCCAAAAATCAATAAATTGAAAATCCTTAAGGGCTCCGTTCGTTTCACGAAAAATAATATCTAGGAAAATGTTTTCCAGATTTTCCGACATTCGTTTCACAGAAAAAAAATTTATTGGGGAAAACATTTTCCATGAAGAAAAAAAAAATCTTCTAAAGTTAGGGAAAATGTTTTTCACCTTTTAAGTTGGAGAAAACATTTTCCACACACACTTTCTCCTATCTCACACCCCCTATTAGTCCTCACTTCTTTCTTTTATTTTTTTTAAATCAATTTTTTTTATTTTTTTCATAAATTCGATTTTTTTGTCATTTTTTAATAAAATCGATTTTTTATTACTTTTTCTTTTTCTTTTTTCTTTCTGTCTTTCTTTTTGTTGTTCTTCTTTTTCGACCAATCACCAGCCATGGCAACAACCGACGACTGACGACAAGTGAGCCAAGCTCACCGATCTGGCCTCGCAGATCGGCAATGCCCAGGCCTCGCAGATCGGCAATGCCCAGGCCTCGCAAACAATGGTGAGGCTTGAGCCTTGCAGATCGGCAACGCCCAAGCCTTATCGCAGTCTAGCGACGCTCGGGCATTGCCAATCTAGTGAGGCCCAAGCCTCGTCGCTGTCTGGCAAGGCCTGGGCGTTGTCGATCTAGCGAGGCGCTAGCCTCACCTCCTCAAGCTTGCCTTGCCAGTGAGCTGATCGGGTAAGCTCGTGTCATGGCCGATCGCCTGCTGACGACTGACCAAGGTAGGAGAGAACACAAAAAAAACAAGAAAAAAAAATTAATAATCAATTTTAAAATATAATAAATAACAATTTTAAAATATAACATAATAAAAAAAAATATTGAAAAGAGTTTATAAAGTAAAATATTTTTCCAAGCAAATACCGGAAAATATTTTTCACTTGAAAATCAAGTTTCACCCAAACACTAAAAAATAATTACGTTTTCCTGGAAAATAGCTTCCTGAAAAATATTTTTCAGAAAAGAAACATTTTCCGTGAAACGAACGGAACTTAAATCAACTCTTTTTTACCTTTATTTGACTGTTAACTCGTGAATTTTACAAAAACTAATTATGACTTCACTTTTTTAAATTTGGTATTTTTAATTTCTAATTGGCCAAATTTAAAATTCATTCATTTCTAGTTGTTTTTTAGAAAATTTTCCCTCACAACATTTGAACAGGAGATCATTCCGCATTCAATTGTCAAATTAATTTCAAGATTCCAAGCTGGAGGTGCATTTCCCCAATTTCGGCATTAATTAGAGATGCCAATCGATTCTTCATGAATTGGCTAAAGATTGAGTCCAATTCTTTAGAGGCAACTCTTTTCAAAATCAATTTTGACAACATCATACTAATTGGACATAATTTGATCAATCAGTCCATGAGTGATTAACAAAATCATGAGGATTCGATTCAATTAGCACTTTCGCTTTGACCCATTCTAGACTAGCTTCTAATTGAAACAATTAAGGTTTGCCAATTGAACTTTAATCGCACGCATTGGTCAAGCTCATATTGCAATTTTAGTGTAAATTGGAGGAGTTGAGGCATTCATGACAAATTAATCAATTCAAGTCAATTCAATTGAATCCAATTGCATTTAATTTAATTCAAATCATGAAGGAAACTTTTAATTCGACCTAATTGAACAGAATGAAGACAATTAGAACGATATTAGAGCGTAGCAAACCGGTTCAACCCGGTCAAGCCTGGGTCAACTCAGTCCAATCGGGTCAACCCGGTATGACTGGTGTTGACCCTTGACCCAAGCAAATTTTCTGGCCAAAATTCGGCCTGTGGTCACCCGTCCTAGCCAGCCGACCGGCCCTCTCTCTCTTTTCTCTCTCCATGGCATGAAATTACCAAAATGTCCTCATCCCTTTGAAATCACAAAATTGCTCTAAAAAAATCCGTACCGATTAAGTAAGAAATTCAAGCCATCAATTATTCATTTGATCTTGGCCATTCACCTTGCCATCAATCCATGTGATAAAATTTCACCCAATTAGATTTGGAGAGATTTCAAACAATGATTAATAGTTTGCTTAACCATGAAAGGATTTCCTTAATCAATCAGATCCATAGAATCAAATGGAGGGCTTGGATTAGATGCGGTTTTTGAATTTCCCTCCATCTCTCTCTCCCTTCTTGCTCCTGGGCGGCAACTATTCTTCTGCATTCGGCGATATTCACTCTCTCTCTCTCTCTCGAGTTGTCTCAATCTCGACTCTCTCTCTCCTTTCTCACGACCTCTCTCTGCAATCTCTCTCTCAGAAAAAGCCTCTCCATTCACTCTCTCATTCCTCATTTTTGGCCGACGCCTATCTCCACGATTACTCCGCTCATTGTCTTTCTTTTTGGAGGATTTCTCTGGCATTCTCTGCGAAATTCTCTCCATTGACTCTCAGTTGTCTATCTCTCGTTGTCTTCATTTAGCCGAACAAGTTCGAAGAAAGAGAAAAGTGACAGATTCAGCCATGGCCGAAGCTAAGTGCATTTTCTTTCGCTAGTTTCAATCTTCGAATCAGGCTTGAATCGTTGCTCTCGTTCTCGGTCTTACAATATCATTGTGTTGGCGCCAAAATTTGGCTTATCCGACCGCAAAACAGAAGTGAGGCCCATCAAGCCCAAACCATAGGAAAGCGGGTCAACAATGGGCCGGAATGAAGCCAATTAATGGGGATACCAAAGGGCTCGGTACTGACAACTGCTCGGGAGGAATAGGATAAGAATGAAGACGGTTTCGAAGGGTCGATGTTGACAGAGCTATGGATAAGGCGGTATAGTTATTAGTGTGGCATCGAAATTTCTGGAGTGAATTTAAAATCACAGTAATAATTGCCGAGGAGCGCTTACTTGCAAGAATTAGTTATAAATAGCTATGAAAGCATGGTTGTAAGGGATCATTCAACAATCAGACGATCACAAAAACACTTATTTTTTGGCTATCTTTCATTGCACTCTTTACATTGTTATTATTGCACATTTATCTTTTCTTCTATTTATCCTTTACTTTATTGCTTCTAGTGTAGAATTAGTATTTCCTTTCCAAACGACATAGATACTGATTTAAACAATAAAACCAAAACTTTGCCTCTTTGGTGAAAAATATTTGTCCGAGGGAATCCCTCTCTAGGTGAACAAAGTGTTTGCTTCGATTATTTCTAATTGAAATGATCTGTTCTTCAGCGGCAATTTCAATTTAATCTAGATTGAAGAAATGCCCCAGAAAATCCCAATGCAATTCAGAATTTTAACCATCCTAGAGATCTTAAAGCTCCTAGCATATCTTTAACTCTCACGGCAATCTCAATGCCAGAAAGTCCTCTCAACATCCGTGAAGAAATGGAAGAAGCTCAGTTTCCTTCAATTTGTGGCGGTTCAGTAGAAGAACCAGAGCTGATCCTTCTCTATTTTTCTCTGTTTCGTTCTCATGTTTACAGTGATCTCGTATTCCCAGCCATAAGTTATTCCTTCACCGGGATCAATATCCTTCTCTTGGTGTCTCACAATCTCACGAGTCCAGCAGTCAGTTGAAGTCAGTTCAACGATCATGGAATTCTGAAATCCAGTTGTTGATTGAAGATTGGAGGAGCTCTGGCATTTCAACAGCTGCTCCGTCCTCTCGACTCTATATTTTTCATGTTTATACTTGTTGGAGTTCTATTCATCAGCAAAGGATTTCCGAGTTCAAGTTTCTGTTGATCTGTGATTTGATCCTTCTTCCGATCTTCATTATCAATGAATGTCGGACAAATCTTTACTTAGTAAAATTTCATTAAATTTGCTTGATTTTGCTGAGGTCAGCTTAATCCATACCTAGCATGTTTGGGACTTCCTTTGATGTGTTTGATCCTGCTGATTTTCAAAGCTCTTTGCTGTTTGCGATGCTCATGATTTAGATGAATGTATGTTAGGATGTTTTACATCATTCTAGAGTCCAAGGAGTAAGCTTAGGTTTATGCTTATTCAACGTACTTACTCTTTTTACCCTTCAAGGATTTCTCCTGCTCCTTATATTCCAGTAAAATGATTTCAGTAAAGTAAATATCAGAATTGTGGATAAGGGAACTATGCAAGTGACCAGACTAATTTTATTGTAGAAATTTTCAGGATCAATGGTTAGATCATGCGAACTAAGACCTCATTAACTCTGAAATCTGAAGATGTGATGAACTAGAGAAATGATCTTGACATTCTAAACTTCGATTCGTTAGGTCATGAGCTAAACTTATGGTTCATTTGCTAGGTCAGTTGAACTTCGAAATCTAGGAACAGAACCTGCAAAATCTGTTTACTATAATATTTGAATCCGCTGGACCTTTGACTGTTCTTTGATTTTTTCTGATTTTCTGTGTTCAGATTTTGAAAAAATGTTCTTCATGAAAGTTGTAGCCAATATTCCAGGCTTTACACTCATTTAAATTTCATAAAATTCTGTAATCATTTTGATCGGTTCCATGCATGCATTAAAAAGACGATCAGATTCTGTATTTGACCTGTTTTTCTAGTTCCTGCACTGACCCATTTTATTTTGCAAATTTCACAAAGTTCGAGCCTTTTTTTGCGAAAACAAAAACATTGAAAAGTCGTTCATTAGGGTCTAGTTGAGCATACGGAATGTTTGAGGACTAAATAGCAAGTTTTAGGGGGGTCAAATTGGCCTATAATCGGACAAGGTCTTCAGTAAACTCCCTGGGAAAACATGCAATTTTCACATAGTTCAAGGGCCTTTTTGCAAAAGTCAAAAAATTAAAGTTGTTAAGGACAGCTAGAACCAACTATCTGTAAAATGAGGTGGGATTCTGAAGTTTCTAGATATTTTTACTGAATTTTCGACTTCCAGGTCGGAACCGGGTCTCAGTCTGGAGCATTGTCAATGCTGGGTCAATTTTGGGTCAATGGGATCCGAATTAGGTCAAGTGTCCGCATGAAAATTAAAGCACACATCAATGTCTGTCCAATGGTTTCTGAACCGCACAGTGGGTTAGCTCATTAGTCTTCAATTGGACTTGAACATAATTGATCAAAATCAGTGAAATTGAATAAGTGATCCATTCATTGATTGTTGCTTGCTCAAGGCCAATTGACCTGAATGCATGTTTAGTAGATGAATGTTAGATTCAATGCATGTCTCAACGAGTAGCTCAAGATGAATTTGTTCATTTCTTTGTGAATGCAAGTGGTGATCAATTATCATTAATCTCAATTATCATTAATCTCAATTAATCAACCCTAGCTCATTAGGAGGTGACATGGGGGTAACCGAAACGCATGAAATTAAAGGCCAATCTCGAGACCAATCCATGATTGCTTTGGTGATTTTTCTTAATTGATTTGACTGCTTGAGTGTATGTCACATGAATGAATGAATTGAATAAGACCAACATCACCCATGGTGGCCTTTTGAGATGGCCCATGGAGAAGGCAACCGAAGGCCATGGAGATGAAGGCAAAAGACCAATATCCATTCCGTTCTCATTTTGTAATAGTTAGTTTAGCATTCGTTAATCATTTTTAGGATTAGCTTCCATTTCAATCTCGATTCCTAAAAATCATACATTCAATTTAGATGTAACCTCATTTTTAGATAAATAGTTTAGGCCTAGCTTTAATCAATTGAATAGAATTAAGCTCGCCTTAGTCTTCAATAGCAAGCTTTCGAGGGCTCATGTCTTAAGGCTTAATAACAAAGCCATGTTTATTCTTTGCCCAACATTGCATCAGGTTTTTCTTTACACCAACCCACAAATTGCGGGTTTTTCCTCTTATCACACTTGGAATAGCTCGCTTTCAATTACTTTGGTGTGTAATTCTTGCACCGCTTTCAATACATTGTTTGTTATGTTTTTTTTTCCTAGGTTAGAATTAGAATAAGCTTAGAAATTTAATCAACGCTCCTACGAAAACATTTGCATGGACACTTATTTGATTATGACCTTTAGGATCATAGGAGGTAAATCAAGATTGTTTGATCACTTTAGAAAAACAATCAACTAGTTAGGTACTGTTAATAGAAATATTAGCCTAAACAAGTCCCATTATCTAGAACGTGTAGGTTGTTTAAGAACTAAAATGGCTAATATCAAGCGAGGTATGGGCTTAGGGGGAGCTCACCCTTTGGATTGATGAACCTTTTGAACCCTTAAAATCAATCTTTTGGATTGTCTCTTAAGTATCTCTAAACCCATCTTGCAAAGGGGAGGCTCTTGAGTGTCTGCCACCACATCGAGTTCATCAATGCTAGTGCAATCTTCTCAATTTCAGCATCACAGTGGCACTCACAGGATCCATGAGATTGTCGTGAAAACTTTAGGAGCATTATAGAGGGAGCATTTGAAACATGGGCTGTGCCCATCATGAAACTGCCAGAGCATTAGTTCACTAATTCGGGGACCCAGGAGACAAAGGAAGGGAGAGACTTTGGATGGTGCATTCCAGTTAATTTTGAAATATCTAAATTTGTGAATTAGAGTTCAAGGAATATACCGAGGAGACATCGTTATCAGATGGCTTAAAAATTATGACAAGCATCACCAATTTGGTGTAGTTGCTAGCATATTTGCTATAACAGGAAAGCTGAACAGGGAAATGGCATGTGTAGCGTTAGAGACTGGCCATTTAGCAGCGAAACCTACTGGGGTAGTATATAAAATTAAACTTAAGTACATCACAAACCGGGACTTTTTTTCTCATAGAACATTCCATCAATATAACCCCAGAACATTAATGGCGATTAGGAAGCAAGATTATTATTATGCTCACCCGAAGGCACCCAGTACCCAGGAGAATTTTAGTAGCATTCTGTAGCTTGCATAGCATTTCCATTAGCAGGACGAAATCTGATTTTGCTGGACTGTCTGAAATCTAATTCGGCTTCAGCTAAGGACGGTGCTTCAATTATTCTGATTATCTAAAGTCATGAATCCCCTCACACGCAATGGCAACAAACAAGGAGTTGAAATGTGTGGAGATGCCACGACATCTTGTCAATCACCAACTCTCTCAAACTTCTCGAATGATTTTGTTTCACACGCCAACAATTTATCTAATTTGAGTATTCAGGAACAAGGGTGCCTATCAAAATCTTCCGAAGCTCATTATCATTCATATTTTGACTAGAGAAGTACTTAAAATGAACTCCATTTAATACTTTTGTAGGACAAGAGATCTAAGTAGCATCAATATCAACATGCGACACATGACATAAAACATCAATATGTTATTTCTCAAAAAATAGAGAATTCTGATATGTCAAGACATATTACATATAAAATGTATCTTTTATATATACATGATAAATTATCATTTTATGATTATTTCAATCAAATGAATTTGATTCAAATTCACAAATAAATAAATGATAATAAAAGAATTTAGAATGGATTTACAATAACAACATTAATCCATCATTTGGTAATGTCATTAATTATTTCGATTTTACAAATTCAACTCTATTCTAATAATCCATAAAACTTGAAGGAAAAAAACAAGCAATCCACATTTGGTGTCGCGTGTCATAACCTATCAGAAGAGAAGAGAGAAAAACAAACTTGAATTTGTGTCCTGGGATATAAGTTAGAATAAAAGAAAAGATTATGTTTTTGTTATTTACCCATTTATTATTTTTATTATTATTTTACATAATTACATTTTGACCTCTTATTTGTTGAAATTTTTTAAAATTGATTCTATATATGTCGAATTCACATGTAATTCACATGTTGAAATTCTAAACTTGTGTACTGAAATCCCCGACTCAAGTGTCAAGAGAGTTGATCAAGTATTAGATTTTTTGACATGTGTTGAAATTTCAATACATCAGGAAGATTTGGGGAGTGTTGGTGCTTCTTAGTGAGAGCTACAACCTCTCAAACATAGCTTAGTCAATGAAGAGCAATTATAAAGCAATAGAGACAATGTGTAATCCTCCCACCAGTTACCATGGCATTAAACAGAACACTCAAAATTCAAGGTGAGAAAGTCTTCCAGTTGATGCTTAATCGCAAAGCCAACCCTTCAATCAATGATAGAGGGGTGCGGCTGCTCCGATCCGATATCAAGGTGGAACTTATTCACATTATGTCACACATGGAGCGTCAAAACCCTGTCCACAAATGAATTACTTGTAAGAAGCCATAGGTAACCTGAGATCCGAGACATGCTTCCAAACAGGCGCCACCTTTTCATTCAACGCAAGTTTTTGACGACTTCACTTGTGGGCAAAAAGGAGAAGACGTGATGGATCAGGCAATCGGGCAGGAGAGTAATGTATCCTCGTAATCCTTTCGGCCTATGGTCTGCGTCGAAGTACCAGCCATGGCAGATGAACAGAATCCATAAAATGGTACAGATCCTAAGAATGTGAGGGGCCTAATTATCACTATTAGATAGATCGGACTCGTCCGGAGTGTCCCCTGCGAAGTTAAGACAGCTAGAGCTCTAAATTTAGACTCCAAAAAAAAAAAAAAAAAAACTAACTTGTAACAGGGAAAAGCAAGAAGAAATTCTTATTAATCACTGGCGAGTGGCGTTGTCTAACATCAATCAACGTTTTCAACCGCCCACCATCTATTTCTCCTCTCATCTCCTCTCTATGTTCTCTTGCTGCTCCCTCTTTCGCTTCCGATCTTTTATTTTCTTTTGTTCACCCAGATGTGCTGGGTGGCTGAGTTGAGATTCTGATAGCTCAACAAGCTCTCTCATTTCTTTTTTAGTTCCTCTTGTCTTCAAGTCTCTTGTTTTATATATTGCATCAAAAACCTGTCTACAAGCGGTTCTTCAAATTTGAATATTTTGCTATTTAAAACATGACTATTAGCCACTACTTCATCATTGCTCTTAGTGCAACTTTGTGCTGCATTGGTCTGTGTATTGCATAGACCCTGGCAGTTTTCTCATAACTAGAAACTATCCCATTAGGTATTTACTTGATCGGCCACCTTTTGTAGGGAAGTTGGCCAAGTGGCAAATCCTAATTTTGGAATTTGACATCCACATGATGCCATAAAAATTGTTTAAAGTTCGCAGCATCACAGATTTGTTGGCTAAAAATCCTAAGATGTATGTGAAGACAATTCCCTGGATGATCGCATTTTGTTAGACCATGCTCTTTGTTGGAGCAGTAATATGTCTGGTTTAAGCACTGGAGTAGTTCTTACATCTGCTAGATGGACAAAATTATCTTGGAGTAGCAAAATTGGTCTTTCCCTGCATCAACAACATAGTCAAATATGAAGCGTGTATCCTTGATCTGCAAGCTGCAAATGAGATCGGAGTAACTAAGTTGAAAGTATTTGAGGACTTCGCATTAATTATCCTTCAAATCGTGGATGAATGGAAGACCACGGTTGCTAAATCGTGCTCTATCATGATTACTTGGAGGAATTGGTAAGGGTGTTCGACCAAGTCTTGTTCGAGTACCTATCTAGGTCCCACAATTAGTTCACTAACGCATTGGCAACGCCGTCATCCATGATGCAAGTTACTGACCAGTTGGAGTTGGAACCCTTGAAAATTGAAGTTATGACAAAACTAGCTTACTACATGGTCGTGACTAGGAACTTTACGGAAAGCCATGGCATTACAGTATCATGAACTACAACCCTGTTTGGCTCAGCTTTCCTAAGGAGCTTAGGAAAATGCAAGGTGTTTAGCTAGTGTTTTTGGAACCCATAAAACCTAGGCAAGTCTCCACCTACTTTGGGCCTTCAGCATTTTCGGAAGGCATATATTGGCACTGTCCATATTCACTGTTCATCTTCCCAATTTGCATAAAAGAGCTGGACAGAAGCTAACGACTATTGCTTGGGGGTTGCACAACCTTAGGTGGCTCCATTGGGTTGTGGGAACCAAGCAATGCCGCCTGAGGTAGGGGCAACCTTAGGCATCGCTTGTATTGTGGAACTCAAGCGATGCTTAAGGTTGACCCCAAGCTAGGTTGTTCGGTAGCTATTTTGGCTTGCTGACAACTAACCACTAGAAATAGTTTGATGCTTTTTTTTTTAAAAAAGAATTAGCAAAAACCCTTTACTAATATAGTTTTTACCAAACAACATTTAAATGAAAGTTATTTTTTAATGTACTTTATATAATTTTACTAAATGCTATTGCATTTCAAAAAACCCTTGTAGCTCAAAAGCATTTATATTTTTCTAAAGATATTTTTCTAGAGTTGAAAGAAGCAATCCCTACATCCAGAATCGAGAATTTCTTGAACGAAATACTCTTGCTGGTAGGAAGTACCTAATGAAGATGGCCCCAATGTTTTTCATCAATGGTGGGAATTTGTGGAAGAGATCTTATAACTCAGTCCTCTTGCGATGTGTTGAAGCAGTCGAAGCTACACGGATGATGTAGGAAGTGCATAAAAGCTTGTGCAGTCCACATATGAATGGTTACATACTAGCCGAGATCTCTCGTACAAGCTACTCTGAATATGATTTTTTACATATATGCCTGATATTATGCCCATCATATCAAAGCGTTGTACTGCTTGGTCAACTAACAATTGAACGTACTGAGGGTCTAGGTCAAGAACGACTTGCACAGGCTACACCCTAGGAAAGTGCGTTGGTCTAACTTGACTGTCAACTACCACATTTGGCCTTTAAGCAATGCACCCTGGGTTAGCATAACCATTGGTTATCCTAGGGGTCTTTGATCAAATTGCCATTATTATTCCCTTCTGCACTTCTTACATGAGGAAACACAATCTGGATATGGTTTTCTGTATACAAGCCTACGATTACCCTTGTCATATCCCAAGTATTGTACCACTTGGTTAACTAACAACTAAACATACTAAGGGTCTTGGTGGGGGATGACTTGCGCAGGTTCCCCCCAGGCAAGTGTGGTGGTGTAACTTGATTATCATCTACCATATTTGGCCTTTGACCATCCTGCCCCTTAGGTGCAGACGATGATCTATGTTGATTGTCGATGGCAGCATTAAGCCTATATGGGGTAGGCGTTATGTTAGGTTGAGGTGTTACTCCAATAAGGCTTATCTTATTGACATGAGGCATTGACTCCCAGTCTTATATTTTTCACATTTAGCAATGATATAATTTAGTCAGCATTCGGATTCACCATAATTGTCATTATTATTCCTACCTCAATTAACCCAAGTGGGGTTAGGTAAGTTACTTCCAATAATAGGTACAACCCATTGTTCTGTGTTACACCACTGATTTCAGGCCTTTGTAAAATCCTAATCATTGGCAGTGATGAAATTATTAGTCCTACTGTACGGAAGGTAACTTGAGCAAATTAATGAAGGCATCTACTCGATAAGTGTAGGATCTATGTGCATCTGAATCGACTGGTTTGCTGTTCCAGACTTAGATGCAATGTCATGAATGGCATTGATCATTATTAGCCTAACACATCAAAAAGACGTTTTATCATATGCCTAGTCAAGTCATTATGTTTTTCCTCAAACATCCTTGTCATGGTAGCCAATAACACGGTGCTTGGTTCCCACTGCCTTCTCTGTTCATTAGTGAGTTGTCTTGGAATGTCGACATCTCCACCTTACTCTTGTTATGCCACCAGCTAAGGAGTCAATAATTCATAAGATCTTGTCTTGTTATTGCTAGGTTGTGGTGATGAGTTGTAGTTGCCAACATTGTCAGGATTTAGTCCATTACTTATTTTGACTATTGCACTTCCTTAGATCAATAACACGAGTCCTACTAGGCGTGAAAAAAGATACGTTGTTGGAATTCGACTCCACAATAAAATACCTTTTACCCTAAGTTGTTCTTCTGTTTTAATTAGAGAAGACATTCTATGGCAATTCCAAACAAGAAATATCACAAGTAGACAAGGGAATTGACTATCTTCACTTCAAACAAAACTGAACATATGCTAATTGTATCAAAAATTAATCAATGACAAAATCCAAAGCATAATTACTTCAAATGGAACCAAACGTACACAAACTATCCAAAATTTAAGCAATGCCAAAACCTAAGAGTGTAAAAATACCACGTTAGAATTTAATTGATAATGTGGATTTATAAAATTTAGTTAAAAAACACATCAATAACTAATCTATGGTCATTGATGTGTATTAAGATCGACCACTCTTTCGGTCATCAACAGTGGTTTACATATGTAGTATCAAAACCCATTTATCTTTTAGCCATGGCTTACTCGCGTCGATGACCTGGTTAAATTTTGGTATAAACACCATGTTTTTCAATAGACTTAAATTTCCCATAACTAATTTGATCTCTGCGTTATTTTTTTGACGTGCTACTCTTTATGCTTTTCTCCTAAATTTTAGGTTGTCAAAAATAAAATTTAAAAACATTAATTAAAGCCACTTGGGTGTTTATGTTAAAAGTACGTAATAGAAGCCCAATACTTTCTTATGAGAAGATCACCAAGGTAGAGCCCAAATCTGTCCCTAACAACTTATCCGGTAAAATCCATATTTACTCAAAAGCTTAAATTAACGAATTATAAACCAATTAAGATATTGTAACTATTCAACACCACACCAATTCTCTAATGTGAGACTTCTCTAACATGACATGTGCATTTGAACATTTTACATGAGAAGATATACCCTTAATAATTAAACAAGATGGAAGATCACTTCTTTAGAAAAAAGGTCCATAAACATATCAATATTTTGTTAGAACAATTTTGAAACAAAATACAATCCTAGAACTTGCTTAAGACACTGAAAATGTTGAAGATATATTTGGAGTTGAAGATATTATTGGAGATCCCGATTGTGCCATCCAATTCTAATTGATTTAGTGATATTAGTAAATAGGAAATTTCTTATTCTTTATATATCAATTCTTTTTTTATTTTTCTGTTCTTACATTATAAAAGGATCGATGTAATTGTACAGAAAGCAGACTAAATATACCGAAAGTTCTTTCTCCAAAATCCCTCTCAGTCTTCTTTGTTTCCTCAGGCTCCTTTATTTTCTCACAGAAAAACATTCACGAGACATTACCAGCAACGATCGAGCTGGTTGATGTTGTGGCTTACTGTGTTCCTATTCCAATCCGGCATTCTTATGGCCGACGCACAAAGTTTTTGTCGTAAATCTACCTCCTTTATGATGCCGTCTTCCAAGCCCTTCTTCCCAATAATTGAGTATAACTGCAGCATGCTGAGAGGCTCTGTGATAACTTTCAAGTCGTTGGGCCATTTCAAGCAATTTTCGTGAATCAACTACCTCTACGTCCTTAGGCAATTTATAATTATTGATGACCATGTTTTCCAGCACAAATGCATGTCCGAGTAGAAATTTAACCAGTGTGAACACTTCGTCACATTTGAATCGTACACAAGCATAAAATCCAAAAATCACAACATTCTTGAGATGGCGAGTAGGGCACTTGAACTTCTTTATATGCCAATAGCTCTTGGGATCAACATTGTTGGAGTCCAGTTTAGAATTATACTGCACACGAATAAAAGACAAAGTAAACATTCCAACTAAAAAACGATTTAATTTCCATGATTTAATGTTTTAATCACAATTAAGAATAATCATCCCTTGTCAAACTGGATTTTAGCGTACAATAATTACATTAGAGATCATAACGAGGTTAACCGAATTTGGGCACTCTTGTTCATAAATGCAAGTGTAATCTTTCCATTGTCATCACAATGGACTTCACAAAAGGCAAAAAAGAAAAAAAATCAGTGAAAATGTCGTGAAACTTCCAGAGCATTATAGAGGGAGCATTGAAGCATAGGCAGCACAATCATGAAATTTTTAGAAGATTATACTAGTTTCACTAATTAATGGACTCAAAAAGACAAAGGAAGGGAGGGATATTGGATGGTGCATTTCGGTTTACCCTTTGAATTATCTAAACATGTGAATTAGAGTTTAAAGAATATACCCAGGATGCGTCCCAAGCAGATAGCTCAAATTTTATGACCAACTTCTCCAAATTTGGAGTAGTTGCTAGCACATTTGCTATGGCAGGAAAGCTGAATTCACGAATGGGCACGTGTAGCGTCATAGACTTGCAATTCGCCAGCGAATCCTGCACATCTTCTACCTTCAAAGGCAACATAACCTAAAGACATCAAAAGCTAAAGTCAGAGCACCGAAAAAAGGTTTGCAAATGGTCACATCCTTGTGTTTGATACATTAGTAAATTAAATTAAAACGATAGGATATAGATGAATTCGTCTCGAGTACATGACAAACCAGTACTTCCTGACTTATATAATCCCCAAACATCCATAAGCTTTGGCAGGAGGAAGTCCACTATCCTTAGTGAAAAACTACTTGGGAAAGATAATATCCATTAGGAAACAAGATGATTATGCTCACCTGAAGGCACCAAGCACCGAAAAGAATTTGAGTAGCATTCTGCAGCTTGAAAAGCAATTCCTTTACCAGGCGGCAATTTGATTTGGCTAGACCAAAATCTAATTCGGCTTTAGCTAAGGACGGTGCTTCGATAATTCTTATTGACTTACAAAAATAAGCTTTTCTCACATGCAATGACTGCAAACAAGGAGTCGAAATCTCCAAAGGGTAGTCTGCCCAACAAGCATCAATCACCAACTCTCTCAAACTTCTCGATTGAATTTCCTTTACGCTCCTACATCCTATCAAATGCAAGTGTTCAAGAACAGGGCTGCCCATTAAAATCTTCTCAAGCACATCATCACTCACATTTTGAATGGACAACGACTTAAGCGAACTCCAACTAATACCATCGCTGGATGAGAAACGACAGCCTCTCAAACATAGCTTTATCAACGAAGAGCAATGATTAAGCAATGGAGACCATGTGTAATCCTCCCACCAAATATCCCACGCGCAATTATTCAAGTTCAGAAAAAACTCTTCCACTTGATGATCAATCGCAAAGTGAATCCAGGAATCAATGTTAGAGTGGTAGTTGTCTTGCTTTATGTCAAGATGGAATTTTTTCACCTTAGGCCACTTATAGTGCATCAAAACCGTGTCCACGAATGGATCATTGTAAGACCAGACGGAGAACCTGAGATCCGAGATAGTGGTCCAAACAGATTGCCACCTTTTCGACAAAATACAAGTTTTGACGACATCCCTTGTGGGCAAAAAGGAAAAGATGTGATGGATTAGGCAATCAGGCAAGAGACTGATGTAATCCTCATAATCTTTTTGGCCTCTGGTCTGCATCAAAGTACTTGCCATGGCTTATGAATGAATTCTAATATGTTTCCCCTATTCGGTGAAACATGGACTTTTGTGTGATCACCCTAATAGTTGAGATTGCTTCCTCAGGTTATGGCTCTAACTCACTGATCGAACCAGAAGGAGTTCAAAATTCTCTTCTATGGTTCATTTGAAAATTCATTTATCCTTCCAAATCACCCCAAAAAAGGAAAAATAATTTTAAGCATCCAACTCTACATGACTAAACTTTCCAAATTTTCACTAGATAGATATAATCATTTTTGATGGATTCCATATTTGAACTCCTATTTAATTATTTTCTATAAGAGTATCTACCATAACTGTAATGGTGAGCTTCTAAGTACATCTTTTAGATAATGTTAGATGGGCAATCAGACTATAAAAAGGAAAACAATGAGGTTACAGTATAAAGGCAATCGCATTAGAAAAGCAGTGGGATTATTTAGGCAAGATATCTAAGTTAATCATATTCAAACATTAATTATTTTATGAAGGATTCAACTGCAACTTTTAAAATAAAGGACATTGTTCTCTTGCCAAAAATAAAATCTGGTGGATATTCTACTAAATTGAGAAAAAGATTAAATAATAGAAAAAGTAGGAAAATAAATATTAAGTCTAAACTTTTGATTATTTGAGAATTTTGCAATTGATTGACACATTTAATTGTGGAAAAAGTTTTATTATATTGAGGCTAACAATACAACCTATAGGGAGGTGAATAGGTTGTCTAGGAACTACGAAGAATTTTTGCATAAGCAAATAGCTACAGAGAACATATCGTAAGTATTGAGTGTGTGCGCGCTACAAATGGACAGGTGCTAAATAGTGCATAGATGATGTTGATGACAAAGATGAAAGATAACACAAAAACATTTATAGTGGTCTGGCTTATAAGAAAGCCTAAATCCACTCCCTACAACTAACATCCATAATGAGGTTGGAATCCACTAGTAATCTTTAACACAAGTTACAATCGATAAGTTTTGCTCCATCATATCATATTTCACACTATCAAAATACAAGCACTACTCTTATATTTGTACACTTGACTTTATCACAATTAAAAATTAGTAGCACCTCACAGAGATATAATCAGCAAGACAAAACATCTATCAACAAAAATGGAGTAAAGAAGACACTTGTCATGCCCTAGACTCCCTTGTCCATGGGAACGTAACCATCAGGGATTATTTTGCGACGTCCTAAGATGCGTTACCAGCCTATTCTTCTTATCTTTCTATAAGCACATGTGGAAACATATATCTTCATCACCCAACAACAAATGAACAAATGGATAGCAAGGAAAACATCTTAACCAATTCCCCTTTTATATAAATGCATCATTAACAAATCAAAAATTATAACTACAAGCCTGCTTCCACTAGGGCCTTTTTTAATTACAACCAAAAGGGATCGGGGTTATTCCTAGCTCCTCTATCTCCAACATGCTCAATTTTCAAGTCGATGTTCACACCAAAGCAAACAAGAGAGGTATCCACACCTACGGGCCGAAAATAGTTAAATAACAACAAATGAGTTGAAACTCAATAAGTACATTGCCTAATCCTAGTATAGGAGAATATCTCACATTAGAAACACACAAGACCTAGGACTTAACATATCGATGGAAGATCAATAACAAAACCCTAACTTGACCTTAACTATAAGCATGAAAGAGGACTTCTTCCATATATAAAATACACCAGAAAATATGCAAGTGAATAACGTCTCTTTTGCATGCAACAATGCACTCAAATCTTCATACATGACAAACCGCATCTTCTTGGCATGCAAAAATATACTTAGGAATTTACACGTGAAACCTCACTTTTAATTGGCGTGTAAAATGCATACGATTATTAACACGTGAAGCCTTGCTTCCAATCGGCATATGAAATCCACACACATATTCACACATGAAGCCTTGCTTCCAATGAGCACACATAATGGGCATAAGTATAGCAGGAGCGCCAAAAGTTGGAACGAAGAGATATTTAAGTGCCAAAAGTTACAAAAGGTACACTTAAGTGGCACTTTAAAAAAAAAAAAAAATGGATCACTTAAGTGCCAAGTCGCTGGAACCCTACCGGAAATCCTACGTGGAAATTTTTTATTAATTTTCTTGCCTACGTGGCTCGCCGGAAACTGAATCAGCCAAAAATCAGCCAAAACGACGTCGTTTTGGCTGACATGGATTTAAAAATTATTAATTAAATAATATTAAATAATTAAAAATATATTATTATAAAATCAATTTTATTTAAAAAAAGGGGGGAGGGGATCGGCGAGGGTAGCCCTTTTTTTTTAAATAAAATCAATTTTAATTTTTCAAAAATCTGATGTGGACAATTTTTTTTTTTAAAAAATTGCCACATGGATTTTTTAATTTGAAAAAAATGCCACGTGGATTTTTTATTTTGAAAAAAATGCTTCGTCAGCAAATGAAGTCGCCGGAAAATGGACATGTGGCAATTTGGCCGGAATTTTTCGCCGTTGGCACTTAAGTGATCCATTTTGCTCCGATTTTGGCACTTAAATGTACATTTTGTAACTTTTGGCACTTAAGTATCCCTTTGTGCCAACTTTTGGCACTCTAGAGGTCCGTACCCCCACATAATGCATATATCTTGACCTTCCTCAAAAATGACATCTAATTAAGGGCATTGTTTCAACCTTAACCACGATACAGCATCCGAAATCCATCAGGCAATACCTCGAAATCCATTGGTGACAGGTTCTCATTATGTGATCATTCATGCATCCAATCACTCATATCAATTGTTATCGTCCAATTTAAACTTATGTACAAAAACATGTGTGTCATGATTTATCGAAGCTAAGTCAATGGAGAAATGCCAAGCTTAGTGCAAGAACTCGTTAGCTTGACTTGATATGCTTGAGCACTGACCTAGGCCTATCTCGGTTCAAAACAATATCTCATACTATCGTTGTACTTGGAGAAAGACCTGACCCGACATGCTTCCATGCACATCCAAGACTACATGAGTCTTTTATCAGGAACTCATATTGCGATCTCAAGCTTTAACAATAATACATAATCACAAATACCTCAATACCATCACTATTTGCAATACAAGCACCAAGATCATTCATTAATGATTCCAAACAATTTTCAATGAGAAAAATATTTCAAGTTTATCAATTTGACAAATTTACAGTAATAACAACCTTTCCTTGTAACATTAACCAAGCTTGTGGTAGAACATAATCTAAAGACAATGGTTTCTCATAATCCGACAATCATGTGGCAATATTTGACTTTCTTTACGTGTAGACATGTATGTGTCAAATACAACTTCCCTAACCTCGATAACCAAGCAAATCATGAGCCAACCATACAAAATTATACACATCCTCTATTCCTCACCAAGCAAGATCAATCATCTAGGCACTTAACAACCTAAAGCAAGAACATCAAAGAACCAGACACATGCTCCAAACCACATAAACAACGCCTTAGCCAAGGACTCGATGATCTACTTACAAGACCGGTGGACAATCACAAATGACAATGACCAATGGTAAATGAACGAATGAACGATAGATGGTTCTCGACTCATGGCTCACAGTAGTGAGGTGGCAACGGCACTCGATGAAGACTACAAGGCAAAGATGGCGATAGTGCGGCAGTGAGCATTGTAGTGAGATGGTGGCGTTAGTAGTGAGGGTGAAAGAGAAGATGTGAGGGAAGGAGATGGTGAGAAGGAAAAATGAGTTGGAGGGGGATGAGGTAGAGAGAGGCAACATGAGAAATGAAGGGGGATTTGACTCCTAATCAAATATTTGTCTCAAGATCTGGTCTTATTATTAGTGTATTAATAATTTAAGCCATTTCTTTTGCCGAGATAAGGTCTGAATCAAAGATGTCACAACACTCAAAACATTAGACTTGTTTTGGTCATTTCCACCTAACTCCACCAATTCTCTTGGATTGAATATATAGTTATCCATCCTCATATGATTGTTCTCCGTTCAAATTCTCAAGTAGTCGTTGGTTCAACTATTGCTAGTAGTAGAATCTCACTCAAAACTATTAGAATGACTCTCTAATAGAAGCAATTGCCCAAAATAGTATGAGTGTACTTTTGTTTAAGTTTGTCTTCTACTCATTAATGCCATAATTGCTCATAATCAACTTTAGTGCTCTTTTTCGAGCTTTGAACCCCAAAGATAACTGTTAGACAACAGATTGGGGTTGGAAAGAGGATATCATATGTTTTTCACCTTTCTGACATGGGCAATTGCTCTTACCAACAATTTGTAGCTCTTGAGAATGATCCACTATTCCTCATAATGACAGATCTTCTATCTTTGGTTCTTCCCAGCATATTAGTGATTATGACTCTACCAAGTTGTTTACCTTGATAGTCCTTCCAAGCTTTACCAAACATTATCCTTTTGGGCTTATTCACCATCATCAGGTCCAACCAATTGTACACTAGAATTTTTGATTCCTCAGAGTCATCATGAAAATCCCCATTCTTCTCGACTCGTTCATCCTCAATTAAGTCCTAAATGTTCACCTTAAATTGTACATATCAATGCCCTATATAAAAATCTAAATATGTAGATATCTTTACACGTAATGAAAGATATCGAATTTTGTGTGCATGAAAATTTGCTTATCTTTCCAAACATAGGAATTCAGTTCAAAGCATAATAAGCATGTAAAGAATCTTCAAATATTAATGTATTCAATTAAAAATCATCAAATATTACATATAAATAAAATCATCAAATAATATGATATCAATAGCTCATGCTTCTACACAAGTTGACTTAGTCACATGAGTTTCTAATAAGAATGTACATTAATTATGTGAACTAATACTTCTTCAAGCATGTATGCATATTACATCATACCTCTCCACCTTTTTGTTGTAATCAAAAAGGTGCTCAGAATATATATATGCGATTTAGCTCATTTTCACACAACTACAGCACTCATATTTGGCATGTACAAATTTCCATATTAGCATATTCAACAAAATTAGGTGAACAAATATGCAAGATAGCTTGTATTTGGTAGATCAAACATCATGCTCATTAACAAATATATATATCAAGGAACATTAAGGCATACAATGATTCTAATGCTCTATCCTTTTATCATAACTAAAAGCATGATATTGAAAATTGAATATAAAGATTTGCTCCACATGTTTAGATAATTTCAAAAATTTGCACATGGGTAGATTCTAGAGTCTCAACATAATTATAATAACAAGGGGATAATTAGAATGCATGATAATACAAAAGGGATGACAAATATAAGTGTTATATCATGAAATTCTATTTAAAGAAAAGTAGTGAGAGACGGCATGTTAACAAGTGATATAAATAATACTACTCCCTTGTCTAAGTGCTATCATCTCCTAAAATCATCATCATCATCATTATGTGAATAATATTATCATAATCTCCACATATAATGAGGAGTCATCTCACTCCATAGTCATCACTATTAGTAAGATATCAACAATACTAATGTAATGACCAAAGTTAAGTAATATAGAAGACAGATTAATTGAACTATATAGCACTTGGCAAGTTCTATTCATTCATTTACCTTTTCTTTCATTTTCGAAATGATAATTAAGATCCAAGTTGAAATTTGCTCTAGTATATCAAGGTTTGCCCATACTTGATCTTTTTTGCTTTCTCAATGTGCTGTTTCTTTTATATAATTGTGATTCTCTACGCCCTCCCCCCCTTTTTTGCATTTTTCCACTTACTGCTCTTTCTTTGTTTTCCTCTTGTTCAATAGCTTGTGCTCCTTTCAGACTATCTTCAAACCTTGAATGGGCATCCAAAATCACTAAATAGTATTCTTTACCACTAAGGTTGGTACTCCTTGTTAATTAAACATGTCCATATGCATTAGTTGTGAGACTTGGTTAATGGCGACAACATTTATAGACTTGTAAGAGCTCTTCACTTGCTTACCCAAGAAGCATGCATTGTATATTTTAAATTTTTCATACTTTAAAAGGCAATCCACATGCTAGATCCTTAGCAGATAATTTTTGCAAGTTGCTTCATTCTAATATGACTAGACTTTCCTTGCCATAGTTCTAACTCATCTTTAATAGGTATGAGGCATTATGTAACGTTACAATCATCAACCAAATAAATATCACTATATATTCTCCAGTGGATGATTGAGATATAGCTTTACTTACTCTAACACATTACCATCCTTGAAGCTGATTTAGTGGCATTTCTCACATAGTCGGTTTATGCTAATCGAGTTGTTGTTAAGTCCCTTAAGAGATTCATCTTCAATAATTAAGTTACCCAACTTGATGTTGTTTTCACCAATGATACTCCCTTTATCCTTTCTTCTTTTTTCACTTCATCCATTTGTTCTCCTCCCCCTATCGTCATGATAGTTTGTAACATCCATGATTCTGACCCCATGAGGAATGGCTATAACTTTAGTGCATCAATGGTAATGATTGGCCAATTGGAAGGGTAACCATGGAATTGTACTGTCATTGTTGATCTGCCAACACCTACCAACCTCTAGATCCACGGCACCATACCCCCTGTTCTCATTAAGTTGTTTACACAAATTGAAAATGCAACGTTCAAGGACGACTATTCCATCCTCAAGATTGACAAGGATTTGCCTCTCCGTAACTTGCAATCTCTCCAACTTCTGTGCCGATCTCAGTTGCTAAGCCACCATTGCCAGTATTTAAGAGGGCGAAAGAGGTGATTGCAAACTACCCTCAAGTTTGAGCCCTTGGCCATGTTGCCCAGTGAGTTTTTGGATTCCCATGTTATGATAGTCGTTAAGAAGTTCAACGTGTGAGCCTTTTGGTCTATTATGTTGCTAGGGCATCAAACTCAATTTAACGTTTCATAAACCAATGAGTACAGCATGACTTGGATGAGAAGTGACACATACAGATCACATAAGGCTTGA
Source organism: Corymbia citriodora subsp. variegata (assembly GCA_014858505.1). Lineage (NCBI taxonomy): Eukaryota > Viridiplantae > Streptophyta > Magnoliopsida > Myrtales > Myrtaceae > Corymbia > Corymbia citriodora. The sequence continues at coordinate 29,474,561 of CM026414.1, read as the reverse complement.
ACCATCAACGGAATTAAGACGGAATGGAGACGAGTAACTCGAAGAAGGAGCAAACTAGCATCCACGAAAAAGGATAATAAAGGAAAACAATCGGAACACCATAGCCAAACAAAAATAGATGGTTAAAAAAGGTGAGAGCATCAAAGGTTAATATTATCAAAACATTGTAATAGGGAGTGTTTTAGCCTGTGGAAGTAGAAAAAGTGCGGCCTTCTAAACTATATGATCATGATCCATATGACGTTTAACCAAATCTAATCTTAAGATCTAGCTACCTAATTGAGACATAGATTTTCTATCACTTTTATATTTTGTCACTTTCTTATTATTAATTACTATTTTTTATCATTTTTAATTATTCTCACTTTTTCTATTTTTTTGTCGCTTTTATCTTTTAACACTTTCTTATTATTAATTATTATTTTTAATTATTTTTAATTATTCTCACTTTTTCTATTTCTTTTATTATTTTGGTTGTTCTTGCTGTTATTGTTATTATTATTATTATTATTATTATTATTATTATTATTATTATTATTATTATTATTATTATTATTATTATTATTATTTCCTTTTCTCAGTCCGACGTCTGTGATGCACGAAGTCATAACCATCCAACTCCAAGCCTTTTCCTCTCGCCGGCGACCATTCCCGACCAACACCGTGGTAACTCTACCAACCAAGGCATGTGAGCAAGGCAAACATGACAGTTCCTCCAAGCCAAATTACAACCGTACAAATACTCTCTGAATTTTTGAATTGCTACAATCCCAAAAGCCAACAATCTTCAGAAGGAACTCATCAGATGACCCCAAATCTAAGGTGGTTTCCTCATTTCAAGTAGGGAAAAACTCTAAGCTTAGAGGCAAACCTTGGTTCAAATGACCTCATAGCACCCATAAAGATCGTGCCCTTTTATGTTTTAATCTTAAAAAACAAAAAACAAAAAATAAATAAAACGCACTCGGTCAGCAACAGTTGCTGACCATGCACACGTTCAGCAACCGTTGCTGACCGCGTGCACGCAAGATTAGCAACTTTTGCTGATCGTATGCAACGATCAGCAGCCGTTACTGATCGTGGGCAATGGGCGCAACGTGCCCGATCGGCAACTGCCGACGTGCACACTTGGCTGCTTTAAGAATTAAACCAAAAAAAAATAAAAATAATGGTCTATGAGAATCACACGTTTTCTCCACTACAAATGTAGGCCAGTATTCTCTCCTTTTCTGGCTTATAGCCTTGAGATGTACATGAAGAAGATCTGTTGAATTACTTATACGAGTAACGAAGTGATCGGCCGTGCATCAGACATGAAGATCGAAGTGCAGTCCAAGAAGTTGATCAAGCCATCGGCTCCAACACCAGAAGAATGTCGAAAGCACGGCCTGTCCTTCATTGACGACCTTCTTTTTTGTGAATATTTTGAGGTCATTTTCTTCTATCGATCTCATGGGAGAATGCATGAGGTCGACACTCTTCAGAGGCTTCGCCTCTTGGAAGGGTCACTTTCCGAAACACTAGCGCTCTTTTACCCTCTAGCTGGTCGGTATGTTGAAGACGGGCTCTTCATCGACTGCAACGACCAAGGAGTGGAATTTATACAAGCCAAAGAGGAGGGCACTCTAGATGAGCTCCTCCAGGGAGATCTTGACGCTGATCTTCTCAACTGCTTGTCTGAATACCCGATGAAAGCAGCGAACAGACCGCTAGTCGTGGTTCAAGCGAACAGCTTCGAATGTGGTGGATTAGCAATCGGCGTGCGCTTTTGTCACAAGATAGGCGACATGTTCACCATGGCCACATTCATGAACTCATGGGCCACCACGTGCCGGAGCGGAATCCACGAAGTAGTCCCACCGAATTTCGAGCTGCTGTCTCTGTTCTCTGTGAAAGAACGGGCATTCATGCAATGGCCCAGAATCTCCCTTGGGAAAAAGTTGGCACTGGTTAGACTCAGATTCAGCGATGCAGCCCTATCGAGACTGAAAGCAGCTTCCAACGCGTCATACTCATCGGATTCAGTTGCTAATAACAGCCAAAGGTCACGTGTAGAAGTTGTGTTTGCACTGATATGTAAGGCTCTTATCAGCATCGATCGTGCAACAAAAGGCCTGTCGACGCCTTTCACAATTTCCACAGCCATGAACTTGCGCGAGAAAGTACAGTGGAAGATACCGAGAAATGCATGCGGCAACTTCATTGCTCAAATCACCATTCCATTTACTGTAGAAGAGAGAGAGCTCGATTTCAATGGAATACTGAATCTGATCGGCAATGCACTTAGGAATGCCAAAATGAAGTACGCTGCGATAGCAGACGCAGGTGTGTTACGCTCAACGGTGACAGATGCGATGAGAGATTACTTCGGTTTATTGGCCAAAGATAAAGAAAACATGATTCTATTGGGTAGCTGGTGTAGATTCCCACTCTATGACTGTGATTTTGGGTGGGGGAAGCCAGACTTGGTGATCGACATTGGCCCTCCTTTTAGGTCAGTTTTCCTTATGGATAGTCCAATTGATGGTGGAATTGATGCTAGGATTACGTTAAACCAAGATGAGATGGTTCTTTTCAAGCAAAATCCTGACATTGTGGCTTGTACTTCCTAGCTGGCTCTTCCTCGAAATGTTATTATTTGAAAGACCACCAAAATAAGAGTTAGTGTTACCCACGCGTGCATGTTCCCATGCAAATTATATATATCGATCGACTTTTCGTTGTCATTCTAATATATTTTGCTCATTTTATGACTTTTGAATATTTCTCAGTTTCAATAATAATTTGGAAGATATTCTTTGTTACCTTAACAAATAAATTTGTGGTTAGAAAGTTGTGGATTTGATTTTAAGGTCTTATATTGATAGCAATGTGATTTTAAAAGTTATGGTCAATTGAAAATATCGGGGACAATAATAGAAAATACAACAATATATTGAAAGAATAATCTCATTAGTTTTTACAGCATTGCTAAAGTACTCTTCATGGTTAGAAACATAAAAATCATGTTCATTACAATCCTGCATAATATAAATTAATATTATACATGATAACTAAGAATAATATGTAAATTGATTTGACTTTCAACAAAAAAAAGAAAGAAAGTTTAGGACTGAATTAATACTAATTGACATGACATGTATAAATAATGTTCATGTAGTGATAGGTTTAGGATTTTTTTAGTACTTTTCCCTATCATTCTTCTTCATAACGAAATGACATTCCCTAAAGTTATCCTCTAAAAAATCAGAAGAAAGAGTTATCCCTATTTGTTTTTAATAAAAGCTTGTTATTTTTTAATGCTACTTCTTGTGCCACTATTTTAGATACCTTCTAGAGATATTTGAGATATTTTCTCTAATTTTCTATATCTATTTTGATTAAGTTTATTTGATTTGATTTTCTTAGATAGTCATTTATTAAAGTCTATAAATTAGCTCACATGTACTCTTTTCCACATATCACAATATACGCACATTCCCCATTTTCTCGCTTCCACATATTATTCATTTTAAAGTTGGTATCATAGTAGAAGTGTTACGGACAGAGGAGCTAGAAGTACCAAATTCTTGAAGATTGCAATGGAGATCCTCTAAAGATAAAGTAACAAAGGAGCTATTATGAGAACCCTCAATAGTAGCAGCAATGGTGGATGAGCATGAAGGTAGACCTTTGTATCGAGATTGGTTGTTTTTCCCTATAGGCTGCCTAGATTGTCATCGATAGCAATGGGATGCAAGGTGACCAGTTCGAGGACAATACATACAATATTGGTTGTGCAATGAAGAAGAGGCATGGGTGGCGAGCACCGTATCTGTAGGAGTGGATAAGATAGGGCAGCGCGCTTTTAAAATAGCAAGCCGAGTCTCTTCAATTAATATTTCGAAGCAACTACTTCAAGATGAGGTAACGAATCTCAATGTGGAAGTGAAGTCTGTACAAGTTCAAACTTATTATTAAGTGTCATAACAAATTGAATAACACACGTAAAATTCAAATAATCCGCTAACTTGCAAGGATCGGCATTATCTTCCCATGGCAGCTCAATTAAGTCCAATTGATCCCAAATAGCAAGCGTAGAGAATAAAAAATCACTAATAGACTAACCTATATCTTTTTACAAGAGATGCAAATTTCCTAATATCTAACATTGATGAGCAATATCCGAGGTGGAATAATGGCTGGCAAGCAAATCCTACACTTCTTTTGTTGTATTGAGGTGACCATACTGAAGTAGAGGTGCAAACACCCCAAATGTCAAAATTTGAGATATAGGTTAAGTATCAACAACGAGCCTGGACTTTTGGTGAGCTAGGTCAAATTTTCGACGAACCATGTTGGATTCCCAGATGCCACGTAGACCGATTATATTAATAGTCTTGCCGAAGTTAGCACTTAAGTGGCCAATTTTCCAAAAACTTAAATGTACATATTTGAAGTTTTGGTACCTATTGTCCACTCATGCCAAGTTTTGGCACTTGGGTTGTATTTCTTCCTACTGAGGCATGATTGGAAGAGTTGAAATACTATGAAATTGTATTAAAATCTAATGGTTCTTGCTATCCCACTTCTTTTCTAGTTTCTTCAGCAATCATAGTAGGCACATGAATTTCACCAAAGACATAATGCCAAAGTTTGCGTCCTCTCAACAGACTTAACATTTCTTGAGCCTATAAATATCATCTGATCCATTCAAGATGATTTGAATGGGTATTATCACATCCATTTATCCATTGAAATGAACTAATAAATATCAAGAAACTAGTACCGGGAGCGGAAATATGGAGAAAATAATGCCAAAAAGGAAATCAACACATCAAAATACCTCGAGAATGGATGGTCAATGGTCAATGATTAGTCTTGACGTGGAAGATGATGTGGTTAGTGACGTGGCGGGTGACACAACAGATGGCGAAGAGGTGATGTGGCGAATGGCATAGTAGTGATGTCAGCAATACACAGCTGGGCTTCTGATCATGTGCAACACGTGGTCGCGCGGATCTCATGCGCAGAATCTGTAGGTGGCACATGTGGCCTCCATTGGTGGGGAGATTTGGTTGGTTGGAATCTTATTGAGACGGAGAACTTTTTTGTGGTCCTGTATTATAAATATAACGAGGTTAAGCCCGCCAGTACCATCGAGCATTAGAAGGTCGTGTCCTCCCGAATGGGTGAATTCTGTCGGTTTTTATATATATAACGAGCTTAATGTGTCTGAAATTGACTTACAATTAACGGGTTCGGTGAGTCCGAGATAGGGACACGTGGTGGCATGTGTGGTGCGGGTCGGTGTGGGTGTGGTGGCAAGTTTGATGATGGTGGCAATTTGTGGAAACAAGTAGCGGAAGACGGTTTAACAGCAGCTGAAGTTGTGGGCTTAGTAGAGAAACAAGAGCAATGCCACCTATACGACAACGCGGTCCTTGCGATTGGCATTGCAAACGCTTCTCAGGAAAGAGCTTCTCAAGAAGGAGACTCTGATACTAAATTAATAATGACAATGTTGAAGAGAGGAATAGGGAGCTTTTGGTGTATTTTGCTGTGTATTAACAAGGAGTACACGAGTCTATTTATAAGTTTTACAAGTAATCTACACCAACAAAATATTACAAAATCAATTATAATCATTCACAAAGATTTTCGAAATATTATGAAAATCTAAAATATCGTAAAGATATCCGGAATATTATAGATATTCATAATATCGCAAATAATATAAATATATCTAACGGTATTACGTACATGATAAACAATGTGTTGCATATTTATCGTGCATTTGATACTTAAATATCTATATTGGAATACGTCTTATTTATTTTTTGATTAGCTGTGAATTATTTTAACTGTATAGTTTGTATGTATATTTATTACGGAACAATAAAATAAAAAATATAATATAACTAGCAGCTAGACATGATAAACATTGTTTAACGAAGATCAAGTTCAACAATTTTTATTAGACGTAATCAAAACATTATTTTTTCATTATTAAAGTTCGTTCAAATAAATGAAAAACAAGTTAAAAAATAACCAGATAAAGTAGTTATTTCCAATATAGCAACCAGCATACTTCATTATTTTGGAAGCACGAAATAATTGCATCGAATGAAAGGAAAATTTGGCTCTTTTTCATCTTTGCTAATTTGATTGAGTTAGCTTCCAAAGATCTCCAAGGACACCATATACACACATTGGTTCCTCATCCAATGAACTCATAAGGTCACAAGTATTGTTATGGTCTTCCACCTCCTTTGTATAAGACAACTACTCCTTGCCAATAATCCGCTATTCGGGTAACAATCCACTACACTCAATAGCAATGCTAATCTTTCTAGTCCTTCCAAGCATATTGGTAGTTTCAACTCTACCAAGCTATTCATTTTCATGGTCTTTTCAAGTTTTATTGAACATCCTTGGTCTAGCCTTGTTCACTTCACAAGGTCCATCCAACTATTTACCTGATCTTTGTACTCCAAGTCATCACGAGCATCTCCATTTTATCGATTTGTTCACCCTCAATCAAGGTCTTTCCAGATGTTCACCTTATCTGAAATCCTTGCAACTTGTAGATATCTTAATCATCCAATACCTTGTTCACCTTACATATTAGTAGAGCACTCAAGATAGTGGCAGAGCACTCCTCATATCAGTTCATCTTGTGCTGTTTATGACAACATCTGCATTTCGACCTATGCATACATCACTTGGTAATACTCAACTAATACACATATTAGTGCATAAGTACAGCCTAAGTGTCAAAACTTGATACGAGAGAACACTTAAGTGCTAAAATAGGAACAAAAAAGATCAATTAAGGCAACGGCAAGAAAATCTGGTCAAATTATTGACATAGCATTTTTTCGGTGAGTTGGGGTCAAAATCGCGTCATTTTCGATGCTAACATGGTCAAATAAGTCCAAAATGATGTCGTTTTAAGTGCTGATGTGGCTAGATCAGCTCAAAACGACGTTGTTTTGGTCAAATTTTTTTTTTAATATAAATGTTAATTAAATAACATTAAAAGTGAAATTATTAAAAAGAAAAAAGGAAGGGGGGGCAGCAGCCCGCTTGTGGTCACCGCCCATTGTCGATGGGCGATAGCGATGGCGATGGACAGCGAGGGTTGCTGACTCCTGGGCGCACCTCGGCAACCCTTGCTAGATGTCGAGAGAGGGTGGCGATCCTCTCCTAGATTTGGGCATGGGTCGTCGGTCCTCACGTAGGTGCCAGCAACCCTCACCCAACACTGCTGGACATTGAAGAGGGCCGGAACCCTCATCATCCGTCACCACCGCCCCACCGATGATGGGCGACGGCCACAAGTGGGCTGCAGCCCTCTCTTTTTTTAAATTTTTTTTGCTTTTAATATTATTTATTTAATAGTTATATTAAAAATTAAGACTTTAGCCAAAATGACGTCGTTTTGGACTTATTTGATCATGTTAACACTCCAAAACGACGCCGTTTCGATCCTAGATTATCAGAAAATTGTCATGTCAGTATTTTGGTCGGATTTTCTCACCTTTGACACTTAACTGATTCTTTTTGCTCGATTTTAGCATTTACATGTACATTTTGTAACTTTTGACACTTAAATGTCCCTTATGCCAAGTTTTGGCACTTTAGAGGTCCATATGTCCACATTAGTTGCCTTTGATTATCTTTGTCATCTTCAAAACAATGTAGGGATTTTCCTAACAAAACAGAATTAAGAGGGAACAGAACCGAGTAATGAAGAAAGAGGAAACTAGGACCCACAAAAAAAAAAAAGATAAAAAAAGGAACACCGTAACAAAACATTAAAAAGATGCTAGAAAAAGGTGGGACCCACAAAGGTTAATATTGTCATAACACTATAATAGGAAGTAAGCCATGGTCGGAGTGGAAAAAATGCAACCTCTAAACTATACGATTGTGATCTATATGACGTTCAACTAAATCTAATCTTAAGATCTAGCTACCTAATGGAGACCTAGATTTTCTATCTTTTTTTATCTTTGATCACTTTCTTATTATTAATTATTATTATCATCATTTTTAATTATTTTACCTTTTCTCTTTATTATTATTATTATTATTATTATTATTATTATTATTATTATTATTATTATTATTATCATCATCATTATTATTTTTCCTTTTCTGAGTCCAACGTCTCTGATGCACGAAGTCATAACCATCGACTCCGAGCTTCTTTCCTCTCCCAGGCGACCATTCCCGACCAACACCGTAATTTCTCGACCGACCAAGGCGTGTGAGCATGGCAAACATGACAGTTCCTCCAAACAAAATTACAACCGCACAGATACTCTCTGAATTTTTGAATTACTACAATCCCAAAAACCAACAATCTTCAGGAGGTACTCATCAGATGACCCCAAATATAAGGCGGTTCCCTTATTTCAAGTTGGGGAAAACTCTAACCTTAGTGGGAAACCTCGGTTCAAATGACCTCATATCAAATCTCACATAACTAGCCAATATGATCGCAAGTAACAAAGAAACAGCGTAGCCCCCTTCCTTGCAGATATCAGCTACAAATGACAACAAGGAAGATACGCAGCAACACCAATTCCAGAAAGATCTTACCGACAGAATGATCAATGGTGATTACGGATCTAATTCACTAATCCACTACTGAGATGATTTTAGGCAAGACGAAATGGAAACCAGAACACACCACCAAAGCTACACGTATGACTTAGTTTAAACGAGCAGCAAATATGCAGGAGCATTCCTCAAATGTGCACACTGATCTCTATCAGGGAAGTCAACGAATTCGTGGTACACATTTCAGTGGAATGATCTAAATGTAGGATTCTATCAACAATTCACTTTCAGGTGTCATCACAAAGGCAACACAGTGATTCCATACCGACAAAAAAGCCTCAATTGATGCCGATTTCACAGAGAACACGGCATTAGACTTTGGCTCTGTTTTTTACTCATAAAAGAATGGAGACGGAGCATATGTTCTTACAATGGCGAAGCTGGATTTCCAGGATGCATGGTGACTGGCAGTTGGCACGGGCGAAGGATCAAGTGAGCGCAAGGGCACTTTAAGGTCTCCGATCAGAAAACAGAGTGACACAGAGGTCCGACATGGTCTGGAATTGTGATCCGAGATTTGGAGCTTATGGCGTTGTTGGAGTTTTGAGCTAATTGAAGCCGGCGCTTCCGACTGTTCTGAAATGGGAAAACAAAGGAAGGGAGAGAACTTGGTTTTTGCAACGATTGAATAACGAAGAGTAATGGGCCTGGACGCAAGTGATGAGCGAATTGTAGCGATTAGGGCCGAACTTGTATTTATGTTATTCATCTATCGATGTATTCTTTTTCAAAAAAAAAAAAAAAATGCACCTTCAATTTTCCGGCTAAAATTCACGTGTCATCAAGCCAGAGTCATTAGTTCAAATCCAACTGTAAGGAGAAACTAGAGTTGCTAGTCTCTGTCCTTTTCCTTCTTCCATTGCTAGTCTCTCTGTCCAACTCAATAATTACGAACGCAGAAACCAGAGCCATATGCACTGCCAAAGTTGAACATTACATAGTGTTTATTGCACAAAGGGTCTGTAAAATCTAAGCATTTAACTCCTCTCTAATTCAGACCCGGATAATAAGGAAAACCGGTGTCGTTGAGCCACTGGCTGCCTTGAATGAGAGACTCAACAGTGAACTGATTTGCCACCGTCGAGTCGCTAATAACTTTGTACCCGGGCCATTTCACTCGGCCACTTGTATTTGAACCCGGGCCTTTGTTTTGGTACTCCCCATAGAAAAGGGTGCTCAACCCAGCCGAGCCGCCGTGGAACTCCGTCCACCCAGCTGGGTCGACCAGGTCGCCAATGTATGACTCCATGATCACTGTCCTCGAGTAGTCCTTCCACGGACGGCCAAGAAATGTCTTAAACGATGACTGTACAGGAGCAAGGTCTGGTGCCGCTGCGAACTTGCAGCCGATGAACGACATCCCAGTTTGCCCATGCGGATCATCTCTGCCCTGGGCAGTGAACACATTCGCACTTCCCCCGTTTGGCTTGCGTGCGTACAAGTTGCAATTCTGGAAAACCACTGCTGCATCTCCGAAGATAAAATCAATAGTGCCGTATACATCACAGTCGCGATAGTACTGGCGATGACTGTGCACATACATTGTGTCTTGATACCCCAAGAAGCTACACTGGAAGAACGCTGACTTGTCCGACCTGCTTCGAAAAGCTGCTGCCTGACCCTTACCCGGCCCCGCAAAATTCTCAAAGGTGATCCCCTTAGCCAGAAATCCATCACCCTCAATAGCTGCAGATATAGGAAATGGCATTAAATACTATTGATTTAATAACATATCCTTTTAGGAATTGAACCGAGCAGGTTAATATAATTTAGAGCAACTAGCATAACAGAAATCTAAAATTGATCTGTCAACCAATTACCGTTTCCAATATTTAGGCAAGATAATCTTATTTTAGAGTGTTTTTTATTTTTGAGTTTTGGACAAATGAAAATCGGTGGATAGAAAAGTATATGTACCAAAGTATAAGGAAAACCTTAGTATCAAAAGATGGTCTATTAATAAAATAAACATACCCAGGTCTTATTACTATATGATAAGAATGTAAGTGGAGGTGATAACTTTCTAAATGGTACGACAAAATAACAAGAAACATAGTGAGCGCAAGAGACATACAAATAACGCGCAGATTCATAAAATTACTTGCGAAAGAACAAATGCTGGCCGATTGGTAAGCAAAGCAATTTGTTTTTGGATCCGAAATTAACATGTATTTTCTATTAGATTAGAAATTGAGTTTCCAGAACTCACCGACGGTGGCTGACCAGAAAGCAGTCCACCCATCCTTGTTGTTCCGGTTGCCTTTGATCAACGTCTTTCCGATCCCGTCGCCTACGAACATGAGGTTGGTCTTTTCTCTTTTCACCGTGATATATTCCGAATAATCCCCCTCTTTGATGTAGATGACAAAGCTGTACAAAACAAGAAAATCGGTGAACAAGGAAGGTGAGGTTTTCATAATTTGAAACATAATAACAATATTACTGTAAGAACAAAGAGACTCGTTGCCAGTGAAAGGAAATCGAAAAAAACGTAATGAGAGAACTATCATATTTCTTGATTTAGTTGTTTTCTTGTCACAAATAGTCATTAGTTATATTTGTAGCGGCAATCGGCAAACCCGTCGGCTGTATCAGAAGTGGAAAAATAATCCATTTTATAGCATTTGCAATTTGACAAAATAGACAAATACAACTGATTGTTGAAGTCGTAAAGGTGCTTTTATAGTTAAATCACATTTATATGGAACGCTATTCATGCAGTGAAAGAATAATTAATGCAACGTATGTACTAGTCAACTAATCCTCAAGAACGCGGCACCTCTAAAAGTAGCTACTAGCCCCAATTGCTACGCCAAGAACGAAATTTGAAAAAACAGTACATCTAAGATCAGCTAAATGTGCAAAAATTACGAAATTACCGGGTTTTGCTATTGTCCGGAGCAGCCGCCACAGCATCATTAATGGAGTTGAAGTTGCCAGATCCATCCTTCGCCACCACAAGATCGAATTTTGCCGCATTCGTTGGGGTTTGCACCAATAGGCTATCTTCTAAAGACATCCATGCTGGGAACCTCTCTCTCATACCGTGTCCAGAAGGATTCTTGGAGCCGCGCATCTTTGTCAGGAGGAATAGTGAATTGCTTACGTGGCGCGAGACGTTCGAGAACCTATCCTTCATGCTATCCCCGAGATTCAGATTATCTGTGCGGGGATCAAACTCGTCAGTGCACGTGTAGACATTGGTCATCACTCCGCTAAGGAGGGACTGAAGGTCATAATAGTGTTGTGTAGAGACTTTCGAGCCCTCAAGGTAGGAAAGGGCACGATCAAAGTCCTCCAGGATGTCATGAAATAGCTCACGGCAGGTGTCCAGGGCTTGTCGTTCGAGCGTGCCGAGCTTCTCAAGGAAATTG
>CM026414.1:29364727-29460637 GCA_014858505.1 Corymbia citriodora subsp. variegata | reverse complement strand
TCTAAAGGCATCAAAATTGCTAAATGATCATGTTAATGTTTTTGTAGGGTTCATTTTCATTAAAGTCTAAACTAATCCTGACCTATTTTAGGAAAGCAATAAATATCCAATTTATTTAAAGATAGTGTGGTAAATAAACACCCGAGTGTTGAAAGCAACTAAGTAATGGTGCTGAAAGTAAGAACCCGATAGAGCCGGGCAAAAAAACGAACACATGTCCTCATTATGAGCCTCGAGATATAATCCCCTGAAAGCTTGAAGCTGGAGACTAGAACCTACCAAATGTGATTCTGATACTAATCATTTTCATTAAGAGACGGACTATATTAAGCTACCTTAACCATTTATTTTAATAGTGAAGCTAAGTCTAAATTGATCATATAAACTATAGCCTAAGCTAATCAGAGCCTAAGTTTACTAATTGACCAGACTAAGAAATCTAAACTAAAGCTTGTTACAAAAAGATTAAGATAGCCATGGACATCCGTCGACCGCTGCCATTGTCTTCAATTGGCCAACTATTCAATGGGTGCCACCATTGATCACCATTCATGGTGTCAATCTGCATTCGAGCCATACATTCAATCAAACAAGGCAATCTGCGAAACTCATCCAATCAAATATAGAATGGCCTCAGGCTCAGCCTTTGATCTCGTGCAATTCGATTTTCCCAAACCTCCTCCTAAATTGACTAATCGTCCATAGAGTGGAATTAACGATTAATAGCCCCCGTTTGTTTGCACAACATAGAAGGCTATCATCATCGATTCCCTAGTATCTAATCAACCTTCTAATCTACCCACCGTAAAAACAAGCACTAAAATATAACACTACACCTTACACATTCACATACGTAATTAAATATGCAAATTAAACGTGTGAAATAATCAATGCGCAAAAAAGCAAGGCGCTAATTGCACTAAAAAGACAAGACAAAACACTTCCTAAGGAAATTTCTACATTTTTTAAAAAACTAAAGTGAAACGGTGGAACAGTTTATCTTATACAATAGTTCTATGATGCTATTCAACAGTAGGGAGATTAATACAGACTTCATTCTTCTAAAGTTAATTTATGCGATCTGTTCTACTATTATCCTTATAAAGTTTAATCAATCTCCTCTCCTTATGTAATCAACGACCTGTTCAACGAACACTTATTTATCCTAGATTGATAATACAAATTTTCATCTTCCGTTGTAAGACCTATACTCGTTCATCCAATAGTCGACGGACTCGGTCCTTTGAGGAAAAATGCGGGGTGCTTAATTAACCCCGAGTGTCGCATCCCATATGCTATTAGATTTCTTGAGTGGGGCTATTTCCACGCCTTCTCTGGCCAAAATCATCGATTTAATTGTTGTGTGACCATAATGCCCATGATATTAGAAATCCAGTCAATCTTTTAACTTGCCTTGGCTTTTCTTCTCTCTCACGTCCTCACTCTAGCAACATTGCAATTGCGCTACCTCATCCCATTATTTTCCTGATAAAATTGTTCAAAATTTTCTTTTGCTTCCATCAGACTCACTATAGCATGCATTAGTCAAAAAACTACCGCTTGGTTCCCTCGGGCGAGAGATTTCAACAATGGATCTTCTTCAATTTCTCTTTTCTAAGGTTGTGTTAATTTAATTGAAATATTCATAACAAAGGAAAAATATTTTTCATGGAGATCATTTTTAAGGAAAACGGTTTATTTTAATTTATTTCCTTGTTTAGTGAAATAATTTCCTTTTTGCTATAAGGATAAGTTGTTTCCCTCCAATCTAAACTTGTTTTCAATCCATGAAACTTGTTTTTCATAAATCGATTAATTTTCTGTCATCTAAACAATAGAAAGTCAGAAAATAATTTCTATAAAATAGTTTTCCTTCAAACAAACAAATCCTAAATGTCGAAAACAGTATCGTGAAGGCTCATTACAGCCTTTTGCTGTTTCTGCTCTTCCTTTTAGTGTTTTATTAAAGCTCACCAGAGCTTTCAAAATGAGAGAGAAAGAAATGGTAAAGTGTATTATACACAATATATTCTTTAATATCCATCAAATTTTGCCTCTCTTTTTTTTTTTTACGACCAATGAGAATTTTCTTCTTTTGCGGTGAATTTGGTCGATATGAATTCACATTTCTGTTTCGCATGTTGAAGAGAAGCAATCTCGTTGATATTGGTAACTTGTGAAGATCATTTAAGAAAAAAGGAACTTGGAATCTGACATTCAAGAAATTTGCTGAAAAAAAGGAAACCAACGGCGTCAAAATTTTCACTGATGCAACCACAAGCACAAAGATAATTCTCTGGTTTTTTAATCTTTTACCATCAATTTTAAGTAAAGAAAGAAAGACAAGGATATCAATGGTATTGTCTTAGAACCAATCATTTCCCGCGATGCATCGTGATCCAAAATGCAATTGGCTACAATGTAAATCCTGTCCCTATTGGTCAATGCCAAAATTCAAATATCCTTTCTTCAATCTACTTATTAAGTTTAAAACTAAATTGACAAAATATTGTGCTTTTTCCACTTCGACACTCCATTTTATAATGTACTGATTATATTATCTCTTGTTTTTTATGCTAAATCAGCAGAGTCAAAAGTGGGGCCTATTTGGGATTTTTTTTATTTCTTTCTTCTTTTTTTTCTACTTTCCTTTGCCATCTTGGTGGTTTTGTTAATTAGGAATCATGGATCTGACAATGTCGCCACCTCGCATGATGATTCCTTGACAAGAATATCAGGCTCTTTATCCTCCTTGGTGGCCTAAATGAATTGAACTTATCCTCTCCATGTTCAAGTCTTTGCTCACATTGCCCATGGACTCAAGCACCTCGATCATTTTATTCCAATTCTCAAAAATCATCACAAGAATCACATGATCGCCATTGAGAATTACATCTTGAGGAAGCTCATACCGGCATATAGGTTGTTTTTCCTAGACATGCCAAAGGTTTGTGAGGGGCGATGGTGAGGTAGAGAGGATGCTTGTGAAGCTTTGTGAGATTGCCTATTTGCTAGTGTGTAGGGAAGTGTCGAAGGACAAAAATGAAGAAGCACCAGCAACACACTTCAACACGAGTGAGAACAAGGAGTAGGAAAGTGAAAGGACCCACATGAGCCCTACATTTGACTATGTGGGGTACAACATTTAAAGGAGAACAAAGAATGGGTAATATGGTCAATGCATTGTAAAAGGAAGTGATTGAGCCAAATAAGGAGTGTAAGGACCTAGGCTTGGTCCATGGACTCGGCCTTGCTTACAAGATATTGTTCGCTTTGGGCCGAGGTCTACACGGTTTTATCCTTCTGGGTCACTCCCAGAAAACGTGTCTTGTAAGTTAAGAGACCCCCATCCTTATCAACTAGCCTAGGACTCCCCCCTAGGCGATGTGGGACAAGTGGCATGCCAAGACCGACCTCCATCTCCATCCTCCACCTCCCCCCCTTGAGGCACACCGTCCTTGCTGGGCACAGGACTCACCTCCATGGTTAACTTGTGGCCTCACATATGGTTGGGAGTCGGTTTTGATACCATTTATAATGACATGGGCTTGGTCCGTGGACCCAGCACTACATGTAAGATATTGTCCGCTTTGAGCTGAGACTCGCATGGTTTTGTCCATCTGGGTCACTCCTAAAAAACGCGTCTTTGGGGGAAAGGGGCCCCATCGATATTATCCTCTCTGGTGATTGCAAGCATGCCGAGACCCACCTTTATGGCCATCCCCCACCTAGGCCCCGCAAGGCTGTGTTCTTAGTACAACGGAAGCATGTTTCACCTTTATGGCCATCCCCCACCTAGGCCCCGCAAGGCTTTGTTCTTAGTACAACGGAAGCATGTGTGAAACGCATTTTTGGGCGAAAGGGGCCCCATCGATATTGTCCTCTCTAGCAACCGCAAGCATGTCGGGACCCACCTCCATGGCCATCCCTCGCTTGGGCCCAGTAAGGCTTTGTTGTTAGCACAGCAGAAGCATGTACGAATGCGTCTTGCAAGTTAAGAGACCCCAACCTTATCAACTACCTCAGGACTCCCCCTAGGCGATGTGGGACAAAAGGCATGCCATAATCGACCTCCATCACCATCCTCCACCTCCCCCCTTGAGGCACAGTGTCCTCGCTAGACATAAGACTCATGCCATGGCCATCCTATGGCCCATATGCAGTCGGGAGTTAATTCGGATACCATTTGTAAGGACTTAGGCTTGGTCTGTGAACCCGACTCTACTTGCAATATATCGTCCGCTTTGGGCTAAGGCCTACACGGTTTTGTCCCTTTGGGTCACTCCCAAAAAATGCATCTTGCAAGTTAAGAGACCCCAACCATATCAACTAGCCCAGGACCTCCCCCCTTAGGCAATGTGGACAAGATGCATGCTAGGATCGACCTCTATCGCCATCCTCCGCCTCCCCCCCTTGAGGCACAGTGTCCTCCCTAGGCAATAGGACCACCTACATAGTCATCCTGCAGCCCACATGCGGTCGGGAATTGGTTTTGATACAATTTGTAAGGACTTAGGCTTGGTCCATGGACCTGGCCTTGCTTGCAAGTTTATTGTCTGCTTTGGACTGAGGCATGCACAATTTTGTCTCTTTGGGTTACTCTCATAAAGTGAGTCTTGCTAGTTAAGAGACCCCAGCCTTATCAACTAGCCAAGACTCCCCCTAGGTGATGTGAGACAAGAGGCATGCCAAGACCGACCTCCATCGCCATCCTCAAACGCGTTTTCTAGGAGTGACCTAGAGGGACAAGACCGTGCGGGTCTCGGCCCAAACGGACAATATCTTGCAAGCAAGGCCAGGTCCATGGACCAAGCCCAGGTCCTTACAAGGAATGGATAAAGGGCAACCCATCTAGAAATCATCAAAATATTAAAAATTAAATTAACACAATTGAAATGTTTAGGAATGAATTGGCTTCTACACAACAAGTTAAGGACTTTTTGGACAATTTTCTCACAATAATGATAATCTCTTCCAACAGAAAACTCTGTAAGTGGTCAAGAGGAATGATCTTTAAAGGACATAACCTTCCGTGAGGATAGTCGTAAAAATAAATAATCAATGGATAATAACTAATGAGTTAAATATTATATCTTTCGACGCCTCATCTTAGAGTTGATATCATAAGCAAATTTGAATGAAGGCACGTAGTTTTGTTTATTATTAGTGCAATCATGTATAATTTAGCATACTTTGCAGTTAAGGGAGATATCTTCTTTTCATGTCTTTCATTATCTCTTTATTTAACTTCAACTTTTATCTCTAGTTGAGTAAAATGTCAATAAAAAAATTGACACCCTCTCTTTTTCTAAATTTTTATTCAGTTGTTCCTAAAATTATGTTATCTCTTTCCATCCCTCATTTTTCACATTAGATTCTAGAGAAAGAAAAACCATTTTTGTTTTAAATTGTGTTTTGAGTTATGGGATTCTGCATTGCACTGACCGTATGTGTTCGGGTGGCCAACGAGTGACAGTGGAGGTTTTTTGGCGGTAAAAAAAAGTTCTAGTTGTGTCATTGATTCTCTAGCGAGGTGGTGGTTGCCTCGGCTGTTTACGGAAGTTCATGTTGGTCTTTGTGTATATCTGACTAGATTAGGTAATAAGTGATGAAAAGCTTGTGCGTTTTGGTATAAAGGAAGAAATCAGGAAGAAGAAGGGCTTAAAAGAAAATTATCAAAAGGAAATAAAAAGAAAGAAAACTGGATAAAAGCAGAATAGAAAAATATGCTTTAGTTGGCTTTTAGTAAGCTTGGTCTTGATTTTGTTTTAGGAAGCTTGGGCTTGGTTTAATTTAGGTGGGTTTGGATAGAGAATTGGGCTTTCATGTTCTGAGTTTAAGTCCATATTAAAGAGGTTTGTCATGAAAAGCTCAATTAATATCCAGTGACCCAGACCTGGGAAGTCCAAGCCTAGGCTTTATTCGGACCAGGCCCAAGGGCCCAGCCCTGAATCCTCCGATACCAGAAATGAGAAAGTAAAAACAAAAAAAATTTAAAAAAAGTAAAAAAATACAAAATAAAAACATAAAAAACAAAGAATCAAAGTGCAAACGTAGACCGTATAGACTGCGTTTTGGGCATAAGAAAGTATTAAAAATAATATAGAATGACATAAAATAAATAATAAATAAATAAAACAAACTGTGATCTTATAGATTAAGTTGGGATATGATAGATAAATAACAAGAAAAATAAAAAAAATAAAAAAACGGAAATTGGTTAGAAATATAGTCCTTGATTAGGTTGTTAGATTTTAGTATATGATTTAGCTTAGTCATATTTAGTTAGAATACATATAGGTTAAGGATTTTAATGGGTACATTTGATTAAGTTTAGGGGTTGTCATGTGATCGAGGTGTCATCATCCGACCCTCGAGTGTGCGACAATCCCTATTTCCCTTGCGGCCATTTGATTGCAATGTCCTAGGACGTGTCGCCAACCCTTTCTTTTATTCTTGCCATTAAGCACATGCAAAAACGATTAATAATCCCTAGTCAATATAACAATAGGGATAGTTAGGAAAACCAACCAGAAAGCACATTAAACAATACGGTTTTATTTATCTACTGATTAATCCTAGGAAGTTCACATGTAAAAGCCCTTACAATGGGCAACTTCCTATTATGCTAACAGAAGAAGTCATATGGGTTAAGGTTAATCGGCTCCTTCCAAAACACACAATAAACTGCACCACCTATTGGTTCTCTATTCTACAGACTTGAAAATGGTTATACAATAATTAGTGAGATAAAATTTTAGTAAGTTAATAGCCTAAGCCTCAGTTAGGAGACCTACTTACCTCTGATATGCCTTAAAACGTGCAATTATTCTATCATCAATAAATTAAAAGTGGCAAACCACCCATTTAGCCATTAATAATAGCACGAATAGGCCATAACTTATATCCAGTCCATAAATGCACTCACATGCATCCTTACATTTTCTTAGTTCACACAACCTACATGACACCATTTATCATATATTTAGATCAACGCAATGACATATAACATAATTAGAATACATCTCACGCTTTCCCATGCACCATGCCTCCATTTGTATTTCGATTATTAAGACCCCTTCAGGGTCACTGCCACACAAAAGTTAGTAGTTTACTAAACTCTAGCTTTAATCATAGCCACGAATGGCACTCCCATAGCCAGACGAGGGTTTAATCACGGCCATAAATGACACATTTAATCATGGCCACGAATACCACTCCCGTAATCTAATGGGAGTTTAATCACAACCATGAATGACACTCTTGTAATCCGGGGATTTATTCACAACCACAAGTGGCACTCCCATTATCCGACGGGGTTTATGGGTTCTCACTATGTGACCATGCAAGCACCTCAATCACTCATACTCACTCTCAAATAATTAATTACTTGTATCGCCTTAGAATAATTCACTAGTCATTGTTCAAGGATAATTCATCAATTATAGACCAGAAATAATTAATTATTAATTTCCCAAAAAACCCTTTACTCAAAAATAAATAAATAATTATTAACAGATAATAATTAATTAATTATAATTCGAAAATAATTAATAATAATTATTTATTACTAATGGTTAACTAAATCTAACCACATACAAACCATGGTTAATTAACTAACCGTACTTAATTAACCTAACCATACACTAACCATGATTACTTTATTTAACCGAGGTTTATTAACTATGGTTACTTCATTCAACTATGGTTACTTGATCCAACTATAGTTAATTAACTTAACTGAGGTTAATTTATTCAATTGCGATAAATTAACCTAACCAAGGTACCTTTATTCAAATGCAGTAAAATAACTAACTATAGTTATTTTAACCAACTTCATAACCAAGGTTAACAACATAGTTTAACACTAAACAAGATTAGACAAACAATTAATACTAATCACCAATCATCAATAGAGCAAAGCAAGATTAGTTCTAAAATAATTAACCACAAATTAAATTTAGTACCCTAATTAGGGATTAGGAAATCAACTTACCGGTTTGCGATTTTGGTGACACGGGAGCGACGGCAGCAGTGCGGGCGACGAGCGGCTACGTCCAAAATGTCATGGAGGCCCGCAGCAAAATTGGGTCTTACAAGGTGGGGTGGCAACTCATGGTGGTAGCGGTGGTTCCGCGAGAAGGTGAGTGATGGTGGCTCGATGATGGAATGACCGACAATGATAGCAAGGTAGTGCGTCGGTTTCAGACGATGGATTGTCCGAAAGAAAATTGAGGAGAGGGAGGCTTCATCAGGGGAGGGGGAAAGGGAAAAGGGGCGTGGGATATGGGAAATGGTAAAGGAAAAGGGAAATGTGAAGGGGGAGAGAGAAAGAGGAAAGTGGTGTGGGGGGAAGGGAATAAAAGGGGAAACGTGGGGAGGAAGATGAGAGGAGAGTGAATAAAATAAAATATATTAAAATTTCCTATAAAGGCTTCTAGAAAAGGGTATTTTGGTCCTTTTACCCTTGAAACACAAATTCCCAAATATTCGGCTTCAATTCTTGACCCATTCATCCATTTCTAACAATTTTCGGGATTACTGATAAATTCGAGAATCAATAAGGCATTGTCCAATATTTTAGTTTCAACGTCCTTGAAAGTTCAATATCCGAAATTTGGATTAAAATTCTTGATTAAAATCGATCAATCGCGATTTTAGTACGGCCTAACTTTCGGGCGGCATTTAAGAGTTTTCACGTGTTTGACCCTTGGTTTATAACTTTTCAATCCACAATCGTGCCTATTCAAATTAAGGCGATCCTTAATTGTCATTTAATCATTAGGGATCAATTGCTCACCCTGAGTACAAAGCCAAAAGGAAATCGTATTTCGTAATCAGTATCGAAGTCATGTAGAATCACCCACAATCTGACCTCGTACCTCTGCCAAATTGATTTATTTCCATTTGTTAATTGGCCTGCAATAGCATGTTATCATCCTATTTGTTCCTTATGGTTGAACGGCCTATGCCTGATTGAATTCACTGGTTGTACACGTATCGAACGTTAATTGCCTTTTCGAATAATTAGTTAACTCATGAGAAATCAGCACAGAGTAAACGTAACTAACAACGCATCTCAAAATCGGTCGAAATTCAAGACGTCACAACTCTTCCCTCCTTAAAGAAATTTTGTCCTCAAAATTTGCAAAAATTTCTTCATCCTTAAAATGATGGGGGTATTAATGTCTCATTGTATCCTTACTTTCACAAGTCATTCCCTCTACACCATAATGCAATCCATCACTTCTAGTGCTACCAAACACTTCCAATCATGTCTAAACCATTTTTGGTTCCAAAAGGTTAAGCACCTGTACATTTTTGCAAAAATAAAGTTGCAAAAATTTTGTCTCTCTTTTTCTTTTTCTTTTTACAACTATGTGGCAACTACCGCTTATGGGGTTCAAACCCCCATTTAGACCGTCCTACTTGCACTCCTGGGTACCGCTCAGCTAAAGGCGCTAGTGGTGTCCAAAACTGCTTTCTTTTTCTATTCAAGGCCAAAATTCTTATGTGATCCCAACCTCGGAAGATCCAGTATATTTAGGGTTCAGCTTTCCTTTCTTACCAAATCAGGATATCCCTATCATAGACAACACCCTAAGGAAAACATGATTCCCTACTTGAAATTCCAAAGGCCTTAGTTCTTTATTTGCACCACCATTTTAGTGACTTTGCCTTGATCTTAACCTATCTTGGATAGTCTTAATCACATCCGTTAATTGCCAGACTGTCCTTGAACCAGTGATCCCCCTTTTTTTTACCTCGTTCCAATAAACTGGAGTTCCATAAGCTTGACCATACTTTTGCTATACCACTCGAATAAAATTTTATCCCAAAAACACTATCTTCTTGTTCAATCTATAGTTTAGTTTATTCTTGCCGCTTTCAACATTCTAGAAGTCTGCTAGGAGTCACTCCTCACTCAAGCACTCTAGCCCTGATGAGCACTCCCCGCCCTTGTCGGATCAGTCGTTATAGGCATCATCGAATTGCACATCAACTAGCAAAAGTCTCTTTTAGATAAACATTATCTCATAGAGGTATATTTGCTTTGGCTTGTCTCATGCTGGGCCTCATAGTTTTAGCCTCGTCTGAACACATCAGGGTGCAAAAGGTTTCTCTAGCTTGTCAATTTATGAGGTTGTTTTTATGGGATCACTTATCGATACTTGAAAGTCAGGTTTCCTCTTAGTTGCATCTAATTGGCAAATCTTTTTGATTGCATGGCTCCTAAATTGCACCGTCATAATTCCGGTTTGCATTTTGGGCTATATTTTGAGAGTAGCTATAAGACTTGAAAGATAGCCTACCTCAAACTTGAAATATGAATCTCGAACTCCTTAGAGCAGGATTCCTTATTGAACCATCATTCACGCAACTGATAACTTTCGACTAAGCACATCTACTACTTTGTTAGCCTTTCCAAAATGGTATAAAATGCCGCACTCATAATTCTTATACGACGCATTACCGTAAGTCTCCCAACCTCCAAATCCAAATGATATCGTCAAAACTAGTACGGTAGTCAAATTATATTTAAGCTCTTGAAAATTATGCTTGCACTTATTCGTCTATTTAAACTTGTCATCCTTCTTCCTCACAAGCCCAAACTAGTGCTCCCCGTGGTGTCACACTAGGATGAATAAATCCTTGTCCAATAATTCTTACATTTGCACCATTAATTCCATTGAAACGACATTGGAAAAGTCTTGCATTACGGTGACATCTTCCATTTTCGGCTTCTCAACCAATATATTAGTTACAGTTGTTAAATAAACTTGACAATTCCCATCCAATAACCATATCACTCAAGCAGCGAAATCAAAGGAATCGAGGGTGCTCCTTGATTTCTGATGAACTCATAACTAACCTCACCTAATGAGTTAAACATGATTACTTTCCGATATCAATCTATTGTAATTCAATACTTAGTAAGGCAATCCATTCCAACAATCACATTAAAATCATACATTGCCTAAGCAATCAAATCGATCAATTCCTCTTGACTACCAATGACCATCCTACACTCTGAATATCCTACCTCAGACAACCTCCTCTTTTAACTGCGTCAACACGCTAAGAATTGCTTCTGATGATTCCGATCTTAACCTCACTAACTCAAAAAGCAGTTCAACCAACTTATACATCAACCACACGCCATTCCCATTTCCAACCAATGGGATTTTCTTAGGCGTGACGATAGTAGCAATGGCGGCAACAATGGTGACTACTATAACAACAACAACTTGAGTCTATACTTGCTACCTTCTCAAATTACCCAATGCTTCCAATGTCTGTGAAATTCATCCAATCTAGAATTCCATGATACTCTTCCTTTAGCACCATCCTATCCTTCAACTGCCCTTCCTCTAGGAGCTCTCTAATCAAGATTGTTCATCTTATAGGATTCTCACAAAAATCTTATTTCCAATTCCATAAGGAATTAGAAATCATGAACAATCTGCTTGGCACAGGCACGAGATGTTTTCCTAACTAACTATTCCAAAAACCATTGCATCTTATTACTTCAAGTATTAATTGAGTTTGATATCAAAACCGACGGGGATGTCATGACCCAACCCTCGAGCAAGCAACAACCCCAGTTTCGCTTGCAATCATTTGATTGCAACGTCCTAGGACAAGTTGCTGACCCTTTCTTTTATTCTTGCCATTAAGCACATGTAGAAATGATTAATAATCCCCAGTCAATGTAACAACAGGGATAGTCAGGAAAACCAACCATAAAGCACATTTAATAATACAGTTTTATTTATCTACTAAATAACCCTAGGAATTCATATATATAGGCACTTACAATGGGCAACTTCCTGTTATGCTAACAAAAGGAGCCAGTAGGGCTAGAATTAATCTACTCTTTCCAAAACACACAATGAACTGTACCACCTGTCAGTTTTCCATCCTATAGACCTAAAAATGGTTATGCAATAACCAGTGAAATAAAATCTCAATAAGTTAATAGCCCAAGCCTCAGTTAGGAGACCTACTCACCTCGAGTGCGCCTTAAAATGTGCAATCTTTTTATCGTCAATTAATCAATAGCAGCAAACCACCCATTTTGCCATAAATAACAACATGAATAGGCCATAACTTATATGCAGTCCATAAATGTATTCATGGGTATCCTTACCTTTTCTCAGTACGCATGACCTACATGATACCACTTACCATATATTCAGATCAATGCAATGGCATAAAATACAATCAAAATACATCTCACACTTTCTCATGGACCATGCCTCCGTTCATATTCCTATTATTAAGACCCCTTAGGGTCACTACTACACGAAAGTCAGCGGTCTACCAGTATGTTTAGGCTTTAATCACGGCCACGAATGGCACTTCTGTAACCAAACGAGGGTTTAATCATGGCCACGAATAGCACGTTTAATCATGGCCACCAATGGCACTCCTGTAATCCAACGGGGGTTTAATCATGGCCATGAATGGCACTCCTGTAATCCAACAGGGGCTTATGGGTTCTCACTATGTGACCATGCAAGCACCTCAATCATTCATGCTTATTTCACTATCCATTGATTTTAGCCAATACAGACGTGATTCATGCTTGCATACAACAATTCATCGTAGACTTCAAGCATACGATGCAACAACATTCTACACATGGTTACAGGAATATGCTAAACATATCAATTTTCCGAACTTACCTTTTCTGGGTTTTCCTGCCTTAATTCACAAACGAACATGCATTCATACTCCATGTCTTATGAATTAAACACATTTCATTCACTTACAAAAAAATCACTTGTAACAGTAAACAAGCCTCAATTATCAAGAAAAGTTTAGATACTCAGCACACAATCCAAGTGGAAACACATGTATAATATCCACCTATTATTGCCACATTCTAAATAGCAATTAACTATAATCAATTCACTCTCAAATAATTACTTACTAGTATTGCCTTAGAATAATTCACTAGTCATTGCTCAAGGATAATTCATCAATTATCGACGAGAAATAATTAATTATTGACTTCCAAAAATCATCCTTTACTCAAAAATAATTAATTAATTATTACCCAATAATTAATTAATTAATTATAATTCGAAAAGAACTAATTACTCAAAAATATTAATTAATTAATTCTAAAAGTAATTAATATTTATTATTTATTACTAACTATGGTTAACTAAACCTAACCACATATAAACCATGGTTAATTAACTAATCGTAATTAGTTAACCTAACCATACACTAACCATGATTACTTTATTTAACTGAGGTTTATTATTCAATCAGGATTACTTTATCCAACTGCAATTAATTAACTTAACTGATGTTACTTTATTCAACTGTGGTAAATTAACCTAACCAAGGTTACTTTATTCAACTGCAGTAAAATAACTAACTATAGTTACTTTAACCAACTTCTTCACCAAGGTTAATAACATAGTTTAACACTAAGCAAGTTTAGACAAACAAGTAAACAATCATCACCAATCATCAATAGTGCAAAGCAAGATTAGTCCTAAACTAATCAGCCACAACTTAAGTTTAGTACCCTAATCAGAAATTAAGAAATCAACTCACCGGTTTGCGATTCCGGCGACACGGGCGCAACGGTGGCGACGTAGGCAACGCGTAGCTACGTCCAAAATGTCACAGAGCCCCATGCGAAATTGGGTCTCACGAGGTGGGGTGGCAGCTAACGGAGGTAGCAATGGTTCTGCGAGATGGTGAGCAACGGTGGCTTGACGACGGAACGGCACGGATGGCGACAACGATGACGAGGTAGTGCGGCGGTTTTGGATGATGGATTACCTGAAAGAAAAATGAGGAGAGGGTGGCCTCAATTAGGGGAGGGGGAAAGGGAAAAGGGGCGTGGGAAATTGGAAAGGAAAAGATAAACGTGGAGGTTGGGGAACGTGGCGTGGGGGACGGGGAAAAAAAAGGGGAAACGTGGGGAGGAACATGGGGAGGAGAGAGAATAAAATAAAATAAACTAAAATTTGCTATAAAAGCTTCTAGAAAAGGGCATTTTGGTCCTTTTACCCTTGAAACACAAATTCCCAAATATTCAACTCCAATTCTTGAACCATTCATCTATTTTTGACAATTTTCAAGCTTACCGATAAATTCAAGAATCAATAAGGTATTGTCCAATATTTTAGTTTCGATGTCCTTGAAAGTTCAATATCCAAAATTGGATTAAAATTGGTGATTAAAATTGATCAATCGTAACTTTAGTATGACCTAACTTTTAGGCGACGTTTAGGAATTTCCGTGCTTTTGACTCTTGGTTGATAGCTTTTCAATCCACGATCATGCCTATTCAAATCAAGGCAATCCTTGATTGCCATGTAATTATGAGAGATCGATTGCTCACCTTGAGAACAAAGTCAAAAGGAAATCAATTTAACATCGTTCGTAATTAATATCAAAGTCGTGTAGAATCACCTGCAATCCGACCTTGTACCTCTGTCGAATCGATTTATCTCCATTCGTTAATTGGTTTGCAACAACATGGTATCATCCTATTTGATCCTTATGGTCAAGCGGCCTATCCCTAATTGAATTCACTGATCGTGCACAGATTGATCTTTAATTGCCTTTTTGAATAAAAAATTCTTTAATTGCTTTTTTGAATAAAAAATTAACTCCCAAGAGGCTAGCTCAAAGTAAACGTAACTAACAGCGCATTGATAAAATAACCATTTTATATATCTCAAAATGGATCAAAATTTAGGATATCACACACGATAGTCGGGATAGTCGGGGTGTGACAATTAGAATTAATGGAAAGTGCCTCAATATAACTCTTGGGGCTTTTTTCAGGAGGATTGCATTTCGGCTTGGGAAGTCCTGATAATTTGCTTGGTAAAACTGCCTATAATGCTATGAAAGAAGAAATAGCCTACTATTTCTGGAGCAAATACTCTCGGTACCCTAACCATCATCAGCCAAGCAATTTTGAAGCATGCCTCGTGGGAATTATACATATCCAATGATGACATATCATTTCTCAGGAGCCAATCTTTTCTTTCTCGTGAAAAATGTTTTTAAATTCTATGGGTGGATTCTGCTTGATGACCATGCCCATACATGGTGGAGAGCAATTGCTTGGAGCATTTCAATAGGTGAATTATCGGTTCTTGCTTGACTTTGAAAGATTAACAGCTTCTTTCGTTCCGAATTGTGAAGTCCATTGAGAAGAAAAAGTGAAAGGGGAAGGACTAGGAAAATGAAGCCTAAAAGTCGTGTATTCAGTTCTTTGTATTAACAAATGATTTAATAAAGAGAAGCTTTCATCAAGTTCTTTCTTCACAAATGCCCTTGATTTCCAGTTGCAAGTTACCAGCTTATGGAACTATATGGCTGAGGTCCCCAATTCCAGTTCGCAAACTTTGAATTTGAAACTAGTTATTATTTTTATAAGACTATACTGCCCATCTATCTACAATCGATTTGAAGAGATACACTGTTAAAATTTTGGAGTAGGGGAGTGTAAAATTGACTCTTGCTCGTTGTTATAATTAAAGATTATTATCTCCATAAATCAATCAAAAAATATCCTTCATACAAATTGCTCTTACAAGCACATACGCTCTTTCCTCTTATCTATTTCTATTTCTCTCAGTGTCTCAACCTGAAGCTCCATCAATGTGAACCTTCTTCCCTTTACCACTTTAGCAGGCAAAGAAAACAACTCTAGTAACAAATAAACTATTCATAGACTTGTAAACTGCCTCTTGCTTGAGTTTCGTGGGGTGCATTGTTACCGCCTAAGATTTACTCAAGTGGAGTTCATATATTTGACCGATAACAACTCATCCACAAGAACGGCAAATTCAGCATTATCTACTTTTGGAGTGCATTAACTAGGGAGAAATTCAACATTCTCTACCATGCTTGCATGAGATGTTGCGCTCATTTCTTTTCATTATTTTTATGAACAGGAATGGAAAATTCAATTTGGGATATTGTGTATAATCCATCTGAGGTACATTACACACAAAGAAAGTAGAAGACTCAATTAACCATCCTCAGACTAGCCGGATGCTAAAGTATTCCTCGAAAACTGGCCGCCAAAGGTACCAACTCGTGCCGCCACGTGCCTCCATGACTCGAACTCACTAGGCCCAACGATTTTGAGAGCTAACTTCGATACATTATGTAGCTTTTCAGAAGATAAACATCACCATTAGTTTTGTCGTGCTTTGAAGAGTCGGACCCAAGCAACCGCATCTAAAAATTCGGATAACAAAAAATACTTCCCACTAAATTTATTCAGATCCCATGGTCCTTAAGATGAGAAAAGACAATTTTCATTAGGTAAAGATTACTGTGGAGATTGAAGTCCCACCAGCTCATAGTTCACCTTACCTGACAATTATATGAACTTAGTGAGTGAATCAACTATTGCGTTTGTTGAAAACGAGAATATGTGCAAAGGTAAATTGAATTGAAAACAATTTGCAGCAAAAATAAAAAAGTCTATGGACATATCTCCTTAGTATTGTTCATGCATTATAATAAGAAGCACATAAAATGATAAAGGGGTTAATCATATTACCCATTTACTGTGCCCAAAAAGTTTGGTTTTGACGTTCTTTAGATTTTGACCACAAATGTCTAATGTCCTCATAGCGTTGGTTTTTATGTTCTTCAAATTCTAACTGGGAATGTCTAATCTCTTGGTAATGCCGTTTCAAACGTTCTTTAGTTCTAACCCTACAAATATCGAGCTTCTAGTTTATACACACCACCAATTTCACGTCCAACGATAGAGAGAAATTGAGAGATCTTACAACTATGATTGTGCTAGCAATTGCTCTTGTATGTGAATAACTTAATGGATCATCGTCATTATCATTCTCTCATCAATCATCTTGTGATCCCCTCTCAATTGCCTTTTATAATTAGTCATAGATCACATTGATTTAATTCAATTCGACTCATTAACTCAAACCATTTCAGAGCATTGATTCAGTCATAACGTCTAAGTTGGCTGCAAACTTTCAATCTGGATGTAAGTTCTGAAACCATTTCAAAGCACTAATTTGGGCATTAATTCTATTACCATTACAAAATATTATTCTAGGCATTAATATGTAACCGTTCCACAGCTTTATTTTAGGCATTAATTTTGTAACCGTTCCACAACTTTATTCTAGGCATTAATTTTATAACTGCTCAAAACTTGAATTCTATCATTAAGTTTGAAACTTTCGCAACATTAATTTGATTGTTTGAATCTGAAAATGTTTCAAATAATCGAAGTGCCAGTTGACTCTGAAACAATTTCAGATCATTAATATCGTAGTTAATTCTGAACTGCTTCAAATCTTTCATTTAGCGATCAAAGTCTAAATCCACTTCAAGATTTTAATTTGGCTATTGATTCTAAACTCACTTTAAATCATTAATACGGCTATTGATTCTAAACTTACTTCATATCATTAATGCAGCTATAGATTTTAAACTAACTTCATATCATTAATACGGTCATTGATTTTGAACTCGCTTGAATTTTTAATTTGGCTGTTGAATCTAAAACCACTTCAAATCTTTGATTCAGCTGTAAATTTTGTAACACTTTTCAGAGCTTTAATTTGACTGTAAAGTTTGAAACCTTTTTCAAAACTTAGATTTTCAACCTAACTCAATTTGATTACCTTAAGTGCAAACATATTTGCAATATTGTCTCTCTCGTTTAAACGTCATTCTGAATTGGTTATGGTGCTCAATATCCTTAAGTTCATCACTAAACTTACAGTAGGGCTTGTACTAACACATTAGCATAACCAAGAGAACAAATTATCCCAATCAATCTCTAGTTCATACAAACTATGAGTGATATCTTGCAATATGCCATAGCTACTTAGATAATGTGAATATTTCAAGAACAACAAAAACCTGCCAGCTTTAGGGACCATGTAATTCAATCTTTACATCTCTCCATGTCCCAATCGAACAAAGGCTATGGAATTATTTGCCAAGCCATCAATTCGATCATATGTCCAAATCTGATTGATATGTATTTCTTCGAGACATGAACTAATTGTTCTCGATTATAACTGTGGTGAAAGATTTTAATACAATGTCATGATTAAATAGCATAGGACGCCAAGCTTCTATCTTCTATATCTACATATATACACACATATGTGCCTTCATATGTGAACAAACTATGACTATCAAGTATAGAGATAATTTGACGTAGTATCAATATTTACACTTGTGAACCATAGTCATCCAACATACAAGTCAACATTGTATCTCAAGTCTAAGGATTTTTACAAAAGACCAAAGTAGGGAAGATTAGTCATAACCTCGCTAAAAGCTTCTATGTTGTCAATCGCTCGATGCATGTCATATTCACTAAACATGTCTGAGATAAGCACGAGTGTTCTAGCTCGAGTATCACAATACCTAATAACTTGTGACTTATCATCCCATCAGGTATCCAATATTGAAATGGTGAAGCTTGAGAACACAACGGTCTCAATAGGAGCATTAAGATCCTATTAATGATTTATTGATCGGGAATTGTTTAAAAATTCAGTCTAACTATAAACTTGTCATACATATTCTTAACACCTTAAGAATAGGTTCAAGTGCACCTGATCTTATGGACTTATTCATCTAAATAGGGTGATGAATGAATATTTCTTTGCCATAAATAAATAATGCAACTTGAATCCCTAACATTTAACTATTACATGATTGCTTTAGGGCATATAACTAACATCAACTTATCCAAAGCATCATATGCGAGTTTTAATCGTATCTTCAACCTCTAGATCATGAAAGTCTCATTTGATGGTTATTGATCTCATGATCATAGTTAAGTCCACCCCATTACCTCATGCAAGTATTTAGAACACAAAAATGATCCCTTACTTGTCAATTCTTGGAAATCATTTGGACCAAACCCCACATCATCATATGTACAACGTAGTGGCCCTATAGTCTAAATGGCAATTGACCCTTACGTATCCATGACCAATCAATCAACCACTAGAATATTTGATCAAACCATGGCGATAGAAGACCATAAGTGGAAAACCCATTTTGACATAATATTATAAATAAGAAGATTTGCATCGTTATCAAGGGTGTCACCTTGCACATCAACCGTTTTAATATACATATCAAGCGAAGATCTATAGGTCACTTAAAAGAAATTCTCTTCACAAATAAGAATTGGCCATTAGTCGTAAAAATAAATATGAACCAAAATCAATTAAATGCACAAAAAAGCCTAAGAATTGGCTTTGATACCACTAAAAAATGTCTAGGTAAAAATTAAATAAAAAAATTTACAGCAAAAGCAAAAACCTATGCGTGTATCTCCAAAGCTTTATTTGTTCAATTTAATTAGAAAACCGTAGGAATGGAAGAACAAAATTAAAGGAGGGCTAATTGTATCACCCATGTAGCGTGCCTAGAGAAATTTTGTCGAGGCATTCCTTGTGGTGTGCCCAAACCTTTTTGTGTGTCCAAAGCAATTTGGTGAAGATGTTCTTTGGTTCCAGCCCCACAAATGTTGAACTTCTAGTTCGTACACAACACCAATCACATGTCGACAGAGAGAATTCGAGAGATTGCACTGCTTTAGCTATGCTAGCAATTGTTCTTGTTTGGAGATCAGTGCCTTTGAGTGAGCATAATCATCTTGTTCCCTAATGGACGTTATCTTTTTAATGTAGCTTTCACTTAGGATGGCGGTCATTATTCTACCAAAGCTTATCAATTTTAAGGTGCTATATTGGCGGAATTTTCTATGAGAAAAAAAAGCATTGGTTTGTGATATACTTGAGACAAGTTTCATCTATATTTTATCATTCAAAGTTATACTTAACCAAGGAAATACAAATTTTGTGACCCTTTCCGAACTTTGTTTTGGTAATATGACTTTGCCTCTTGGTATAGTTAGGCTATGACGCCTCCGAAGGTAGAAGAAGTGCAGGTTTCGCTGCTGAATTGCAAGTCTCTAACGTTACACATTCCTTTTTGTCAATTCAGCCTTCCTATTATGGCAAATATGATAACGACTGCACCAAAATTGGAGAAATGGGTCATTATTTTTGAGCCATTTGATCGGAGCTCTTTACGGGTAAATTCCTTAAACTTCAATTCACTTGTTAAGATATTTCAAAGGATTAACAGGAATGTGCCATCCATGGTCCCTGCTTTGGTCTTCTTAAGTCCATCAATTAATGAAACTAGTTTAATCCTCTGCAAGATTCCCATGCGTCATAGCCTATGTTCCAAATGCTCCCTCTTTAATGCTCTGGAATTTTAGTAAAAATTTCACTGATTTTTTTTTCGGTGAAGGCCATAGTGTTGGGTGACAAGTAGAAGATTGCGCTTACATTGATGAACTCGAGAGCTCAAATTTGGTTTCCCTTGTTTATAATTTCCTCTAATGTATTGCTAGAGAGCTGATTTGAATAGGGATAGGCATGTAAACCAAATTGTGCTTTATTTGGAGCGTTCACTTTGTCTTTTATACATGTGCAGTATGAATCTGACTTGGACTCTCACAATGTTGACCACAAGAGCTAATGGCATATAGAAAAGAAGTTCAAGAGTTGGGCTCGGTAGCTCAATAATATTGAGATTTTTGGATTTTATGATTGTTTAAGATTGGAATATAAAGAAGTACTCGTGTTGTTAAAGTTTCTGCCTGAACGTGCATCAGTGCTGGAAAATATGATCATCAAAGTAAGGAATCATAATTCACAAAAAGATCAAGATCTTGAGGTAGTTTATTCATGCAAATTGCTTGAAGTGACCCAACTGACTTCAAAATTGTCACAGAACTTCTAGGCATGCTGCAATGATACTTAATTATCCGGAAGAAGGGCACGGAAAGCAGCATAAGAAAGGAGTTCGAGTAACAAGAAAATGTTTGTGCATCAACCATAAGAATGCTTGATTGGAGTAGGGATACAGTAAGTCACAACATCAACTAGCATGATCTCAGGTTGGTATTGTCTTATGTAAGTTTTTCAGTGTTTTAAAGCAAGTTTTATGATTATATTTTGTTTCAAAAATGTTTTTACTAGGTTGAGCAATGTATTGCTGTAAGAATTTCCCCGTTCACATAAGTAATGTCGTTCTAAGGAATCCATACTGATTCACATGGCAATGACAACCCCCACTTGGCCTTTTTACTGGAGAGGAAGTTTCTTGTCATCTAAGCGTCCGAATGGCTCTAATTAATCATTCTTAAAAAAAAATTCGGCATTGCCTTTTTAATAGCGTATGAGAACGCCAAAATTACGGCACATGGATCAAATTTTCCTTGTAAAATTCTCACACGGATGTTCTTCACGTCTCTCAACTTTGATCAAGCTAATTGTGATCCAATGCTTCGATTTTCTATTGATACATTAACCAAATTAAGAAAAATAAATATTCAATTGTCACGCCCCGACTCTCGAGCTCGCGGCAACCCCATTACCTTGGTTGATTGAAAGCGACGTCCCAGGACCCGTCGACGACCATTCATTTTATCTTTCGTTAAGCGCAAGCGGAAGACAAACCATCCCCAGACAAACAAACAATCAAACAGGGATAGAGAGATGAGCAGCAAGAATAACAGCAACTACTCAATTATTCAAATTACTGGATTAACCAACGGAGGATCGTTTTCCAAATTACAAGCCTGACAAAAAGGGGACCGATCCATCCTCTAAGCGAAACCAAAAGAACTAGGCTAATCCAACAGTACACAAAGAACCTTCGGGTTCAACACCACGGTCACTCGGATCCATCGGACTCAAGCTCCGTCGAGTCGATCACTAGAGAAGCGGGGGTAGGATTCTCCACTGCGGATACGCCATTCTAAGGACCTGAAAATGTTTAACCACGACAGGTTGAGATAAAATCTCAGCGAGTTCTTCCCCCTAAACCCCGGTTAGTACGCCAACTCAACCCGGGGTATCTCTCCATAACCACCCCTCACTCAACCCAACAACCCATAACCAGCAACAGCAGGCCAAACAACAGACAGGGCAACCAACATAGCAATATTCGATTCGTATACAACCTTACCCGGTATGTCATACCCTGCACGTTCAATCTCATATAATGCAAGCAAGGCACATGGCCGTTAGATGACACAATTTATCAATCACATGCGAATCGCGTCACAAGCGATCTCACTTGGCCATTGCCACACCCTGCATGACTGTCAACTCATGCGTGCGTATCACAAATCATCACGACATTAAGAGCATGCGAATAATCAGAGCATCTCACACAACTTTCTCATGTCTCACACTCACACATGCTCCGATTATTAACGCCCCCTCCTGAGCCAACGGCACAACCTTGTAGTTTGCGGTTTATGGCTAAACCAGCTTCGTCCTCTTTACCTCGAGGCACGGCGACGTCAGGTGTCATCCCTCCCCTCTGACGGCATTCCCGAAGGAGCACAAGACCCGCCCACTACCGCAGTCCCATCACATGTCCCCCGTCAGGCATCCGATCGAAGTCAGGCGACCAAACGGCCACAGCACAACCCCATAAGGATTGGCGGTCTTCCGGCAACGCCGGGTTCCCTCTCTTAATGTGATCATGCAACACATCATCAAACAATCCATTTATATATTTGCTCTATCGTGAATGCAACATCACCCATGCTCATGCGATATGTCATTTCAGATAACCCATGCAATATGTCATGCGATCTCACTAGACAATTCCAAAATCCAAATCCAACCAACACTCGATCACGCATTTCGTCATTAATCATGAGTATAATTAACAATCGGCACTTCAATTAATCATAACAATCAATAACACATCAAATTCAGACAAAAATTAGCTTCCGGATGAATAGTGCCGTGAACAATAATCGTGAATAGTAATTATGAATAGTAATTTTTCCGAAATTCAATTAATTAAAAAAATTTAATCCAGAAATTAAACCAAACATTAATTAAAACAATTAATCAATTCAATTAAAGCAAATCATGCTTAATTAATCACATAAACACAATTAATCCCAAATTAAGCACAATTAAGCTAAATAAGAAAAATTAAACTAATCTAATCTTAATCATCTATCTAACCACCTATCTTAGGGCTATTACAACTTAATTAAAACCCTTAAACCAAAATTAACACTAACTAACCAACCCTAAGCAACTTAGGCACTAAATAGAGATTAGGAGCTAAACTCACCCGTTAAGTGGGCCAGCGACACGGACGCGACGGCGACGACGAACCCGACACCCGGGGACCTCTACCACGACGATCCAAGGTAGTCCCGGGGCTGGAATAACAGCAGCAAACTCGAAATACCCACTGCAACACTGAAAACTGCACTGCAAAGGAGGAAAGTGGCTGATTGGAGTTGAACGGGCTGCCCGGAGCTCCGGCGAGCGACGGGCCAGCGACCAACGGCACCTGGGGGTCGAGGGGGAACCACTTGTGGCTGGTATGGGTGGAGATTGGGTCAGAAAGGGAGGAAAATGGCCGAAACAGCAAAACAGAACAGCAGCAGGCGGTCAGAAAACGGTCCAGCCGGCGGTGGCTTTCGGCCGGAATATGGGACGACCGGAGGCTCCTTCCAGCGATCGGCTGATGCTATCTGAATGGAAATTCTCTTCTGAACACAACGGCGGGTGGCACGAGACGAGATTCCAACGGGAAGGCAATGAACAACTCAGATTTCGGTGAAAGGTCAAACTGAAAAACAGAATGAAGGAAGGAAAACCATGGGAGAGAGGTGTGCGGTTTTTGGAGAAGATGAAGAGGAGAGAGAGAGTGATGTGAAGGCTGAAGGATAAGCCTTATCAAGGCCATCAATGCTTGCCCCACTTGCCAAACAATGACCTCATCTTCTCTCTCTTCCTTTTGACTTTTCTTCAAAATATCCAAAGGCATTTTGGTCATTTCCACCTTGCACATTTCTCAATCTGTCCTTGGGTTGAAAATGGAGGACGGGCCTAGGAAATGGGCTTGAAAATGAATAGGAATGGGCTCGATAATTTATTGGGCTTAAATCGGCTCGATTTTAGACAATGGGCTCGAAAGGGTAAAGAGTCGGTTTGGCCCAACGGACTCACTTGCTTGCCTCGGGCCTTCCATGGTGGCTGTCCCACCTTAGGCGTGAGACCCACACTATTCTTGCCCGGCCCACGTCCTCGTAGGCTCATTTTCTTGGTCCGAAAATCCCTTTTCCAAATACTCGGCTCAAAAGGCAGTGTTGACTGTCTAAGAAGCATCATCCAAAAGTCCTTCTCGAACATTCCCGAAAATTCGAAGTCCAATATTGGATTCTCATGCCATGTCAATTTCGCTCGAATGCCATTTTGGCATTACTCAAACTGACAGGCGGCTTTGAGGATTCACGCGTAACCGACTCGTGCCAATTCACGTTCAAGACTTCTCGACACATGGACGTCCTTGACTACATGAACTTGCGAAGAATCGATTCTTATTTCAAAGTACACGATTACCAAGGATCGACATAGGGCCGTTCGCGGATTCGATAACAGTAGATGGAATCACCCGTCATCCCATTATTTCTGTCAACGAATCGACTTCTAGTCGTCCCTGAAATCGACCTGCATGACTACAGGATCATCCTTACGTAAGTCTCACGGTCGAGTCATTTTCCCAGGTCAGGTTCTTTAGTCGCACGAGTTCTGTCCTCATTAGCCTTTCCCCTCAAGGTCAGTATCTCAGGAGTCATCAGTTCCAAGTGAGATCAACCAACAATGCATTGGCGAAATTAATGTTCATTCATCCCTTAAAAGGCTCAAATTTCAGAATGTTACATCAATTAGTGATATCCATTTAATAACTCATGTAACAATAAATTGAGATATATAGCTACTATCTGTGACGGCCCAAGTGACGGTGCGCGGGGAGGAGGAATGGCAGTCCGTCTGCGCCTCGGTCCTTGGACATGCGCAAGGGAGAGGGAGACGTGTCTCTTGTCCCACATTGCCTAGGGAGGGAGTCCTGAGCTAGCTTATAAGCATATGGGTTCTCTACTTGTACATACGCGTTTTCTAGGCGAAGCCTAGAAAAACAAAACCGTGCAGGCCTCGGCCCAAAGCGGACAATATGTGTACAGTGGCGAACCCAAGATGTACAGGTGGTATCATAGCTGTAACATCCTGAAAATCGACCCCATTTAGGATTTTATAAAATGGTGATATTAGTCAAAGGTCTGGTCAGTACAAATTTTCTGAATTGTGTGTTTGTGGGATAATGGATTACAGAAATGCGTCGATAGGAAATGATTCGCGTACGACTCGCAATTTCGATCAGGAACGAATCCTTCGACCATAAGGACCTAGGCGGGAACGATATCCTCTAAATACTAGACTATTAAGTAAACAGAAATAAATCGATTTGGCAGAAGTACAAAGTCAGACTGCGGGTGATTTCCACATGACTTCGATACAAACTACGAACGACGTTAAACCGAATCATTTTCATCTAGCACTCGGAATT
Source organism: Corymbia citriodora subsp. variegata (assembly GCA_014858505.1). Lineage (NCBI taxonomy): Eukaryota > Viridiplantae > Streptophyta > Magnoliopsida > Myrtales > Myrtaceae > Corymbia > Corymbia citriodora. The sequence continues at coordinate 29,435,167 of CM026414.1, read as the reverse complement.
ATCAATTGAACCCCCGGGATCACACGACAATCGAAGAACATCCCTGACTCGAGAATTGACGTTAACGTGGATCAAAGAATGATTGACCATGGGTCAAAAGTGAGGAAAGTCCTAAAAGGGCGCCCGATAATCCAAATTGTACTACGGTCACAATCGACTCAATTTGGCCCCGATTTTTAATCTGATTTTGGGAACCGATTTTTAGTGATGTCAGGACTATATATTTGGACGTCGCCTCATTTATTTTGGAATTTTCCATTGGACACGAAAGTGTCAGAAAAATGAAAAATTGGACCGGGTTTTGGGCCCGCGGGTAGGCCAGCCCAAGACTGGCGGCCCAATGGGCCTTGCGCCCATCTAGCCCAGCCCAAAAGTGACCCAAGCTGGCCCAAGTTCCTCTCCCTCCTCATCCCATGGGCTTCTCTCTTTTGGCCTTTTCCTTTTGTGCCCAAGTGGGCTTTGTTTATGCTTTGTTTTTGCTTGCTTGTGATTGGTTCTTGAAGCAAGTGGCTTGCCCACTTGCCTTGGCCTTATCCAAGTCTTCAGCAGCCCCTTCTCTCTCCTCTTTCTCCCCCAAATTCATGCAGCAACCAGCCCTCTCTCTCTCTCTCTCTCTCTCTCTCTCTCTCTCTCTCTCTCTCTCTCTCCCTTTTTCTCTTACTTTTCTCTTCCATTTATGTTGTTTCTTGCTGTCTTTACTGTTTTTTAGCTGGAAAACAGCCTTGCCGCCATCACCGGAGCCGCCACCACTGCCCAAAGTGTAGTCCTGGAAGTTAGGAAGCTAGCCGCACACCCTCGGTCACCCCTAGTTGCCCTGGACCGCCTATTTATGCATTTTTCTGCACTGCTAGTCAATTCCACGTTAACAGTAACTAGTAGTGTTTTTGGCCTGTTTCGGCCACCGTTTGTCGTCCGTTGTCGTCCCCGAGCTTACCCCTTGTAGCCTTCGTTCTCCTCTACGCGCCGGTGTCGCCGGATTTCCGATCCAAGTAAGTTAACTTCCTAATCCTTGTTTAGGGGTTAATCTTGCTTAGGGGTTAATTAGGGTATTTGTGTGTTTTTGATTAATTAAGGTTGATTGGTTAATTAGGCTGGTTAATTAAGGCTGACTAGGGTTAGTTAATTGACCATAGTTAGTAATAAAGTAACTAAGGTTAATTAATTAAAGTAACCATGGTTAGTTTTAAAAGTAACAAAGATTAAAAGTTAATCATGATTAGGTTAGATTAACTAGGGTTGAGTTAATTTGTTAACCATGGTTAAGTTTATTTATTTTATTTATTTATTTAATTTTGGACGAATTTACTGTTCATAATTACTGTTCACAATCACTGTTCACGATTACTGTTCACGGTACTGTTTATACAGAAACAAATTTTGGTTTCAAATTGTGTGTTCTTGATTATTAAGGTTTGTTGAAGTGGAAATTGTTGTTTATTCCCAAGAATTAGGGAATGTGCGTGGTTGTTGATTAGTTGGAATTAAATTTCGGTCAGTCGTAATTTTCACGAGTGATTGGATTGTACTGCATGACATATTACGTGGGTTATCTAGAATGGCATGTCGCATGAGCATGAGCGATATTGCATTTAAGATAGAGCAAAGATATAAATGGATTGATTGAGGATGTGTTACATGATTACATTAAGAGAGGGAACCCGGCGTTGCTGGAAGACCGCTAATCCTTATGGGGTTGTGCCATGGCTAGTGGGTCACCTGACTTCGGTCGGAAGCCTGACAAGGACGGGTTAACTTTGTGAGACTGAGGTAGTGGGCAGGTCTCGGGCCTCTGTCAATTGCGGGGCTGCAATAGTGGGCGGGTCCTATGCTCCCTCGGGAATGCCATCTTGGGAGTGAGCCCTTGATGTCACCATGCCTCGAGGTAAAGAGGACGAAACTGGTTTAGCCAGGAACCGCCAACCATAAGGTTATGTCGTGGCCCAAGAGGGGGCATAATAATCAGAGCATGTGTAAGTGTGAAACATGATAAAGCTGTGTGAGATGCTTTGATTATTCGTATGCTCTTAATGTCGTGATGAGTTAAATGATAGTTTCTGCAGGTCACATGTGCCAAGGCCAAGTAGGATCACCTGTGGTTGTCTGCTTATTGAACTATCCTATGCTTTTGTTTCTCTCTGCATTGTGCTGACTGCTGAATTAGGTTGTATGTTAAACTCCCGAGACGAGCAAAGTTCCTAATCGAGGCTTAGGACTTTAACTTGCTGAATTTATCTCAACATGTCGTGGTTAACCTTTTCAAGCCCTAGATGATGCAGTACCTGAGGATTGAAGAGAGCGATCCCTCCGAGGCTAGCGAGTAGGCACTTGTATAGTGTTAGGTTAGCTAGGCCGGTCCCTTTTTGAGTAGGCTTTAGCTTGTCGTCTATAGTAAGGCGTGTTTGTATTTGCTGGTGTGCTGGCTAAACTTCAGATATATAAAATGGTGTTTGTCTTTCCTCTGCTACTATTGTTGCTATCCCTGTTGTTTGGTTTGGGAGTTGTTCATTTCTGCATGTGCTTAATTACAAGATAAAATGAATTAGTCGACGACACTACCTGGGACGTTGTACAATTAAACCTCAAGTGAAATGGGGTTGCCGTGAGTTTGAGAGTTAGGGCGTGACAAGAGCCGACTCCCGACCACGTGTGGGGCCACAACGAGGACGTTGTGCCTAAAGGGGGGAGAGTGTGATAGGCCAGACGACGGTGCGCGGGGAGGAATGGCGATCCGTCCACGCCTCAGTCCTCGGACATACGCAAGGGAGGGGAGACATGTCTCTTGTCCCACATCACCTAAGGAGGCTAGCTTATAAGCATATGGGTTCTCTACTTGTACATACGCATTTTCTAGGCGAAGCCTAGAGAAACAAAACCATGCAGGCCTCGGCCCAAAGTGAACAATATGTGTCAGTGGCGAACCTAGGATGTTACACTATATTTCACAAAATTCTCCATAAAGTTCCGTGCTTTACCATTTGTTGAATAAATCACTTTAATGAATAGTTTCAATTAAATGATACTGTGGTGATCTGTCTATTTTCTTACTTTCTCCGCTCTCCTGCTATCTTCATCACTTTCCTTTTATCTTCATCAACTATAGATGCACTCGCCTACTTTCTCCACTCATCTCTTTCTTACTATCTAAACCAATTTTTAATATTGTGAGTATGTGAAGACGATAATAGTGCATAACAAAGGGGCACTGATTAAATATGCTTTTTATTTAAAAGTTTTAGCTTAATATTATGTATAAGCAAATGAAAATAAATGTGTATAACATTAAATATGAGTTATCAAATAAAAGTACTTTCTTATGTCGCAATGAAGTCTAGAGGGAGTAAATTGATTAAATTATATTTACTATTTTTGTAAATTTGGCCACAAAATTTCACACTATGCTTTTGTGAAAATACTCACTTTAATTAATGGGTTAATTTAATTGAAGGATATGGTGGTCTTTCTATTTTCACACTTTCTCCACTATGCTGTTGTCTTCACCACTTTCCTTTTCTCTTCATCATCTATTGATAAATACCCTTCTTTGTCCACTCTCTCACTATCTAAACCATATTTTCTTCATATCGTGAAGGAAGACAATAAGAATGCGTAACTATAGAGCAGTCGTTAGAAATACTTTCTCAAGCTTTTGGTTTAATATTACTTGAATGGAAATGAAATCGAATGAATATGACATTAAATAAAAAAGATCAAATTAAGATATTTTTGTTATTTCGTAATGGAAGTTCAATAAAATAATTGGAAATTGTTTGCATGTGAAAATGTAGAAAGAGAGAAAGAGGAGAAAAAATTGAGTTTACATCAAATAGGTGATAACTGAAGACATGGGTGAGAGATAGCTATTTTAATGGTTATAGGAGACAGGTACTTTGGTAATAGAGAAAAGGCTACTTGATCAGTCACAGATGAGGGTTACTTTCAACAATTTGCCTGCATTTTTGTAAAGAGGTAGTTTGTTAGAAGGTCTCCATGACAACAAATTTCAGCAGGCTAAATAATAGGACGGTGACAATTGAACATTTTGAAGTAATTTGGGACCTAATCAAATTAATTGAAAGTTTAAGAGGGACATTACACATGAAAAGAAAAGAAGATTAGGGACCTAATTACACCAATCGAAAATTCAACAATAATATTATACATGGGACAAAAATTTAGGTGCTTTTAGTATTATTATCCCCTTGAAAAAAATCATGTCCCTAGCAGACAACGTCTATCGCCTTGCAGCAACAGGCGTTATGGTTCAACTATAGCTTGTCACTACTTCCTTATTAACCCATCTGTTTTCCGTCCTTTGTCTTGTTTTGACATAGTTCTACTTAATTCGAAGTGTCACTTTTGTTTACGAAATATTTCCTAGGAAAAGAGCAAATGTTTTGCATGTGGGAAGAAAAATAAATATTTAAGGAACGAAATATATCTGAAGTTCTGTCTATTTACGAAGATATAATCTGAACTCTTTTAAATTTAAAAAAAATGTTAAATGCTTAAGAAATTATCATTGGAGTGGTGCAAGTCGATGTACCTACAAATTACAAATTCAGGCATCGTTCATGGCTCGGTTAACACTCAATAAAATAGTATGTATGGGTCTTTTTATGGATTTTATTCGCAAAAGTTTTAAAAAGAAACTATCTTTTAGATTTGTGTTATGCTATAAAAAGATATGAGTCTTAAAACATCAATCCAAGAGAGAATTGCATCTTACCAGTCACGAGGGATATTTATTCAAGAAAAAGAAAATGAAACGATGAGATCTTGGAAACAATTTGTTGAAAGAGAAAGTTAGATTGGGGAAATCCTAGACCGAAAAGGAAACCGAATTCCCAAAAGTTGTCTTTCCTCACGTAAGAAAGGACCCGCCCGTGTTTTGAGGAATAAATTCATCAAGAAAGTTGCACACCAGGTATCAGATCACCATATAAAAGAAAAATAAAGGTTTTTGTTAGGAGTGAAATTGCACATTGAACAGATGTCAGATCAGTAGGTAAAAATTCGGGATTGCTAATGTACATGGGACAAAAATTTAGTCATTTTTAATATTATTATCCCCCTGAAAAAATCATGTCACCAGCGGATAATGTATTTCGCCTTGCCGCAATAGGCGTTATGGTCTAATGACGGCTCCTCAATACTTCCTTGTTAACGCATATTTTTCCTGCCCTTAATCATGTTTTGACAAAGATCTACTTAATTTTAATTTTTTTGGTCAGAAGATCTACTTAATTTGAAGTGTCGCTTTTGTTGACGGAAATATTGCTCAGGAAAAAAGCAGATGCTTTGCACATGGGGAGAAAAGAAAGAAAAATAAATGTCAAGAAATAAGATTTGAAGTTTAGTGTATCTAAGAAAATAAACCCCAAATCTTTTGCAAGGTAAGAATGATTTAACTCATCAAACACATGACAAGGATCTAAATTTAAATTTATAAAAGTGCAAATTCTTAAGAAATTATCATTGGCGTGTTAAAAGTCAATGTGTCTACAAATTACAATTTCAAGCATAGTTTCACTAAGATGAAGTTATCGCTCAATTAAATAATATGTATGGGTCCTTTTCGTGGATTTTGTAGGTAACGGCTTGAAAAAGAAACTGTCTTTTAGATTTGCGGAATGCTATAAAAAATTTAAATTTTGAAACATCTAACCAAGAGGGGAACTGTATTTTGCAGGTCACAACAAAGGAATATTCATTCAAGAAATTAAAAAGAAGACATGTTAAAAGAGGCTATTAGATTGGGGTAATCCTACACCGGAAAGGACCAGCCTGTCTTTCGAGGATAAATTCATCAAAGTTGCACACCAGGCATATTTATCATTTAATCTTGGCGAATTGGGAAGAACTCCCGCGTGAGATCCTAAAACTTATCGTTGGACTAGCCATAAAAGACTCATAAGAAAGGACCTGCCTGTGTTTCGAGTATATATTGATCAAAAAGTTGCACACACCAGGCAAATCTATCATTCAATCTGCACGAAGTAATGACAAATTGGGAAGAACTTCCACAAGAGATCCTAGAACTCATCACTTGTCGACTAGCCACAGAAGACTTCTTAGATTTTGGTAGGGTGTGTACCTCATGGCAGTCCGCTGCCACCAAAGAGACGTACAAGGCGAAGTCGAAAGCCCCGTGGCTCATGACTTATATGCGCAAGCAAACAGCAGAGTTCTTCAGCCCCTCTAGAGAAAGAATTTTCCAGTTGCGAGCATCTCGAGTCGCGACCATGTCTCCCAGGGATGGCTACTAGTGTCAAAGGGGGACTGTGACTATATCTTCAGTCCGCTTTCGCGTGTCAGCATCGAACTCCCCTTCTTCGAGAGGCTTCGCCACAAGTCACCTCCCACCGTGGAACTCGACGTGCCAAAGAAGCTCCGGCACGGCCCCAAGAGAATCCACAAGATTGCGTTGTCCTCAAGCCCTTCTTGGTCCAGCCATGATTTCTTTTCGCCGGGATTTTCGGGATCAGGAACAAATAGAGTTTGCCTTTCTGAGATCGGGAGAAGATGCATGGACGGTAATGAGTCTAGCAAAGCATCTGCCTCGGTCCAGCATCGTTGGTCTCGTTCGTTGGGTAATTTCTCTATTTTTCCCCCGGGGAATCTTTCGAATTACCACTGCTTAGCTTTCAATTTGCCTCTGACCATCAAATGAAATGTGAATAACCTGTCCTCCTCTCTTTGAAACAAGGGTCTTCTGCTTTTGTCAGTGCTTGAAACAATTTTGTCTTCTTCATATTACTATATCTCTAAAGTCAATAATTTTATATGAGAAACTACTGAACTCAATCACTTGCTGCCATTACTCTTTAGTTTTCTGTTGAGGATGCGGATAACCAAATAATAACTCTTAACGAGAGAAAAGATTGCATGCAATTGCGACTAGTTCTTGGGCAGAGCTTTCACGGTTCTTGGGCAGAGCTTTCACGGTTGTGGGTATCTCGTGGAATGTTCAGGTTCATTGCTGGTGGCCGGGAAGATAAAGGGCGAAGGGGATGCACCGGTGATCCGAGTTTTCAAAGTGAATTTGGAGAAGAGAACTCAGGTAGAGGTCAATAGCCTGGGGAACGCTTCACTCTTCTTAAATTATAACTCTTCCTTCTTGGCGGAGTTCAACGCCGAGGACCCTGAATCTTGCTTTCACGGGATCAAGCCGAACCGCATCTATTTCACAGATGACATGGACGAGAAGAAGATTTACAGCATGGACGATGGAACGGTTGAGACATACTCGGATGCTGCTGGCAGTCACCGTTATACAGGCGAATGGTTCCAACCTGAGTTTTGAACTTTCTCGTTGTGAAATCTCTTTCTCAATAGCAGGATTGGGTCAAACTACAGTACAGCCCACGAGATGCAAATCAGGCTATGGATTGGGTCACAAAGGCCCACCAAGGAAATACCTTGCCTTCCGATTGGGTTACGCATCCCCCTATTCTTTTTGGACCATTTTATGTATGGACTTTCTAATTTCACAAATAAAAGTTAGTAATGCAAGCATTTCAATTCTGATAGAAAAACGCAGGATTTTGACATCAGACCAACTCGATTGGAGTGGCCCCATCTCCGCCCTTATCACACGGGCCCTACATGACAACATCAATGCATCGGTGTGTACAGATCCATCTTTAGGATGGTCTGGAAAGAATATTCTTATTTATATTCATGGCTAACTCGATTGGAAAAGAAGAAGCATGTAGAAAAATGCGCATCATTAGTTTATCCGTGATTTACGGTATATTTAGATTTTAATTTCTTATATTTTAAATAGGAGAAACGAATATGAATTCAGAAACTACGGATATGAGCTCATCCAAAATAGAATAGGAAATTTGTTAGGTAATCCCCTATGGATATCAAAATTTAATAATTAATAATATACAATGTCCTCTTTACTTTTTTAAAGTGAGATGAGAGAAGGATTTTGATTTTGTTTTTGTTTTTGTTTTTGAAAGAAGAGATGAGGATATTTATCACTTGAAAATTTGGTTATGTATATTAGAGATAGACGCAGATAACTATATATTAAGAAAACTTAGCAACTTTATCTAATTTTTCTAATTAATTCTGAAAAAAATGTAAAATATTCTTTGAATATAGATTATTGGGACTGCATCGAATGACTGAGAAACCTTGGATATCTAACATGGTGTTTGGTTGATTTAAATTGCCATCTGTAATTTAGAGGGAAAAATACTAAAAAGATTTAATTATAGTTTGATGGAAAAGGCTGACTTAATCTTTGTTAAGTATTCCCGTCTCCTACCATAATCCATGGCGCATTGCGATATTAATTAAATTACTGTCGCTAATGCAAATATTATTGGCTTAAGAGATAAATATATAACCAATAACCCACACAAATAGATGGAGTCGTGCTTTATTAAAGCTTGGAGTTCAAGATTTAACATCATACATTGAAATCTAAAATACATTACCAGGTTCAATTTATGATAATTACATAAGTGTCGCAATAGAGAATGGAACAAATCAGTATTTAACCCAACCACGGGCAGCATAGTTGGTGTGCGTTCTCTCCCTCATCACTGAGGTCAAGAGTTCGAACCCTCTCGTTGCTAAAGTGTTGTAAGAGGGGATCCTGATATTAGGGTCCTAAGATAGCTTTCCCTGAGGTTTTACTTCTAAATAGAGGCTTACGACGAGACCCGACAGTGCCACTGGGCATTGGAGGGTCATGTGCTCCTCGAAAGGTGAGCTCTGGCGGTTCCTGATCATTAAAAACAAAAACAAATCGGTATTTTATTCGCCTATTGTAAGACAATGAAATTGCATACCTGCATAAATTTAGAGTCCAGTTGAACTAGTATTTATTTTTTATATTTTATTTAAATCAAAATCTCGTGACACATGCATTTGACTTTTATTCTTAAAAAAATCGAAACACTAGAAACGGTACAAACATGCAACAGTTTACATATGTGAATTCACATGCGAATTAATATTTACAATTTCATAAATTTTAAATAAAGAGGCTTTTGATTTGTAAATCGAAACACTTGGACAAGGACATCTTGTTGTTCCTGCACTGAGAGGGAGTGCCTTCAACGGAATGAATTCTTAGATATACATACAACTGCATTTAGAAGGGATAGCATCGCGCTTTATAAGTCCTGAAACCTTTGACCAAAATCGCTACTCAACTGGTTATTTATTTGGTACCTCCCGAGTCCTAAGCACTAGGAATTTTTCTCAAAATCAACAGAATGTTAGACTAATAGTTTCCACGACCATGGAAGATGTGCATAAACGTGAGATTGTACTTTCGCTCAAACTTTCCTACCGATGACAGGTGCAGGACATATTCACATGCGTCATTATGCTTAATGTCGTGTTCCGATGCATATATCGTCGCTCATCCATTCTATTTGACATTGTCGAGATGAGTTCCCTCGGAAATTATAGTATATATGTCGCATGCATACGTGTCTCCTAACTAACAGAAAAATTCAACATTAGTAACCTAATCACGACGTTATAAATTGTTTTGTTTAAATTTTTTTCCTCTTTTTCGCTTTCTCTATTGTTTAGCCTGTTTCTTCGGTCTTTGTATATTTATTAATCTTATAAATATTCCTTTTAGGCCTCCAAATACCTGGCGGTTCAAACGTCATAAAAGATAAATGGATTTCGAGCTCTTCAAAGAAAATTCAGGCGATCGGCGATTGCCGGTCATCCTTTAGAGGGAATCCATGAGCACCACTATCCAAGTTATATGATCTGGACCCTCCATCCATCATGACAGGTTAGATGTTTTTGATTACGACGACCGATTTTGCTATGTTGGAAAGATGTTTTGTGATGTTTGATTTTGCTATTTCTGAGTTAGCTCGGGGGAATGTTTAGAGGGTAATGGTTGCATCACGACAGGGTAGCGTAATTTCGACTCGACCTCCCTGTCTTGGATTGGCCGACGAATCGTAGTAAATACGATGATAAGAGACTGCCTCCAAGCGCACATTTGGCTTTTATCGGTTCCTACAGCTATACACAATGTAAGGATCCAAATCTTGTTACGCTAATCAACCAACCCCCATCCAGATGAATTTTTGGAATTACTTATTACAATGCGGGCAAGTGAAAAGTTTTCAACAACTTGCAGTCCAGAGCGATTTACCAAACTAACTAAATGAAAAAAGAAGCAATCAGAGAAGTGGGCTTAGGAGGGCTTCTTTGCCTACTGTCTGGGAATTTGAATGCTGATTTATATCATTGGTTAAAAATTTGTATTGATCAGCACTCATGCATAGAGTAGACTGCAAATCCCGTCAGCGGATGTGGCTAAAATTTTTGGACTGGTGTCGGAGGGGCCGCTGTCCGTGCTAAAGTATAGATGAAGGCCCCCAGAGGATTATTGATGATAAATGGAGCTAAGCTACCTGATAACTAAGCCATAGAGGGATTGATGCTGGATTCAAATATGCCACTGGATGACTCCTGGAAAATGTTCGTCTTGTAAACAGTAGGAACCACACTGTCCTTCAACTAAGCTACCGGTTTTGAGGGAGTATGTTCAACTTGTGCATGATGTAAATCTGAATTTTCTCAAATGAACTGGGGGAGTTTAGTCTTATCCAATTTGGTAAAGGGTGGGAGAAAGATGAAGGATAAAGATGGTGTTTTACACATAAAAATTACTCAATGTCTCTGCAGTTCATCGTTCCATACCAGAGAGTCCAACTTCTTAATTGACAATGGCGTTGCATTGGTTTCCTCTCCATCGTACTCTTCATATATATCTAGGCTTGCTCTTGCTTGAATGAAAGAGTGACATAAATATGCTAAAAAACTGATATTGTGCAGAGGAAATTGGCTCGGGATGTGATAATACTGGCTATGGATGTAAAAACAAACGGACACTGTTGCATTTTAGGACACTCGTCTCAGAGAGGAGCTTGTGAGTGGCGGTCAATCCCTCTTTTTCTCAGCTTCTTTCTGAGGGAAGAGTTCCAGAAATTCTTTTATCTCTCTGTCAGTCCTTCCAGGTAACCGAGCTGCAATCTCAGACCATCTGGATGACATCGTAACACAATGAATTGCACATGCATGAGTTGGATTTAGTTTGTACCACAATGAAATTCTCAGAAAGCCCCTAAAAGATAGAGAGAGAGGAAATTTGCAATGGAATTATATTATGTACCTGTTGCCAAGAAGAGCATGAAACTGAATGATGAGATTCTCTTCTTCCAGAGTAAATGCCGGTCTATTCAAGTCAAGCTTCAAGTCATTGATCCCACTCAGCCTGCAGCTTTTCTCACATCTTCGCAAACCTATCATTATTTATAAAGATAATCCAAAAAGTTTTAGCTTTCATAGCCTTTAACTTACGAAGGCTAGGGCTGGAGCACATTTGTTGTGGTGTTATTTCTCCTAATTTTATAGCCAAGGATAGAGTAGTTCGTAATGCATTCATCATCTTTGTCCTCGTGCTCAGTTAAATGGAGTACTTATCACGTTTTAGTTAAATATTTGCTTACTATCACGGTGGCAAACTGAGTATTTGTTTTTTTGTTGCAAGTCTCTTAGCCTAGTCTTTGTAATCTTTTGAGTGGTTTTACATGTCCCGTGTCAAGAAAAAAAGAACATAAAAAGTGACTGTCATCAAGTGTCTAAACCTGAATCATGACTTACCATCTTCAACAGCGAAGGACAAGAAAAGAGAATAGAAAAGCGTAAAATAATGTCATCCAATGTCTAAACTTAAATGACTTACCATCTTCCACAGCGAAGGCATTGGATGTGCCCTCGTGGACACGAATTCCTTCCCAATGACTTGAGGCAGTTTTGACTCCAAGCCTGAATTTTCCACTTCTTGTCCAGCTTGATACGTCATTAAAAGTGATAGCACCCAATGTTCCCATGCCTCTATTGAGAATGACAGAGAGATCACCGGTCAAGAGTGGCGTCTTCCCCTCTCGCCCCCTGATTTCATTGCTCCCAAAGAACTCTCTAGTCCAATTTTCACCAGCTTTTTCATCGAAGTCACCTCCAATCACTGTCACCGACAACTTTAGTGCTGATGAGGGTTCAGATTGCATGACACTACCTGTACTAGAATCTACCAAGATGACATGAATAGGAGCCCCTCTGTCACCCTCAACCTTGTTACCTTTAACTAGGCTCAATGGTAGTTTAGTTATAAAATGGAGACGTAAATGCTTTTCACTCTCACCATCTTTTCTCGCTGATGTACACCTGTCAATGGAAACATGAATTTAATGATTCACCAAAGAGAAATATGCACAGCAGAATATAGTGCCTATTACACCCAACATGAGGACAGCCCTCTGCCAACAACTGTAGTCATACAAAAGAAAAAACATGTTGAGCACCAAATCCAGCATATGAAATCATTCTAGCAGGTCATTCACATTACCATAATATTGGAATTAATTGACAATTAAACCGAAGACCTTTTAGCAGGCACTAGCTTTTTCATCTCACTTAGTCTTTTAAAGTATGAAAAGGAAGCACATATACCAATACTCATGACCAAAAGAAATGATGCAGTCCCTGTCTCTGTTATCAATAGATAAAAATATACCCCGAAGGAATTTTATGATTCAAAATTCAAACAGTGTTGCATATAAACTTAAGGTGAATTATTGTGGAAGATCAACAAAAAAAAGAAGCAAAAACACGTCTCAATGACATTATCATTCACAACTATCATATTTGATTCTAGTTCCTATTAAATCATCCCACGTTGTTGGCGACAAATCAGCTTGGCATGCATTTAATGACAATCATCTCTAAAGTGTCTCAACAAAGATTCTTACCAACAATTTAGCTTTCCATCTGATAAAGGAACTTTTGCCGCATTGAATAGATCACGAGTAAAATTCTCATTGATAAACTCTGTACAATCAGAAAATTCACCAAATTTCTCAAGATCAAGTGTCTTCCAAATTTTGCCTTTCATTGTCTTAAAATTCTCCATCAGTAACGCATTTATCCTCATATATAGATAATTGTCTGTCACTGCAGGCATCATTGGCTCCATCTTCTCGATTTGAGCAGTTTTGAATGCACTCAAACTCTGCTTGCAGGATGAAGTGCTGCAAGGTTGGCTTAGAATTCGAATTGCATACTTCTTTAATACAGGAACGGCATCACCACAATAGTCCCACCAGTCACCTTTATACACAACAAATATCAATGTACAATTTACACATTGAAAATAAATAGAATATGAAATTAAATCAATGCGGTTAATTGATTTAAAGAATAGATGCTTACAAGGGTGATATATTTGTAACATTATCATTGCTGTACAATTGAACATCTCTGGCACTTTTTGACAATAGAGCAGCATATCTTGCAAAATTTTTTCCTTTTCTTCATCACCTACCAATTTTTCCAATATGAAAAGTACGCCCCGTTTCATTAAATTTTTCTCTACAAACTTCTCGCTACACATGTAAGTAGGGTTAAGAAAAGCTGCAGCAACATGTATTGGATGAATGATACGACTCTGCCGTTGCTGGAAAATATCCCATAACTTTTGATACTTTTGCACATTAGTCTCATAAATTTTCTTAATAGCCTCTTCTGCTATTTTCACAGCTGCGTATAAGAACCCAGAAGTAGCGCCGTAGCTATCAACTAGACAAAGCACTTGAAATATCGGATTTAGAGCATGCAAGACTTCTTTCCCTTCGATCCAAAACTCAGAACTGCGAATGATTTTAGCCACTTCTCTACCCACTTCATCCTTCTCAAAACCCAAAGAAAACCACTCATATGATGAAACAAGCAATTGTAGCCTACTTTCCAACCCCATGATTGATTGGAGCATATAGTAGTCTGAATAAAATTTTGTTGTTGATGATTGTTTCAACTCCCAGTTGTTTGTGAACTGATTCATCAATGATAAAATGCCATTGTGCTTGTGAATGTTAGTGACAGCCACTCTTGCTTGATCAAATGTCTTTTGAACCCATTCGATTCCATTGAAAATATCCTCGAAGAGTAAATGTATTTCTTGGGCAACACAATTAGTCTTGTACACATGGGAATGGTTGTCATTTGGCATAATTTCAAATAACCCTTCCACTTGAGCACTGTTGGTTATATATTGTACGATGTTGTGGGCCCCTATTTTTTGAGTGACAAAATGTACAATCTCCCACAGCAAAATGCTAGTTAACTCATCATTGTGGACTTCCAATGCATTCAATAGTACCATCCCTTTAATAGAATGGGCAAAGATAGTAATGACAGATCTCTCCTTATTACACCAAATATCAAACATGATTGTGCAGCCAGTTTCATCCCATGATTTCTTCACATTTGCCACATACTCTCCAATTTCCTTTTCCAAATCAGGCACTAACTCTGCTTTAACTATTGAACAACAAGGCAACTTATAACGCGAACCGTGTTCAGCCACGCCATTCACAAAGTCAATGAAGGATGGCCTCCGCACGATATCAATGTCAACATCATTCAACAAGATGAACTTGACAAGCAACTTATCCAGCATAACGCCATCATTACTAATAAGCATTTTGGGCGAAGTCTCTTCAGTCTTACCTGAACACGCATCAACCTTGACTCTTTTAGTAGAACCAGAAATTGCTTTAGCAATGGCATCTTGAACATCTTTGGGCACCTTGGTGCATATGTCTACATCACCGCCTTTAATTCCAGATAAATGCAATTTAACTCTTGGGACACCACCAGCATATATTTTGCCGCAAAACTTGCACTTAAATTTGCCATCCAGATGCTCTGCATATTCCCAAAATCGATCTCTCTTTCTGAACGTGTCAACTTCCATGGCCTATATGTACAAACGAAGATAGTCACATTATTGACATCCCCAAGAACTCTAAGCTATGACTTTCGGTCTATGCTCATAGGTTTTAAGGTTTAGCGCCTACATATTCCTTGAACATCTTCACCAAACAATAATGAAACCCTTGGCAATTGACATTCAAGCAAGGGAGTTTTACCAGAAATATGGGTGGGTCAAGACTTCACAAGGTCTTCAATAATCGTTAAAACTAAGGAGTATTTGTGCCCAAACAATAAGCACAGGAAAGAAAATAGAATTAGATCCATAAATTTACTCTTAAGGCCTACGCTAACTTGCTTCCTGAGCGCAATATCTAGAATTGCAGCCAACCACTCAGAAACAACATGACTACTACGGTAACGAGGGAAAGAGGGAAAGGACTTGAAATAATTAAAACGCCCAGAATTCGCTCATATTCACATACACAGAAGAAGTTGAGAGAGACACCTGATGGTAGCACGAACGAGAAGCACAGAGAAAAGTGAAATTTCTCAAGCAGGTTAAGAGGAAAGAGCAACCAAATCACACAAATTTGCACAGTGCCCGAGAAGAGCGACTGATATAGCACGACGATGAAGAAACAAAGCAAAGAGAAATTTATGCATAAAAAGATATAAGTCTTAAACTGCGTCTTACCAGTCACGAGGGATATTTGTTCAAGAAAAAGAAATTGAAGCAATAAGATTCGGAAAACAATTTGCTGAAAGAGAAAGTTAGACTGGGGAAATCCAAGACCGAAAAGGAAACTGAATCCCTGAAAGTTGTCTTTCCTCACATAAGAAAGGACCCGCTCTGTGTTTTGAGGAATAAATTCATCAAGAAACTTGCACACCAGGAATCTCAAACCACCATATAAAAGAAAAAGAAAGGTTTAAGAAAATAAACCCCAAATCTTTTACAAGGTAAGAAGGATTTAGCTTATCAAACACACGACAACACACGACAAGGATCTAAATTTAAAGTTATAAAAGTGTAAATACTAAAGAAATTATGATTCAAGTGTTAAAAGTCAATGTGCCTACAAATTACAATTTCAGGCATAGTTTTACTGAGCCGTATTTATCACTCAATTAAATAATATGCGTGAGTCTTTTCATGAATTTTATCGGTAACAGCTTGAAAAAGAAACTATCTTTTAGATTTGTAGAATGCTATAAAAAATTTAAATTTTAAATCATCTAACCAAGAGGGGAACTGTTTTTTTTGCCAGTTACAACAAAGGAATATTCATTCAAGAAATTAGAAAGAAGACATAAGATTTGTGAAATATCATGTTTTTTTTTTTTGGTCGAAATTTGTAAATTTCATTACTAAGGAAGGAGTTTAGCTACATCTGAACATAGAATTTCTAGGAGGCTTGATGGGGGGTGTTGGGTCCAATTTGCCGGTAACATTTTCTTGCGTTGGGCCTTTGCGGCCCAATCCGCTGCTCTATTTGCATCTCTTTTGCAATGGGTAACTTTGATGGGCCTTAAATTTGCGAGGAGGGCCTGGGCTTCTCGAAGGTGGGCCTGTACTTCCCAGCATACTAAGTCTTCAGTTCTGCACGCCTGTCTCCGAGGGTGATCTGCCGCCTTGCTTATCAGTTGGGCGAGTTCCAAGTTGTCGATCTCCACTTCCCAGCTGAGGGTTTCAGCTTCTTCACTTGTTTGTTCCGACAACCACTTTAGGGTTTGAATGACAGCCTCCGCTTCGGCTTGGAGCAGTGATTCCACCGCGACTGATCGAGCAAATCCAGCGAGCATCCTTCCGCTGTGATCTCGGCACACTCTAGCGACTGCGGCCTCGCCGCTTTCTCAACAAAACGAGCCATCAGTGTATCACTTGCGAGACCCACATGTTGGGGGTTTCCACTTGACAAGTTCTTCTTTCGTTTTGTCTGTTTTTCCCTTGTTTCAGACCACCCATGAGCTGATATTTCGGTGCTAGGCTATTGCAGAATCAATCAGCTGAGCTGGCTGGGATTGCTGTCCGCGGAAGATGAAGGCGTTCCTACCTTTCCAGATCTGCCATAGAAGCTGAATTAGGAGCTCGAAAGGTACCTTGTCATGCTGAAATTTGTCGATCCAGTCTTCAATTCGGTTGATTTGCCTCTGATTTATGTTTATGTTGATGTTCGGGTGCTGCCATACTTGTACTGTCCATGGACAAAGGAAAAACAAGTGCTCACTAGTTTCGAGTTGGCTTTGGCATATTGCGCACTGATTGTGAGGTATAATGTTCCGTTTTCGAAGGTTCTCCCTTGTTGGTAATGCATTATGGCATAATTGCCATAGAAAATGTCTTAGTTTCGGCTGTGTTTGAGCATTCCATATACGGCGCCATAATGATTGTGGTACCTGGTAGGAGGAAGAAGCTTGGGATTGTGTGGGACTGCTTTGTTTTGGGTGTGTGCTGTGGTATGCACTTTTGACTGTATATACCCCTGTCTTAGTATGTAGCCAGACCATTTGATATTCTGCCCTGTTTCTGCTTAATGGAATTGAAAGTATTTCTGAGGCTGTCTCCTGGTCGACTAGGTGCCGTATTTTATCCTCCTGCCATGTCATGTGCTCAACATCAATCAACTCCGACACCATTGTTGGATCCTCTCTATTAGCTGGGCCATTAAGTATTCCTCTAGGTAGCCATTTATCCTCACGAATTTTCACTTTCCCGCTATTTCCAATAGTCCATCTTAATGAAGGTAGGATAGTATCCCTCCCTTTCATTATGCTAAGCCATCCCCAAGAGGGGTTACTCCCTTTACCAGCCTATTTCAGGTCTCTGTTAGGATAGTAAAGGCCTTGAAATACCTTACTCCAGAGGGTATCCAGTTGTGTAAGCAATCGACAGGCTTGCTTACCCAACATAACTTCGTTAAAAGTGATGAGATCTCGGAATCCAAGTCCCCCCACTGCTTTCCTCTCTTTTAACAAATCCCACCTCTTCCAATGGACTCCTTTATGCTAGTCGTTCGTTTTCCACCAAAAATCTGTAATTTTTCTCTCAATGGCCCGACATATGGAGAGTGGTATTTTAAAAACTGACATGACGTACTGTAGTATCGTTTGTACTACTGCTTTTATCAACACTTCTTTCCCTACCCTAAACATCAAGTTTTCTTTCCATCCCTCGAGTTTTTTATTCACTCTAGTCGTGATCCAAGCAAACATATCCTTTTTTGACCTCCCCCAGTCCAAGGGATACCCAAGTATTTCCCTGATTTTTCAAGTTCTGCAACTCTCATTTCACGTGTCAAATTTTGCTTCAATGTAAGTGGACAATCTTTGCTGAAAAACATACCTGATTTGTTAAGGTTGATAGTTTGCCCCGACGTATAACAGTATTGATTCAAGACAGCAGCGAAGTTCTGACATTCTGAGATTTTTCCATCCATAAATAGAATAAGATCATCCGCAAACATTAGGTGGGTCAGGGTAGGGCACACCCTATTTATGCGAATTCCTTTTATGCTGCCTTCTTCCTCTGCTTTGTGTAGTAGATGGGACAGAGTATTGGCTACCAATATAAAAAGATAGGGGGATAGTGGGTCACCTTGACGAATTCCTCGAGATGGGTTAAAGTACGATAGTAGCTGCCCATTAATTTTAACACTGTACGAAACAGTAGATACACACTGCATAACCAGCTTAACCCATGCTTCACTAAAACCCATCATTGTCATGCATGCCTCTAGAAAGTCCCATTATACTTAGTCATAGGCCTTTTTCATATCCAGCTTTAGAATCGCCTGAAATTTCCTTTTGCACTTTCTTGTTCGTAGCTGGTGTAGTACTTCTTGTACTAAAAGTATGTTGTCTTGAATCAGCCTCCCTTTTACAAATGCACTTTGTTCCATCATTATCAGCTGGGGGAGGTATAGCTTCAATCTATTGGCCATTACCTTCGAGATGACCTTATAAGTGAAGTTGCACAAGCTGATAGGGCGAAACTGATCCACTTGTTCTGAGTTTGGAGTTTTTGGCACAAGGGCAATGATTGTCTTGTTCATTTCCGGATTTAAAAAGCCATCCCGCCAGAATTTTCTGATTTCAGTGTAAAATCTTAGTCGATTTCATTCCAGTGGTGCTGAAAAAATATTCCATTTAGCCCGTCTGGGCCTAGTGCTTTTAGTGCTTCCAGTTGAAAAGTTGCCTGCTTTATTTCCTCTAGGGTAACATCCCTGATCAGCTATTGATTCATTTCCTCCGTTACTAAACACGGTAGTTGATCGAGTACCGGTTTTATGTTGCGGTTGCCCACTGAGGTATATAACTCCTTGAAAAACATTGTAGTCATTTGCTTGATCTGATTTTGGTCACGTGTCCAGTCACCAGATTGGTTTTTCAGCATGTTTATGCGGTTTCTTTGTCTTCATTGCACTATGGTTGCGTGGAAGAACTTTGTATTTTTGTCCCCCCATTTCAGCCATTGAATACGAGACCTCATCCCCTAATAAAGCTCCTCTTGACATCACAGTCTTTCAATTTCATTTTTCAGCATCTGGGCCCTCTGTTTATCATGGTGCACTGTTGAGTCGTTTACTAATTGCTGTAGTTCTTCCTTTAAGGCATGAATGGTATTGCAGGCATTTGAGAATTTTTTCTTACTCCACATATGCAGCGTTTTTGCAACCCTTTTTAGTTTGTGGTTGAGCCCCCCCCCCCCCTCTGTAGCTTGGTCCAACCAGGATTCCTTCATTACGTGGTCATATTCCTCGTCCTCTATCCAGTATGCTTCAAATTTAAATTATCTTCTTCTTTTTTCCACCTGGGGATTTAAATCCAGTAATAGAGGGCTATGATCTAAACCCACCGCTGGTAATGCGTAGACCTCTACTTCAGGGAATGACACTCTCCACTCTATATTGCTGAGGACTCTATCTAATTTTTCCTTTACATGCTCAGCCCCTTCTTTGTTATTTGTCCAAGTGAAAGCACATCCCTTGCTCTCGATGTTCATTAATCCACTAGAATCGAGAAAGTCTTGGAAAGCTTTCATTCTGTAGTTTTCAGCCATCCGTTTGCCCACTTTTTCCCATACATACAGCACTTCGTTAAAGTCCCCAAGGCATACCCATGGGCCATGGAATGGGAGTTGAGTTGTGGCTATATCAGCCCACAATTGAAGTCTTTCATGGAAATCCATGGGAGCGTAAACACATGATACTCTCATCGTATTGTTAGTCTCCCTATCTGTGCATATTAAGTGTATGCAATGCAATGAATGTGCTTTAATTGAGATTGTTACCTGGTCAGTCCAAAAGATAGCTAATCCCCCAACAATGCCTCTCGAATTGACTAGAAAGCTATTCTGGAACTTTAGGCGACGTTGTAGTCTTTTACTAACCTCCTCCTTGTTTTTTGTTTCCATTAGGAATAGGACAGCGGGCCTTTCTTGAGCCACCAAGGCTCTAATGGCCTAGAATGTCAGGGGAGTGCCCAACCCCTGACAATTCCAGCTTACTAGCTTCATTTGTAACTGGGTGGCTTATTAGGGCTAGCCGCCAAAGCCCATCCTCTTGTTTCTTCCTCCGTAAACACGGGTGTTTCCAGTAATGTGGTGTCATCAAAAGCTTGCTTGCTCGTCCCTTGTGGAGTATAGGGAGAATATCTCTTCAGTTTTTTTTGAGCAGCATGTTTTGGTCCCTTTCCTCTTTTTTCGACAGCAATCCTATCCATAAAGGTGGTGCTCTGTGTATATACTTCCCCTCCCCTTGCTAGCTGTGAGTCAGTACTCATTCCTCCTGTTTTGTTCCACTGCATATCGTCTTGGACAATTTCCTTTCTCTTACCTTTATCCCTATGGGTGGTTTGGGCTGGGTAGGCCTCCTGTGGGGTTTCAAAAACAACCAGCTCTCCCATGTTGTGGGGGTTTCAGGGGGGCTCATTTCCTCGAGTAGTTCTTCCATTGACTTCCCATAATAGACGTCCCAGAACGGACTGGACTCATTTGCTTCCACCTTCAACCATGAGCCAAACATCATGTCTTTTTTATCGAGGAATCTATCTTCCTGGTATTGGATTTCCCTACAATGCTGAGCATAGTGTCCTAACTTACCACAAGAATAGCAGAAATGTGGGAGACGTTCATAGCGGAAATCCAGCTAGATTTTCTTACCCTTATTACTAAAAAGTGCTCCTGGTTTAAGAGGTATATTCAGAGTCATTTCCACTCTTGCCTTCCCTATTTTGTAGGGCATGTACCCTTTTGCCTCCACCTTCACTTCAATTACTAGCCCAATATCCTCGGCTATACGTGCTATTACTTCTTCCGATATCCATTATGCTGGTAAATCGTGAACATGAACCCAGAAACTACATGTATCAAATTTATAGCAAGCTGGGGGGGTATTGGGTTGCCACGGTTTCAACAACAGGAGGTGGTTGGCAAAGGACCAAGGTCCCGCTGTCTCTATTCATTCTTTATCTTTTTCTAATGCCAACCGAATCGCAAATATACCAGGGGTTAGTAGGTCAATATCATCATTTTCAAGCTTCCAAGCCCTTCTCATTGTGTTTTGGAAGGCTTGGAAATTGATTTTAGGGTTCTGATAGAGCTGCCCTATAAGAGTATTACGACATTCCCTTACCTTACTAGCTGAGATCACATCATCTACTGGTGTTATTGTTTGCTGTGACCACAGTTTCCCCAGTCTTTTGCACAGCATTGCTAGTCTGACTTCCTCCTCTTTTGTGGTCTCCATTTCAGCTGGTGCGAGTGGCTATGGTGAAGCTGGACCCGATCAGTGTGGCTGAAGGATAAGCAGGTTGGGTTGAAATTTTCTGGCGGCTAATTTTGTTGAAGATTGCAACTGGGCACTTTGAAAGCAGAATCTCGATTTTCTGGGTTTGGTCGGTGGAGGGAGAGGGTAGATTATCGTGGCAGTGGGGAATCCGGGAGAGGAGTAGAGCTAAGGAGGAATTTGCGGATGGGTTGTAGATGGAGTGTTTGCCTCCATTGTTTGATTCGGAGGACTGAGCTGAGGAAGTGTTAGGGTTTGTGGAGATGTTAGGGTTTTTGGATTTTGTGAAGCTACCATAGGGGTAGAGGGAGCTCTTCAGAGAGAAGAGTCTTTTTTGTTTATAATCTTTACATGTCTTCTTGAAATATCATGTTGAAAGAGGCTGTTAGATTGGGGTAATCCTACACCGAAAAGGAAAATTGAATCCGCGAAAGATATATTTCCTCGCGTAAGAAAGGACCCTGTCTTTCTAGGATAAATTCATCAAAGTTGCATGCCAGGTAAATTGGGAAGAACTCCCCAAGGGATTCTAGAACTCATCGCTTGTCGACTAGCCACAGAAAACTTTAAAGATTTTGGAAGGGTGTGCACCTCATGGCGGTCCGCTGCCACCAAAGAGACGTACATGTCGAAGTCAAAAGCCCCGCGGTTCATGACCTATGTGCGCAAGCAAACAGCAGAGTTCTTCAGCCCCTCTAGGAAGAATTTTCCGGTTGCAAGCATCTCGAGTCACAACCATGTCTCCCCGGGGATGGCTACTAGTATCAATGGGGGACCGTGACTATATGCTACACAGCCATGATTTCTTTTCACCGGGATTTTCGGGATCAGGAACAGATAGAGTTTGCCTTTCTGAAATCGGGAGCCTTTCTGAGATCGGGAGAAGATGCATGGACGGTAATGAGTCTAGCAATGCATCTGCCTCAGTCCAGCATCGTTGGTCTCATTCATTACAACGGGCAATTTGTCGCCTTGGATGCGGATAACCAAATATTGACACTTAACGAGAGAAAGGGTTGTATGCAATTGTGACTATTTCTTTGGCAGAGTTTTCACGGTTGTGGGTGTCTCGTGGAATGTTCAGGTTCATTGCTGGTGGCCCGGAAGATAAAGGGCGAAGGAGATGCACCGGTGATCCGAGTTTTCAAAGTAAATTTGGAGAAGAGAACTCAGGTAGAGGTCAATAGCCTAGGGAACGCTTCACTCTTCTTAAATTATAACTCTTCCTTCTTGGCGGAGTTCAACGCCGAGGACCCTGAATCTTGCTTTCACGGGATCAAGCCGAACCGCATCTATGTCACAGATGACATGGATGAGAAGAAGATTTACAGCATAGACGATGGAACGGTTGAGACATACTCGGATGCTGCTGGCACTCACTGTTATGCAGGCGAATGGTTCCAACCTGAGTATTGAACTTTCTCGCTGCGAAATCTCTTTCTCAATAGCAGGATTTTGATGTCAGACCAACTCGATTGGAGTGGGGCCATCTCCATCCTTGATCACACGGGCCCTACATGACAAGATCAACACATCGGTGTGTACAGAGCCATCTTTAGAATGGTCAGGAAAGAATATTCTTATTTATATTCATGGCTAACTCGATTGGAAAAGAAGAAGCATGCAGAAAGATGCGCATCATTAGTTTATCCGTGATTTATGGTATATTTATATTTTAATTTCTTATATTTTAAATAGGAGAAACAAATATGAATTTAGAAACTAAGGATATGAGCTCATTCAAAATAGAATTGGAAATTTGTTAGGTAATCCCCTATGGATATCAAAATTTAATAATTAATAATATATAATGTCCTCTTTACCTTATTAAAGTGAGATGAGAGAAGGATTTTTTCTTTTTTTTGAAGAAGAGATGAGGATATTTATCACTTGAAAATTTGGTTATGTATATTAGAGATAGATGCAGATAACTATAGATTAAGAGAACTTAGCAACTTTATCAAATTTTTCTAATTAATTCTGAAAAAAAATGCAAAATATTCTTTGAACATAGATTATTGGGACTGCACCGAATGACTGAGAAACCTTGGATATCCAACATGGTGTTTGGTTGATTTAAATTGCCATCTGTAATTTAGAGGGAAAAATATTAAAAAGACTCGTTTATAGTTTGATGGAAAAGGCTGACTTAATCTTTGTTAAGTATTCCCATCTTGTACCGTAATCCATGGCGCATTGCGATATTAATTAAATTACTATCATTAATGCAAATATTATTGGCTTGAGAGACATATATAACCAATAACCCACACAAATAGATGGAGTTGTGCTTTATTAAAGCTTGGAGTTCAAGATTTAACATCATTAATTGAAATCGAAAATACATTACCAGGTTCAATTGTATGATAATTTCATAAGTGTCACAATGACAGAGAATGGATGGATTCGGTATTTTTTTCACGTACTATGAGACGATGAAATTGCATACGTGCATAAATTTAGAGTCCAGTTGAATTACTATTTATTTTTTATATTTTATTTAAATCAAAATCTCGCGACACATGCATTTGACCTTTATTGTAAAAAAAATCAAAGCGCTTTTTTTTATCTGTAAATTGAAACACTAGAAACGGTACAAACATGCAACTGTTTACATATGTAAATTCAGACACGAATTAATATTTACAATTTCATAAAGTTTAAATAAAGAGGCTTTTAATTTGTAAACTGAAACACTTGGACAAGGACATCTTGTTGTTCCTGCACTGAGGGGGAGTGCCTTCAACGGAATGAATTCTTAGATATACATACAACTGCATTTAGAAGTTGGTTATTTAAATGGTACCTCCCGAGTCCCGAGCACTAGGAACTTTTGTTTGTCACTTCCTCATCATTGGGCTATTGCATCTATTTTTCTTGTTGCTGGTCATATGTACGGAACTTACTTTGAAAATTCTCCATCAGTAACGCATTTATCCTCAAATATAGATAATTGTCCGTCACTGCAGGCATCATTGGCTCCATCTTCTCGATTTGAGCAGTTTCGAATGCACTCAAACTCTTCTTGCAGGACGAAGTGCTGCAAGGTTGGCTTAAAATTCGAATTGCATACTTCTTTAATATAGTAAGGGCATCGCCGCAATAGTCCCACCAGTCACCTTTATACACAACAACTATCAATATATAATTTACTCACTAAAAACAAATAAAATATGAAATCAAATCAATGCAGTTAATTGATTTAAAGAATAGATACTTACAAGGTGAGATGTCTGTAACATTGTCGTTTCCGTACAAGTGAACAACTCTTAACACTTTTTGACAATAGAGCAGCATATCTTGCAAAAAATATTCCTTTTCTTCACTTTTCTTCACCACCTACCAATTTTTCCAATATGAAATGTATGCCCTATTTCATTAAATTATTCTCTACAACCTTCTCGCTACACATGTAAGTAGGGTTAAGAAAAGCTGGAGCAACATATATTGGATGAATGATACGACTCTGCCGTAGCTGGAAAATATCCCATAACCTTGATACTTTTAAACATTAGTATCATAAATTTTCTTAATAGCCTCTTCTGCCATTTTCATAACTACATATAAGAACCCAGAAGTAGCACCATAACTATCAACTAGACAAATTACTTGAAATATCGGAATTACAGCGTGACTTCTTTCCTTTCAATCCAAAATTTAGAATTTTAGAGGATTTAATGATTCTTAAAAGTGGATTCATACTTTTTTTATTTTAATTAAAAAAAAACTCCTTCTCTGTCCACTTCATCTTCTCAAAACTCAAAAGAAAGCACTCATATGATGAAGCAAGCAATTGCAGCTTAATTTCCAACCCCATGTCTGAGTAAAATTTTGTTGTTGATAATTATTTCAATTTCCAGTTGTTTGTGAACTGATTCATCAATCATAAGATGCCATTGTGCTTGTGATTTTAGTGACAACCACTCTTGCTTGATCAAATGCCTTTCGAACCCCTTCAATTCCATTGAAAATATCCTAGAAGAGTAGATGTATTTCTTGGACAACATGATTAGTCTTGTACACATGTGAATGGTTCTATATATTGCATGATGTTGGTTATATATTGCATGATGTTGCAGGCCCCTTTTTCTGAGTGACAAAACGTACAATCTCCCAAGGCAAAACTCTAGTTGACTCATTATTGTGTACTTCCAACACATTCAATAGTACCATCCCTTCAATAGAATAGGAAAAGATAGTAACGATGGATCTCTCCTTATTGCACCAAATAGCAGACATGATTGTGCAGCCGATTTCATCCCATGATTTCTTCACATTTGCCACGTACTCTTCAATTTCCTTTTTCAAATCAGGCACTAACTCTGCTTTAACTACTGAACAATGAGGCAACTTATAACGTGAACCATGTTCAGCCACGCCATTCACAAAGTCAATGAAGGATGGCATCTGCACAATATCGACATCGACAAGATGAACTTGGCAAGCAACTTATCCAGCATAACGCCATCATTACTAATAAGCATTTTGAGCGAAGTCTCTTATGTCTTACCTGAACACGCTTCAACGGCATCCTGAATATCTTCGGGCACCTTGGTGCATGTGTCTATATCACCGCCTTTAATTCCAGATGAATGCGATTTAACTCTTGGGACACCACCAGCAAATATTCTGCCGCAAAATTTGCACTTAAATTTGCCATCCAGATGCTCTGCATATTTCCAAAATCGATCTCTCTTTCTGAACGTGTCAACTTCCATGGCCTATATACACAAACGAAGACCGACAGTGAATGAAATTTTCAATAGTCACATTATTGACATCACCGAGAACCATAAGCTATGACTTTCAGTCTATGCTCATAGGTTTTAAGGTAGAGCGACCACACAATGCCCAGTGTCCGAGAAGAGCGACTGATATAGCATGACGATGAAGAAGCAGAGCAAAGCGAAATTTCTCACGCGGCACGACCCTGAGGGAAGAGTGACTAAATCACAAACTTACACAGCGTCGGGAGAGCGAGGGCATAGGTGCTTGAATTTCGCCAGTGTGAGGGTTTGGTCTGCGATCGATGTCGTTTTATTCGTTTTTTTTTCCGCAAACTGCGTCAATTTGGCAGGGGACGTTTCGTTCGTTCGCCCCCGTCCCGCGAAGGATTTGCGAAAACAAAAGTACGCGTTCTTTTCGAAGTCACGGACAGCTATGACGTCCGTTTCGTTGGTTTCTGTATCTCTACCCGAGTCCGACCCACCCTGCGGATCAAATACACCTTTTATATGTCGTCGAACCAAAGCTCCGACAACTTTGTCCAATTGGAACCGAACCGGGAGTCTGAATTGAAATCTTTCATCGAATAAAAAGTTACCGAAATTATTTTGATATATATTGAAAGACTACTTATCAAAAATCCCATACATGAACATTACTTGTCATGAAAATTTACTAGCCACATAAAATTCGTTATTCATTATGCCAAAATATATTGAGAAAGGTCGATTTTTTCTTCAGGACATGGGCTCGAACTTATTTTATTGGTATGAAAAGTTAATATCAACATAGGGAATTTGCTAACTATTGAAAGGTCCAAAATTAATTTTCCTAGTTTGGACTTACTCATCACATAAAAAGAATACTAGTTAACGGTAGACGCATGCTTTTCAGTTAAAAGAAAATACCTAGCAGATAGGAATTTAAACATGCGAATTGAATATGCAAAGCAAATGAATGGTGCTAATGGAAAAATTATGGGATAATGACCCAAATAGTCCTTAAACTTTAGCTCAATGTACAATGAGGTCCATAAACTTTTAATATATTCAATGTGATCCCTGAACTTTAGCCAAATTTGCAATGTGATCCTTAAATTTCTAATTTGTTCAATGTAGTACATGTTCAATACAATCACTAAACTATATAAAAATGTTTAATATTGTCCTTTTATTAATTTAATATTAGGGATAACATTGAACACATATCAAAAGTCCACATCACATTGAACAAATTAAAAGTTTAGGGTCCACATTGTATATTTGGTAGCAAAGTATCAAAAAAGTCATAAACTTATTACATTTATGTCAATTTAATCATAAACATTTTAATGATGCCAATTGAATCTTAATCATTTGATCTAGTGCCCATTCAATCCTAAACATCATAATCTAGTGCCAATTCAGTTCTTCCAACTAATTTTACTTGAATATTGCTGGCATGGATGTCTATCGACTGACATGGCATGGTTAACGCTGACATTGATAACTTTTAATATTATTTTGATTTTTTAATAATTTGTTATTTATTTTTTTGTTTTTTGTTTTTTTTTCATTTCTTTCTCTTTCCCTTTTTTTTCCTTCCTCTTCTTCCAACCAGCCACTAGATCAACCAAAGGTAAGGGTTGCTATTGAGTCCCTCGCCAACCACTAGCCAGGCTTGACCTTGGTGAATATGGCGTCAAGCGTCACCTAGCCATGGTGAGGTTAGGTAGAGGCTAACGAGGCCCCTTGTGAGCAACCCTCATCTCTGCCCAATCTAACAACTAGCTAGAGAAAGAGGATGGAAAAAAAAGGAAAAAGAAAATTAATAATTTGAAATAATATTAAAAGTTATCCATGTCAACATCAATTATGTCACATCAGCCGACCAACATCCACATCAACAATATCTAGCCAAAATTGTATAAGGGGAGAGATGCGACTTTGTCTTTAGCTATAAATAGTCTACCAAGGCCTTGGAACACTATGTTCTCATAACTTTCACTATTGATGATGACATCACAGACTTTGTCATTAACAGTATAATGAGCATGAAAAAGATTATTCCATTAGGTGTCCTCTCTTCACGGGGCAAGTAATAGTTGCCTAACAACACAATTGACATACTTGTCTTCATCATCCTCCACTTCTTCTTCATCCACCCAGTCATCTTCACATATGTTGTCATCGTCCTTGACAACATTGGCCTAGTTCATTACACTTGTAGCATTTAATTAGTTGTGGCTTAAGTACAGGTTTTGGGCAATCTAATTAGTGTTATGGTTGTTTGTAACAACTGGTTCCTTGGGCACCTTAGTAGTACTCCCTAAAGTTCAGTTCAGAGCACTCATTTGCTAGTTGGAGGATTCTAAAATATCTAGTTGTCTCCCCCTTCTAAATGATCCTCAAAGTAACTATTAGCCCAATTAGTGGGGCTAGCTCTCTCCAATTGCATCTCAACCTTTCGGGCCATTTCTTGGGCATCCTTAACAAAGAACAAATGGTGAAGTTAAACACGGTCCGGAATGTTGAGTTGCAAATCATTGATATGCCTGACCGTCTATTGTGTCTTCGACTTAGCTAGGTTGTTGCAAGCGGAAAGTGAGAGAAACTCCTCCATATAGGCTTGGACTAATCGATTCACATGCTTACAGTTTTGGAATTGCAGAAACAATAATTGTTCATAATCAGTTGGGAGGAACCGAACCTTCAGCATTTCTTTCATCTGATTCCACATGCAGATGAGAGATTTTCTTTGTCGGCATCGAGTCAGCTGTGTCTACTCCCACTAGGCTGAGGTGCTGCCCTTGAACTTGTATGCCACTAATTGTACTTGGCGGTCCTCTTCAATCTCCATGGTATCAAATAATTTCTTAACTTCCCAAAACCAATCCAGAAAGTCTTCAATATTCAAGTTGCCATTGAAGGTTGGAAGGTCAACCTTAAGTTGATATTGCTCGAGATCTTGTCCGTATCATCCATTCTGGTGGCCTCCATAAACAACTAGTCTGGGAACTCTTCTTCATCTTCTTTGGAGTCCTCAACTTAGGCTTGTGGCCTTTGTCGGGGATTTGTGCCACATTCCATGGCTACTTCAAGGACTTGAGTGGCCTAAGCATGTTCGGCCGGAAGATTACCGAGTATGGGGTTGGTGGACAAATGCTGGATGACGACAAGTAATTCTTGGCAGTATTAGCTTGAGTAATATGTTCATTTTCCTGGCCTTCTACTATGGGTAGATTGTCATTGACATTATTAGCCATCTTTACGAGAGAGACTTACTCTAATACCAAATAATGCAGAAGAAAACATGCTTGGAAAAGGATTCCAAGACATAGTAGTTATTTTGAATAATGAAGTGCCATTTACAATGTTTTGGGCACCTATTTAGAGGGAGATCACCATTTAGAAAATAATTAAATAAATGAAATTAAATAACAAAATTAAGGAAAAAAGGGGAAAGTCTTCAAATCACATCTTGAAAATTTGCAAAATACATTAGAAATCTTGGATAGCTTGGAAATCAAGGAAAACACATGAATTTGAGATCAAACAATGCCCAAATCAGCATAACCTGTTAGTAACTTCGAAAATCCTGCAATCTTCTTTCATTTGTGGGAACATCCACTCTTTTGACACTTGAAAGTTTCCATATAAATAGTTAACACTCTTTCTACATCAGCATCTCGAATGATAAAGATTGTAAAGACAACAAAATTACAACACTATTCATAATAGAAAAAATGACACAAATAATATCTCAATTTTGGTTTAATGTGTAATATGATCTTTGATTGCTTAATTAATCACTTGATTAAATATAACATTGAGCATAATATCAACGCTATAGTGGTCGATATAAATACAAGCATATATCTACCACATTGTCGATTGCACCTGCAGTGGATATCAGCACGACAATTTCAATAATGAGTCATGTCTATCAATACTTGGATCCGATTCATCACATCCAACAATTGCCAATATCATCTATTGTGGTAAACTTTCTTTATTAGCCTTTTGAAGAAAGAAGATGATATATTGATCAATCTACTTCCTTTTACCGAACCATCCCAATAGCTCGCGACTTCGATGTCTCCTCAACCCAGGAAATGCAATATTTTTTAAGCCAAAATATATACATAGTATTGAAGCTTAAATGAGAATTAGCGTACCCAATCATTGAAATTTTTAACATTTCGCTAAGCTTTACAATGTTTCAAACAGTCTCATCTTTTGTCTTTGTTTTCCCATAGACTAAAATTTCCCATAACTAATCCAATCCCCGTGCTATAATTCTGACGTGCCACTCATAAAGCTTTTCTCCTAATTTTTAGGATATCAAAAAATAAATTTAAAAACACTAACTAAAGCCGCCTGGATTTTTACATGAAAAGATATGCTCTCCATAAGTAAAGAAGATGGCAAATCACTTCTTCAGGAAAAAAGGTCCATAAATAGATTGATACTGTGTTAGAACAATTTTGAAACAAAATACAATCTCAAAAATTGCTTTGAAATCTGAAAATCATACATGAGACATTACTAGCAATAGATTAAGTAAGTTGATATTGTGGCATATTCCTGCTTCTCAGTTAATTTTTTTTGCCAACCCCCAACAAAGGCTAGTGGCGACTCCTAAAAAATATTTGGGTTGTTAAATGAACTTAAAAATAATCCGATGTCACAC
The DNA here is from genome assembly GCA_014858505.1 of Corymbia citriodora subsp. variegata. NCBI lineage: Eukaryota > Viridiplantae > Streptophyta > Magnoliopsida > Myrtales > Myrtaceae > Corymbia > Corymbia citriodora. The sequence continues at coordinate 29,404,211 of CM026414.1, read as the reverse complement.
AAAGTATGGTCTTTGCAAAGACTATATATGTGATCAAATGATGGTCCTATGGGAGCTAACAATACAACCTAGAGGTGGGTGAATAGGTTGAAGAAACCATAAAAAACTTTTGTGGGATACCCAACAATCAACAGTGCTAATGATGAACATACAATGTAATCGGGTGTGCTGATAATAAAGAGATAGAAGATAACACACTTAGTTTTATAGTTGTTTGATTTTATCCCCAGGTCTATATTTACTCTCAAGACTAACAGTTATAATTAAGCTAGAATGCAGTAATAATTAACATTGTAAGTTACAATTGGCTAGTGTTGTTCCCATTATGCGATACATCGCACTATTGAGACACAAACACTTGCACTCACGTTTGTACACTTGGCTATTTATCATTGCAACTTAGTAACACCATATAGAGACATGATCAATATCATGCGTCGAACATAATCACATGCATTTCGTAGCAAGTATGAATAGATTAAAAATCAAAAGGTTCATATAATGCCCAAAACATCTTTATAAGCCATTGGAATATTAACTTGAAAAGATTTGGGATAACATAAGATAATTAAATCGTAGCTTTGTAACTCATTTAATTGCCAAAACTAACTTGGACACATTCTGTGTACTACTACTAATCAAGTTTTGCAAGTATTTTAAATATGGTCCAAACCTAGATGATTTTAATGCTAAGTCAAAGAATGCTACAAAAGGGAGACATCATTCCATTAAAACTATGGGGGACATTTAATTGCCAAGGCTAATTTGGGCACATTTTGTGCATTATTGATCAAGTTTCATAGACATTTTATATATAATCCAATTTTCAATGGAATTAATGTCAAATCAAAGTTTAATGCATGTTAAAATACTTTGATGAAAGGAATTTTCGTATGTGGGCATTACGTGAATGAAAAAGAATTCAAATCTAGGAAACATGCATAATTCCAAATTGCCTTGCAAAATTGAAGGGCTTAGTAAAAATATCAAATCATCTTTTTATTTTCTGAAATTTTTTTACAACAAAGATCAAGGTGTGTAGGTCAAATCTTATGTAGACATCGGAACTCAAATCAACTTATATAATTTTATAAAAATCCTAGAATAGAAACACAACATAGAAATAAAATAATCATCACAAAACATGAAATTATGAGATTAATCAATTGAAGCATGAACCATGATTCATTGATCCTAGAATTTTTATGGCATGTAAAGCATTATATGAAGAATAATTCTTATGAACAAAGCATTACAAGTTTCTAAACATGTGATTTTATAAAAATCAAAGAACATGCAAAGGTATATAAAAAAACAAGGTAAATCAGCAGGGCAATATTGCATACTAAGGGCAACTCACCCTAACAAATGATGTCTAGTAAGTTTCAAATTTAAAAATAAGCAATTTCTCAAGTAAAGGTTACCGTCCATTGTAGAGGACTTGATCACTAACTCATGGCCCATTTGCAAGGATGCTAATCAAGCTGCTAATCAAGTGACAAAAGATCCATCAAATTAACTCTCTTTACCCAAATTAGCTTACTAAGCCTCCCCAGGCTTTTTGGTCTTTATTGTACTTCGATTTTAAACCCTTATATGGATTAAGTTCCGATTATTAATGAAAATTATACATTTTGCCACAAAAAAAAAACTCCAATACAACACAAATCATCAAAATAAAAATAAAAAAGAAATTATAAGATTGTCCTTGACTAAAATAGTTTCTTAAATTAACACTTTAAACATCTCTACTTATACTATCAAAATTTGAAAAGGAAATGCTATCATTTCTCACTCAAGTGCACAACGTTCACCATATTTTTCCATCATTTTAAAGAAAATGAAAAATTAGCTGAAATATCTTTGTGACCAAAAACACTACAATCCTCATAACCTCTAGCACATGCGAGTGAATCAACCACTATAACCATAATACAAAATAATAAATAATAAATCACATAAGTGACTTCAACAGTTGTGCTTTCACCGGCTTCCTCATCCACTTCTTCCTATGATCTCCATTATTGTAGTTGTCATCATTCTCCTCCTCCTCATCCATGTCAGAATCAATGTAATTGATTTCTTCATAGTTAATCCATGACGGAATCGGCTAGGGATTACCCTTTGCCCTCCTCCTCCACCTCTTGCTTTAGGATGACCCAAAGTTGGAGTCATAGAAGAACTAGTTTGAGTTCACTACTGCTAGAGAAGGAAAAGTTCTTTGCCCCATTCGGTCGGCCATCATAGGGCAAGTAAAGGTAGAGGGTTTATCTAGCTTTTTAAAATGAGATTTAATAGTATTTGTAGCAATAGTGGTATCATCAATAGTAGTAATCTTATACTTAAGTAACAATAGGTGATTCCTCCCTTCGAATGGTAGGAGGGGTCTCTAGATGTACGAAAAAGGCCATTTATTTAAAGCTAGAGATCATCTTCTACTTCTTTAAATGGGGATTGAATGACCAAACATGGCTCCTAGTACGTACCGTTATTTACACCAATAATAGGACATCAATGCCCCACCTAACTACTTTCCAAAACTATACTGCAAATTGATATTGGAGGTGGTGTAACCCTCTTACTCAAGTAGCTATTATTCATAGCCTCATTCTTGTATTCCTAGTGCTTGTTGTCAGTCTTGTTATTGATGTCAAAGAAGGCATGGCTTTTGAGTTTATAATCGATAACAGTATTCTCTTCCACATCTACCGCCATCATTGAGGCCACACTATTGCTATGAAATAATCATAATGTTTGAATCACAAACATCTCGCAAGTCCTCACCATCCACAAACTAATTTCGACTAAAACTAGACAGTCAAGTTATTAAAGGATGATAATACAAAACCTAGTTGCTCTAAGGAGATGAATGACGGCACATGAATTTGTGAAGACCTTTCAATTTTAGAGATAGGACATATCATAAGTATTAATATTTACCTCTCAATAACTCCAATGGAAATGCCCAAGCTTCCCTTGGTGGTGAAGCTATCATTTCTTCCATCGAGTTGTGAAAATAGTCAAATTAGAAGAAAAATAAAGAGTAGGCACGTGAATAACAGATCGAGATTGGTTCTAATGTTCTTCGTATTTTAACTGCAAATGTCTAATCTCTTGGTAATACTGTTATTGATATTCTTCAGTTCTAGACCTTTAAATGTTAAGCCTTTAGTTCAGAGGCGCCATCAATTTCACATTTAACAATAAAGAGAAATTAAGAGATTTCATCACTATTATTGTGCTAATAATTTCTCATATGTGAAACTTGATTGATCATTATCATCATTCCTTCTCGATCATCCTTTAATTTTCTCTCTCAATCGCCTTGTATAATTAGTCACAAATCACATTGGTTTAATTCAATTCAGCTCATTAACTCTAAAACCATTTCAAAGTATTAATTCGGCCATAACATCTAAGCTCACATTAAACTTTGAATCTAGACGTAAGTTATGAAATTGTTTCAAAGCACTAATTCGAGCATTAATTTTATAATCATTATAGAATATTATTCTATGCATTAATTTATAACTGTTATAAAACTTTAATTCTACCATTAAGTCTAAAACGTTTCAAAACATTAATTTAGTTGTTTGAATCTAAAACCATTTTAAATCATTAAACTACCATTGATTCTGAAATTGTTTCAAATCATTAATGTGACCATTAATTCTGAAACCATTTCGGGTTTTTAATTGGACTATTAATTCTAAACTAGCATCATATCATTAATATAACTATTGATTATAAACTCATTTTGGATTATTAATCCAATTGTAGATTCTAAAGTCACTTCAAATCATTAATACAATCATTGATTTTAAACTTGCTTCATATCTTTAATTCAGATGTTGAATATGAAATCTCTAAATTCTATAATCCTTTCCAGAACTTTGACTGCCGTAAAGTCTAAACCATTTTCAAAACTTAGATTTTCAATCCAACACAATTTGATTCATTAAGTATAAACACATTTACAATATTGTCTCTTTCTTTTAAATGTCATTCAAAATTGGTTATAGTCATAACATTCATAAGTTCATAATAAGACTTTTACTAATACATTAGCATAACCAAGATAATTGATCGTCTCGATCAAGCTCTAGTTTGTACAAACCATAAGTAGCATTTAGCAATATGTTATGACTATCTAGACAGTGTGAATATTACAAAAACATAATGAACCTATCAGATTTAACAACCATGTAATTCAATCATTCTATCTTTCCATGTGTTTAATTGAACAAATACCATGGAATTGTTTTTCAAGCCATTAATTTGATCATATGTTCAAATCTAATTCATATGTATTTCTTCAAAACATAAACCATTCATTCTTGATTATAACCCCAATAGAAGATTTCAATACAATGTTACGATTAAGTCGAATAAGACATCAATCTTCTATTTTTTATATATCTACATATATAATAAGAAGACAGATTCCGTGTTGCACACATATGTATCTTCATATGTAAACAAACTATAACCATTAAATACAGAGACAATTTGATGAAGTATCAATATGCGCACTTATGAATCATAGCCATTCAATATACAAGTCAATATCATGCCTCAAGTTTAAGGATTTTACATAAGACCAAATTATAAATAATTAGTCATTAACTTCACTAAAAGCTTCTATTTTGCCAATCCTTCTATGCATGTCATGTTCAATGAACTTGTCTAAGATAAGTACTTGTATTTTAGCTCGAATATCACAATACCTAATGACTTATGACTCATCATCCCCTCAAGTATCTAATACTCAATGGTCAAGCTTGATATGATAACACACCAATCTTAACAGAAGCATCAATATCCTTTTAATGATCTATCAACCAAGAACTATTTAAAGATTCAATCTAACTATAAACCCATCATACATATTCTTAATATCTTAAGAATATGTTCATTTGCAATTGATCCTATAGACTCATTCATATAAATGGAACGATGAATGAATATTTCTTTGCCATTAAATAGATAGTATAACTTAAATCCCTAACATGTAACTATTATATGATTACTTATGGTATATAACTAATATTAACTTATCCAACGCATTATATGTGAGTTCCAGTCATATATTCAACTTCTAAATTATGAAAGTCTCACCTAACAATTATTTATCTCATGATTATAGTTAAGCCAACATATTATTTCATACAAGTATTTAGAACCCAAATAATCCCTTACTGATATTTCTTAGAAATCAGTTGGTCCTAACCATACATCATCATATGTATAACATAGTGGTCCTATGGTTTGAATGACAATTGGCTCCTATGTATCCATAGCCGATCAATCAACCACTAAAATATTGGAGCAAACTATGTTAATGGAAGGCCATGAGTAGAAAACTAGTTTCAACATAATATTATAAATAAGGAGGTTTGCATCGCTATCGAGGGTCTCACCTTGCACATCAACAGTTTTAATATGCATATCAAGCGAAAATTTGTAAGCCATTTATAAATAATTCTCTTCACAAGTAGGAATTGCCCATTAGTCGTAAAAATAAACATGAACCAAAATCAATTAAATGCACAAAAAAGCCTAAGAATTGGCTTTGATACCATTGAAAAAAGGGAAGAGGTGCATTATCAGTAGCTTAGCTTGTGTACAGCGCTCACTTTAGTGCCATAACTTTTTACCAGCTCACTTAAGTGCCAAAATCGAAAAAAAAATGATCACTTAAGTGTCTTTGATGAGATATTCCAACCAAAATTAACATTTGGCTTTTAATTAAATTTTTTAACTAACGTTGTTTAACCAACTTTTCGCAAATCACTTAAGTGCCAAAATTTTTGAAAAAATGATTTTTTTAGTGCCAAATTTTTTGAAAAATGATTTTTTCAATTTAAACTATTTTTTTAGTGTTAACGAAAATTTGGCATTAAAAAATCTTTTTTCAAAAAATTTAGCACTGAAAAAATCATTTTAAAAAAATTTTGGTACTAAAAAATAGTTTTTAAAAAATGTTGATACTTAAGTAATTCGTGAAAAGTTGGTTAAATGACGTTGTTCAGCATCCACATGTTCCAACAAACCACATTAGCTAAAAATATTAACAAAAAAAAAACCACGTAAGATTTCCGACATAGCAGATCGACAATAGCACTTAAATGATCATTTTTCTTCAATTTTGACACTTAAGTAAGCTATTGAAAAATTATGGCACTAAAGTAAACGCCGTACGTAAGTTAAGGCACTAATAATGCACTTCTCCATAGAAAAATATATAGTAAAAGATTAAATAAAAAATTTATAGCGGAAGCAAAAACCCATACATGTATCTCCAAAGCTTTGTTCATTCAATTTTATTAGAAAATCATAGAAATGGAAGAAGAAAATAAAAGGAGGGCTAATTGGATTACTCCTGTAGTGTACCCAGAGAAATTTTGTCCAAACACTCCTTATGGCACGCCCAAACCTTGTTGTGTGCCCAAAGCAATTTGGTTTAGATGTTCTTCGGTTCCAACCCCACAAATGTTGAACTTCTAATTCAGACACAACACCAATCACACATTGAAGGATAGAGAGAATTCAAGAGATTCCATCCACCACTTCAATTGTGCTAGTAATTGTTCTTGTTTGGAGCTTGGTGCCTTAGGGTGAGCATAACCATCTTGTTCCCTAATGGACATTATTTTTTCCATATAGCTTTCACTTAGGATGTTGAACATTATTCTGCCAAAGCTTATTAATGTTTAGGTGCCAAATTGGTGGAATTTTTTATGAGAAAAAAAGTATTGGTCTATGATGTACTTGAGACAAGTTTCATCTTTATTCTATCAATTCAAGTTATACTTAACAAAAGAGATACAAGGTTGTGACCATTTCCAAACTTTGTTTTGGTGATCCGACTTTACCTTTTGATGTGGTTAGGTTATGATGCCTCTGAAGGTAGAAGAAGTGCAAGTTTTGCCACCGAATTGCAAGTCTCTGACGCTATACATTTCCTTTTTCCAATTCAGCTTTCTTGCTATAGTAAATATGATAGCAACTACACCAAATTTGGAGAAGCTAGTCATTATTTTTGAGCCATTTGATTGGGGCTCCTTATGAGTGTATTCCTTAAACTTCAATTCACTTGTTAACATATTTCCAAGGATTAACAGAAATGTTGTGACGTCTTAAATTTTCAACCCATTTTGGATTATGTGAATAATTATTTCATTAATGCACCATTAGTTAAATCTTGCTTTGAATTAATCACTCATGAGATGCTAACTGAAGGGGAAAAGCTATTAAGGATTCAAGTATGTATGACTAGAGAACTTGACCATGGGTCGAATACACATAACTCCTAAAAGCCACTTGTTAGTCTAAGATGTACTAAAACTGTAGTTAATTGATTTTAGCCATAAATTTCAATTTGATTTCGAATATCTAACTTTCAAGAACGTCAAGACTAAAATGTTGAACAACACCTCATTTGTTTGCAAAATTATTGATAAGCTTAGAAACGTCGGAAAAGGATTCAATGGGCCAAAAATTTGGAACCCACAAGGAGGTGGGCTAGGTAAAGGCCATTGGGCCTCATACCCAAAGGTAGGCAGCCACCAAGTGGGCCCAAGCAGGCCTACTAAGCCTACTTAACTCTTTCAAGCCCATTATCTAATTCGATTTGAGCCCAACAACTTGCAAAGCCCGATTCCTATTCATTCAAGCTCATTTCCAAGGCCTGTTTCTTGACTTTGGCCCAAGGGCAATTTGGGAGAAATTGTGTCCAAAAGTGAAATTACAAAAATGCCCTTCTTGGCAATAATTTGCTAAAAATAAAAGAGGATAAAAAATTTTAATCTCACGTCCGCCCCTCCCTTCCTACTTCAACTTCTTTCTTCTTCTTCTTCCTTTTTGGCTTTCATTTCCCCTCTGTTTATCCCCTCCACCGCATGAGCCAGCTATAGCAGTGACCGACCACCTCCACCAGTCTCTATTGTCCCCGCTATTCGCTCATCCAGGTCGCTAGACGGCCCACTAGCCACTCAAGCCGCTCCTCCTCTCCCTTGATTTCTCTCTGATGGTCGAGAATAGTCACTAGCTGCCGCCTACTACTATTCAGATCCACTGTCCTAGATATCGCTTGGTCATCACTTGTCGCCCACCATGCCATCCGTACGCTTGTCTAGCCTTTTGTCCACCTCTCTCTCTTCGCTATTCTCTATTGAGCCAAACAACACCTCATCCACGAAGACCCATTCTTGGACTATCCGTCTTGACATCCCTATGGTACTACGTGTAGTCCTCGCCACCACCATTATGCTCATGTACCCACCTCGATTAACTAGTTAGTCTACATTTTAATCCCTCAATTAGTCCGTTAAACTTATTTAGGGATAGTTTAACTTAGAGTTAATCTAGATTAATTAGTTAATTTTTAGTTTATGACTAATCATGGTTAAGAATAGTTTAATTATGGTTAATCATGATTAGTAGTTGTTTAATTAAGATAAGTCAATTAGAGTGATAAGTTATCGCGATAAGCTATCAAAAGGGGTGATAAGTTATTGTGATAGGCTATCAAAAAATATGATAAGCTATCATTAAAAAGACAATTAGCTATCAGGAAATTAAGTAATAACTACCACTAAAGGGAGTGATAAGCTATCAAGAATTTGATAATAATAAGCTATCACCATATAGGCAATAAATTATCAGGAAATATTTGACAGGCTATTGCAATAGTGTGATAAGTACTGCTTAATATATAATTTTCTACTTGAATTTTATCAGATTTTCCTACACATGTCATGCTATTAGATGCCTATTTTGCCTTGAAAAATAATGGCTCTAAGTGAAACTTTGTTCTTCAATTTTTAAAGAATATTTTATGGACATAAAAAAGGGAAATCCCAAGGTATCGGGTTTATATGTCGGGTTTTATAATTTAATTGGGGCAAGGATATTATAAAAGGACTGTGTGCAAATTTTGACGAGTTAACGATATTAATGTGATAACATATGAATATTTTCCAGTATTTTTATATGAAAAATCTGTAGTAGTTTATTATGTGGAGCATGTACCATGTTTGCATTGGCTAATGTTGAGAAACGAAATGAAATTGAGTGGTTTGATATGCTCGTGTGGTCACATAAAAGAACCTGTCACCCCAGCGGGAGTTTGGGGGGACAATGCATGATTTTATCATATGCTTGGCGAGAGTTCAGATGCCAAGTCACAGTTGAGGCCGAACCATGCTCCTCATGGAATGATGTCTTGATGCGTATGAGTACGTAGGATATTGCCGTGCTCGATGGGGTGGGATAATGTCCAATCATGCCAGAAGATAGCCAAACAAAGGGTTTTGCTGGAGTCCAAAGAGTTTAAATAATTAGAACATGTATGAATGCATTGTGCATAGAAAGTATGTTATGTGTTAAGATTATGAGTATGTTTGTTTGCATTAATTATGGCATGTGTGAGTTTATACCGTGCAGGGTATGTGTGGTTGCAAGGTAAAAATTCCCGCGAGTTAAATTGACTATTGATTGTTCATTGTAGGCATTATCTGCACGAGTATGTTTATAGTTAAGACAAGGTGTGAGTTGCTTTGCTATCGATGTGAGGTTGCATTTTTAGGTACCTCAAGGCGAGTTGACTTCCTAACCGAGACGCTTGGTGATAACTTGCTAAAATATATATATCATTTGTTGTTGTTGTTAAATATTTTTAGGTCCCTAAGATAGCGCACTACTTGGTGCGATTTGGGGTCCCCAAGGACTGAGATATCACTATCCCTGCCCATAGATTCCCAAGCAGCTGCATCTATTTGAACACCACGTGACTACTATCATGGTGGATGAGGGCTTAGAAATGTGGGTACCCCACGTGCTTAAGGCTCAGTTTGTCAAGCAAGGCGATGACCTGTTCAGTCTCTTGCATGGGTTTGACTGGTTGCTTGTTGATGGCCCTAGTCACGAGGTTTGGGACCCAATGGACGTTGATCCTCCTGATAGGGTAGTGGAGGACCCAAAACCCCAACTAGACCCGGTGTATCTGTTGGATCAATGACCTATTGGAGCATGACCTGGATTCTCTATCTTGGAACTTTGACAGCCCCTGATGGATGTATCTGACTCAGATTTTTGACTGACCTGACCTTTTGATTAAGTAGATTAACCTTTAGCCCTAGTATCTTTTTGTTGCCTCGGTAAGAAATAGTGCTTGCTTGTAGGGTTTTGTAATTATATGTTCCTCTTAGGTTAATCTAGTAAATACATAAAATGGTATGGTTGCTGCAGTTGTTGTTGGTATTTATGCTAACCCCGTGTTATTGTATGACTGGGTGTTTGGTTTATCGCTTCCGCATGTGTATAACTGAAAAATAAAAAGAATAGTTGGCAATGCATCATAAGATGTTGCATTCATTTGACCACAAGTGAACGGGGTTGTTGAATACCTTAGGATTGGGGCGTAACAAATTTACCCTCCACGGTCCCTTCCTTTGTCTTCTTAAGTCCATGAATGAGTGAAACTAGTACAATCCTCTGCAAGATTCCCAAGTGTCGTAGCCTATGTTCTAAATGCTCCCTCATTAATGCTTCGGAATTCCACTGACAATTTCACCGATTCATTTTTTCTTTTTGGTGAAGGCCATAGTGTTGGGTGACAATGAAAGATTGCGCTGGCATTGATGAACTCGAGTGCTCAAATTCGGTTTCCCTTGTGTATAATTTCCTCTAATATGATTAATGTACTGCTAGAGAGTTGATTTGAATAAGGATAGGTATGTAAACCAAATCGTACTTTATTTGGAATGCTCGCTTTGTCTTTAATACATGTGCAATATGAATCTGATTTAGACTCTTGCAATGTTGATCACAACAGCATCTGGCATTTTGATAAGAAGTTCAAGAGTTGGGTTTGGCAGCTCATGAATATTGAGATTTTTGGATTTTATGGTCGTTTAAGATTGGAATATAAGGAAATACTCATGTTGGTAAAGTTTTTTCCCGAACATGCATCAGTGCTGGAAGATATGGTTGGCAAAGTAAGGAATCATAATTCACAAGAAGATCAAGATCTTGAGGTAGTTGATTCAAGCAAATTGCTTGAAGTGACCCGACTGACTTTAAAATTGTCGCAGAACTTTTAGGCATGCTGCAATGATACTTAGTTATTTACAAGAAGGGCACAGAAAGCAGCATAAGAAAGGAGTTAGAGTAACAAGAAAACGTTTGTGCATCAACCATAAGAATGCTTGATTGGCGTAGGAATACAGTAAGTCACAACATCAACTAGTATGATCTCAGATTGGTAATATCTCATGTAAGTTTTTCAGTGTTTTAAAGCAAGTTTTGTGATTATATTTTGTTTCAAAAATGTTTTACAAGGTCGAGCACTGTATTGCTGTAAGAAATTTCCCGTTCACATGAGTAATGTCGTTCTAAGGAATCCATATTGAATCACATGACAATGACAATCCCCACTTGGCCTTTTTACTAGAGAGGAAATTTCTTTAAAAAATTTCGGCATTGCCTTTTTAATAGCATAATGAGAACGCCAATATTGCAGCACATGGATCAAATTTTCCTTGTAAAATTCTCACACGGATGTTCTTCACGTCTCTCAACTTTGATCAAGCTAATTGTAATCCAATGCTTCGACTTTCTGTGGATACATTAACCAAACTAAAGAAAAATACAAGTAAAATCAGTAATATCCATTTAATATCTTATGTAATGATAAATTGAGGTATATAGTTACTATCTTTCAAAAATTTGGTTATAAAGTTCCCTGCTTTTCCATCTGTTGAAAAAATCACTTTAATGAATTGTTCCAATCGAATGATATTGTAATAATCTTTCTATCTTCTTACTTTCTACACTCTCCCGCTATCTTCATCGATATCCTTTTATCTCCATCAACTATAGATGCACTCGCCTACTTTCTCCACTCTCTCTTTCTCACTACTGAAACCAATTTCTAATATTGTGACTAAGTGAAGAGGATAAGAATGCATAACAAAGGGGCACTGATTAAATATGTTTTCTTAAAAGTTTTAGCTTAATATTATGTAAATGCATATGAAAATAACTATGTATGACATTAAATATGAGTTATCAAATAAAAGTACTTTCTTATGTTGCAATGAAGTCTAGATAGTGTAAATCTATAAAATTATATTTACTATTGTTGTAAATTTGGCCATAAAATTTCACGTTGTGCCCTTGTGAAAATATTCACTTTAATTAATGAGTTAATTCGATTGAAGGTTATGGTGGTAATCTTTCCATTTTCACTTTCTCCACTCTCCCGTTGTCTTCATCACTTTCCTTTTTCTCTTCATCAACTATTGATACATACTCTTCTTTGTCCACTCTCTCACTATCTAAACCTTATTTTCTTCATATTGTGAGGGAGACAATTAGAATGCGTAACTATATGGCAGTTGTTGGAAATACTTTCTCAAGCTTTTATTTTAATATTACTTGAATGGAAATGAAATTGAATGAATACGGCATTAAATAAGAATGATTGAATAAGATAATTTCGCTATTTTGTAATGGAATTTCGATAAAGTAATTGGAAATTGTTTGCATGTGAAAAGGGTAGAAAGAGAGAAAGGGGAGAAAAAATTGAGTTTAGATCAAATAGGTNTTGTCCACTCTCTCACTATCTAAACCTCATTTTCTTCATATTGTGAGGGAGACAATTAGAATGCGTAACTATATGGCAGTTGTTGGAAATACTTTCTCAAGCTTTTATTTTAATATTACTTGAATGGAAATGAAATTGAATGAATACGGCATTAAATAAGAATGATTGAATAAGATAATTTCGCTATTTTGTAATGGAATTTCGATAAAGTAATTGGAAATTGTTTGCATGTGAAAAGGGTAGAAAGAGAGAAAGGGGAGAAAAAATTGAGTTTAGATCAAATAGGTGATAGCTAGGAGAAATAGGTGAGAGAGAGCTATTTTGATGGCTACTGGAGATAGATACTTTGGTAATAGAGAAAAAGCTACTTGAACAGTCAAAGGAGAGGATTATTTTGAACAATTTCCCTGCATTTTTCTAAAGAGGTAGATTGTTAGAAGGTCTCCATGACGACAAATTTCAGTCAGCTAAATAATGGGAGGGTGACAATTGAACATTTTGAAGTAATTCGGGACCTAATCAAATTGGATGAAAGTTTAAGAGGGACATTGCACAGTAAAAAGAAAAGAAGATGAGGGACCTAATGACACTAATCGAAAATTCAGAAATAATACTATACATGGGACAAAAGTTTAGGTGCTTGTAGAATTATTATCCCCTTGAAAGAAATCATGTCACTAGTAGATAACAACTATAGTCCCACCTCAACAGACGTTATGGTTCAAATATGGCTCATCACTACTTCCTTGTTAACCCTTTTTTTTCCGTCCTTCGTCTTGTTTTGACAAAGATCTAGTTAATGCGAATTGTCGCTTTTGTTTACTAAATATTTCCTAGGAAAAGAGCAAACGTTTTGCTCATAGGAAGAAAAATAAGAAAAATAAATATTTCAAGAAAGAAATATATTTGAAGTTCTATCCATTTACAAAAATAGAACCTGAACTCTTGTAAATTTAAAAAGTGTTAAATACTTAAGAAATTATGATTGGAGAGTTAAAAGTCAATGTACCTCCAAATTACAAATTCATGCATCGTTTATGGCGCAGCTAACACTCAATAAAATAGTATGTATGAATCTTTTTATGATTTTATTCGTAAAAGCATGAAAAAGAAACTCTCTTTTAGATTTGTGTTATGCTATAAAAAGATATAAATCTTAAAACGTCAATGCAAGAGAGAACTGCAACTCACTAGTCACGAGGGATATTTATTCAAGAAAAAGAAAATAATGCGATAAGATTTGGGAAACAATTTGTTGAAAGAGAAAGTTAGATTAGGGAAACCCTACACCGAAAAGGAAACTGACGTGTATTTGGTAACATTTCTAATCTTAGAAGCAATTTTTTTTGAGAAATAGTTCTTTTCTATTTCTACTTCATTGAACAATTTTTAAGTAAAAAATGCGTTTGGTAACTACAAAAATTTCTTATTCTTAAAATAGAAAAAGAATAAAAATGTTTTTGGTACCAATATAATTTTTTTTTTCATTTTTCCACGATTGTGGCAGCGATTGGCGAGTAGTAGGCAGCAATCGGTGATAGCGACACGACTGGCGACATTGGTAGCCGTTGGTCGTCAGTCGGGCCGCCGACGCTAGTTGCTGCCCTTCGCTCGCCAGTCGCCGCCCGCCGCTCGCCAATCACTAGCCTCTTGCTGCCGTTGCCGGTCGCCAAGTCACAGGTTACTGGCCGTCGTCACCCTTCGCTCTCCAGTCGCCGCCCGCCGGCCTTCGGTCACTAACCTCTCGCCGCCGCTACTGGTCGCCAAGTCACGGGTCACTGGCCGCCATCACCCATATCGTTGGGTCACCGGCTACCATCACCCATATCGTTGGGTCACCGGTAGCCTCTGGTCGCATTGGGTTGCCGATCGCCGGGCGAAGAGCGGTGGTAAGAGGCCAGAGGTCGGCAACCGAGGGCAAGCGGCAGCCGGCGGTGGGTGGGCGGTGAGTAGTCCCCAAGAAATAAGTTTCTAGAAATTGTTCTTAGGAATAAGAAACTACTTTTTTATATTTCTCATGTCTACTCCTATTCCAATGAACAACTTTCTATTCTAGGGAATAGAAAAATCAGTTGACGTTATCAAATGAATTTCTGTTTTTTTTCTATTCCGGGGAACAAAAGAACAAAGAAATTAGCATGTTGCCAAACTGACCCTGATTCCCCCACCAGCCTCTATGTTTTGAGGAATAAATTCATCAAGAAAGTTGCACACCGGGTATCTCAAACCACCATATAAAAGAAAAAGAAAGGTTTAAGAAAATAAACCCCGAATCTTTTACAAGGTAAGAAGGATTTAACTTATCAAACACATGACGATGATCCAAAATTTAAAGTTATAAAAGCGTAAATACTTAAGAAATTATGATTCAAGTATTAAAAGTCAAATGTGCCTACAAATTACAATTTTAGGCATAATTTTACTGAGGTGTAGTTATCACTCAATTAAATAATATGTGTGGGCTTTTTCATGGATTTTATCGGGAATAGCTTGAAAAAGAAACTACCTTTTAGATTTGCAGAATGCTAAAAAAGATTTAAATTTTAAATCATCTAACCAACGGAACTGTATTTTTGCCAGTTACAACAAAGGAATATTCATTCAAGAAATTAGAAAGAAGACATAAGATTTGTGAAATATCATGTTGAAAGAGGCTGTTAGATTGGGGTAATCCTACACCTGAAAGGAAAATCCGCGAAAGATATATTTCCTCACGTAAGAAAGGACCCACCTATCTTTCTAGGATAAATTCATCAAAGTTGCACGCCAGGCAAATTTGTCATTCAATCATGGCCAATTGGGAAGAACTCCCGCAAGAGATTCTAGAACTCATCGCTTGTCGACTAGCCACAGAAGACTATATAGATTTTGGAAGGGTGTGCACCTCATGGCGGTCCGCTGCCACCAAAGAGACATACAAGGCGAAGTCGAAAGTCCCGTGGCTCATGACCTATGTGCGCAAGCAAACAGCAGAGTTCTTCAGCCCCTCTAGGAAGAATTTTCCAGTCGCGAGCATCTCGAGTCGCGACCATGTCTCCCCAGGGATGTCTACCAGTATCAATAGGGGACCCTGACTATATCTTCAATCCGCTTTCGCATGTCAGCATCGAACTCCCCTTCTTCGAGGAGGCTTTGCCACAAGTAACCTCCCACCGTGGAACTCGACGTGCCAAAGAAGCTCCGGAGCGGTCCCAAGAGAATCCACAAGCCCTTCTTCGTCCAGGAGCTACAAAGCCATGATCTCTTTTCGACGGGATTTTCGGGATCAGGAACAAATAGAGTTTGCCTTTGCCAGACTAGGAGAATATGCGTGGACGGTAATGAGTCTAACAATGCATCTGCCTGAACGGGCAATTTGTCGCCTTGGATGCAGATTACTTAACGAGAGAAAGGGTGGCATGCAATTGCGGGTAGTTCTAGGGCAGAGTTTTCACGGTTGTGGGTATCTCGTGGAATGTTCAGGTTCATTACTGGTGGCTGGGAAGATAAAGGACAAAGGGGATGCACCGGGGATCAGACTTTTCAAAGTGAATTTGGAGAGAACTCAGGTAGAGGTCGAGAGCCTGGGAACGCTTCACTCTTCTTAAATTATAACTCTTCCTTCTCGGCGGAGTTCAACACCGAGGACCCCGAATCTTGCTCACTTGGGATCAAGCCGAACCGCACCTATTTCACTGACGACATAGATGAGAAGAAGATTAAAGCATGGACGATGGAACGGTCGAGACATACTCCGATGCAACTGATTGTCACCATTATGCAGGCGAGTGGTTCCAACCTGAGTTATGAACTTTCTCACTGTGATATTTCTTTCTCAATAGGAAGATTTTGACGTCAGACCAACTCGATTGGAGTGGGCCCATCTCCACCCTGATCACAAGCGCCCTACATGACACGATCAATGAATCAGTGTATACAGATCTATCTCTAGGGCGGTATGGGGAAGAATACTACTATTTCCTATGTAATATATTCATGGCTAACTCGATTGTAAGAGAAAATGCAAGATGCGCATCATTAGTTTATCCGTGTTTTGCGGCAACCACTTATTAAATTTTTTTTTTTTTGGTAAGGTAAGATAATATATTATAATAACGACCAACATTTACAACAAACGTGAGGTGGGGTACCAATAAACACTCGGCTAGACAGCTAGTCATTGGAGTGACAGGGTACCTCGGTCACAAGTAATACAAGAGAATACAAAACATGTACAGCAGAGGAACAGAAAAGGGTTAAAGGGTCCCATATATTCTAAGCCTAAGTTTGTACTACCTCAAAAATTCAAGCATCTAAACCCCAACACCGCTGCATCCTCTTATTCCTTGGGTTGTCCTCGACCCTTTTAAAGGTTAGAGCCTTATCCTTTACCACCTTATCAAGCTGTAGCTTCAAGGCTGGAGTGTAGAGATTACGACCGCGGAAGATAATATCATTCCTGGTTTTCCAAATGATATAGCATAATGCTCCAAAAGATAATCGAGTTAGTTCTTTGTAGAACCCCTTGCCAGTAAGGATATTATTAGCCCAGAGGAGGTTGTTTGGCCAATTTGAATTGATCCAAGGACCTACCTATTAAATTTTAATTTCTTATACTTGAAGTAGGAGAAACGAACATGAATTTAGAAACTAAGGATATGAGCTCATCAAAAATAGAATAGGAAATTTGTTAGGTAATCCTCTATGGATATCGAAATTTAATAATTAATAACATATAATGTCCTCTTTACTTTTTAAAAGTGAGATGAGAGAAGGATTTTTTTTTTTTTTTGAAGAAGAAGAGATGAGGATATTTATCACGTGAAAAATTGGTTATGTATATTAGAGATAGTTACAGATAACTATAGATTAAGAGAACTTAGAAACTTCATCTAATTTCTCCAATTAATTCTGCAAAAAAAAAATGTAAAATATTCTTTGAACATAGATTATTGGACTGCATCGAATGACTGAGAAACCTTGGATATCTGACATGGTGTTGTATTGACTTAATTTGCCATCTGTAATTTAGAGGGAAAAATACTAAAAAGACTTGATTACGGTTTTAAATCATTGGGATGGAAAAGGCTGACTTAATTTTTGTTAAGTATTCTCATCTCGTACCTAACCCATGGAACATTGCAATCTTAATTAAATTACTATCGTTAAGGCAAATATTATTCGTGTAAGAGATAGACAGATGACTAGTAACCCACACAAATAGTTGGAATGGTGCTTTATTTAAGCTTAGAGTTCAAGATTTAACATCATAAATTGAAATCGAAAATGCATTACCAGATTCAATTTGAATGGTAGTTGCACAAGTGTCACTATGACTGAGAATGGATCGATTCGATATTTTACTCGCCTACCATAGGATGTAGAAATTGCATTCATGCATAAATTTAGAGTCCAGTTGAATAATATTTATTTTTTGCATTTTACTTGTATCAATTTTCGTGACACATGCATTTGACCTTTTTAAAAAAAAATATATATATATATATATATTGGAACACTTGAAACAGTACAAAAAGAAGATACAAACCAAGGGAAAACTGTATCTTGTCAGCCATGACAAGGGAATATTCACTCCAGAACACAAGAAGGAACATAATATTTGTGAGAAAACATGTTGAAAGACGCGGTCAGATTGAGGTAATCCTACACGGAAAAGCAAACCGAATCCCTACAGACCAAGAAGTTACACATTAGGACGATTACTCATGTACCGTGTCTTCGATCCATGCCAGGATCTCGAGCCCAGACCTTGTCTCCACCAGGATGATTACTCATGTACTGTGTCTTCAATCTGCTTTTGGGCTTCAGAATCGAAATCCCCACCTTGGAGAAGCTTCGTCACAAGTCACGTCTCTCCGAGATGCTCTGGTGCGGCCACCCTAGAATCGACAGGATTGCACTGTCCTCAAGCCCTCTTCATCCGGGACCTATGCAGTCATGATCTCTATTATCGGACCACCAAGGTTTGCCTTTCAATGATCAGAGAAGATGCGTGGATCGCAGCGAGTCCAGGGAGGCTTTTGCCTCGGTCAAACGTCCGTTGACTGATTCAATATAACAGGCTATTTGTGGCCTTGGATGCACATGACCAAATAACGACTCTTAACGAGAGAAAGTATGCTCTAGGCAGAATTTTGCAAAAGGGTTGTTTCATTTAAGATACCAGCCATCCTACATTGAAGCACTCACTGACCAAATGATCATGTCAGTAATTTCTAACCTAAATTAATCAAATAGAATATATGGGAAAATCGTCCAAAGATTTAACATTACATTGACCAAATTAGAAAATTTAGAACTAAGTTGATGGCCATACATTATGCATGGTACATTTTCAGACAATTTTCCTGAAATTTATGACATCAGAAATTACAATTTCAAATTAAGAAACATCCTATCACTTATGTGAGGTTTGTTGGAAAAGATAAAAGGAAACTAATGGAGATAATGAGAGAGTGGAGAAAGCGAAAATACAGAATAACAGCTAATTTTACGATTTTTTTAACAAAGCATAACACGGAATTTATTGTGGTCAAATTTTTAAACTAAAATTACCGTCTATAAATAATTTAAAATAGTCGATATAATTTGATGAATCTATTAATGAATAGATTAAACTGACGTATGTTATTTTAAATGCACTTCTTAAAAATTATTTTGTTTTACAAGCAATTTTTTAACTTGACTAATGTGAGTCCACAACAAACTGAAACATTAGATTAAAAGCATGTGAACATAAATATCATCAAATGAAAATATCACGATAACAATTTTAGTATCATATGTATTAAAGCCATGTAGATTTTAATATAAATTATTCATATGCTTGATGTGAATACTGAAAGAGATTGGAAACAATAATTAAAATTCGCATTTTGCAAAATATGATTTAAAATATACATGCTCTCAAGAAAACAAGTTCTTATGAACATGGTATGTATGGTCTTTTTTATGAGTGATCTGTAAACCAACAGCCTAAATGATAGATAGAGGGCAATGAGAGTTTATGATATATAGTTTTAATAGCCAATCCTTATGGAAACAAGAAAGTAATGCATTTACAATAAGTAGATGTCTTAACTCCTTTGTGAAAAATTTAAAAAAATAATCCAGACCTAAAAAAAAGTTGCATCCATAAAACCCAGACCATAAAAGTTTAACTTAATGTTAGTCAATACAAAATGTCTATAAGAATCGGGATTTGCTTTCGTTAGAATTTTCGGAGTTAGCATTGATCAAATATTTGGGAAAGACAAAACTACTTGATATGAGTTCATATCCCTTATATATTCCTCACACGATTTTGCTTCACGTCTTGCAACTTTAATCAAGTTAATTGTAAGCCAATACTTCAATTGTTTATGGATATAATAACTTAGTTTTAAAAATAGGGTATAAGACAACATCAATATGAAAATTTACACTTAAAATAAGGTACATTCATTTAATGTCTTCATTACGAATTAAATTAAATATCTTTATTATTTTTCATAAATTTGGCCATAGAGTTCCCTGCTATGCCCTTTGATAAAATATTCGCCTTAATTTTTTTTTAGTCGGTATATATTCACTTTATTTAAAGAGTGGTAACTATTGAAGGATATGGTGGTAATCTTTCTATTTTCACACTTTCTTCACTCTCCCAATGTCTTCTTCATCACTTTCCTTTTCGCTTCAACTATTTATACGTTCCCCTACTTTGTCCTACTCTCTCACTATCTAAACCATCTTTTTTATTTGTGTGACAAATGGCTAAAGTTGAATACAAAATTTAACTCGTAAATCTACTGTATCTATTTTATCACATAATAAAACATGAAGTAAACTTATAGGAGGTAATGAAAAAAAAACTACTATCCAAGCAATTATTGATTCTAAGATTAGTAAACCAATTATCAGAGTGATTTTCTTCCTAAAAGTTATATTTTACTTTAAAGTCAAAGTGAGAGCACAATAGTTTTCTGATATCTTTAAGCAAAGCAAGGTCAATATTATCAATCATAAATTCTGAACTAAGAAATCAGTGATAACTTTAGATTCAACCTCAATAACAATCTTATGAAATCCAAGTTGTTTTGCGAAATTGAGTCACAACCACAAAGCCTAAAGCTTTGTTTATGTCAACAAAAATATTCCTACAGATGTGGCAAAATCACCTATCCAATCATCCCCTTCGTTTCTAAATAAACCCCTGCATCAACAAGTCCTAGGTTTCCTTTAGAGGCTCCATTGATATTTAGTTTAATCTACCCAAAAGGTGGAGGATCCCATCTGATCAAAATTGGAAAGGTGCATGATCCACTCAATGTCGAGTTATTGAAAGACGAAGTTTTAATGATTTCCTTTGTGAATGACCAAATAACTTATGCCGAATTTGAAGCATAGTTGTCATGGAAAAGTGATTTATTCCTCCACTGCCAAAAGAGCCATACACCTACTCCAAAAATTACTTACACCAGATTTGAAGCATAGTTGTCACACAAAAGTGATTTATTTCTCCGCTACCAAAAGAGCCATACACCTACTCCAAAAATTATGCTCATATGAAGATGAAAATTTGATCACCTCTTACTAGCAAGATTTGCGTTCAACCATTATGACAAATTCATTGAGTAGAATTCTCCCAAATATTGTTGTGGAACAAACTTAACCCATATCCTGCAAGCAATTTGACAATCCCTTAGAACATGCAAAGTTGTTTCCACATGAGACTCACATCTCAAACAATATGGATTTCCTCCCAAGTTGTGAGACATCTTCAATTCATTAGTCAATAGTCACTTATGAGTATTTAGCTAAACGAAAGTTCTAATACGTTGTGGTCCATTCCACTTCCAACTTGCGGACCATATAGGAATAGATTTGTGATTACCCCGCATGTTGACTTAATAGAGAAAGACCCACTTCCGGTACCCTCCCATAAAATAGTATCATCCCAAAAGAAGTTTGACAACTCTAAATCATCTTTTTTCTTCATAGCGTCGGTGAGTGAAAAGATAATAATACGTGACTCTATGGCGTTGGTTGAATATACTTTCCTAAGCTTTTTGCTTAGTATCACGAAAACGCAAAGAAAATTGAACGTACATAATATTAAATAAGAATGATCGAAAGTTAAAGTATTTCCTTATTTTGTGATGAAGTTTGGATGGAGTAATTGAAAAATGTTTACATGTGAAATTAGGATATGGCCGTGGAAAAGGGTGCAAAGAGAAAAAAGGGGAGAAGAACTCAGTTGAGACGGAGAAGGTAATAGATGAGAATAAATAGGCGGAGAAAGCTATCAAATACTTTAGATAATAGAGAAAAAGCTATTTGGATTCATCGAAAGAGAGGGTTATTGACAACAACTAAAAAATGTTAAAAACACCTCCCTATTATAAACAGCCCTGCATTTCTCCAAAGAGGTAAATTGATTAAAACCATGTCAACGACGGCGAATTTCAATAGAAAGGTGACAAGTGAACATGTTAAAGCAATTTGAAGCAACATTGCACATTGAAGAGAAGTCGAGGGACCTAATTACATTAATTATAAATTCATTGATGATATTGCACATGGGACAAAAACTTAGGAACTATTGGTATTATTATCCCCTTGAAAAAATCATCCTGCTAGCGGATAACATCATCGCCACGCTACAACTAATGTAATGCTCCAACTACGACTGGTCATTGCTTCCTTGTTACCCTTCTTGATCGTTCTTGGTTATGTTTTGGCAAAGAATTACTTAATTTGACCCATTGATTTTGCATATTGAGACATTGCCTAGAAAAAGAGCATACGTTTTGTATATGGAAAGAAAATAATATGCTGGGAAAAAATATTTGAAATTTGCGTCAATTTAGGACAATAAGCCCGAACTCTTTTACAAAATAAAAAGGATTTTACCCATCAAAATCTGTGATATAAATCTGAATTCAAATAATAATTCACTTAAATAATATACATGGGCTTTTTATATATTTTATTCGAAAAGGCTTGGAAATAAAACTATCTCGTAGATTACCTGTTCTTTTTACAAAGATTTGAATCTTGAAACCTCAAATCAAGAGGGAACTATATCTTGCCAGCAGCCACAAAAAGATAGTCATTCAAGAAATAAAAAGAAGCGATAAGAATCTTGACATAATATGTTGAAAGAGATAGATTGGGTAATCCTCATCGAAAAAAAAACTGAATCCCCTAGAAGTTGTCCTTCCCCACATAAGAAAGGACCCGCTCTGCATTTTGGGGAGGAAATTCATCCAGTTGCACACTAGGCAAATCGATCATTCAATCTACAACAAAGTAATGGCGAACTGGGAAGAACTCCCACAAGATGTCCTGAAACTCATCACTTGTCGACTAGCCATAGAAGACTTTATAGCTCTCAGAAGGGTATCCGCCTTGTGGCGGTCCGCCGACGTCAAGGAGATGTACAAGGCGAAATCGAAGGCCCCGTGGCTCATGAGATAAGCGGGCAACCAAACACCTGAGCTCTTCAACCCTTCTAGAGGGAAAATTAACCACGGGATGGTGTCAAGATCACACGGCATGACCTTGTCTCCACCGGGATGGATATTCGTGTCAAAGCGGGACATTGAGTACCATATCTTCAATCCACTTTCGGGCGTTAGCATCAAGACTCCCCAACTTGGAGGAGCTTCGCCACAAGTCAGGTCTCAGCGTGGAACCTAACCAGCTAAAGAGGCCCTAGTGCTTCCTCAGGATTCACATGACAACTTTCAGTCAAAGATATTTCATCGCGGGAATAATACCAACAAAATAAGTATTTATTTAACCTAAATCTTATGGCACATGCATTTGAATTTTTTTCTTAAATTGAAACACTCGAAAAACATGCAAATGGACATATCTACATTCCTGTGGGATTTTTCTTTTTTCATAATTTCCTCTTGCAATTAGAGTCATATTATTCAATTGTATCCCAAACACACTACGGGGCTAGAGAATAAGCTGGACCATTCCTAATGAGCCCGGGTTTGAGCCCACTAAATCAACCACTTTAACATTCAAGTCAAATAAGAATAACCTATAACCCTACATAGAGCAACCTTCATGTAAGGTAAATCTGTTCAAATCCCAGATAAGGGCATTTATTAGTAAATTCGAGAAATTATAACGAGATAAGATATATTTATTATTTATAAATATAATAAAATGATAAAATCATGCATTAATACTGTCAAAAAAGTTGCATGGTGGCTATATTTTTCACTTTTTCTTCATTGGCCAAACAAGTTGCGGCAATAAAAGTTGAAAGTCAAAATAGAGAAAAGATCGAATGATTCTTTTATTAATTTTTTTAAAAAATTTATGAAGCCTTAGTGAAATACCCGTGCGTGATTTCAGATGATCCACAAAAAATAAACAAATTAACAGTGTGCAAACATATATGATTTGCAATAAAAAGCACTATAAACTCTTACCTTCCAGCAAAAACCAATCAGAAAATCATTAACAGAAAATGCTCCAATTCAGAAATGACCATGCAATTTAAGCCTCGAAATCAAACTCAGGTTCATTTCCACTCGACAGGAAATATAATATTTTATCTTCGGCTAAATTAAAACAATGAACTTCAAAACAGACGGCTACTGGATGAAGGAAGACTGAACTTATTTGATAGAAACAAACAGAGCACAGAACTCAATCTCGGTCAGATTGGAACCTGAACGAACGCTACCATCGTAGGGAAATTTCATCGAGCGCATGATATGCATTTTCAGTCCAATGATCCGGATCCCGGAGAATATCCAGGATCTACAACAGATATACCAAAACATCATCAAAGCAGACTCCGATCAAAAGTAGATATTTTTGCACAAATTATGAGCAAAGTCTCGGCCTCTGTTACGTGTGAAGAATAACTGAACGAGAGCGTTTGATCTTTTACCATAGTGAGGAGCGATTACCGGTCACGATGGGTTGCTCGACTAGAAAAAGGAAGTTCTGGAAGTCTCTCCGGTGAAAATTGACGCCCACAAAGGGGCTTCACACGAAAAATGAACTGCTTCGAGCTTCTCGGCCAAAATACAGATCCGAATAGAGCAAGATGAGGAGCGGTGAATGCTGTCGACCGGCAGCAGCCTAGGCGAAGGCGGAAAATTGTCCAGGAATTCTCTGGAATCCGATTGTGAAATCCGTTTTTCACATGAGCTAGACTAACGCACCCCGTATTTGGATTAGTGGGCTACGCGAATTGGACCAGGCCCAAGTGATTAGATCAGGCCCTTTTCGTATTGACCGAATTGAAGCCCCCTTTTTATTGTTCTCTCTTTTTCTTTATTTGTTATTTATTGGGCATTTATAATCTATTGTGCATATTCTTCATTCTATTCTACTATTTTTTTTAACAAAAAATGTATATTCAATTTGTTGGTAAAAGTTTGCATATCCATAGTCCATTCGATTTGAACAATTTGCCTAACACGTCCATAATGATGATATTTGAATTCTTAGGTACATATATGCTTGAATTCTTTTTTGCATAGCATCATTCGTTCGCTTTGCATTTTCAATTAACATGTTCAAATTCTCATCTGCTTGACATGTTTTTAACAACTGAAAAACACACCTACTACGAGCTAGTATTCTTTTATGTGATGAGTAACTTTATACTATAAAAATAAATGTTCAATCTTTCAATAGTAAGCGAATTTTCTATGCTGGTATTAACTTTTCATAGAATAAAGTTTGACCTCATGTCCCGAAGAAAAACTCAACCATTTAAGTAAATTTCAATTTCTCAATAGATTCTAACATGAGGTATAACAAATTTTATGTGCCTAGTAACTTTTAATATACAAGTAATGTTAGTATGTGATGTGTAGTTTTGTATATGTTAAAGAATGTATGTATATGATAGAAGCCTTTTATTCTATGAAGTTATATTCATATTTGTGTGAAAACTTGTTCAATAGGGAAAAAGCTACCAAAAACTTTAATTTATACCTACCGTGATATTAAAAATCCCAAACTCATAGTAGTGTGACACATTTGCCCTCTGTCAAGATTTCCTTAATGAACATTGTTAAAAATCTATCTACATAGATGCTAAAAAGCAAACAGTGATGACATAGCGCCCATGTTACTTATGAAATAACAACAGCGTTGTTTTAGCGCAAAAATCATCTAATAGAACCTTAAGAGGATTAAGTGTCATATAGGTACAAGTTTAAGATTTTTTATGTCATAAGAAAAAAGTTCAAAATAAATGTGTCATGATGGGCATAGTTAAGATTTTCCACATTACAAAAAAAGTTTAGAATAAATGTGTCATAATAAGCATAATTTAAGATTTTTGATGGTTTTTTCCGATTTCGAAAAGTAATGATCTGGATTTTGGTTTGGCTGCAGTTGAAAGCCAAATTAGATCCAGAGTCTCAAGAGCCCATAATAATAAGAGCCCCTTTTAAACCAACTTAAAGTCGAGCATAAAGAATAAGGGGCCATGTAAAGCAGAATAATTTTGTCATTAGTCTAGAAAAAACATTTCTATTTTTTTGTAATTTGTAAATTCAACAAATATTTCTAACAATATTAATAATCTCTTTATAATTGATACCATTTTTATAATCCGTGTCATTTTATTTTAGAAGTTTTATTTTTCCGATTAATTTGGTCTACCTTTATTTTTATTTTTCTTATATAAAGAACCCCACTTATGCAAGTCCCTATTGAGACCTTTTATTGGTGATTTTCTAAAGAAATTGAGAAAAAAAATTAAGGGGTTAATACAACAAAAATAACTTATACTAATACACTTGTGACGAATTTATCCCAAACTAATTTTTTGACCACTATAAACCTTCAATTGGTATACATTTGACAAATTTATCCTAAATTAGTATATTTGTGACAAATTTATTATCTATTAGTTTCCGTTAAATTTTACTATCAAATTGCTAAGTTGGATAATACGTAACAATTAATTCGTGGTTAGTTTGGGACTTCACTCTCCATTAATCATAGTTGTGCTACATTTGTATTTTTTGTGGAATTAATAAAATTTAATGGATGGTATATTTATCAAAAATGTGAAAGCTTCGGGGTTTTGACTATTAAAAAATTAGTTTTGGATGAATTTGTCACAAGTATAATTAATTAGGGTTTTTTGTGGTTTTCTAGAGTAAATTTATCATAGATGTATTCATTGGATTTTTTTATGTTAAAATTATAGTTTTTGATAAATTTAAATAAATATATTAATTTGGAATTTTTGTGATATTAATTCAAAAAAAAAAAGGTAGAGAAGCGACCGTTAGTTGAACGATGCTGTTAGTTGAACGGTGCCGTTACTCGACCGGCATGTTTTGTCCGGAGAACGAAGAGAACGCGTCCTTTTGTTTTAGCAATAATTCACGTCTGTATGCGTGCGAGCGAACGAAACGTGTCATGACAAATTAAAGCAGAGCGCGCGGAACAAAAGATATAAAAAGCAAACCTTCCCCAAGCAACATTCAACGCAGAACAATCCCAAAAAGAAAAAGAAAATATAAAAATACATAAGTTCCACTCTACTTTAAGTGCTAACTCGTGCTATCATCCGGTCTCATCCGCTCTCTCTCTCAACTTTTATATATGTGAATATGTGCGACGATTATTGATAGAGGAATTCTATGCATTTCAATTATTTCAAGTTATTTTCCTCATTTTCCAAAATCATGTTCTTTATGAGTGGTTATTTGCAATTGTATCTCTAGAAGCAAGTTAGCGTACATGGTTGACTTAGATCTGCAGACATCGGATAATTTCATAATAGAAAATATTGTTAGGGATATTAATAAATTTTAAGGATATCATTCATTTCTTTATTTTCTGGATAGCTTTTTTTTTCTTTGTTAGATTAATATAGGTAATTCTATTTTCTTTCCTACACTTATTCTTCAGTGGTAAAACATTAACAAGTCAGGTTATTGATTAAAATGTAATTTTGACTAATTTCTCTCGTCCTCTTTCTTGAAGATTCTAGAGTATTTATATATAGCAAGCCATTGTCGTTGAATTTGATCTCCGAATAATGAATTTCATTCTTCAGTCAAGATACTTAAACTTGTATTGTTGTTCAATTGAAGGTGAGCTTAAATA
Source organism: Corymbia citriodora subsp. variegata (assembly GCA_014858505.1). NCBI lineage: Eukaryota > Viridiplantae > Streptophyta > Magnoliopsida > Myrtales > Myrtaceae > Corymbia > Corymbia citriodora. The sequence goes on along the minus strand of CM026414.1, from coordinate 29,376,508 downwards.
TCGGTGTTATGAATTGGAGTTCTCGTAACAATGCGTGTCTCCACTTTAGAAAAAAAAAGTGTGCTTAGGTGTTGTTGACCGACTGACAATTCTAGTGAAACTCCCTGGATTATAATTCTTAGCGTTGTCAATAATGTGATTATCGAAAATTTCATTCACTATATATGGGGAGACTTCAATTTGCTCTTCTTTTGTGTACATAAATGAGAGAAGTAGACATGGTCAGAAAGAGAGGGCAATTTTGAGAATATGTAGAGCAAGTGGATCAAGTGCAAGTTTTGTGACCGAAAATTCTCTAGTGCAGTGTTTCCAGATTAAAGTTGCATTTATCTGGAATTAAAGGCCATGCTATACACATATGCACTAAGTTCCCCGAAAATGTTCAAGTTGCTGTTGATAAAACAATTTCTAGTCCTAATAAAAGAGCCAAGGTTAAGCCTATACAGGTAAGAATGAAGGGTCTTCGCCCAAAATGCTTATCAGTAAACACAATGTTATGTTGAATAAATTTCTTGCTAAGTACATCTTCTTGTATGATGTAAATGTCGATAAGTTACCGGGTTATTCTGGAGTCAAAACAAAGTCAATGCCTAATTTGGGGAAGGAAATTGGAGAGCATGTGAAAAATTTGAAGAAATCATGGGATGAAACAGGTTGCACACTCATGTTTGATATTTGGTGTGATGAGCAGGGATTCTCCATTAATATCTTTGCCCATTCTATTGAAGGGACGGTACTATTGAATGAATTTGAAAGACATTTGATTGAGAGTGATTGCCAGTACAATTCACAAGTATGATGGCATCTTATCATCAATGAAACAGTGCACAAAAAACTGGGTGTTGAAAGAATAATAACAAAATTTTAGTCAAACTATTATATGCTCCAATCAATCATGGGGTTGAAAGTGAGCTGCGATGGCTTGTTTCATCACTTGAGTGGTTTTCGTTGGGTTTTGAGAAGGATGAATTAGGCACATAAGTGGGAAATAGCATTCACAATTCCAAGTTTTGGATTGAAGAGAAAAAAAGTCTTGAATGCTCTAAAATCGATATTTCAAGTACTTTGTCTAATTGATAGTTATGGCACTATATTTGGTTTCTTGTATGTAGCTGTGGAAATGGAAGATGATGTTATTAGACAATTATATGAGATTAATGTCGAATGTTATGGAATATTTTCAAGGAATGGCAAGAAAGTATCCATCATCAAATACATGTTGTTACAGCATTTCTTAACCCTACTTACATGTGTAGTGAGAAGTTTGTAAAAAAGCAAGTAATGAAAGAAGCCGTGGATTTCAAATTAAAAAATTTAATGGGTGGTGAAAAAAGGAAAAAATTGTGTAAGAAATGCAGGACTATCGTAACAAAGTGCCAAAATTGTTCATTAGTATACCAATGACAATGTTCACCCTTATAAGCATCCATCTTGTAACCAATTAACCACTTTAAATTAATTTCATATTTTAATCATTTTGATTTCAATATGTAACTCGTATACTAATACTGTTGCTTATGAAGGTGACTAGTTGTATAATGTAGTGAAGGTTATTCTATTACTTGTGAGATGATACAAATGTGAGAGAGGGGACCCCTTTATATACAAATGTTCCCCTAATTACAACCGTACATCTTCCTTTTTATCTAACAGTGGAGGTTTTATCTCCCCATTTACCAATTATCTGCATAAATTACTAGAAACTCTAGAATAATGTACATTTCCTGAATTGTCCATCCCTAGGAATATTCTAGAGTACACAAGAAGCCCTAGGACTATAGGCTTGTTTGGTCTTTATGGATCGAGATCCTTGGTCTGTCTAGTTTTGGAAACCTCTAGACCAAGACTCAAGGTCAAAGCCTATTCAAGTAAGACTTTGCCCAAAATGCTTGTGAGTAAGGATGTCATTATGCTGGATAAATTGCTCACTAAGTTCATCCTATCGAATGATGTTGTTGTCATATTGTGCAGAGGCCATCCCTCATTGACTTAGTGAATGATGTGGCTGAACATGATTATTAGTAATTAGTTGACATAATTTTAAGTAGTCAAAACAAAGCACTAGCGCCTGATTTGGAAAAGGAAATTATAGCGGTGGGGAAAACGAAGAAATCATGGGATGGAACCGTTGTACACTCATGTATGATATTTGGTGTGATAAGGAGAGACCATTCATTAACATCTTTGCCTATTCTATGAACCGGTTTTATCAAATCAATTTTGTATTTTCATTTTTGTCGAAAATACATATGAAAATAGTCACGTACATGGAGTGTAATATAAGCGCATTAGTTCAGTCCATATTTTTGCCAGCCAAGTCCAAAACTTAGCCTATGTTGTCAAAGTTCAGCCCACCTTTTTCTGTCCTTCTTTAGATGATTACGTTGAAGACAATGAGGTGGACGAACAAGAAAAGAGAAAGAAGACGACGTTTGCCAGGGTAGAAGGAGAGAAAGAAAAAAAAGGAAAATTCTTTGCACATAGCTGATTTGGATGCAAAATCAACTACAAATTGCAAGGCCGGGTAAGTATTCAAGCCTATTATTTGTCTAATCGAAGTAACTTTTGAAGTTAGATCATAAATAGTCACTTTAGGACTATGAGGTTCAGTTGAGAAGTTGCCAAGCTGTGAATATATATACATGACAATGATAGATAAGGATGTTGCGGAGATGTGGGGTTTGATGGAAATTGATTGGAACTATAGTTTGATCAAAACAAAATTCAAAAATGTTGTATTCGAGTTACGTGTAATGGAGAAAGATGATCGTTTGCTATATATGAGTTTTGTTCGCACATAGCTATCCTTTTATCGATGGATAAGCTTAGTTGAGCTGTATCATTTGTTAGAGTAGTATATTACTCGGTTTTTTATATCGTTTTTTATTAATTGATAAGAATATGAGTGCATTGGCTTGAATAACCTTTGTAAGTTAGTTTTTAACTTTCCTAGGTGAGTGATACTATCTCTTCTTTGAATTGTAAACTTATATTTTAAAAGTGATATGAATTAAATATACTGAGTTACAAAATGATATTTTTATTACATAAAATCTATATGGAGCATCAACTATCATTTTGTTTATTTGTAATTGAAAAGTATCTGTTGATTATGGTTTGAGTCGATCGCCTATAAATGGTTTATGAAAGCTTTTATGAGTAAGTCATGAAAAGTTTATGATTTATGAATTCGGTTTATGAAATATATTTTGATATATATCGAACTGTGAAAAGTTAGGTGAATTGGTTGTTAAACTTGTGTTTTGATATGGTTTCTGATTTTGACCATATATTGGATATTGAGGTTGATGGATTATGCTCAATATCTTTGTGAACCTATTGATTGAATACTAATGTCAAGATATCCTCGTGAGTCAACCTTCGACAATAGAAGTGGAGACCTAGCAAAGGGAAAATCCTAGCCATCTTGCCACGGAGCATTATGCATGATCATGGTTAGATAGTTGAGCAAAATCGGTCAATGGAGTGATTCATTGATGTGTAATTTGATAAGATTAGTTAGTGGACTAGACCACTAATTTTTTGTTTTAATATTAGTGATGAAAAATGTACTTCTGCTATGAGTATAGTTATGATGAAGTTGTGTGTGCGCGCGCACCACAAATTTTGATCTTGAAGATTTGTTATATTCTAGATTTGGTGTAAATGAATTATGATTTTGTGTCTTAAATGTGCATAGCGGATGCTCAATCTGCTTGGGAAGTATGTATTACTCAATGGGTTGTGCTTGCTTATTTTTTTTTCATTTTACTTGCTTCCAAGTCCTTTTGTGAACCGCAAATAAGGCGAGAACATTATCGTTATCATCAAAAGCGCATTTTGATAGTGGGGATTTTGGGTGTGAGTTATTTATGGCTTTGATAAGCGTATGAGTTAGTTGTTTATTGAATATTTGTATATATCCTTTTGATGGATTAAAGAAAATACTGATACTATAAGATATGACTATTGATTAAATATATATATATATATTTGGATGTCAAATTCAGTTATGATTATGTTTGAGATTGCGTCGTCTGAGAAAAGGGGATGGTCATATCCTCGCCCCTATTCTTCTTAAGTTGTGGGGGTGACATGGGGGCCTTCGTTCACGGACCGAAAGCCCTAAACGGACTCCTCTACTCCGATCCTTGGGAACCTAAGGTAGGCTTATTTAATGGGGATTTTCTCCATATGTATATAATATTCTAGCATAATGAGGAATTAAAAGTAACGACTATACCATTCAAGTTTCTAGGTTAATTTTAGCATTATAACGGTTCGTCCAAAATTAAGAAGGATTGGAAACTTGCTTGGTCACGCGACACATTCCTCGCACTTCTTGGATTTTCCCTCACCCATTAAGATCTTCTTAGAAATTAAGAGTAAACAATTCAATAAAAAAAATCAAGATAAAGATTTTCAAGATCGAGTAAGGGAGAAATTCAGTTACCTTCAAGAAAAAAATTGAGAAAATGAGACCCTATTTATGGGGAATATTTGCGATATAAAGGAAACCCTTTGAAAGGGCACAAAATCCCATCAGCATGGTCCTTTGAAAAGGCAAAAATTCCCTTTAATCAGAAAGCATGACCTTTTAAATAGAAAATTATCCAAAAAGTTTCAAACCTATTGTAGGATGGTCAATTTAGTCTTAAACCTTTCAACTATATAAATTTAGTCATAAATCTTTTGACAACATGCTGATTTAGACTTTGTCTTTCAATTGTGCCAATTTAGTTCTAAGTCTTTTAATAAATTGCTCATTTAGTTATAAATATTTTAATAACTTGCCAATTTAGACTTTAAGCCTTTCAATTGTACCAATTTAGTCATAAATCTTTCAATGAATTGCTTATTTAGTCATAAATCTTTTAACAATTTGCTAATTTAGTTCTTCCGGCAATTTTTGGCCAAAGATAGCTGAAATTGTGGTCTAGTTGACGCTAGCTATCCTATGTGGTACGGTCGGCACTAATATGGATAATTTTATATTTTTATTTTATTTTATTTTATTTATTTTATTTCTGTTTTTTTTCCTTTCCTTCTTCTTTTGGCTGGTTGCTAGGCCCAAGTGATGGTCAGCGAGGTTGAGCTCGCCATCCTTGGGTGAGGCTTGCCCTCGCTGACCACTGGCCAGGTTGACCTCGCTAGCCTAGCGAGCACGAGCTTCTCTCAAAGTTGGATTTTGTTTAATGCTGAATGGAAAATTGATGTCGCAATTGAATTGACTGGTCGGCATTAGCAAAGTTTATGCACACGCTAATGGGATAAATTACAAATATGCGCCTGTAGTAATTTTCTTTGAAGTTGCTCTTTTACGCTTTGCTTTACTTTGTTTTATTTGTTTTCTATTCCTTTTCCCTTTCCTTCATTGTTCATCTACCTGTGCCAGGGCCTTGGCGATAGTCAGAGCCTGTCGTTAGCCACAGGCAAGGGCCTGAAACCCTTGCTATTAGGAGGCATGTGGCAACTAGTCGTGCAATTTGGAGAACCTGTTGAATCACTTTGTGAACTTCAATATTTTGTTCCCTAACGATTTCTTCGATGCCCATAGCTCAACTTCAAGTTTGTTCAAAGAGTACACAATCTTCAGAAAGGTGATCTTCAAGGATGATGTCAAGGACTTCGACAATGCTAGGCAATGGCACCGTGGCCCTTGCTGCGCAGAGGTGTGTTGTGATGAGTTTCAGAGTTCAGTCCGAGTTTGCTTGAAGAGTATGCAAGCTTTAGAGAGAGCACATTCAAGGACAATGTCAACGACTTCAGTGACGCCAGGCAAGGGCTTGGAGGACCTCGCTGTGGCTAGTGAGAGGCGGAGGGGAAAAATGAACAGTGGCAGAAAAGAATAGAAAAAGAAAGAAAAATGATGAAGAATAAAGAAAATGAAAGGAAAAGAAATTCAGAAAAAATCTAAAAAAATTGCAAAAGCCGTTGTTTCATTTAAGATCCACCCCATCAGCCGCCTCTTACTCTACGTGACACGGTCGATACTGACTAAATGATCACATTAGAGATTTCTAATCTAAATTTGCCAGATAGATAATATTGCAAAATTGTCTAAATGTTTAATACTACATTGGCTTAATCAAAAAGTATAGGTTGGTTACATTTACAATGATATTCTTATGACATGATTCATTGTAGAACAAACATCTCAAAGTCAAGGCATAAGTAAATACGGCCTGCAATAAACAGAATATAAGACCTTAATTTACATGAGTATGAGCGTAATTATTCTAGTAGCATTTCGAATCTTGCGAAGCATTTCCGCAAACGTTGCGCAACATACTCCATACAAGCCACGCTGATCAGAAACCATTTTAAAATCTAACTCGGCTTCGGCCAAGGATGACGCTTCAATTATCTTTATACTCTTAACACCCAAATACCCTTAGGCTCCGTTTGGCAACACTCCTGTTTCTCTATTTTTCTGTTCTTTTGTTCCCTGGAATAGAAAAAGAATAGAAATCTGTTTGTTAATGCAAACTGATTTTTCTATTCCCGGGAATAGAAAGTAGTTTCTGAGAATAGAAATGAGAAGTAAAAAAAACTAGTTTCTTATTTCTAGGAACAATTTCTAAAAACTATTTCTTGTAGACTACTCACCTCTATAGCATGCCACCACCTGCCGCTGACTGCCGGCCATCGCCGTCGCCTACCGCCGACCGCCGGCCACCACTGCCGGCCGTCGCCGATCGCCGGTCACCCCCTTCTCGTCGGCCGCAGGTCGCCGGTCTCCGCCCGCCCCCACCTGCTTGCCGGTGGCCGGCCGCCAGCTGTGACATCCTGAAATTCGAGCCCTTTGAGGGATGAGTGAATGTGAATTTCGCCAATGCATTGTTGGTTGATTTCGCTCGGACCCAATCATTTCCGAGATACTGACCTTGAGGGGAAAGGCTACTGAGGATAGAACTCGTGCGACTAAAGAACTTGACCTGGGAAAACGACTCGACCGTGAGACTTGCGTAAGGACGATCCTGTAGTCATGCAGGCCAATTTCAGGGACGAATAGAAGTCAATTCGCGGACAGAAATAATGGGACGACGGGTGATTCCGTCTACTGTTATCGAACCCGCAAACGACCCTATGTCGATCCTTGATAATCGTGTACTTTGAAATAAGAATTTATCCTTCGCAATTTCATGTCGTCAAGGACGTCCATGTGTCGAGAAGTCTTGAACGTGGTTTGGCACGAGTCGGTTACGTGTGAATCCTCGAAGCCGCCTGTCAGTTTGAATTATACCAAAATGACATTTGGGCGAAATTGACAAGGCATGAGAATCCAAGATTGGACTTCGAATTTTTAGGAACGTCCGGGGCGGACTTTTGGATGATGCTTCCTTGACAGTCGACGGAGTCGGTCGAGCCGAGTTTTGAGAAAGGGATTTTGGACCGAGAAATCGAGCCTNTGAACCCTCGGGTTCAATACCATGGTCATTCGGACCCATCGGACTCGACTCCGTCAGGTCGATCTCTGGAGAAACGGGGAGCAGGATTCTCCACAGCGGGTGCACCATTCTAAAGACCTGAAAAATGTTAACCACGACGGGTTGAGATAAAATCTCAGCGAGTTCTTCCCCCTAAGCCCCGGTTAGTACACCAACTCAACCCGGGGTATCTCTCCAGAACCACCCCTCACTCAACCCGACCACAAACACCCAGCAATTAGCAATCAAACCACAGATAGGTTCAACCAACAATCAGAGGTCGGTTCGCATGCAACCTTACCCGGTATGCCATACCCTGCACGTTAAATCTCATTCAATGCAAGCAATGCAACCAACAATCGAATAGTCGGTTCGCATGCAACCTTACCCGATATGCCATACCCTGCACGTTATAAGTCAGCACAATACACGCAATGCACATGGCCGTTAGATGATGCAGTTCATCAATCACATGCGAGTCGCGTCACAAGCGATCTCACCTGGCCATTGCCACCCCTGCACGTTATCAATTCATGCGTGCGTGCCATAAATGACATGATCACCTCATGCATAATCGGAACCAATGATGCCATGTTTTCTCATGCACTCTCGCATCCACACGTGTTCCGATTATTATTGCCCCACAGGGCTACAACTTGGCCGAGGTGCAACGGCGCTACGGCGCCCTTCTTCCGCAGAGGCGCAACTGTGCCCTTCCGTGCTATTGCTACGGCGCTACGGCGCCCTTCCTCCGCAGAGGCACAACCGTGCCCTTCTGTGCAGGCCGAGGCGCTATGGCGCTACGGCTGTGACATCCTGAAATTCGAGCCCTTTGAGGGATGAGTGAACGTGAATTTCGCCAATGCATTGTTGGTTTCCGCTCGGACCCAATCATTTCCGAGATACTGACCTTGAAGGGAAAGGCTACTGAGGACAGAACTCGTGCGACTAAAGAACTTGACCTGGGAAAACGACTCGACCGTGAGACTTGCGTAAGGACGATCCTGTAGTCATGCAGGCCAATTTTAGGGACGAATAGAAGTCAATTCGCGGACAAAAATAATGGGACGACGGGTGATTCCGTCTACTGTTATCGAACCCGCAAACGACCCTATGTCGATCCTTGATAATCGTGTACTTTGAAATAAGAATTTATCCTTCGCAATTTCATGTCGTCAAGGACGTCCATGTGTCGAGAAGTCTTGAACGTGGTTTGGCACGAGTCGGTTACGTGTGAATCCTCGAAGCCGCCTGTCAGTCTGAATTATACCAAAATGACATTTGGGCGAAATTGACAAGGCATGAGAATCCAAGATTGGACTTCGAATTTTTAGGAACGTCCGGGGCGGACTTTTGGATGATGCTTCCTTGACAGTCGACGGAGTCGGTCGAGCCGAGTTTTGAGAAAGGGATTTTGGACCGAGAAATCGAGCCTATGAGTATGTGGGCCGGGCAAGAACAGTGAGAGCCTCACGCCCAAGATGGGACAGCCACCGTGGAAGACCGAGACAACGAGCGAGTCCGTTGGACCCAACCGACCCTCACCCGTCCTAGCCCGGTGTCTAAACTTGAGCCAATTCGAGCCCAATAAATTCCCGAGCCTGTTCCTACCCATTTCCCAGCCTGTTTCCTAGGCTCGCCCTTCATTTTCAGCCCAAGGACAGATTGGGAAATGTGCAAGGTGGAAATGACCAAAATGCCCTTGGATATTTTGAAGAAAAGTCAAAAGGAAGAGAGAGAAGATGAGATCATTTTCTTGGCAAGTTGGGGCAAGCATTAATGGCCTTAATGAGGCCTATCTCCAGCCCTCACTTCACTCTCTCTCTCCTCTTCATCTTCTCCAAAATCGCAGCCCTCTTCCCCTTGCTTCTCCTTGCAATTTCTGCAGTTTCTGTTTTGGACCTCTCACCGAAATTTGAGTTGTTCGTTGCCTTCCCGGTGGAATCTCGGGCTGTGCCACCTATCAAAATGTTCAGAACAGAAATTATGTACTGTTCACGGCGGCCGATCGCCGAACGGAGCTACCGTCCGACCCGTACGGCGGCCAGAAGTTACCGGTCCTCCGTCCGTCACTGTAGCATCGCCCTCTGCACAGCTCCGCCTTTTCTTCCGTTTCTCTCCATTTCCTGCCAAACCACCACCCATCCCAGCCACAAGTGGTTCCCCCTCGACCCCAGGTGCCATTGGTCGCTGGCCCGCCGCTCGCCGGAGCTCCAGGCAGCCCGTTCAACTCCGGTCAGCCCCTGTCCTCCTCCTGCAGTGCTGTTTTCTGAAGTTGGGGATGTGAGCAAAAGCTTTTGCTGTAATTTCCGTCTCGGGACCGCCTTGGAGTGTCGTGGGAGAAGTCCCCAGGTGTCAGGTTCGTCGCCACCGCCACGCTGGTGTCGCCGACCCGCTTAACGGGTGAGTTTAGCCCCTAATCCTTATTTAGTGCCTAAACTTGCTTAGGGTTGGGTTAATTAGTGCTAAGGGCTGATTAGGGTGTTCAATTAAGTTGTATTAGCCCTAAGATAGGTGGTTGGATAGTTGATTAAGATTAGCTTAGCTTAATCTTGCTTAATTATGCTTGATTATGCTTAAATGTTGATTATGTGTGGTTTATGTGTTAATTAAGCATGTTTAGCTTAATTGATTGATTAATTGTGTTTAATCAATATTTTGTTTAATTTCTGAATTTAATTTATTATTAATTGAATTTCGGAAATTACTGTTCACGGATTACTATTCATTGATTACTGTTCACGGATTACTGTTCATTGATTACTGTTCACGGCACTGTTCATCCGGAAGTAAAATTGTGCATAATTTCATGTGTCTTGATCATATGAAGTGAAATTGATGTGTCGTGGCATGAACATTCGCATGAATCATGTGAATTTCACAAAAAGGGAAAAATGGTTTGTCCGAGGGACACCGGAAATGGACCGCATTTATGAGAAAAAAAGTGATTTGTCCAAGGGACACTGGAAATGGACCGCTTTTATGAGAAAGGTGGGGAAAATAGTTTGTCCGGGGGACATCGGAAATGGACCGCTTTTGTGAGAAATGATTTGAGGTTTTATATGCAAGCATGTGTGCATTGGCTAATGCTCAAAGATAATAAGTGGATTGTGATGGTATGCTTGTGTGATCACTAAGTTAAACCCGATTTATCGGAGATTATGGAAAGGGAGGGCACGGAAGGGCACGGTTGCGCCTCTGCGGAGGAAGGAAGCCGTAGCGCCGTTGCGCCTCGGAGGGCACTGAAGGGCACAGTTGCGCCTCTGCGGAAGAAGGGCGCCGTAGCGCCATAGCGCATCGGCCTGCATGGAAGGGCACGGTTGCGCCTCTGCAGAGGAAGGGCGCCGTAGCGCCGTTGCACCTCGGCCAAGTTGTAGCCCTATGAGGCAGTAATAATCGGAACGCATGTGGATGCAAGAGTGCATGAGAAACATGATATCATTGGTTCCGATTATGCATGAGGTGATCACATCATGATTTATGGCACGCATGCATGATTTTATAACGTGCAGGGTGTAGCAATGGCCAGGTGAGATCGCTTGTGGTGCGACTCGCATGTGATTGATGAACTGCATCATCTAACAGCCATGTGCATTGCGTGTATTGTGCTAACTTATAACGTGCAAGGTATGGCATACCGGGTAAGGTTGCATGCGAACCGACTAATTGTTTATTGGTTGAACCTGTCTGTGGTTTGATTGCTGATTGCTGGGTGTTTGTGGTCGGATTGAGTGAGGGGTGGTTCTGGAGAGATACCCCGGGTTGAGTTGGTGTACTAACCGGGGCTTAGGGGAAGAACTCGCTGAGATTTTATCTCAACCCGTCGTTGTTAACATTTTTCAGGCCCCTAGAATGGCGCACTCGCAGTGGAGAATCCTACCCCCGCTTCTCCAGTGATCGACCTGACGGAGTCGAGTCTAATGGGTCCGAGTGACCGTGGTGTTGAACCCGAGGGTTTATTCTGTATAGCTGGATTAGCCTAGTTTCTTTTTGGCCTGGCTTAGAGGATGGATCGGCCCCTTTTGTCGGGCTTGTAATTCAAAAGACGATCATCCGTTGGTTAATCCAGTAAATTGTGTAAATAAGTAGTAATGGTTGTTCTTGTTATTCATCCCTCTATCCCTGATTGATTGATTGATTGATTGTTGGACTGGGGATGGTTCGTCTTCCGCTTGCGCATAACAAAAGATTAAAATGAATGGTCGTCGACGAGTCCTGGGACGTCGCTTTCAATCGACCAAGAGAAGGGGTTGTCGCGTGCTCGGGGTTCGGGGCGTGACACCAGCCGCCACCACCTGCTCGCCACCAGTTGACCGCTAGTCGCTGGCCTTCGATCGGCGGCCGGTGACCT
>CM026414.1:29322831-29364627 GCA_014858505.1 Corymbia citriodora subsp. variegata | reverse complement strand
CCACGGCGGCATCTGGCGGCCTGCGGGCTGTGGGCGGTCACCGGCAACCGGCGGCAGTGGCGATGGCCGCCAGATGCCGCCGTGGCCCGCCGGTCGCCGCCATCATCAGGGAAAAAAGAAATAAAAATTTTGTGTCGATTCCAAACGCATTTCTATTCCTTTTTTATTTCGAGAACAAGAAATTTTTGTAATTACCAAACGCCCTATTTTACCCAGAAATTGTTTCAGGGAGTAGAAATAGAAAATAACTATTTCTCAAAAGAAACTGTTCCCAGGAGTAGAAATATTACCAAACGCACCCTTATATGCGCAACAGCAGCAAATGAGGCGCTGAGATCCTTAAAGGGAAATCTACTTCCAAATAATCCACAAAGCCATGGATTACCAACTCCCCTAAACTTCTCGAATGAACTCTAATGTTTGTTAGACCCCAAATTTCCTCCAACTTAAGGTACTCAAGAACAGGGTTACCAATCAAAGTTCTACTCACTAGCTAATCACACAGTCCCGAGAGTGGAGAGACACGGACTTTAGGACGACTCCTACCGATGTTTCTGATGACAATGAAGTGGCAATTTTTTCAAATTTAGATCCTTGAATGGAGAGCAACAGTAAAGGAACAGAGACATCACGTAACCCTTAATGCCTTTAACTACAACAGAAAGCTCTTCGATGCCGTGGTTGACCACAAACCCTAGCCACACGTCTAAGGTCGATTTGTGATCAATGAAATGCATGATTTCCAGGTCGAATTTTTTAACCTTAGGCGAGGCATAGGAAAGTAAGACTCTGTCCACAAAAGAAGATACCCTGCTGCATTTGATCTGTGGACGCCAATAAAGGATCAAGTTGCGATCGTCCCATGGCATGGAGAAAAGCAAAGTTTCGGGACTGTGCTCCAGGGGATCCGCCACCTGTTGGACAATATGCAAGTCTTGATGACGTCTCTGGTGAGCTAGAAGGGGAGGATGTGGTTGATGAGGCCATCAGGCAAGAGGCTGATGTAGTCTAGACCTTCGGCGGAGGAACTCTCTGCCATTTGATTGGTATATGGATCGAAGGAGATGCAACCCAAAAACCATAAAACCTCAAGCGAGCTCAAGCTCTGCAACTGCTGTGCTACACTGGGCAGAACTCTTCAACCCTCCTAAATCTCAGATTTCACCTGCTTCGTTCTCGCTTGCTCAGTCAATGATCATGGTCGTCTGGCCAATACATCATTCTCATCCAGATTATCTCGTAGTTATGAATATTTTTAGGTTATATTTGATGAACGAATTATGTCAAATTCTTTTAGCAATGCTTGGCCATTATCAAAGACTAAGTCCGGACTAAATCCCTTAATCCATGCTGCCTTTGCCATTTCTTCCTCTATTTTTCACTATCAATTCTTCTAACTTTATCCATTTATTTGATCGAATCAATTCTTCTAACTTTGTCCATTTATGCGATCGAACTCTTTTATCATCCAATTAATTGATTCATCAAATTTTTTGTATGCATTGCTAGCATAGACAAATAACTGATATGATTTGCTTATAGGGACGATTCCATTCAAAAGATAAAATACTGGAGAAACATTTGCAGCAAGAAAAAGATCGAGAAAAGAAATAGGGAAAAGAACCATGGAAGTTTAAATTGCAAACAGAGCAGTTTTTGATTTGCTGATATAGACAGCAATTTAGCAAATTTGGCATCAATGTGATCTTATGTAGAACACGCAATTGTTAAGACAAAAGAAAAAATGGCCAAGTGTTTTGACTAGCAATTCCATCGATAGAAGAAATAGAAATTGATAATAGGAGTAGAAGATTAATAACGGTTGGGAGTAGTTAATCCATAAAGTCAGTCGACAGAAACAATCAATTTTGATCGACAAAGTTGTCAATAAAAAATGGCTAAGTGCTGGAGTGAAGAGTCAACAAGTAAAGTAGACCGACTCAGTCAATAGGGACGAATACAAGATATAACTGTCAAGTAGTGGAATCAAGAATCTCGGATATTATAACCATTTTTAGATAAGTGCTATTAAATGGCTGAAGCCACATAAATATATGTTAAAAATTTTAATAACAATTTTATGTATAATTGTACGTGTTAAAATTTTTAATAACCATTTTATGTATGATTGTATGTTTTATAAATACCAAAGTAGTATTCTTTGTAAAAGACCACTTAATCAATTAACTAATACATGTTGTTCGTCTTTACTTTAAACATATTTTTCTTTACTAGTATGATAAATATTGCTGGCAACAATCATTCGTTATATTCGTGCCTTTAAATTTCTTGCATTTTAGTTCCTATCCAAAAATCAATAAAAGACCCTTCAACTCTTGTTAATCGTCTAGACTTTATTTCTAAAGTTGCGTTTGGTCAACTGGATAAAAGCTAGGATAGTATCTATTTTATCTTATCCTGTATTTGGTAGCCATTTAGGATAGGATAAGGTCAGATATAAATGGGATATAGTCTGATTAAAAAAATTCGCGGGAAGAGGTGGGTTAGATCCATACAGGATTTCTATTGTCGATCTATTTTTCTAGAAACCCTACGCCCTGCTTTTCTTTCTTTTTATCTCACATGGACGATCCCTCTCACCGCCAGCCACCTTCGCTGCCGCCATCTCAATGTTTTTTCACACTGTCGTCACTCTCTCTCTCGCCATCATTCCCGCCAAATTTGCATCTCTCAATCAATTTCTCTTCTTGCCACCGCCGCCCTCATTCGATTGCCATCGTCTCAACTCTGCCTTCTTCGTGTCTAGCTTCTGCCAAACGAACATGACCAACGTCCCCAAGCACAAATCGATTGGGAAATATGCCCCAACCAGAAACGGAGGAGCTATGGCCATCGGAAGTGGCATCCACTTCCCTACCTTTTTTTCTTTGTTTCTTTCGTTTTTTTTTTTTTTTGGTCAGAACACTTCCCTACCTTTGGTGGCCCGAGATCTCTTACGAGGTTCACGGCCACCGCAAAACGGAAGAACCCGTAGCAGAGCTGCAACTGAAGAACCCATAGCAGATCAGCAGCTGAAACCGAAGAACCCATAGCAGATCTCTTACGAGGTTCATGCTTGGACAATGCTCTGCATTCTGATTTAATTAAGGAAGGCCTGAAACTTTCTCGTTCTCCTTCTGGTTTGGTTGAGGAAGGTCTGAAACTTTATATTTAATCCAATTTTGTCCCTGTATATCCAAACATTATCAAACGTTACATAGGATATTTCAAATCTTATCCTATCCTTATTCTATCCGACCTTATCCTATCCAGTACGATTGTCCAGATGACCAAACGTAATCTTATTATTTGCTTTATTTATTTATATAACATCATCATTATTTACTTGCATTTTCCTTTCTCATTTTGTTCCTCATCTCAAAATGCACTAAGGTTGCATTTGGTTTAGCATTTTCAAGAGGCTTTTAGGCATGAAAGGTCCTTGGGAAAATGTTAAACCATTTGGTTTAACTGTGAAGCCAGCTTTCAGTTGAAAGTTGGTCTTCAAAATGCTGAAATTATATTTTTCCTTCCAAAACTACTCTCATTGATTTTTCATATTTCTAATTTTACCCCTTATTATTATTATTATTTTTAATTGAAAAAGGAGGCAACCCTTCGCCGGTCCGACGAAGGGCTACAGCTGTCAACGAGCTAGATCTGGCGCCGCCGGCCGTCGGCTGAGATAGCCCAAGGTCGAGCGACCTCCAGCGAGGGTTGCGCAACCCAGCTGAGGGCCACCGGAGGTTACCTGACCTCAGGCAACCCTTGGTGAGGTTCGCTCGACCCAGGGGCCACGCGAACCAAGCGAGGACCTCCTGTGGCGACAAGACCCAAACGGCAGTCGCTTGGGTCGCGCAGCCCCTGAGTCAAGCGATCCTCGTCGAGGGTTGCCCGAGGTTGGGTGACCTTCAGCGGCCCTCGGTTGGGTCACCTGACCTCGACGACCTCAGCCGATGGCCACCGGTGCCAGATCTAGCTCCCTGGCAGCCGTAGCCCTTAGCTAATCTAAAGAAGGGTTTAGGTCAATTTTTTTTAAAAAAAGATATATATACATATATTATATATTCATCAAAACCCATTGCGAAAGTTTTTTTTATCATAAGCACATTCAACTCAAAATCCATTTGCAAAAAATTTTTACCAAACACAATTGCATTTCCCCAAGTAGTTTTGGGCTTTCAGCATTTGCATTAAACTCAAAACCCCTTACAAATACTGAACCAAACGTAGCCTAAACCTCTTCCTCTTTCCTTTTCATTCCACATGCCCAAACATCTTGAATCTACTGTACAGTCCCATGTTCTCCACTGAGATGAATCAAACACCGTCTTCTTCATTCTATTGGCACGCCCATGCCTTTCCAAAGCTAATGATATTATTATCAGTTAAGCTCCCTCCATTTCTTTTACGAACAAACTCCCGTTTTTGTTCATTTACCGTATCAAACACATTCGGCATTCATTCACAGAAAAAAGCACTATAAACTCTTACGTTCTGAATTCAACATTAATTCAGCAAAAATCAATCAGGAGATCTTTACTTAATGTTTACAATCACTTTCAATTTCCACAAGCACATTGAAAAACAAGAAACAAATTTATATATATATATAACTTCAATTTACGTAGCACTAAGAATATAAGGGTGATATATATAACTTCAATTTCCGTGACATTAAATATATAAGGGTGATAAATTTATTGAATTGATTGGAATTTATGTTTCAATTTTTTTATGTATTTATGGTTATCTAAATTGAAAAAGGTTGCAAGACGACAGAAGTACAAAAAAAAAAGTACATTTAAAACAAGATACGTCAATTACAGACCAAAAAAAAAAAAAAAAGATACGTCACTCTAATTTCTCTATGATGAATTTATCAGATTTAATTTATTTATCAATTAATTTATTTTACTTGCTTCTTCTATTTTCTACTTAAAAAAAAAAAAAAAAAAAGGAGGCGAGTTCTTCTAAGAAAATTTAGCCATAAGATTCTGTGCTATGCCTTTTTAATTTTTGATGAATTGGAGAGTATTGTAGTAATTTTCATTATTTCACAGTTTCTCCACTCTACTGCATCTCCATAACTTTCCTTTGTCCCTTACCAAGTATTGATGCATTCCCCACCTTCACCAATCTCTCTATCTGAACCACCCATTTTTTTGGTATGTCTAAAAAAAAAAAGAAGAAGATATTTTGTTAATATGAAGTTATGAAAATTTATTATTGCAATTACGGATTACATTAAGCATAATATTATATCTCTAATATGCTTTACGAAACTATAAATATTTTCTACTAAAATAAATACAGAAGATTATAGAAAAACTTATGGTCCTCAAGAGCAAGAGTAATATTTTTAGAAATTGGGTCAGTACTTAATGATTTATATCTCCCTTAGTTTTTACATCAAGCATATTGAAACTGAGAAGGCAAATGAGTTAATTTTAAATTCATATGGCTTCAATTTAAGTAGTAAAGTAGGTTATATTTTACTATAGCGGGGATATAGATATAATAGAACAAAGAGTGTACGTATGAAAGAAAAGTGGTCTATAAATTAAGCTTTTGTAATATAAAAAAGTGATTGTTTCCCTAGCGTAAAAAATGCCAACTATTTTTTTTTTAATCTGAGGGCACATATGAACTACTATGTGACAATTTTGATTTAAGTGTTGAAAGTCAGTTAATCTTTAAATTATAATATCACGCATCATTTTTTTTACACTTCGTTTGTAACAATTATCATATATTTGCTTTCAAGGAATACAAGTTTCTTATTGAAATGGTATACATAGTTTCTTTTTCAAAATGTTAAATATTTTAGGAATTATGACTTGAGTGTTACAAGTCAGTTTACTTCTTCTTCTTTTTTGGACAATTTTATGCGTCGTTTACTAAGGAACAATTATCATTTACTTAAATGTTTAATCTACGAGCTCTTTATGGAATTTTATTCGTAAGAACTTGAATATACACTGTCTCGTAGATTTGCTGTATTCTATAGAAAGATTTGAATCTTATAACATCAAATAAGAGGAAGCTTTATCTTGCCAATCATGACAAATGAATATCCATTCAAGAAAAAAAATGAACGAGCCATAAGTTTTGTAAAGCAATTTGATGAAAGAGGAAATCAGATTGGGGTAATCTTACACTCAAAAGGAAACTGAATTCCCATTAGTGGTCTTTCCTTACATAAGCAAGGACCCGCCTCATGTTTTGAGGAATGAATTCATCAAAGAAGTTTGCACACCAGGCAACTCGGTTATTCAATCTGTGACTAATTAATGGTGAATTGGGAAAAACTCCCACGAGAGGTCCTAGAACTCATTGCTCGACGGCTAGCCATAGAAGACTTTTTACCTTTTCGAAGGGTGTGTGCCTCATGGCGGTCCGCTGCTGTCAAAGAGACGTACAACACCAAGTCGAAAGCCCTGTGGTTCATGATTCATGTGGACGACCAAAGAGCTGAGCTCTTCAGCCCCTCTAGAGGGAGGATTTCCCCAATGCGGTTGCTAGAATCTCGAGTTGAGACCTGGTCTCCACGAGGATGGTTACTTGTGTCGAAGTGGAGTTGCGAGTACCACATCTTGAATCCACTTTTGCGTCTCAGCATCAAACTCCCTGCCTTGGAGAAGCTTCGCCACAAGTCGTGTCTCCGTGAGGAACTCGATGGGTCGAAGAGGCTCCAGTGCCCCAATCCCAGAATCAGAAGTATCGCGTGGGCCTCCAGCCCTTCTTCATCCAGGAGCTACAGAGTCATGATCTCTATAAACCAGTCTTGGATCACTGGGCTTGTCTTTCATAGATCAGGAGAAGATGCGTGGACGGTGGTGAGTCCAGCGATGCATCTGGGTCGGTCCACCGTCCTTCAACTCATTTGTTACTGGGCTATTTGTGGCCTTGGATGCGGATAAGCAAGTAATTCTAGGCAAATTATTTTTGAAAGTCATCCGTGTCTCGTTGAATGTTTGGGCTCATTTTTGGCGGCTTGGACGATATGGGGCAAAGGGCATGGACCCGTGAAAAAGATCCGAGTTTTCAAAGTTGATTTGGAGAAGAGAACTCAAGAAGAGATCAAGAGCTTGGGGAACACGTCTCTCTTCTTGAATAGCAACTCTTCGTTCTCGGTGGAGTTCAATGCCAAGTCTTGCCTCCTCGGGATCAAGCCAAACCAAGAGTTTGGGGAACACGTCTCTCTTCTTGAATAGCAACTCTTCGTTCTCGGTGGAGTTCAATGCCGAGTCTTGCCTCCTCGGGATCAAGCCAAACCACGTCTTACATTGATGAGAAGAAGAAGAGTTACAGCGTGGACAACGGTAAGGTTGGGACACACTTCGATGCAACTAGCTGTCGCGATTTTGCAGCCGTATGGTTCCAACCTGATTTTAGTACTTTGTTATGATGAATTATATTTTTCTCTCCCTTAATGCAAAGATTTTAAGGAATTGAGTCGCTATAATATATATTCATGGCTAACTTTTCTTTAATTGCTTTAACATATAACTCGTAAGAAAGGGTCTTTAGCGGTCACTTTGTACTAGCAATTATTCTAACGATCGGGAATTCTAAGACACACCAAAGCCCACTATGCTCCCACAACTTCAAGTACATCTAGGGATGAGCATATTTTCAAGGTAAAACTTGAAACTAGATAACTGGATTCTATGGGAACCTAATTCCAGGGTCCAAAGTATTCAAGGGAGGTTCTAGGTTCAAAAAATTGGAAAACCTATTACAACATGTAGGTTCTAGATTCTAACTTGGAATTTGGAATTTGGAACAAGCTTTTTTTAGTCTTTCTTCACAGAATCTCTTATGATTTTTTATAGCATTTGATGATGAGTGTATAATTTAAAAGTACTTATTAGAGCTTCCATTTCATGATTGAGGTTTTTAGTTTATTAATGTTTCATATTTTTCGTGTGTCTAAATTATGGTCAGTGAATTATAACAGCAAATAGTGATTATTAAAAGTAATGATTTACTGCAATTGTTTGATTAAAAATACATGTGAGGCCTTGGTAGAATCTAGAACCTATAGCAGGGTATGTTCTAGATTCTATGGTATATAGGGTAGGCTCCAAATTCCAAAAATGAGAAACCTACTGGAACCACTCATCCCAAGGTAAATTAGAGTGCATCACTAGTTTTAATTTTTTATATTTTGAGTAGGAAAAATTAATATGAATGCAATTTTTTTTGTCAATAAATATGAATGCAATAATTTAAGTATATCCCCGTCAAAATTAAAATTTGAAATTTATTAGGTAATCACCTATGGATATCAAAATTGAAATATTAATTATATGTAATGTCCTCTTCACTTATTTACAGTGAGATAAGATGAGGGTATTTTGCTCATATCGTAGAGATAGATGTAGATAACCATAAATTAAGAGAACTTAGCATGTTTATCTAATTTCTGCTATTAATTCTAGAAGAAAATGTCAAATATTCTTGGAACATAGATAATTGGACAGCAGAGAATGATAGTGAGAATTTTTTAATATCTAACACGACGTTTGGTTGATTTAATTTACTAGTAGTAATTCAAAGGGAAAACTACTAAACGGACCTTACTACGTTTGGAAATCACTGTGGTGAAAAAGGCCAAATTAATTTTTTCTTAAGCATTCTCGTCTTGTACCTTAATCCATAAATTACTATCATTAATACAAAGATTATTTGCTTTAAGCTTGGAGTTAATATTTAACATCATATATTGAAACCGAAAATAGATGACCAAATTCCACTCTAACTCGGAGTACTTAGCCCGAACAATTGAACCGACCAGGTTGGCATTAATAAAGTTACGCTTGTGCCCCTTGTCGAGCCAAGATAATGGTGGCCGGTGGGATAGACCTGAGCATGTGGTCATCATTGTATTCGCCTGCTATGATATTGATAAAATTGCATACATGCATAAACTTGGAGTCATATTGAATAATTTTTATATTTTACTGTTATTTAATTTAAATCTCTCGATAAGTCCATTTCACCTTTTTTTTAATAAAAAATTGAAACATTACAAGCATGCAACTGTTACTGTATTTACGTTCACATGCAATTTATTATTACATTTCCTAAAGCTTAAACAAAAAGGCTTTTAATTTGTTTCATTTACATTTTCATATGTTCATCCAAACCTTCAATTCTACTAAATCCCTAGAATATACGTGAATTATTCCATGCGAGATAGATTGTGATTTAAATATAGGATATATATATTTTATCAATCTTACTCTAACTCTCAACTTACTCACTTTCAAAGTGTTTTGCAAGATTGAGAGTCGAAACCTGTAAGGACCTAGGACTAATATTGTGTAATATTGTCACTTTAGGCCAACGCTCGCATGGCTTTGAAACGCGTTACACAAAGTAAAGAATCCAAGTCTTATAAACTAACCCAAGACTCTCCCCTAAGCGATGTGGGATAGGAGACATGTCCCCTCCCTCCCTACGCACATTCAAGGATTGAGGTGCAAACACACCGCCATTCCTCCTCTCCACACACCATTGCTTGAGTCATCACAATCTCCCCTCCTTCGGGCACAACATCCTCACTATGGCCCCACACGCAGTCAGGAGTCAGCTCTGATACCATTTATACATTTTCCCCTCTTTCGGGCACAGCGTCCTCACTATGGCCCCACATGTAGTATGGCCCCACACATAGTTGGGAATCGGCTCTAATACCATTTATAAGGACCCGGGACCACTACTATGTAATATTATCTGCTTTGGGTTAAAGCCCGCACGACTTTAAAACATATTACACAAAATAGAGAACCAAAATCTTATAAACTAGCCCAAGACTCCCCCTAAACAATGTGGGATAAGAGACATGTCTGCTCTCCTTGCACAAGTCCGAGGACCGAGACGAGAACGCATCGCCATCCCTCCTCCCTGTAGGTCATCACATTCTTCCCCCCTTTGAACACAACGTCCTCATTGTGGCCCCACACGCAGTTGGGAGTCGGCTCTAATACCATTTGAGAGTATGACGGCCCAAGCGACGGTATGCGGACAGGAGGTATGGCGGTGTGTCCACACCTCGATCCTCAAACATGCACAGGAAGAGGGGACATATCTCTTGTCCCACATCGCTTAGGGGAGTTTTGAGTTAGTTTATAAGGCTTGGGTTCTTTACTCTGTGTAACACATTTTAAAGCCATACAGGTCTTGGCTCAAAGCAGACAATATTACACAATGGTAATCCCGGATCCTTACAAGAAGACACTAAAAATGCCTCAAAACTTTCATTTGGTGAAGATGAAAGTTACTGGTGTTCCAATTACATCTATATAAAGAAGGAAGAGAAGAATAAGAGGATAGCAAAGATGTGTTGGCTCCTGCTCAAGTCAACGAATTAGAAGAAAGAACCGAGTGATGAAGAGGTTGGTATTTATGTTAATTATCCATATCTTTCAAGATTGCACATGTACTGCATGTGTATCTCCACTTGATTGTACATATCTTGATTAAGATATTATCTTAAATTAATTTTCCAACAAAACTTATAAATAGATTAATATATTCTTCATTAATATAAACATCGAAAAATGCAAAAAATTCCTTTATTCCCTATTCCGCTTTATTACTCTCAACTTGATGGTAATTCGTCCATGTCCCTGAATTGATGGCATTTAGCTTATCTTGTTTAAATTTCACTTGGTCCCATAAAATTCAATGGTGTGATGGGATCCGACCAATCGGTTAATCTAAGCTAAAAATTTCCCATTTTATGTTTATCTAAAACTCGAAAGACAAAAGAAAAATCAGAGAAGTATTCCAATCCCCTTGACATTAGTGTTGGTTAGTGCACTTGAATGTCAATTAAGAGATGAGCTCCTGCTACGCCTAGGAGGAGGAGCCTCAAGTGAGTTTCGCAAAGTAAATGCGAGTGAGAGCTCCGACTTAGAGCTCCTGCTACGCCTAGGAGATGAGGAGGCAAAAAAAGTCTCAGAACTTCCATTGCTGAAGATGGAAGTTACTTATACGAAGAGGGAGGAAGAAAGAAGAAGAAGACGGTGAAGATGTGTCGGTTCCTGGTCAGGTCAACGATATAGAAGAAGAATCAAATGATGAAGAGGCGAGTGTCTATTGCACACGTATTGCATGTACGTCTCAATTAGATTGTGCATATCTTGATTGAGATATTATCTTAAATTAAACGTATCATGCTGATTCTCAGCCATCTTCATTTTAATGTTTAATTTTTAGATTCACCCTTGTGCTACTTGCTGTCATTTTCTTAGTATTTTGTAAGTTGTGTGGACCCTGCTCAGTCCCTGTTGAGAAGAGGACGTTTCGTCTCACTATACCCATGACAGACTTTGAGGTCTGCTGCTCCCATTGACGCATTTCGACGCGTTTGCATTCACTTCATTGTCTGAGTCCCCCCGCCCCGTCAAGCGCACGCTCCATCTTCTCTTGCGACATTGAATCAGGAGCTCAGCTCTTCGCTGTCCAGCCATTGTTCTAAACAGTAAGATTTTTCCTATCTTTGGGTTGCTGACTTCTTGTTTTTTTCGCATTTTCTTAGATTCTGAATATTTTTATTGGAGAATCTAGCCATATGATGCAAATCGTACCTAACTCTGATATGTAAATGCTTCCTTTTTATCGCTCAGATGTAGATTGATGTTTTGGCTCCTGGTTGTTGACACCTAAATTTTTGCTAACGAGTCAAACATAAATTTTTGAATAAGCAAATGAAAAAGGAGAGAAAAGAAAATGAAATGATAAAACTTAAAGCCCACCAGATCAGGTTCATAAGTTTTGTCTAATTCGTTCGATCCAATTCGGCCCAGAGTTTGTCAAGTAGGAAAAGCCCACTCGCCAAGCCCAATGAAAACCCACAAATCAAAGGAGGTGACCGGAGCCCATGAGACTTCAACAGATCAGAAAACTGAGCCTGGGCCATGAAATTCAATTGATGAAGCCCATAATATTTTGTTCAATACAAATAAAAAAGCCCACGCACAGAATAGCTCCTCCTTCAGACTCGTTCGGTTTTACTCGTCTAATTCTTAGCTTCAAGTGGGGCAAATGGATCCGCGTGGGATAAAAACTCATCTAAACCCTGTAATTCATTTCAATAATGAAAAAAAGAGAGAAAGAGATGGTATGTGGACAAGATTGGGATCGAACTTTTAAGAAAATAATCCATCATATTGCTTGACTAAGCTGCCATATGATTGATAATACTCTTGAAGTCCTCCAAATTTGACAAGAATCTTGAAATAGACCTGCCAAATGAGCAAAAACTTGATATAATTTAATGATTTGGATGAATTTTCCAACTAACTTTGGAAAACAACTTGCTTTCATTGTCATAAAAAGGATAGATTTAATCTCACCCCAATAAGGAAAAAGATGTACCTTCCCAAATGTGATTTAATAATATCAACATATAAAGTCTAGTCCAAATAACAAAAGATAAAAATAAAAATGTGGGCATGCCAACAGAGGAAAAAATGAACCCTAATCTTCATGAGCAACAGACAATTATTACTAATAACGAGGTGAAAGATTTCTATAATATCGAAAATTAATTAATAGAAATTAGGTAGATGTAGATATTAGACACAACCTATTCGAATCCTTCATCGTAGATTTGCTTTGGGAGGAGCATCCTGTTGGGTGCTGACGCGGCGGGTTGCAATTGGACAGTGTTGGGGGAATTATTGAGGATGTGAGGGTGTGGCCGTGCTCGGAGTCAAAAGTTCCACAACATAAAGGAGCCGCTGGAATAAAATATTTTTTTTCTCTCGTCAAAGAGATAAACATAAAACCGAGTTTCACAAATTTAGATCGGGCCAGCACGGAGAGAGGCAGGGAGAGAAACAGAACTTATGAACTTTAAAGAGGGAACCCATCGAATTCCTTTTGATAAAGTTCCAGCCAATTCTTTAAGGAAAAAAGTATTAGAAAGGTCGTAAGCCCATTATGTTGGATGATCTAGTTTCATCGTTCTTGATTCACATACTCTAATTTCCACGAGACACTCTTTTATCTCAATTTGACAAACTGAAAACATCGAGCATGGACTTTCCGTAGATGCAAAAATAAAGTAAGTGGGATACCAAGTGAAAAGTCATCTCGAGTTAAAGTTTGACCAAATTTGCGTGAAAATCACATAATTATAAATTTTTAAAATTTTGCCTAATTTGATAATTCAAACAATTGGGTTGCGGGCTTTATGTATGTGCAAAAATCAAGTTAATGGGACATCCGACAGAAAAGTATAGATTAGGGGTGTGCAAGGGAATCGAGAACTGCTCGGACCGCCTAAAACTAGACCAAACTAGCCTGGAATCGATGGTTTTCATTGGGATAAGTTTAGCTCCCAAATGAAACTGGTGAGCATTGGTCTAATTCTTGATTCTAAACATGAAATTACACACCCACTCACCCGGATGAATTGGTATATATACAAACATATTTAAAAAAAAAGAAAGAAAAGAAATTTCATCTCGAGTACTTAATTGTTTTGTAGTTTTTCGACCGAATATATATATGTATATTTGTAATTATTGGACATTATTGACTAATTTTATTTATCGGGTGTGTAATAAGATGAACCCCTACTCTTTTTTCTTATTCTAATAATCCTTTTACTTGCTTTTTCAACTAAAACAATATGAACAAACTAAGAGGAAAGAGAGGACCAATTGAAAATGTTGCAGCACTTTATCATCATGATACGAAATTAAGAACTAATGGCTTGTTTTAATTAATGAAAGTAATTTTTGTAAGGATTGGGAACTGATTTTATGGACCTACCCAAGAGCAGACTAGACCACCAATGCGATTCCTGGGTGAATTCATGGAATCAACGAGTGGTTTCTAGTTCCCATTTTTTGGAATCAATCCTTAGTAGGTAGTTTCCAGTTCCAATGTGGGAACCGCCACCAAGACCATGCTCACATCTAATTAAAACCACTAAAAGTTTTGTCAAATTTGTATAAAATCACATGAATATAATTCTTCAGAATTTTTCTAATTTTAAAAATTAAAAACACGGGGTCACAAACTTTCCGTAGGTGCAAAACTTGAGTTAATGGGAGGTCGAAGGGAAAAATTTAGCTGGTAGAAGTTTTGTCAAGTTTGTGTATGGATATAGATATTTTTCCCAATTTGATTAGGAAAAATCAGGTCACAGATTCTCCTAGATGCAAAAATCAAGTCAACGAAACATCAGACAGAAAAGTTATGCCAATAGGTGTAAAAAATATTTGACTCATCTTTTTCAATTGAGGGCTAGGGAGGGCGAAGAAGAAGAATCTCTTCCCAATCCAACTCTCAGCCCAAAGATGAGACCGTACTATCTAGCTAGTCCTCAAGCGTCTTACTAAGAGGGCAAGGAAGAATGCAATGCTGGCAACGGGGTCGGGCGGTCGCTTCCACATATCCGGAGGAGTCGGTCAAATTTAAGTGCTTCTATAGCGATAGTACAGAGAATTCATTATTCTTATCTCATTGGCCCTTATTATTTCTTTTTTCAACCCTTATATACTTAGTCTATTCTCTCTCTCTTTTGTTATACTTATACCCTTTCCTTTTTCATGGATATAAATTCCTCATATTTTCACATCTAGGATTTACATATACAACATATATAAGAGTAAAATTCTTATTATTTTAATATAATATTCGTGCTCCTTCAAAGCTTGATCAAATTCCGCGATGGGAAGAGTCTGCACCCTTTGGTCTCCATGCACACACTTTCTGATTTCCTTGACGAGAATTCCGTTAAGTACAACTTCATCTACAACAAATTGCAGCCACTGACTAAGATTAGGAAGATCAAGCAGGAGTTTGTGAAAAAGACAATAAGTAGGCGATTTAAGAAGAAGTCCAAGGTGCCCGAAGATGTTTGAATTGCTGTTGCTGAAGCGATTTTTGGTCTAATAAAAGATTTCAAGCCTGAGCCTATTTAGGGAAGATCGAAGGGACTTCTCCCAAAATGCTTATCAGTAAGGATGACATTATGTGAAGCTAAGTTAAGCCCGTTGAATGATGTCGATATCAATGTCGATTGTGCATAAGCCATCCTTCATTGAATTTGTGAATGGTGTGATTCAACCATTGCCCTATTCTTCAGTGGGCAAAACAAAGTTAGTGCCTGATTTGGAAAAGGAAATTGGAGCGCATGTGGCTGCACTCTCATGTATGATATTTGTTGTGATAAGGGGAGATTCTTCATTAATATCTTCGCCTATTCTATTAAAGGAATGCTACTATCAAATGCGTCGGAAATCCACAGCAATTTGTTGGGGGAGTTTATATGTTATGTTATTGAAGAAATAGGGGCCAACAACATTGCACGGTATATAGCCAACCGCACTCAAAAGGAAAGGTTTTATGAGGATATGCCCATTGCTAAATATAGCCAAGTGTAAGAGACTGAATGCGGTGCCTATGAAATACATATACTCTTCAAGCATATCTACAACAATGAAATTGAGTGGGTTCAAAAGGCATTTGATCAAATAAAAGTGGTTATCACTAAAATTTACAAGCATGACTTATCATCGATGAAGTAGTTCAAAGACAACTAAGAGTTTGAAACAATCATCCACATACAATGCTAAAAATGCTTTATTTCATCTTGGCACTAAGGGATTTATTGGGTGATTTAATTAATCATTCTTGATTCACATACTCCAATCACCAGGACATACTCTTTATCTCAATTTGATGAATCGACAACATTAGACATCGGCCTCTTGTAGATGTGAAATCGAGTCAATGGGGCGTCAGTCAAAAAAGTTTAGCTTAGTAAAAGTTTGACCAAATTTGTGTAAAAATCACACATATATATGTATTTTCAAATTTTTTTTCCCACTTTGAAGAGTTGAAAACATTTGTAGGTGCAAAGATTGAGTCAATAGACGTCTTCCGGCAAAGTTATGCTTGGTAAAAGTTTGAAATTTGAGTAAAAATCACATGAATATAATTTTTTTAAATTTTTTTCTCAATTTGATAAATTGAAAACATGGAGGCACAGGCTTTTCAATAGTGCAAAAATTGATTAATGGGATGTTGAATGGAATAGTTTACCCGGCAAAATTTTTGCAGAATTTGTGTAAAAATCGTACAAATATCATTTTTGAATTTTTTTTTTCCCAATTTGATGAATTGGAAAAATCAGATCACAGGTTTCCCTAAGTGCAAAAAATAAAGTTGATGTAACATTGGACGGAAAAGATATGCGCGTAGGTGCAAGAATATTTGATTCATCAAATTGGGAAACTTGTTTAATTAAGCGTGGAAGGGCGAAGAAGAAAAATTGTCTATCAATTTCCAATCCCACCCGGAAGATGGAATTGGCATCGTCCACCCAATTGCCATGCTGGCCAGTCCTCAACCGTCCGCTACAAGGGCGAGGAAGAGCGGCGATGCTGACAACGGGGTCGAGCTATCAAATTTTCATGCATCGGGAGGAGCCAATCAAATTTAAGAGCATCTGAAGCATCGTGCCCCTCCAAAACTTGATCAAATTCCACAATGAGGAGTTTGGACTCTTTGGTCCACATGAATGCATTCTCTAATTTCCAAACAAGAATTCCAGTAAGTTTGACTTCATCTGCAACGAATCGCAACTTCCGAATAAATTTAGGAAGATGAAGTGCAAGTTTGCGGAAGGGATTATGAGTAGACAATTTGAGAAGAAGCCCCACGATCGAAAGGTCACCAAGCTTTTCCGGCTCCTCTGGGCAGGAAGGATGGCGATGGTGAAGTAGTGCTTGCGTCCTTGCGGGGTCTGCACGCTGCCGCCCCTTCCAAGTTGCCAAAATAGGAGGTCGAGGAGAGCGATGGACAGCAGACCTCTCTGCTGCTGCGAGACGTAATGGGTCTCGATGAGGAGATTTGAGAGTTGGCACGTGGGAGTTTCGAATGGCAAAAGCCATGGCCAAATTGTTCAAGGATGGGCACGTCGGGCAAGGCGATAGGAAAATAGCAATAAGTAAATATCAATTTCTCGATGAATTCTTACGTCAAAAATAACAAATTTTTATGTGACTTGTAACTTTTCATCTAAAACTAATATTCATTTTCTATTTAAGTAATTTTGAGGAAATATGTATGTTGGTAACTTTTTATTACGCGGAGTAACTTCAATTAAAACTCACGGGAAAAACTTGTTGTAGCTGGTCAAAAAAGGATACGTAGGTGTTGAGGAGAACCTGTGGCTCAATTCACCAAGACCTAAATCCAATCTAAGATCAATTTTTCTCCCAAAACTAAACCAATCGAATTCGACTTAACCTTAGTAACAATCAACAATAATGCTAAATGATAAGGATACACAAAGTATTTTTCTTTAATCATACACTAAAGACTAAATATCAACATTATAATCATATTTTCTCACCATAAAAATGGATTAACATAAATAGGAAAAGAAAATCCTAATTGTGTTTGGAGAATTTGGAGAAGATGCTCAACGAACGAAAGTGATTAACTTGCAACCCTCGGTCTCGGGAATAATATCCTCAAATTTGAGTCATTTTCGTCGATATTTGGCTTTTGAATCGGACCCGCAAAGTTGCACCACTTTTTCTCCCTTCTTCTCCACGCCCTAGGGTGACTATCAAGCGGGGCGCACTCTTTTTTTCGAAATGTCTTGCGCTCACGCTCCTTATGGTGAGCAGCTATTGATGGGATTTAGAAAAGAAAGTAGGTCCCGCAAGAAAGGAACCATTTGCTTTTCTTTTTGTTTTACTTTTCCTCTTCTTCTTTTTTTGTTTTAGGCTAGCTGGGCCCCACATGAGGTGGACCCAGCCGACAGGAGATCCATACAAGAATCGACGAACTTGCCAACAAGTTTCATCTTTTATAGCTTTAAAATAGAAAATTGTTTTCTGATCTGACTTTTGGTTTGACTTTTGCAATTGATCACCGTGATTGTTTTATCATTGAAACGCGTATTTATATTTTCTCTTATATAAAATAACGAAATAAACGGAAGAACTGTAACTTTGAAAAAAACGAGTTTTTCAGATTTCGCAACCATTCACGTAATGCATATATGAAAACAAGACGTGTTTTATTATTTGCACACATATTTTTTGTTCCAAAGATATAGAATGTGCACCACACAATATCAATTATTAATTCATAAATATGAGTTAGCCAAACATGAGATGTGCATATAAATAAAAGAGAAGAGATAGAGAAATCCTCGGTCAATTTTATAGCGGTTTAGCTCTCTAGAACATTCAGGAATTATGCTCAATCCACTATATCTAAATTCCCATATTAAGGTTGGTTTATAATAGAACTAACTTTTCTTTACAAATAGAGTGCACTCTTTTACAAAGTATTTCTCTCTCACAAATTTAATCTCTTAATATTTTTTATAGTAAAGTGTGGACAAGAGTTTTTAGCAACAGCAAGTAATAAATTCATAATGCTTAAGGCAATCGGCTACCCTACTTATGAAATATAAGCTCAACTAGTCATTACAAACATTTCAATAGTCAGAAATTCGACCATTGAGATTTCAGCATGGTTGGCCAAAAAAGCTCGGACACTTGCTAAAATGGGTGAGCGAGATTCAATTTTGAACTACAGGAGCTAGGTGTTTAGAGATGAAATTGCCAAGTACCTAGCTTGTTCTTCATGGGGGCAGTCTTTTTATTCCATTGCGGAATTTCTTGCAAAAGAAACTTGAATATAACAAATACGATTCCAAATAATCAATAAATATTTGAGTGAGTTGTGTAATTATCTAAGTCAACTTAGAGTCGACAATGTCCCCTTTTTGATGATGTGAAAACCAACCCAAATTAAACAAAAAGTTCCAATCAAGAATCTCTCCCTAAACATGCTATCACGGAAATTAATAAACTTCCTTGATAAAATTTAAGTCATAAGCTCGCCCTTGCAAGAAGGCTTATTTATCCAATTAAATATCATACACAATCTTTCCCTTTTGTCATAACATCAAAAAGGTTAAAGGGGCACTGAGAAGTGCGACAAACCAACATTACGCACGTTTAAATGTCTATATAAAAAGTATATCCAAAAGAAACAAGTTACAATGTTTGGGAAGAAACATATAAAGATCTATGAGGTGGTGGAGGAGGAGAATATATTGGAAAATATGGTGATTTTGGAGCAAAATTGAGCAATTTGGTGGAGCGGTCGAAATTTGTCTTGGATGTCCTACCAAAGAACTTCAAAAACCTGATGCATCCCATTGCCGACCATGTGAATCCCCCCAAAAGAGAAGAAAACTCCGTAGAGGTCTCTATCAATGGGAACAGCCGGCGGAACATAATTATAGTGACAATATTTAGTCCCTAACTACATAAATGTGTAAATTCTTATTTGCGTAGCATCATCCGTTTGCTTTGCCTTTTCAATTCACATGTTTGAATTCCCATCTACTTGGCATTTTGTTTTTTACAAAATAACATGTAGCTATTGATAAGTAATATTCTTTCATGTGATAAATAACTCCAAATTATAAAAGAAAAATTGAACTTCGACCTTTCAATAGTAAGCAAATTCTCTATGTTCATATTAACTTTAATACCAATAAAATAATTTTGACTCCATGTTTTAAAAAAAAAGGGATCATTTTCTCGACAAATTTTAGCATTGGAAATAAAAAAAATTTACGTAGTAGTAACTTTTCATTTTAAGTAACATTCATCTATGATGAATAGTCTTTATATATATATATATATATATACCAAAATAATTTGGAATACATGTACACATCGGTAACTTTTTATTCGATGGAAAAAGTTTAATTCCGACTCACGTGAGGCACTCGTTACGGCCGGTCACAATTAGATAAAATGTTTATCTGACTTCTTGGTTTGACTACACATAAAAAGATGCATAGGATCCGACACAGTAGCTGGATAATGTGAAAAGGAGAAGAACAGCTCAAGACTGTGGTGAAGGTCACGAAACCGACGAAACAAACGTAAGAGCCGTGACTTTGAAAAGAACGCGTACTTTTGCTTTCGCAACCATTCGCGTATGTACGCGTGCCAGCGAACGAAACGTGCCGTGCCAATTTGACGCAGACCGCGGGGAAAAAAAAAAACAGAAAACAGAAGGAAGAAAAAAAAAACAGCACCTGTATATAAACTGGCGAAATTCAAGCACCTATACAAGAAGCTCTCTCTCGCTCGCTCTCCTCGACTTTGTGTTAGTTGGTGATCTGGTCGTTCTTCCCTCTTCAGGTGTCACGCCGCGTGGGAAGTTTCGCTTAACTCGGCTTCTTCTTCGTGCTACTATCAGGTCTCTCTCTAGTCTCTCTCGACTTCTGTGGGTGTGAAGCATGAGCGAGGATGGTTGGTTGAGGAATTCTGGGCGTTTCAATTATTTCAAGCGCTTTCCCTCATATTTGTAGTCATGTTGTTTCTGAGTGGTTAGCTGCAATTCTAGATACTCTGTATTGCTTTCAAGAAGCAAGCGAACGATTGCAGTAAATTAATGCGTACAAAATAGCAGATCTTCATGTTAGATTGATATAGCTAATTCTATTTCTTACCTATACCTATTGTTTGGGGATAAATGCCCCTAAATTAAACGATTATTGTGTAAAGACGTAGCCTTTGACTAAATTCTGTGCTCCTCTCTCTTTACGAACCCAGAAAATTTATATAAATCTAGCAATCTCATTTAATTTTGACCTCAAAATATTGAATTTCATTTTTCGTTCAAGATAGTTGAACTTCTATCTCTGTTCAATTGAGGGTCTACTTAAATATCAGTCTTATGAATTGGAGCTCTCATAACAATGTGTGTATTTATTCATAGTGGGAAAAAAAGCTTCCTTAAGTTTTGTTGACCCGCCAACAATTCTGGTGAAACTCCCTTATTATGATGAAGGAGGGACATTAATGTCAATGTCAATTGCGTGATATTTCAGTGTTAGGAAAATATGTGGGGCTAAACCTTACTTGCATGTACTGTAAGACATAGGTTATGTTATCAATAGCTTGACTGTTGAAGGGAAACTTCAATTTGCTCTCCTTTTGTGTATATAGGCCAAGCAAGTAGACATGGTCAGAAAGAGAGATCGATTTTGGGAATATGTAGAACTTCTGGATGGCAAATTTAAGTGCAAGTTCTGTGATAGAAAATTTGCTGGTGGTGCTACAAGAGTTAAATCACATTTATCCGGAATTAAAGGCTGTGGTATAGATATATGCACCGAGGTCCCTGAAGATGTTCGAGTTGCAGCTACTGAAGCAATTCTTGGTCCTAATAAAAGAGCGAAGGCTGAAGCCTCTTCAGGTAAGACTGAAGAGATTTCACTAAATATGCATATTGGTAAGGACGATGTTATGCTGGAAAAATTGCTCGTTAAGTTCATTTTATTGAATGGCGTTGATGTCAACATTGTGCGGAGGAAATCCTTCATTGACTTTGTGAATGCTGTGGCGGAATATGGTTCCCATTATAAATTGTCCTGCAGTTCGGTAGTTGAAACAAAGTTGGCGCCTGATTTGGAAAAGGAAATTGGAGAGCATGTGGCAAATGTGAAGAAATCATGGGTTAGAACTGGCTGCACACTCATCTTTGATATTTGGGAGGAAGAGGAGAGATTCTTCCTTTGTATCTTTGCTTATTCTATTGAAGGGGTGGTCCTATTGAATGCATTGAAAATCCCTGAGGATGATGATCATCTATCAGTTTTGCTAAGAGAGATTTCATATTTTGTCACTGAAGAAATTGGGGCCAACAACGTTGTGCAGTACATAACCATTGCAGAAGAATCGGATTTTGAAATTACGCCAAATGATGATCATCCCCATGTGTACAAGACTACATGTGTTGCCCATGAAACACAATTATTTTTTGACGATATATATTGTGGTATCCCATGGATTCAAAAGGCATTTGATCAAGCAAGAGCAGTTGTCACTAAGATTCACAAACATGATGGCATCTTATCATCAACGAAGCTGTTCACAAACTACTGGGGGTTAAAACAATCATCAACAACAAATTTTTACTCAAACTATTATATGCTCCAATCAATTATAAGGGTTCAAAGTGAGCTGCAATTGCTTGTTTCATCATCTGAGTGGCTTTCATTGGGTTTTGAAAAGGATGAATCAGGCATAAAAGTGGCTGAAACCATTCGCAGTTCTGAATTTTGGAGTGAAGGGAAAGAAGTCTTGCATGCTCTAGAACCGATAGTTCGAGTACTCTGTCTAGTTGATGGCTACGGCGCTACTTTTGGGTTCTTGTATTCAGCTGTGGAAATGGCCGGTGAGGCTATTAAACAAATATATGAGACTAATGTTCCTAAGTATCAGATTTTACAGAACCAGTTCAAGCTATGGCAGGATGAAATCATTCATCCAATACATGCTGCTGCTGCTTTTCTTAACCCTGCTTACATGTGCAGCGAGAAGTTCATAGAGAATGATGAAATGAAACATGGTATGAATATCATATTTGAAAAATTGGTTGGTGGTGAAGAAAAGGAAAAATTTGTGAAAGAAATGCGGGACTATCGTAACAGAGTGCCAAAGTTGTTCACTAGTATAGCAACGACAATGTTAAGAACGTCTCACCCTTGTAAGCATCTTTTCTTTAATCATTTAACCGTGTTGATTTAATTTAATATTTTATTGGTTTTCAATGTGAATATTGTAGACTAATGGCTGTTGCGTATAAAGGTGACTGGTGGGACTATTGCGGTGATGTCCTTCCCGTATTGAAGAAATACGCAATTCGAATCCTAAGCCAACCCTGCAGTACTTCGTTCTGCAGGCAGAGTTTAAGTGCATTTCAAACTGCTTGGTGTAGGGAGTCATCGATGCCTGCAGTGATGAACGATTATCTATATTTGAGGACAAATGCATTACTGATGGAGAATTTCAACACCATAAAAGAAAAAATCAGGAAGCCACTTGATCTTGAGAAACTTGGTGAACTTACTGATTTTACAGAGTTTATGATTGAGAATTTCACTCGTGATCTACTTAATGAGACCAAAGTTCTATTACCAAATGGAAAGCTAAATTGTTGGTAAGAATCTTTGTTGAGACACTTTAGAGATTGCGATTAAAATGCATGCCAAGCTGATTTCACCACGACATGGGATGATTTACGAGAGTTAGGATCAAATATGACAGTGGTAAATGATAATGTTACTGAGAGTGTTTTTGCGTTTTTTACTGATCTTCTGCAGGAATTCACCTAAAGGTTACGTGCAGCACTGTTTGAATTCGTGAATTCCTTCCAAGTATATTTCTATGTATCGATAACAGAGATAGGGACATAATCATTTCTTTTGATCATGAGTATTGGCGTCCGTCCTTCTTTTCCATACTTCAGAAGACTAAATAAGACGATATGTTCAAGCTAGTGACTGCTAAGAGGCCGTATGTTTTGATCTGTTAATTCCAATTCTTAGGGTAATGTGAATGACCCGCTAGAATGATTTCATATGTTGGATTTGCCCGCAGCACTCTCTTCCTTTTTGTTTCTCTGCTGTTGCAAGAAGCCTCTCCTCATCTTGTGTGTACTAAGCACTATTTTCTGCAGTGCAGATTTTGATTGGGTAAATTGTTTAACCAGTATTTCTATCGACAGGTCTGCATCAGCAAGAAAAGATGGGGAGAGCGAAAAGCATTTACGTCTTCATTTTATAACTAAACTACCATCGAGCCTAATTAAAGGTGATGAGATTAAGGGGGAGGGAGGAGATCCTATTCATGTCATCTTGGCAGATTCCAGTACAGGAAGGTTTGTGCAAACTGGACACTTGTCCGTGCTGAAGTTGATGGTGACGGTGATTGAAGGTAACTTTGATGAAAAAGCTGGTAAAAATTGGACTAGAGAGTTGTTTGAGAGCAATGAACTAAAGGGGCGAGAAGGGAATATGCCACTCTTGACTGGTGATCTGTCTGTGATCCTCAATAAAGGCATAGGGAGATTGGGTGCTATCACTTTCAATGACGTATCAGGCTGGACAAGAAGTGGAAAATTCAGGCTTGGAGTCAAAACTGCCTTGGGTTGTCGTGAGGGATTCCGTGTCCTTGAGGGCACATCTAATGCATTCGCTGTGGAAGATGGTAAGCCATTCATATTTAAACTCTTGACGACAGCTTTTATGTTCTTTTTTCGTTGGCCTTCAAGCAACCGCGGTATCTTGTTTAATCAGAATTTAGTATGCTTTGATATTTAAAACAATTTTAGAGCAGAGCAGACTCTGCAGTTGTCTGAATTTCGGGTTTGGTTGCTGTTTGCTGATTCCATAATCCTAGAAATGGGTATGCTTGAAAGGAACAACAAAAAATAAGCAGACAGTGCTTTGCCCGTCTGAATTTTCTAATTCAGTGAAGTTGAACTCGCGAAACCTGCTCATATCAAAAGGAATAGATTTGTTGTTTGTAGTGCGCTTTCCGAATCAGTTGTGTAAGCAATGACCTTTTCACCTTGAGAGCATTCATGGCCATTGAATTGATGGTGACTTTTGCTTAGAGGAAGCTGTTTATTGAGCTCGTCTGAGATTTATAGTAAACTTTAATTGTCATTTTAGCTTGTTAGATATGTTATGATGCGTACGGATTTGATTTTATTAGAGTAAGAGAATGTGGTGTTCAACTTTAAATTGTGCTTAGCTCTATCAATACGACAATGACTCATTAATATCTATGTCCATGCCTTACATGTGGCCCTTGTTACTTTGCATCATCACATATGGTTGCTCCATTTTTATTTTTTTTGTTCTTTGCTCACATGACTTTTTTTTTCGTCAAAATTGCTCTCATAACTAAATTTTTTGGAAAATTTGTCACCATAGAATTTTGTCGGACTATTTGATAATTGATTGAAAACTTGAGTTATTAGATAATGTGGTATTCAACTTTGAATTGTGCTTAGTTGTATCGATACGATGATGACTCACCAAAATCGATGTCAATGCAGTAAATGTAGCCCTTTTTTTCTTTTTTTTGGGGTCAAGATGGCCCATTTTGCTTTGCATCATAAATATGATTTTCTCCATTTGTATTTTCTTTTTCCATTGCTCACATAACTTTGAATGATATTGACAGTAGACCCATTTCCTTCTCCACGGCCGCCTCTGCCGCCGGCGCAGGCAACCTATCCACCAGACGGTGTGGACAAAAGCTTATTGGGACTATCCCTAACGTCTCTAGGTACAACTTTTAGCTTGAGGGAGGAGATGCTGTACACTTCCCTGTTTCAACAATTGTTATTCCCATCGGCGTCCCCGTCGTTGTTACCGATGCCGCCCCCCAGGGAGCATCAGTGAGCCAGCCCCAGGAGGCAGCAGCCATTGCCGCTGGGCAATCAAAGATCAGGGAAGAGGCGGTGGGGATGTCCCGGCACTGACATCAACGCCGCCATTGTATTACAAAAGACAGAATAGGAAAATACAAACTATCAAAAGGGTGGTGCCGAAATTAAGGTGATGATTTGATTACGATGTGTCCTTTTAACTCCGTTATCGACGAGAAGAAAATATTGGCTGCAGATCGTGTGTGTGCCAGTGTGTGGCAAATTGGAAAGGGCTTCGGAGCATGACATGTGCTCTCTTGTGGGCCCGGAGATCAAACTTGTCAGATCAGAAAAAAAATTTCAAACCACACTTCCTTCTCTGATCCCTCCTCTGCACTCTCTCCCTCCCTGTCTTTTCACATATGCTGAGTTCTTTTATCTCCTTGACCAAATATTTTATCCCACTACAGACTCTCTCTCCTGCACTTCTATCCAACGCACTCTATCCAACGCTTCACCGCGCACACACCGACGACTACTGTGCACGATCGACAACCCCCGGGCCGCCCCTCTGAGACATCGTGCTTTGTCTCTTCTCTTTGCAAGCCGCCAACCCAAGCTCTCGTTTGACGGATGAACCACCGCGCCGCCCTTGACGATCACCGCACGCCGACCGATGATCGCCATGCACCCACCAACGACTGGTGTGCTTGATCGAAGACCCCCGGGCAGCCCCTCCCAGACATCCTCCTTTGTCTCTTCTTCTATTTCCAAGCCGTCGACTCAAGCCCTCATTCGACGGACGAACCATTGTGTCTCCCTTGACGACCATCGCGCGTGCTAACGCTTGATCGAAGACCCCTGGGCAGCCCCTCCCAGACATCCTCCTCTGTCTCTTCTTCTATTTCCAAGCCGTCGACTCAAGCCCTCATTCGACGGACGAACTGTCGTGTCGCCCTTGACGACCATCGCGTGCGCTAATCGATGGCTCTCGCATGCAACCAACGGACTTGCTCTTTGTTGGGTCGTGTGTCGATAGATGACTCTCGTCCTGCTTTCTCCCTCTCTCTGTGCCTAATCTGCCATTTCTCTCTCTTTGGTAGAAATTTTTTTTCTAGCCTAACAAGTCTGATCTTCGGGCCTACAAGAGGGCATGTGTCGCGCTCTAGAACCTTTTCTAATTTGCCACGCTGGCACATGATCTACAACCAATATTTTCTCATCGGCGAGTATCAAACCGAAACATGTAGAACATGTCATCACTTTCGATGTTGTCTCCTCGATGCTTTACAGCCAAAAGTTTCGTTCTCGATTTTTTAATGAAAGAAAAGAAAGCTGCTCCCTTTCGGTAACAAGTCTACATTACCGCTTGGACATCGTTGCGAGTGGGTGTCAACTGCCATGTCATCTTCCAGGGTAGGTGTGCAACCATGGTGTAGAAAAATCTATAGCAATTACTTTGTTTTTCTTTTCCAATATCAAAACATAAAAAAATTCGCTTACTTTTCACTAAATGAACACACCTTGTAAAATAATTAGGATCTAGCAATATATATTATATAATACATATGTGACCAAATGACAAATCATGGAGTATCTGCCAACAAAATTATATGCATCCTTGTAATTAAGAGTGTTAAGACCCAATTAAGATCAAACCAAAACCGAAATTGAAACCCAATCAAGTCGAACTAAAATTTCATACATTTTTAATTTGGTTCGATTTTGGTTCAGCTAATAAAATAAAATAAACAAATTTATTCTTTTCGATTAAGATTTTATTGAGTTAATCGAATCCAACTTGAATCGAGCCGTCCTTAAATTTTTTTTTTTTTGATCTGGAAAAACTTCATTGATCATCAACGGGAGGAAGACGTACATTCATCTCGAAAGTCTAAGCATAAAAGCGAAATTAGCGAGCGAGGAGGCGTCGCCACCCAATTCTGGGGGAGGTTTCCGGCCTGGTGATTTTTAGCTACCCCATCGGCTACCTTGTTGGATGCTCTCGATTCAAAGATTAAGTGGGCTCGTGGAAGTTGGGCCAGCAACTGTCTGCAATCTTGGACCAAATGAAGAGAAGCCCACCCCAGCTCTGCCCGGCCCAGGATCTGGTCAACCACTGTCTTGTTGTCGCTGGAGATTATCACGTGCGAAGGAGTTCTGTTCAGTCGAAGACTTCCCCAGTTCGAACTGAAGTCTTCGGCTTCTTTCCACCAACGAAGAACTGACCAGACAGCTAGGGTTTCGGCGATTTCAACCGAATGGGCGTGGATCTTCGTCGCGAAGCCATTGATGAGCTCGCCAGCGCTGCCTCTGCAAATTCCGGCCACCGATCCTTCCAGATTTGAGGCGGACCAAGAGCAGTCAGCATTTATTTTGACAGAACCGCGTTCGGGAGGCACCCAGCGCTGCGAAGGTTTGCTGTGATTTTCTACCGTTGCTGGTTTAGTATACGCCCATTTTTGGTAGATCTGATCGCTGATTATAGCTTCTTGCTTAACGTAGCTCGGATTAGGTAGCCGCCCTTGAAAGACCAGTCCGTTGCGTTCCTTCCATATCAGCCACAGAGCTGTGGAAAACAGAGCCTTTTTGTGCCGAGAAGCCCTTGACGTCAGGTAATCCGCAACCCATTTATCGATTCTTGAAATTAGTGTTGGAGTCGTGGGTATGTCTATTTCGAATTCTGACCAGAACTCTTGTGTCCACCGGCAAAGAATGAACAGGTGTTCCGTGGACTCTGGGGCGAGCGCACATATTGGGCAAAGCATCTCAGGTACGATTCGTCTCTTGTAGAGGTTACATAGCGTAGGAAGACCTTCGTTGCACATGCTCCACATGAAAAACCTGATTCTTGGATGAGTCTGTAGTCTCCAGATTTCTGTCCATAATTTGTTAGGAACCCGAAATGATGAGGAGGCTTGTGGCTCTGATTGTTGTGCTTTAAGACTTCGTAGTTTATTATAACCACTTTTAACTTGGTAGGCACCTGATTTGTTGGAAGTCCATCGCAAATTGTCTGGCTGTGAGTGCATACTGAGGGGAGTAGCAAGTATTTGTTGCGCTATGGGGGTGTCAAACATAGGAAAAATAAGATTGGAGTTCCATTCCCTCAAACCTAGTTGGATAAGGTCAGCCACCAGTTTAGGGTCATTTTTATTATAGGGCCCTCCGATTTTGCCAATAGGTAGCCATCTATCTTCCCGAACTTTAATATTTTGACCATCTCCAACCACCCAATTTATCTCTGGTTCAAGGACCTCTCTCCCCTTGAGTAAACTCTGCCATCCCCATGACGATCTAGTGCTTTTCTGAGCTGTCCAAAAGTCAGTAGTCTGAAAATATAGGCCTTTTAGCACACGACTCCACAGTGCGTCGGGATTCTGGCTTAGTCTCCACGCCTGTTTACCCAACATTGCTAGGTTGAAATCCACTAAGTCTTTGAACCCCAGTCCTCCTCTGTCTTTCCTAGTTTTCAATAGATCCCAATTTTTCCAATGAATTCCTTTATGTTGAACATTTTGTTTCCACCAGAATGCTGCTGTTTTTCTTTCAATAGCCCTACAAGTGGAAACAGGAATCTTAAAAATAGACATGGCATAGTTCGGTAGAGCTTGTACCACCGTTTTAAGTAGGATCTCTTTCCCAGCCTTGGAAATGAGTTGCTCTTTCCACCCTTCTAATTTGCTGTCCACCCTCCCAAGCAGCCCTTGAAACATCTGTTTTTTTGTTTGCCCCCAGTCGGAAGGCAGCCCCAAATATTTCCCAGTTTTTCCAAGTATAGGGACTCGCAATTCAGCAGCAATATTTCTTTGTAAGTCATAAGGGCAGCGGTTCCCGAAGAAAATTTCTGACTTGTTTAAGTTTATAGCTTGGCCTAAGGCATAGCAGTAGCAGTTCAGAATATTTGCCAGATTTTGAGCTTCTCGGACTTTTCCTTCCAAGAAAAAGATAGCGCAAATAACAGGTGAGAAAGCACAGGGCAGTTTGGGTTCAGTTTAATGCCATTAATAGTACCATCTTGCATAGCTCTTTTCATTAGGGATGATAGGACATTGACCACAATAATAAATAAGTAAGGGGAAAGGGGATCACCTTGTTGCAACCCTCGTGTGGGGGAGAATTTTTGGCTTGAATCCCCATTTACTCTAACCCTGAAGCTAACAGAGGAGATGCAGAATTTAACAAGCGAGACCCATTTCTCACTAAATCCCATTTTCAACATACAATCGCTAAGGAAGTCCCACTCTACCCTGTCATAAGCCTTTTGCATGTCTAGTTTTAGGACTGCTTCGAATTTTCTCCTTCTTTTCCTGATCCGGATTTGATGTAGGACCTCCTGAACTATAAAATATTATCTTGGATTTGGCGGCCTCCAATAAAAGCACTTTGTTATGGGGAAATGATCCGGGGTAGCCAAGTCTTCAATCTGTTAGCCATAACCTTTGCAATAATTTTATAACTGAAATTACACAGGCTGATTGGCCTATACTCAGAAATGCTTTCTGGGGATGGTACTTTGGGGATGAGGGTAATGTGTGTTTGATTTAGGCTGGGATCAAACGTACCTTGGTTAAAAAAATCCCTGACCATACGAAATATGTCTTCTTGAATGACAGGCCAAAGATTTTGATAGAATAGACCATTAAGCCCATCTGGTCCAGGGGCTTTTGTCGCACCCATCTGAAATACAGCCGCATGCACTTCCTCTCTAGTAACTACTTTTGTTAATTCTACATTCATTTCCGTAGTTACAACCATTGGGCATTGATCTAGAACAGGTTGGTAATCTCTCGAACCCACAGAGGTGTATAATATTTGGTAGAAGTCAGTGATATGCTGTTTGATGATAATAGGATCCCTGCTCCACTCTTGCTCGGTGATTTTTAACATTGAAATTCTGTGTCGGTGTCTCCTCTGAACAGTGGTAGCGTGAAAAAATTTCGTGTTTCTATCTCCCCACCTCAGCCAATTAATTCGAGATCTCATTCCCCAGTACATTTCTTCTTGTCGCCAAAGACACTCCATTTGGTCTTTTGTTTTCTGATATTCATCCCCGTGATCTATTTCATCTGTTGAGTTAGTGAGGTCAATAAGCCTGGACCGACATGCTTCAAGTTGCTTGGCTGCATTTTTAAATGTTTGTTTGCTCCACGAGCCTAGGGCTTGGGTAACTTGCATCGTCTTGTTAGCTATGCTCTGCTGTGCTTCCCTGTTATCCTGCCATGCTTGTTTTACCACTGCTGTAAACTCTGGATTTGCAAGCCAGTAAGCTTCAAATCGGAATATTCGTTGTCTTTTCACCCGTGGTGATTCTGTGCATAGCATTAGTGGGCTATGATCAGAGCCTATTGCTGGAAAAGCAAAAACCTCAGCTTGAGGGAAGAGCACTCTCCATTCCATATTGCAAAGGGCTCGATCTAGTTTCTTCTTAACTAATTCATCCCCTGTTCTGTTATTTGTCCAGGTAAACATACAACCTTTACTTTCAATTTCCATGAGGGAGCAGGAGTCAATGAATTCTCGGAAAGCCACCACTCAATATCTCTCCACAGCTCTTCGCCCAACCTTTTCCCAGTGATATAAGACATCATTGAAGTCGCCTATACATAACCAAGGGGAGGTTTCAAGGGTATGTCTTGAATGAACATCATTCCATAGGTTGATCCGCTGGTGAAAATCTGTTGGGGCATGTAGAAAGGTAATGTTCATCACTACTCCATTTGCCAGGTCCTTACACACCACATCCAGCATTTCTGCTCCACTATAGTTAACTGTGACATTGACCCCCCCATCCCATAATAAGGCAAGGCCACCCGCTAATCCCATCGGGTTAACAACAAAGAAGTGACGAAAGTTAAGTCTCCTTCTGATACGATCTACCAACTGTTCTTTATTTTTTGTTTCCATAATGAAAACTATATCAGGCCTCTCTTGAGCCACTAAGGCTCTTAAATGCTGGATTGTCAAGGGAGTACCTAGACCTTGACAGTTCCAGCTTAGAAGTTTCATGTTTTCATTGGTGGCTTATTAGGGCCAGCCACCAAAGCCCCTGATTGTGCCCCTTCCCACACCTGAATAGGTGTATCCGTAAGGTTCTCCAAGTCAACCAAACTAGATAGAGACCCTTTCTTCTCATAAGGTGCAAAGCGCTTTAGTTTCTTTGCAGCATGTTTTTTCACACCTGGTTTCTCCGTTTTAAACTTCCCTGGTCCTGT
This sequence comes from Corymbia citriodora subsp. variegata, assembly GCA_014858505.1. Lineage (NCBI taxonomy): Eukaryota > Viridiplantae > Streptophyta > Magnoliopsida > Myrtales > Myrtaceae > Corymbia > Corymbia citriodora. The sequence goes on along the minus strand of CM026414.1, from coordinate 29,333,164 downwards.
TTCAGTCTCAATGTAATAGAGAGTCTGCTCGAGTTGTTGTTGAACTCTTTTACCTTTGTGGGCGAGAGCATCCATTTCCCCTTGCTGTTGATTGTCTGGTTTGTAGAGTATGATAGCCTGACTTAATGCATTTGGTGTGTCATCATGCAGATAATTTGCTGCTGAAGTTAGTGGGGTTTCAGGCACCATATCCTCCTCCTCCTGTGGGAAGTCAAGCTCTCCATAGAATGTATGCCAGCATGGACTCTGCTCTTTCATCTCAGCTTTAAGCCATGACCCATAACGGCCTGGTTTGTCTTGAGGTAAGCCTGATTCTGCATAATCGATTTGGGGGCAGACAGTTGCATAGTGGCCAATACTCCCACATGAGTAGCAAAAATGGGGTAGACGTTCATACTTAAAGTCAATCCACCACTTTCGTCCTCCCAATTTTATAATGGTACCAGTTTTCAGGGGCTGAAACAGATTTAAACGAACTTTAGCTTTTCCTATTTTCCATGCACTATTGTTTCTAGCTTCTATTTTAACAGCCTCCACCTTTCCCAGTTTATCAGCTATCACCTTGATGGAGTTCTCTACAATAGCAGCACGTGGGAGACCAATCAGATGCACCCAGAATGAGCAATACGTGAAATCATAACAGTGTTCCGGGATTTTAGGATCCCCTTCTTGCAGGACTAATAGGTTGCTAGCAAAAGACCAGGGGCCAGTGTTTATGACTCTCGTTCTCTCTTCCTCCGAGTTGAAGATAAACACAAAGAACCCAGGTTCAATGACTTCGCATTTGACATCTTCTGTTTTCCATGCTTTCCGCATAGTAGTAAGGAATGCCTGAAAGTTGACACTGGGCTTGGAAAACAACTTCCCGTATAGCAAAAATTCACCTACCTGTGCATTTGCAGGTGAATCATCTTCCAAGATAGTGAGGTCTTCTGCAGCCCATAAGTCCCCCATTCGTCGACACAAGGTCATTACCCGAAGGTCATCTTCATGGGTCTCTTCCATTAGTGCTATATCAGTATCAGAATACTATTTTGGGAGTGAAGTGAGTGCTGATTTGTCATTAAACATTTGCGGGCAGGTTTAGGGTCACAGGGTAGGAGCGTTTATGCTCAGTGGTACCTCGGGAAAGAGATGGGAGGAGAGAAGGAATGGGAAGAGAGGAAAATCAAGATAGGCGGACAGGTTAATCAGGGAAGAAGACTCTGGATGTAGCCATTACGTGGGGATTCAAAGGAAGGGAGTTAGGGTTAGGGTTTCCTGTGAAAAAGAAGAGCTATCACCTTAGGGATAGAGAGAGACTCACCCAAGGTGAGAGAGAGCTTCAGCTCCTAGGGAATCAAGTTGAGTTAGGTCGTCCTTAAAAATTAAAAAGCAAAAATTTCTTTCATCTCTTGCCTCTCAGAGTCTCTCTGACTCGATCCGTCTCTCTCGCTTGCTTGTGCGCGCGCTGGTTAGTCGCGCCCCCTACCGATTGTCCTTCGCCGGTCGCCTCTCCTCCATCTCGAACTATAGATTTTCAAGAAATGGAACGAAGAAGAAACCAGATAGCTGGAATAGACCCGCGAATTCACACTCGAAAACAGAGCATCTCGTGGAATTCATTCGAGCACAAGAAATCCCTCACCAAGTAAAAGTTACAATCGGTGAAATTGATCACCAATCGGAGCTCGTACTACAAGTTGTCGAATATTGTTTTGCCCTCCATCGATGATGAGTGTCGATTCTGGAGAGGAATGATGAATGTTGAGGAGCGACAAGATGGAACTAACCTCCGAAGGAGAGTCGAAGGGTGGAGAAGGCGAAGGCGGTGAAGAGAACACAAGAGAGGAAGGCGAAGATGGTGCACCAGAAGAACCTGCTCCACGAGCCTCCGCCGCCCCCTCTCCGATGGTCCCTCACCGCCACGGAAACCGCTTCCGGTTTCCGTCACGAGCGCACCGAAAAGACCCCCCTTGTCTCCGTTCTCATTCATGAAGGTCCACCTGAAAAAAATCCCACCTTTCTTCCTCCGTCTCTGCCCACTGCCGACAGCCAAAAAAATTGGAAAAATACAAAATAAAAACGAAAACAGAAAAACCGAACCAGTTTAGTTTGTGTTCAGTTCAGATTGGATTTCGAAAACCAAACCGAACCATTTATACCCCTAATTATAATGGCCCAAACTGGCACTATATATCAAAAGAGTGAATACCATCGATGTAAATTAGTTGATGGTAATTTTTCCGGAGGTTACAAATACTGCAGGGTGACTGTCGCAAGGGTTGGCCGCTTATATCACATTTGGCAATCTGAATTTAAAGCCCTTATTCTGTGCAGCATGAATGACAGCACATAACCTATTTTAGCCTGCAAAAAAATGTACCATTTTGAGTTTCTCCGCAATAGTCGCATATCATTTCTATCGTCATGTTAGGTGGCATCGCCAGTTAGCTTTCACCTTCTTGCCTGCCTTGCTGATGGCCCATTTCCTTTTCTCTCGAATTATGTGCAGTCACCACAAGAGCGAGAAAGCAATAATCATCATGAAGGCTACAATTCCAGTATGGGAACACGTCTCCCGTGGTGAGCAGGAGCTTCGATGACGCACAAGAAGCTGCTTGCAGCAGAGTAAATGATGCAGTTTCGTCCCTCCCGGTGTTAAACGTCAAATGCCCTGCTCTGATTCCCGATTTATTGGGAGAAATTTCGAAAGTCAAACACTCATAACTCACATAAAGAAAAGAATGAGTTAATTTCACCTTAACAAAAATAAATATAAGACTTATCTATTTATAGACTTGTTACATTTCCTCATAAATATAACTAGTGCTATGAGGAAACAAAAGTCTCATAAACTTACAAAACATTGATTACACCATAAAACACAAATAGTCATAACATAAAAATATGAACAAACATCTCAAAAACGATGTCTTAATGATGATTCTTCTTTAATACGGGTACCGAGAAGTCTTTGATATCAATTCTGGGAAACTAGTATCGAGGTACTGGTAACTTGATAGTCTTAGTATTGACGATATTTATGAATTTGATTTAATTTCTAACATTCCCCATTAAATCAAATTCTTTCTCTTCTTGTAGTTTGCTTTGAAACAATCTTGTCTCAACTTCTTTCTCTTATCCTCTAGCTATATATCAGGGAATTCCTCCACTAGTTTCTTCTCTCGGTCAAGCAAATTCACCACTTTCCTAAGCTGCTTCTCGTTCTTTAAGGGTCCTCCCATATCTTAAACATTCTTAATAAGATTTTGGAGGCTCATCAACTTTCGGTGGATATGAGTACCTAACTCTCGACACCGTTTTTTAAGAGGGTCATGATGTTGAGCTCCTTTGCTACACAAGTTATCGGCATGTAAAAGTCCTGTGATATTTGCTCCTTCGACAGCATTCTATTATTGCCGTCGCTCTCCCTCGTCTTTTGGCCGTCTCTTGTCGCCAACACTCACTTCATCGTGTCCATTTTCTTGGTCACTATTATGGAGTAGCAAAACACGTTCCTTGAGCTCATTTGCACCCATCACCTCAAATATCAGACTTATTTGCAGAATCATTTTGAATATCAAGACCTTCTGCAACATCTTGAATAGCATCATCGGGGTTGTGCTCGAAATCAAGAATTTGTGGGCACAAAGGATCTAGTGAGAAGCTCAAAGAAGCTTCACAAAGCTCTCAAGAGAATCATATGGAAAACAAAGTTCCAATCTGGTGCTGCATACTCGTTTCCAGGAAAAGCAAAATTAGGACATAATTTATTACCTTTGCTTTCAACTGGATTTTTTGAACTTTCTCCAAACAACACTTTCCCTTTCTCGTTTGCCTTTTGTACTCTTTGATATGTGTTGTGAAGAATATCCCATGCCTTCTTAGCAGATGTGGCATTCGAAACTTTTTCATATATGGAATCATCTAAAGCTTGATACATGATTGACATATCTTTCGTTCGAACCTTCTCCAAGGCATTCATCTTGTTCTTGTTCAAGGTGGCTTCATCCTCCGGTTCATTATAATCAGTGTTGACAAGTTCCCACACACTATAAGCACCGAGTAGAGCTTTCATTCTAACTACCTAGTTCCAATAAATTTCTTTGGTAAGATGAGGATATTGAAGAGAAAGTTCATTATTTGTTGAGGCTATGATCACAAACCGAAAGCTCTATTACCAATTTATTGTTAGAGGTGTAGCTCTTATACCAATTTGTTGGGAGAAATTTTGAAGGTGAAATACTCACAACTCACACAAAAAAGAGAAGGAGATAGATATACTTTTTTGTTTAATTCACCTTAATTTCACCTTAACGAAAATAATTACAGGACTCCCCCATTTATAGACTTACTACATGACTTTTACTCTTCCTTATATATATATAACTAGCGTTCTAAGGAGATAAAGTCTTAGGAACTTACAAAATATTGATTATACCTTGAAACACGAACGGTCACAATATAGAAATACTAATAGACATTTTAAAAGCAATACTTCAATGATGACTCTTCTTCAATGCGGGTACCAAGAAGCCTTCGATATCAATTGTGGGATATTGGTATTGTGGTATCGGCAACTCAATAGTCTCGGCACTAACGACTTTTATGAATTTGGTTTACCTTTTAACAGCCGGTACTTCTTGCCACACAAAGATCCACCTCTGTCAAGAAGAGTATGTCAATTCTCCAGAGTGGTTTTCCACGAAATAATCTGCAAGCAGGTGACAAACTGGCCTAGCCAATCTTTGCTCTCTTAATCTTCTTTGTCTTTAGACTCATTCGAGGAACAAACTCCACTGAAGAGGCATTGGATCAGTTTAAGGAACACAGCTCCACTTGAAACAAGAATGACTTAACCACATCTACTACTAACACTTTTGGATCTAACGGCCTTTGGCCTCCGTCGTATTCTCTTATAATAAGTATTTTTTTTTTTTTTGCTATGGTTTATGCTCAGATATATTATACATATTGCTCTGGGATTAATTAAGAAAAAAAAGTGATAACATAAATACACTTGCACTTTAGACGGCTTAATGAGTATGGATATGCATTGTAAATCTAGATGAGTTACACAGGCTCATCCAAAAGTTATATGGAATCTCATACTTCAAATGATGTTGCTCTCTTATATCATCTAAGTTGTTTGTTGTGTATATCGAATCAACTATAGATTCTAACAGATCATTTTGGAGGCATTACAAACTCAGATGTGCTCGTCAAATGATAATAGTTGAGATGTATTTGATCCCTTGAATTCATATACAGAGCACACGAGACCCCTCTCAAAATTCAAATATACTACCTTGTACACATACATGTTTTTATGTGAACCTAGGTGAATCATATGAACAAAATCACACTCATTCATAATTTAGGTGGAGATACCACGAGGTCATTTGAGCTCATTAAGGAAGCACATAAGACCCACAAGAAAATTTTCCCTTATATATTAAAAAAATGGAGACAGACACGCTCCGTAGACCTAAATCACTTACATCATACACACTGGAAAAAAATCCAACGTTAAGGACAAATCACTTGCTCTCACACATTGCATAAATAAAACCCGTTGAAAAGTGGAATGAGTACCTCGGATATCAGAAGGCTTGGTGTTGCAACCCCTCCGAGGTCAAATTCGGGAGCGTTTAACCGAATTTTTGCATTGATGCTACTAAGTCCTCTCCATCGCGACTTGATATCTCATCATCAATTAGGTGACACTAGAGCCCCGATTGGCCTATCCTATGCCAGATAGGAGTCGAGTCGGGTAAGGCGGAGTTTGGCTTTCTTCTTGAAACTAGAAACTTCAAGTTTAGACACTGGTAATGTCCGTTGTCGGCACTTTTTCCCTTTTAGGAAATGCATAACTACCTTTTTTTTAGGGCAAAAAAATGCAGCAAATAGTAGCTTGGCTCATTTTTGTCGAGATAATGATCTACTTCTTCACCTCCATTATGCAATATATGTAGTTATTGATAAACAGAAAAATCATAATGTAAACCTTTAGGTACTAGCTAAAAAGCTTTCATATGTCCGATGGAGATCATATTCACTCAGGTAAACGACGATTTATTCACGCAATCTTTACCACTTTTCATTCATGATCATACATAATTCTAAGTGTGCATGCTTGCCTAAACAATTGAGGGAAACACCCAAGGAGAATAAGAAAAATCTAAAGAAAACATGTTTGTAAAAACAATCAGAGCTGTATGGGCAATGTTTAATTAATTAATTAATTCAGAGGGGTTATTATCAAGTCTCGAGACGTAACCCGTATAAGCAATTCATTAAAAAATGAACATGTCTCGAAATATAGGAATGATATGCGATGCTGATTTTGAAATTTTTATCTACTTATCTAATTAATAATAATCTCACGAGTAAAGCGGGGTGTGCTTGACCGAATACTCTCTCTCGACTTCCACTCCCTCTTAATAATTTTTTTTTAGGTTCTTCGATTTGTGATTAATTTATAATTAAAAAAAGTGTGTGCAATCTAAATGCATGCATGGTGAAATTTCCGAAAAATAATAATTACCAAGGATTAAGAAACGCTGAGAGGGCGAACCGTATGGTAACGGCGAGGATTGCTTTACTCAAGCAACACCCAATGAGTTATGTCCTTAATTAAAATACATGCTAAAAAAGTGAAATAAAGCATAGCAAAAGTTAAAGTACTACAATACAAATTCAAATCTAGAAAACATAAGATCAACAAAAGATCAACGGGTTAAGCTCACACTAGTTCCACACTAATAGAACTGTCAAACAAATGGATTTCGTATCTATATTAGTGACGAGCACACCTCGAAATTCCTCTTCTAGTAGCTACGATGTTGCTTGTAGGCAGTGCACTCTTGGGTTCAGCATTTTTCAGTATCATCATGTATCTCGAATTGACACAAACCAAAATAGATTGAACGAACACAGATGTAACATTTGGAAAAGCAAATCTTTATGGTTCAACTATACACCATAGCTTTTATGATCACCATTGAAGCTAGAGTTAGAGGACTTATACATGGATATAGCACGTAGGCATTGAATTTTTGGAAAGCAAATTTATGATACTTCCAGATCTAGGGGAGAGAATAGCTCCTAGAACTAGATTATCACCTCAAGCGAGTCTTAGTGGCCACCCTTCTCACATGAGAAGCGAGAGGTGGAAGATTTGAACCCGAACTTCTTAAGGGGCTAGGGTGGAAATGATTTAGTTTCAGCAACGGGTTTTGATTTCCACTCCTTACAAGGAGGTAAGACAAAAGTTTGAGTGTTAGAATAAAAAAAGCGTAGGACCGACGAAAAAAAAAACAACTCCAGCGAGTGAACCATTTAAGGGTTGGCCCATACCAATTTGTGACTTGGTTCAAGTTTTTAACATGCAAAACAATGTTTACTTTACTTGTGTGAAAGTAGAGATTAATGAGTTCGAGTACTTGATTATGTTAAATTACTCTAACGCCCTTTCAGTTGCATTTCATTTATTCTAAAAACATTGATGCCAGGTAGCTAGGAATAAATTTATTCTAAATTACTAACATGCAGGGGAGTAATCATGCAAGCGCATAACCAACATAATAAACACTCAATAAGCAAAGCAAATATAAATAAATTGCTAATGAAAATAAATCAAACATACCAAGTAATCAATTTTTTTTTGGGTTTTCTCTTATCATAAAATTCAGACTAATTTATATGACATGCGATTATTTAATACATGACCTGATGCTAATGACATGCAATTTCTATTAAATGAACCTAATATGTAAACTAGATGACATGCGAACTACGTTATGTATATGATATTTGTGATATTTTTATTAAAATTAGAAATAAAAAAACCATAATTAAACTATCAAAATTGAACTGTTTTCTTGTCTAGATTAGGGATTAATTCGAACTAAACCCTATTCCATCTTAGAAAGCTATTGAAAAATTCTATCTAGATTCTATTTGAATTATATCTTAAGATCTACTCTAACATGCACTTCAATTTAAACCTGCAGTGTTATCTAGAATTTCCTATATCCTAATCTACGTGAAATCTTTTTGAATTTTTTTAGTTAAGAAGGAAACACGATATGAATTCAATCAACTTAATAAGCACAATCCTCCAAAGATAGCATCCATATAATTCGAATCTGGTAACATTATCCAATCAACTTGATATTTTCGCAAAAGTAAAATCAATATCCTGATCTTAGTAATCTTAGGACTCAAAAATCAAGATATCGATTTTGAACCGCATAGTCTAATAATTCCATTTAAAGGCTTAGAGATAGAATCAAATAGATTTTGTAATGTTGCGGATTAGGAAAGTTATCCCACTTCACTTAAATGATTTGAATTATATATTGATATCACCAAAATAGGCAATGAAATGTTCAAATTGATTCAGATGATGATTTTACCTAATTTAGGCATAATGTTGCCAAATTTGAACCAACGGACGCCGAATAACCAACAATGGTCAACGGTGGCAACAGGTGTGGGTTGGCCAAGGGAGGAGCAGCTCGCGGTGGGGGTTCGGCCAATGACGGTGCTCAATGGCGTTTGGTCACGGTGGTGATTGTCTCGGCCAAGTTATCTCACGATGTGATGCTTGGCAAAGGGCAAACCACCTCGGTGTGGTGATCTCAGCAAAGGACAGTAGTTAAGCCGATCGTCGTCGAGGAGTTCTTCAGACCTGGAAATTAAAGCGGCCCCCGGTGCAAGAGGTAGCCGACAGCAGGGGGAGTCATGGGTTGAAGAATCGCGGCAAGGCTTGTACTTCACCGTTGGGCCTGGCTGTGTTGCTGGTGTCATGGTGGTTCCCGGCAGGTTACACTCTTTACTTGCTTGGTGCATCTCCGTGATACTATTTAGGTTGTCACACAACAGTTATGGAAGGGGCTAGTGGTCGGTTTATAAGTGTAGGCAAAGCCTTAATCTTTGAGTTTGCTTTTGGGGTAAGAAAACCAAGACCACCCAACATTGGTTTCAAAACCTAGTTACCAGCAAGTCTCCCAACAGTCACATTGGAAAGTTATAGGTTGTTGCGGCTTCAACCTAAGCCCAATGTGTAGTAGGGAGATTGTTGAGATTATCCCGCATCGGTTGTGGAATGTCCCAGTAGTTGGTTTATAAGTGCAAGGGAAAACTTTATCCTTTGGGCTAGAGATAAGAGAGGCCCAATGGTACCGAACACGGACTAGATTGTTGAATTCGTCAAGAAACCTGAAGGAGCTTGCCGCGTAGATTGTTGCTGAGGGGGCTTGTTGGAGGTTGCCGAGTTATATGTGATAAAATTCCTAAAAGGACGTCAAAATTCAGGTGTGAGAATTTAAACTAGAATAGGAGAAGAAAGCTCCTAGATTTTGATTAAAAGAGATTAAGAAATAAGAAAAAAAAAAAACACAAACGAAATCAACAAGAGGAAAGAGGGAAGGGTGACACTAGCTCAAAACCTAACAAGAGAAAGAGGGAACGGTGAGAGACTAACCATTTAACTCCCTTTATTATTAATCCGAGCAACAAGTCGAATTCCAAATTGAAGCCCATTATCTTATGGCTTTCTCATTCAAACGATGATAAAATCAAGTGCATGCCTGCCATATTATAAAATACATGAACAACCGAAGATTTTCATGGATACACCAAAACCCATGGCATGCCATGACGTAGTTTCATGTTGTCTAAAATTCATTAATCATCATGTATCTAAATGCAAGAGTAAAGTGGAGTCCATGCCTCGTGCCAAGTACGAACCGAAGAAAGGTATGTGCGCCCACATGTTCATAAAGCCGTGCGAGGTACCGTTCGATTCGGTCAGAACCAAACAAAATAGGAAGAAGAGAGAAAAGGCCCGCGCCAAGAAGAAAGCTCTCCGTGCTGTGAGCGCCGAGGACGTCGCTCGATTGAGTGGGGGAGAATGTCACGGAGGAGAGGTTTCCCTCATCAACGGGGCCTTCGTGATCGAGGAAGAACATCCCAAGGACCCTTCAAAGAACTCCAACGCTTCCGCAACACTCTCAAGGACGGACGATCCGGTAATTACGCCGTGGTCTAGAATCTTCTTGTCTTAAGTGTAGTTAGTTGGGATGACGTCATTAATACCGCTAGTTGTCATTGTAATGAATACTGGTAGGTGACGTCATAAGTACGGGTAGATGGTAGTTGAGGCGGTGCGATCTCGTCCGCTAGATCGAATCTCCATCTACGGTTGTAATGAGAGGGCCTCAAGTATAAGAAGGGGTGCCCTCCCTCACTTGTAATCATCCATCAATTAAGCAATCCAAGTTCACTTTCTTTCTTCAGAGCTTCTCTCTCTAGTTTCTCTCTCTATGATCCGGGTGAAGTGAAG
>CM026414.1:29283427-29322731 GCA_014858505.1 Corymbia citriodora subsp. variegata | reverse complement strand
CTCGTGGCCACATTGTCCGTCCTTACAACGAACTTGGCTCCCAAGATGTAGTGCCTCCATGTCCGAAGGCAATGGACCACCGCGGTCATCTCCTTCTCTTGGACGGTGTACCGTCGTTCGGCATCGTTCAGTTTTCGGGACTCGAATGCCACCGGATGACCATCCTGCATAAGAACACCACCTATAGCAAAGTCGGAAGTGTCAGTCTCTACCTCGTAGGGTCTTGCGTGATCGGGCAACACCAGCACCAGCTCCTTGGTCATAGTTTGCTTCAGTCGATCAAACGCCTCTTGGCATCCTTGGTCCACTCCCACGGCTTGTCCTTCTTCAGCATGTCCGTGAGTGGCACCGTGATACTCGAGTAACTTCGAATGAAACGCCAGTAGTAGTTGGTGAGGCCAAGGAATGACCTCAACTCCGTCACCTTGGTCGACGGCTTCCATTCGACTATCGCTCGGATTTTCGCTCCGTCCATCCGAACACGACCGCCCCCAACAATATGCCCCAAGAAAGGAACTTCCTTTTGGGCGAAGGCACATTTCTCCAGCTTCACGGACAACTCGTTCTCACGCAAGACTTAGAAGACTTGTCTTACGTGCTCAATATGCTCCTCCAACGTCCGGCTATATATCACAATATCGTCTAAATAAACTACTACGAACCGATCAAGGAACGGATGTAGTACCTTATTCATCATCGTGCAAAAAGTGGCCGGAGCGTTGGTGAGACCGAACGGCATGACGAGGAACTCGTACGATCCGTATTGTGTCACACATGCAGTCTTCGACTCATCCCTTTCGGCGATCCGAACTTGATAGTAACCCGATCGGAGATCCAACTTGGTGAACCATCGGGCTTCTCCAAGTTGATCGAATAGATCCGCGATGAGAGGGATCGGGTACTTGTTCTTCACAGTGAGCTTGTTCAATGCCCGGTAATCAATGCACATTCGGAGTGACCCATCATGCTTCTTTTGGAAAAGGACCGGCGCACCGAACGGAGACTTGGACGGCCGAATATAACCCGCATCGAGCAGCTCCTTGAGTTGTCTCCTCAATTCTTCCAACTCCGGGGGTGCCATGCGATAGGGTGCCATGGCCGGTGGTCGAGCGTCAGGCACTAGCTCGATCTGATGATCCACCTCCCTTCTAGGTGGGAGCTTCTTAGGAAGCTCAGATGGCATCACGTCCGCAAACATGTCGAGAACTCGGGTTATCTCGGTGGGAATCTCCTCCACCTTGCCCGTGTCTTCATCAACTTTCACCGTGGCCGGGAAGGTCATCTCACCCTTCCTAACTCTCTTCGAGAGTTGCATGGCCGATAACATCTCCCGATCGCGCCCCGATGCGCGATGGATCGGAATCATGCATTGGCACCTCTTATCCAGAATGCAAATACAATCCGCGAATGGTAGCACACCTGCATTGATCCTATCGAAAAATCCTAGACCTAGAACAAAATCATAGTCGTCTAGGGGAATTACCTCGATAGTTTCTTTACTTGACCATGGTCCGAGGTGAAGCTCCATGACCCTAGCCAATCTGCTAGTTGGGACCTCCTTGGAGTTCACCGTCTTGAGCCAACCAGCTCCTTTCTCGACCGGAAGGTTGAGTTTCTTCGCGGCCTATTGTGAAATAAAAAGATCTGATGCTCCGGTATCCACGAGTGCACTCATCGTGGTGTCGCCGATCTTTAGATCCACGAACATCATCCCCTTAGACTCCTTAGCTTTCTTCGTCTTGAGGGAACTGAGGATACGCAACGAACCCAATCGCGCTTCCTCCTTTGGCTCGTCTTCCTTACAAAGGGCCGCCAGCTTGGCCTTGTTCGGGCAATCACGTGCCATATGAGGACCGTCACAGAAAAAGCACTTATACGTGCGTACCTTTCTTTGTCCTCCATTGCTCGACTCCACATGAAATCTCGGAGGGCCGGTCGGGGGTCTACCTCTATACGGACGATGGAATCTTCCTCGATCTCCCCCACCAAAGGCCCTGTCCCTTGGTCGAGGCTCCGGCTTGGGTGCCAAAGATGCTTTGTACTCCACAAGTGACTCGGCCACCGTAATGACCGCCGTGAGATCTCCCACGCTGCACCGCTTGAGCTCCTGCTTGGTCCATGGTTTGAGACCACCCATGAACTGATGATACGCCTCCGTGTCACTCATCGAAGGGATTTGGAGTAGCAACTCCGAAAACCGCTTGATGTAGTCACGCACCGCACCCTTTTGCTCGAACCGTTTCAGCTCATTCCGAGCATCCTCCTCCGCGTACGAAGGGTAATACATCCGTCGAAATTCCTCAACGAATCCTTCCCATGTCGCGATGGGATCGCCACTCCTCCCATCCGACCGACGACGCCACCACAATAATGCATTATCAACTAAATACATAGATGCAGTGTTTACCCGAGTAAGGTCGTCGTTGATTCCCATAGCCTGGAAGTACCGTTCCATGTACCATAGGAAGTTGTCCACATCTTTGGCCACCCGCGAGCCCCTGAACTTGTCTGGCTTGGGTGCGTCCGTTCGTGGACTAGCATGCACCGTGACCACTCCGTTCACGCGTGCCGCTTCCGATTCCGCGAGCTTCCCTTTAAGTTCCTCAACCTCAGCACGCATAGCCACCATCATGGCCTCCAAGGTTTCCTCCCGTTGTTCCAGTTCTTGCCTCAGGGTCCCCAGCAACTCGCCTCGGAGTTCTCCCATGCTGGACTTGAGCTCTAGCACTTCGGCCTCCAGCTCCTCCTTACCAGCTTCAACTTCTTCGACGGTCTGGGTCAGGTCGTCGACCGATCCTTGGATCTCGGAGGCGAATATCTCCACCTTGATCACCTGACGATCCAGATCCCCTATAGTATCCCTCGAACCGGAACCAGCATGATTCTTTCTTACCTTGGGGCCTTTAGCGGCAGCTCTTCCACGCTCCTCTTGATCCACTGCCAGCGCGATCAACACCTCAGGACGGGATTCAGCTATTGCGCCTAGGAATGAACTTCGCTCTGATACCACTTGTCATGGGCCAATCGATTCCTCGTTCCTCTTGCACCCGTGCGGCCTTAGGATTTCTTCCAAGCAGCCTTTCCACTCAAACTCACACAATTCTAGAAAGAAAAACTGTAGAGAGAGAAGCTCTGGTTTTCTATTGCTTGTGTAAAATGAGATGCTTACAATGAGGGGGAGGAGCCCCTATTTATACAAGTACGGACTCGCCGTATCCGTAGATCCATCCTCGATCTAACGGTGGAGATTAGATCTCCCCAACTACCATCTACCCACATTAATTACATTGAAGTAGCCCCCAACTACTTCCTACCCGTATTGAATACATAGGAGTAGCCCCTCAACTACTACCTACTTACATTGATTGCTTTGTGTACAATGACCGTATCGCCCGCCCTAGGAATAATCTAGAATACTCAAGAAAACCCTAGAATACGAAGACTACGGTTGAGGGTCGCTTATACCAAGGTTCGGTCACGGCATCGCTCAAGAACCCTCTTGGATCGTGCAAGTCCTTGAGCCGTGACACTATCATCTCATAAATCTTCATCGGATGTAAATGTGGATGGTTATTGATTATTTAGTGGCATTAGTCTCCAATTCAACATTTTCCATCCATGGATTTGAAGCTTTGGTTGAATTTCGAAATTTTTAAATACTTAATTAAAAAAAATAGTTGTTGGACTAAAAAAAAAAAGGCATAAATTCATTCACTTTCCATGCCTTTACCCTAATGGATAAGTTTTTTTTTAATTTAAATAAAATATAACAATATAAGTCACATTTGTAATTAGGTTACCCATCTTATAAAATCAATTCAGGTTAGAATAAATCGAACTTGAACACGAATTATTTATCAATTAAGTTAATTCAACAAAATTGCAACAGATACATTGGAACTTAAAAATATGCTAATTTCAGGTCAAATTACATTTTAAAAATAAAATTTTCAAATTATTATTATTATTTGCGCTATATGTGCCTTTCAAATTTACTAGGTTTTCTCCCTCCTTCTCCCCTCTCCCCGGCCGCCACAGAAAACCCTAGCCGAAGGTGAGAAAAACCCCAGCAGAGATCTCCAGGGAGAGAACCAGCAAAGATGGTGAAATTCCTCAAGCCCGGGAAGGCGGTGATCCTGCTCCAGGGCCGCTACGCTGGCCGGAAGGCCGTCATCGTCCGCAACTTCGACGACGGCACCCGGGACCGCCCCTACGGCCACTCCCTCGTCGCCGGGATCAAGAAGTACCCGAGCAAGGTCATCAAGAAGGACTCCGCCAAGAAGACGGCCAAGAAGTCGCGGGTCAAGGCGTTCGTGAAGCTCGTCAACTACCGGCACCTGATGCCCACCCGCTACACCCTCGACGTCGACCTCAAGGACGCCGTCGCCGTCGACTCCCTGCAGAGCAAGGACAAGAAGGTCACCGCCGCCAAGGAGACCAAGAAGAGGCTCGAGGAGAGGTTCAAGACCGGCAAGAACAGGTGGTTCTTCACCAAGCTCAGGTTCTGATTCCAGTCAGCTTGAGAATCGGTGTTGTGTCAGGGTAACTTTCGATTTTTTATCCCTCTGTTTTCGATAAAGGATTGAGAGAACGGTGAATGAGGTGAGCCTGGATTTGGGTTGTAAGCTTGGCCATCTCATTCAATTTTGAAATGTGTTAGGACTGTTAATGTTTTAGTGTTGGATCTGTTTCGGGTTGATAATATGCTTCGACTAAAAGGGTCGAGTCCATGTATGCATTGCGGGTGTTATCTAATGTTTAGATTGCATGGAATTGAGCTTGTCGGGGTTATGAGTGGAATTTGGAGTTTCTGGCATTATCATTCAGCCTTCAATTTGTTTATCAATTAGGCTATACTTGGGATAATGGTGTCGAGTAGGGACTTTCTTTTGCATAAGTATGCTGTTCTAGATGCCATCTGCTTTCACCATATGATATTTGATCTGGTACGAGCTGGGGGGTATGGTGCAGCTAATTTGTTTATTTGGGATTGAGCTGTCTTTTTTTAGGAATCTGAGTTGTTTATGGGCAGGTGGTGAATACCAAGTAGGGAGGGAGAAGTGTTCATTTCTTGGCTTCGATTCTGTATTTGGATAACTAAGTGCACATATAAAAATTTGCAGAGTTTGAAGTTTGAATCTAGAGAGTGTGCCCTTAAGCCGTCTTTCTTGTTATCTTATTCTGAATCTTGATTTGTGCTTGTGATTGGAATGTCAAAGCCACCTGATATGAAATTTTGAAGTCATCAGTTTTGTTAGTTGCATCAAAATTATGTCTGTCTTGTCAGTCCTTGTTGTGTTAGTATCAAGTCAAATTTCTCTTTGGTAGGATTATGTTTCTAATAAGTATAATAGTGCTTCATTGAGTAATGTGATTGATCACTGAATGTAACGTAGCCATAGTCTCCCTCTTGTGCTTATTCACACTAGTAATTATGATTTATATTTGATAGAAGAAATCATCAGGATCTATTGCCATTTTGTCGCAATATCATAGTTTTAGATCCTACTTTGCTTTTTTTGGAACTTGAAAACTTAACCATGACTGTCTCATTGAGTGGCTGATCCATCCATTGCTTGGTTGTTTATCCATACCTACATCCTTGTTTTGTCTTTAGGCTTGCTATCATTCTATCTCAAGGCATCTATACAAAGTTCCATATTGATGTCTCTCACACATAAGTTTTCCCTCTCATGGAGGGTCTCTCTCTCTCTCTCTCTCTCTCTGGGGGGGTGTGCGCTATCTGTTGATTATGTACGTTGGAATGAACTTCAGTACAGGTCCACTGTGAGTGCTTCATCACAGAGTAGTTCGGCAATTAGGACAAGTTCACTGCTATGTTAGGACTTGTCTCTTATCCTAGAGTGCAAATTCCATATTTTCAATGTGTCAAATGACTATGGCAATTTTCATCGATCCTGTCCTGCTCCTCTGATCCTGTGTAAACTACATCTGCCCTAATGTTTCTCCCACTTGCTCTGGCATTGGGAGATAAAGTGTCAATACTCCTTTGCTGGTATGAAAGTTCATCCTATTAATGTTTCGGGATTATAATCCTTGAAGTTCAAAAACTGCAAAATGTCTAATCATTCAAGACCTTGGAGATAATTCAGATAGGTAGGATATCGTGGCGAGCCATGCACTACTTTAAGCTGATAGGAGATGTTCTAGAGTTATAGCTAAGTAGGGTTCTGGACTTGTCGCACTCGGATGTGACTCTTATGTCTATGAAGCGACAGTCATCCTCTGCCCTACTCTCGGCACTGACATTTCTATTTTGACACTCGAGCAATGCGGACTTTGATCACAGGACATCTTCTAAATGTCTCTAACTTTGAGCCAGGCTTGGTTCCTAGCATCATCGATGGACCTTTCGATTGGAAGGTTCCTTCCTCTATGAAAGTCAGCATGCGTCAAGATAAAGTTCGTTGCATTCTCCCTATCATCTTTGTCTGTTTCAATTCTAATTCATGAATCTGGTTTCTCAGGTTCTTCTATTCTCATAAGATCTTCTCTTTCCGACTCCTTGCACTTGTGGCATCTTCGTGATTCTGAACCCATGATTAGGTTGGTAGAAAATTTGAGAAAGCAAATCGAATCAAATTATAGAACTGAACCAAGCCGTATGTTGCCGCCCACAATGTGACGTGTTACAATTTGTACTTAGAATCATTTCTTCCAGTGAAGCATGAGATCGCATGAAAGATCAAATGCATTCGACATGCTTTAACAAGCAAATGCAAGTGGTTTTATTCATTCTAACGAGACAATTTGTCACCAAACCAAGTGGTGGCGAAACGGGGTGGGTTTCGATTGATGAATGGTATCTTTCGAAAGGCCTTTCAGAATTGAAAGTAACTCCGATTTGGTTTGGCTCAGGCTGAATTCGATTTAAAGGTTTGAAGTCATTTTGACTTAACCACAATGAAGCTCCGTAATTTGGCAACGCACGGCCGGGTGCCGGAGAGTAAACCCTGGGGGAGACACGTGTGACCACCAAACACGTGCCACCAGGGTAAGTCCACTAATGACGCTTCTGGGATTTGAACTCCTCCCTTTGTGAGGGGGAGAAAGCCCAAGCCAGCTACGCCACCACATGGGGTGGTTGCAAATGTTTTCATTTTGCTCCATAAAATCTCAAAAAACAATTCTCCATATAAACTCTTGGGAAACATCTTATGAGGTCTTTACACAAAATATTAACAGTAGTCCATAAATGTTCTTCATGATAATGCCATGCACACGTAAAGATAGAAACATTTCTCCTGTCGTGGAGTGGAGGATTCTTATGTCGTGGGCGATCTCTTGTCTACAGTTTCGAGACAAGAGCCAATGATCTTTGAGTACATTGTAGGAGGACGAAGAACGTATCTTCGACTTCGCACATGACGGATGGGTAATTTCAATGATCATCTCTTCTTAAATTCCCTAATTCAAAGGAGATCACGGGACAAAAGGAGAGGAAAACTACAGCAAAATCAGCAACGAATCCAGTGAACTGAGCAAAACGCAATGCTTACGAGACGAACTAGTGAGTTGGCAATGGCATCAACACTTCGTCGAGACCCTGCTCAGTGGCGACCAAGAGGACATCAGCGAATCCAGAGCCACGGGGGCGACCACCGAGATGGCCAGGTTCAGTCACAATCTTGCTGGATCTTACTTGCAAAACCAGGCAGGTGCGCGACGGGCTCCACATTGCAGGACTTGCACCGCACGAACTCGCTCGATGACTCGGTCTCATCCAGAGTCGATGACGAGTTTCGAGAGAGCTACATCGCTTGCAAAACCTCTCGAATGCGCGGTGGAGTTTTGGGTTGTTCTTGGTCACGGTGTTTTGGTTGTGGGTGTGGTTCTCGGATCTGAAAAGGTCCTTGGCGTTAGTTTTGAAGGAGACGACCACCGTGGCCGGTCGATACTTGGAAGGATATCGATTTACCAGAGCAAACGAGAGGGAGGGCATTACTAGTCGGATAAGATCCAGCAAGATTGGCCTCACAGTTAGGTTCATGCCCCGGTCCCAAGCCCGGTCCCCCACCGGCCTTGGTACAAATTGATCTATGAAGTTGCCCGTAACAATTTAAGGAGAAAAATTGCTTCAAGTTGGGTATAATTCACTAAATTTATATTGTCAATGAAAACTGAGGAAGTCAATTTGGGTCGGATGCACTATTTACGGCCCAACATACCCATTTGATGAGTCTGTTGATGGATTCAATTCATCAATTTGATAAATTTTTTGGAAAAGTTTGATGTGATTTTTATACAAATTCAACCAAATTTTGACCGAGTAAAATATTTCCATTTGCTGTCCCATTACTCAATTATTACATGTATGGAAAGTCCATAATGACGTTTTCAATTCGTCAAAGTGGGAAAAATATATTTGTGTGAATTTAAATTTGACCTAATTTTGACTGGACATAACTTTTCCGTCTGATGTTCTATTGACCCGATTCTTGTGCTCGCGGAAAGCTAGTGACTTCAGTTAATCAAATTAATATCGTGGACATAGGTTTTAGAAGAATTTTGAATTTCATATGGCTGAATTTTTTAAATAAAGGTATTTGTACCATTTTTTTATTGATATAATGATTATGGTCCTTTTATTGTTGTCATGATCATGGTCTTTAAAACATAATCATTTTCCGATTTCCATTTAATTTGTTTAAGATATAGGTTTTGAGGTCATGGAAGTGCGGGTCATGATTTTTCTAATATATTGTATTGTTAAAATATTTAAAATTTGTTCAATCTTTGAGAAGGATGTATTTTATTTAAAATATTTGTCGTATAGTTTAAAGTGAATTGAGCAAATTGCGACAATTTCCATGTTTGATTACTTGAAAAGTGGCATTAAGAATACTATTTGACAAGAAAAAAGTGGGCATTATTTAGGAAAAAATTTAACGAGGCTATAATTATGGAGACCATCTATACTTTTCAACTAATTAACATATATATTACATGCTTCGCACTGAGTTACAATTGAATTCTCGAATAGAACTCAATGTTTCTAATATTATAGGATCACCTTATGGAAATAAAAGTTTTTGCAGTTGAAATCAAGAGTCAATACCAATAATAATTCAGTTTTCATTATTAAAGTAATTTTAATTTAGATAATCCAATTTTCAGTCCTATTTCAAAATTTTACACCATTAGTATCATCTTCAATTTATTAACAAATGATAACGCATCCATGCAATTAGACATTCAATATGTTATGGCAAAAAGAAGTCACTAATCACTCAAGGCGTTAAACACTATTGCTGGTTTAGAAAGAAAAACACGTACAAAAAAATTATGTGAATCAAATTTGCATGCATATAACGTCTTCACATCTGCATTTAATTTGCATGGAAATCACTGACCTAGATGATTCATCAACACAACATGAAATGAACAAGGCTAACCTAGGAAGACCTAACGAAGTGGCAGATCCATGAGAGGTAGAGTCAGGTCTAATATGAAAATTCACAAAACGTGTTGTCTTCCAGATGGATTCTATTTTGAGACGAAGCAAACATCTAGTTTTCTCGTCACAAAATAGCACCGGCTAATTATGGCCTAAACCCAAGATTGACTCTCATTCAAAGATAGGTGAAACAACATACCAAGGTCCAATCCCAAAAAAGCCAACAATGCCAAATACATCTAGGTTTCAGATCAAGGAATTTGCCCAAATTATAAATCCAACTGGCCTGCTCGTATTCTCAGGCAACATGGGTAGTTGCAGGTCTCTTCCCAGGTCATCATCCCTTTCCAACATCACACTTTCTAGATGTCCCTAGTCAGCGAAAAAAGCAACCTCAGAAGCCCGATTCTTTTAGGAATCCAAGCTGTCATGCCCAATCTCTATCCACGTCCATCTCTCTCAGTTGCAAGTATAAATCTGGGGCCTTGCTTCCTTCCAAACGCCACACCTTTCGAACACGTACCGGCGGTTTCGCTCACCCTGCTTGTCAATCCTAGAAAGCTATCGTCTGCTCCTCGCCCTGGAATTTGCAGAAGATGGCGGACAAGACCAGTGGGAGCAATGGAGACCATGAAGTTGTCTTGGAAATAGGAGACGATTCCAAAGCCAAGCGAGAGACGAAGTGCACTTTGTTCACTATTCCCTTCATTCAAAAGGTTACTTTTCTTCTCACGGAGACTCTTTTTTCACCTGTAATATAAACGTTCATCAAGAATATCTTTTGAGGTGCACGTATCGTGCACTGCGCCTCCTAGTGATGGAGGAGACTGCCATGGCAGCTAGACTCCTCAAACTTAGACTAATGTGCACAGAATTTAAGGCTTTCGGTACGAAAGAGTCTGATCCCGGATTTCTCCAAAACGTTGCAGTTGATCGCGGAGGTCTTCGGGACGTACTTCTTGATATTCGCCGGGTGCGGGGCGGTGGCGACGAACTTGAACAACGACAAGGTGGTGACGCTCCCGGGGATATCGATAGTGTGGGGGCTGGCGGTGATGGTGTTGGTGTACTCGGTCGGGCACATCTCCGGTGCCCATTTCAACCCGGCCGTCACCATTGCTTTCGCCACCTGCAAGAGGTTCCCATGGAAACAGGTGCGCGACCATCTCTTCCAAAGTCGAAGCTCCTAACTATTTTTGTCTCTCTCCATCTTAAAATAGATGGACCATAGTGCCAATCAATTTGGAATCGATATCTATCGTATATTTACAATCATGAAAATCATTATTTTACAATGATTTTTGTAATAATTTTACAACGGCTTGATTTATAAATATCGAACTCGCTAGTTTAATTTGTTTTATACCAATCCCTCTTTCATTTACCTATATATAAAATCCCCAACTACAATCCAACATATATACCGAAACAAGAAATTCTCTCCTCTCCTTCCTTCCTTCGCTGTGTTTTCTCACATAATTTTGTTGTATCTGTTTTATCTATTATTGAGTACCGAGTAGAAAGGAAGGTCTGTTCTATTCTAGATAATGTTTGCATGCCATCGACAGTTGATTTTATTTTCATTTCTTTCCAACAGATTTTCCAATAATATTACCCTGTGACCTTTTAATTACGAAACGCTCTGGGAAAAAAAAATCTAAAATGAAACATATCCAAATTCCATGCACGGGACTCGTGACAATTAGTTTAGGTAATTAATGAAGGATTCTCTTATATGTTTTTGCTATGCTAAATTTTCCTCTTGGTTGCATTTTGTTCTTGGCGTGTAGTTGCCTTTCTATATCTTGGCACAAGTCACCGGATCGACATTGGCGTGCGGGACGCTGCGGTTGCTATTCCCCGGCAAGCTCGACCATTTTGTGGGGACTCAACCGGCCGGTTCGGATGCGCAAGCATTAGCCTTTGAGTTCATCATCACTTTTTACCTCATGTTTATCGTCTCAGGCGTCGCCACCGACAACAGAGCAGTGAGTTCTAGCTTCTTTCTTTGAATTACTTGCTGATAATTAGGGAAATTTCAATGGAAATTCCTATACAGGTAGAATATAATGAAGAATCTCCGCAAGAAGAGGCTGAATAAGAAAATCTTACAAAAACGCTAGGTTGTCCTGACAAGAAAGGGTCGACCCACTTATGAATTCTTACAATGATCGATCATTCGTGTTTACGTGTCATATTCTGGTTTTGTAATTGTATCGAGTCATGTCATAGCTGTTCGAGGGATATGGAGAAGATTTTGAAAAGCAGGAGGTGATGGTCGGAAAGTTATGGACATCCTTAAAATCATCCTAAGCAAATCGGACATTATTGAATGTGGAAAAGGATTCATTTTAAATTTTGGTTAAAGTTAACATGAGTTAATTAATGTTTTTGTGATTGGTGCAGATAGGAGAACTCGCCGGTCTTGCTGTTGGTGCTACCGTCTTGCTCAACGTGTTGTTCGCAGGGTAATGATTTATTCAAATCCTTATCATCTCAGAATTATTATTATTGTTATTATTATTATTTTGACCATGATTATTTAAATTATTACATTGCGCAAATCGTCTCGACAATAACATTACTATATTTGAGGGCACAAAAGAACAAGCTTTTTCCTATGATATTTTGACATATAAAATTTAAAAAAATATTATAATGTAAAACAGTGTAACATTTGTGACGTCCTTTACCAAGTAAAATAAATAGTATAAGTGACTACATCCATCATGACACGGGGGCTTTATCTCATAAGATGTTGCAGTTCCAAATCATTTATTTAAATATCATAAATTACATCTTCAACGAAAGGCCATCCTCGATTTTTTCTCAAATTACATTTTGGCCGTCAATTTAAAGAGAGAGTTATCTGAATTATTGATATCAATTGTCCTAATAATTGGCCATCAACCTTTCTTTTTGATAAGAAACAAAGTATTAATTCCAGCATAAATTAAGGATTTCGTGATGATTAATTTATGGTTTTTTTTTTCCTGATGATGGTTAGGCCGATAACAGGAGCATCGATGAACCCGGCGAGGAGCTTGGGTCCGGCGATAGTGTCTCACCATTACCACAAGCTGTGGATCTACATCGTAGCGCCGATAGTCGGGGCGATTTCCGGGGCATGGGTCTACAACCTGATCCGGTACACCGACAAGCCCGTCCGAGAAATCACCAAGTCCGCGTCGTTCCTCCGGAGCTTGACCCGAAGCGCCTCTCCTTGAGCCAACATTGGAGTCGAATTTGTTCTTCCTCTTCTTCTTGTTTTGTTTTCCTTTCTCCTTTTCTCTATCACGATTTTGGTCTCGATGTAAGCATTCAATACTCATAGGGAAAAGGGTTAATTTTATGAGTTCATTCGATGGATACGACACGGTCGACAAGTCCACCGTTTCTCCTACTTATCCGTGACTCCATAGGCCGTCTCGTATCAGCTTGAACTAGTGCATGGTTCAGTACCCATCTTAAGTTATTCCCAAGGTCTTGAATGACAAGGCCTTCGAAGTTTTTGGACTTCTAAGTATTGAAATCATGAAACATTATTAGGAGGAATTTTGTACAGGCAAAGGACTATTGACACTTAATTATCTCCCAATGCCAGAGCAAATGGAAAAGAAAAGTTAGGACAGATTGTAGTTTGCGAAAGATCAGTGGGAGCACCAAAGGATCTATTTGATACCTTGGACAAAATGGAAGTTATACTGTAGGATACGAGAGACAACTCCCATCTTAGCAGTGTATATGTCCTAATACCTGAACTACCCTGGGATAAAGTAAACTTATGCTGGACCTGTAATGGAGTTCAATTCCAACAAGGCAACAAACATAATCATCTCAGCTCAACAGCTGAGATACTGCTTGGATTGTTGTTGTTGCTACTGTTGTGTGATTGTTCTGTGCACCACCAGCAGAGTGCGCACATCCCACAGAGAGACCCTCAATGAGAGAGAGAAAGAGGACATGACCCAAAAACTTATGTGTGAGAGACATCAATATGTATCTTTGAGTACATGCCTTGAGATAGCATGGTAGCACGCCAGAAAAACGAATGAAGAGACACTTGTGACTCAGTTTTCAGGTTCCACAAAAGCAGAGAAGAATCTAAAACTGTGACATTGCAACAACCAAACACTAAAGCCGAAATGAAATCACAATAATGATAAATACCACTGATCTTTCTTATCAAATATAACTCACGATGATTACTAGTGCGAATAAACACATAAGAAAGACTATGGCTAAAATACCTTCAGCGATCAATGGCATAAATCAATGAAGCACTAGTACAGTGATTAGAACCATAATCCTAGCTACAAAGAATTTGATCTGATATTAACGACAAGGACCGACAGAGACATAATTTTGCTGCAACCAACAAAAACACCAATGACTTCATTGATTTCATGTCAGGTGACTTTGGTATTCATATCAAAGCAAAGATCAAGATTCAGAATGAGATAACACAATAGACAGCTTCAAAGCAGTCTCTAAAGCCAAATTTCCAGCACTGCAATTTCATATGGGCAAGTAGCTATTCAAATACAGAATCAAGGCCATGAAATGAACAACTCTCTCCCCATCTTTAAAATTCACCAGCTCCCCAGAAAACTCAGATTCCTTAAAAAGACTGGCGTTCAATCACAAATGAACAAATTAGGTGTACCATATCACCCTGCTCATACCCGATCAAGCATCACAAGGTGAAAGCAGACATTGTTTAGAACTATAGCATACCTCTGCAAAATAATCCCTATTCCGACCCCTTTAACTGATTGCCTAAAGGATACACAAACAGAAGCCTGAATGACAATGCCAGAAACTCCAAATTCACTTATAACCATAACAAGCTTGACTCCACGCAATCTAAACAGTAGAACAATACCCAAAACGCGTTTATCGATTTCACTCCTCTACCAAGTCAAAGCACTACCACATAGAACAAAACTGTCAAAGCAAACAACATTATCAATGCAAAACAGATCCAACAGCGAAACATTAACAGTAGTAACACATTTCAAAATTGAATGAGATGTTCAAGCTCCAAATTAACCACTACAGCCCCAAACCAGGATCGTCCTCATTCATCGTTCACTCAATCCATGTACCCAAAACAAAAAGGATCAAAAATCGAATCTTGCCCTAAACCGACACCATTTCACAAACGGACTGCAATCAGAACCTGAGCTTGGTGAAGAACCACCTGTTCTTGCCGGTCTTGAACCTCTCCTCGAGCCTCTTCTTGGTCTCCTTGGCGGCGGTGACCTTCTTGTCCTTGCTCTGCAGGGAGTCGACGGCGACGGCGTCCTTGAGGTCGACGTCGAGGGTATAGCGGGTGGGCATCAGGTGCCTGTAGTTGACGAGCTTCACGAACGCCTTGACCCGCGACTTCTTGGCCGTCTTCTTGGCGGAGTCCTTCTTGATGACCTTGCTCGGGTACTTCTTGATGCCGGCGACGAGGGAGTGGCCGTAGGGGCGGTCCCGGGTGCCGTCGTCGAAGTTGCGGACGATGACGGCCTTCCGGCCGGCGTAGCGGCCCTGGAGCAGGATCACCGCCTTCCCGGGCTTGAGGAATTTCACCATCTTTGCTGGTTCCTTCCTGGAGATCTCTGTGGGTGTGTCGGCTAGGGTTTTTTCTTCGCAGCAGGCGAAAGGAAGCAAAGGGGAGATTATATATGCTTTAATATGTGGTGGCTTGGAAGAGGAAAACGAGAGGAACAAGCCATAGGGCATGGCAAATATATTAGGCAAAAATATGAAAATTTTTAAATGAAATTTTTTATTTTTTGCAACTTTTTTTTATATCACGAGTCACTTTTAAAGGAGCAATTTTCGACACGATAATAAATTCACGGTACATGAATGACCAAAAATTGGCAAATTTGAATTTATGCTAGTTATGTTTATGATGAACTTTGTGGGGTTATTTGATAGAATCGATAATCAAATCATGTTCAAGTTCAATTTGTTCTAACTTGAAATATATCCATTCAAATATTTAAATTAAGGAAAATTTCAAATAATAGTATGAAGTATCTTCATTTTTTCAAATAAGGGCTTAAAATGGATATTATTTCAAATAAGAGTATCAAGTAGTAATATTAATCTCAAATAATAACCTGATGTGTTTATATTTATTTCAAATAAGAGCTTAGTCTCACTAGCTCATTGGCCGGCAAAATATTTCGGCTATCAGGAATATTTTCATCAAAACACAATTTAAATCTAAATTAAATTAGATTAGAATTAAAAAAAATTAAAAGAAATAGAGGCAAGAGGAGTCTCTCTCACTTGTTGTTAGGGGTGATCAATTTCTGGTCCAGTCTAGTTCCCAAATTCTAGGACCATGGATCGGACCGGTCAGTCCTGGAACCGGGAATTGGTAATTTTCTTTTTCGGGAAAAAATTTGCTAAAATTACAATACGTTTTCAAAGACAATCCATTTTGTTTATACACTACTTTATCAATTCTTTCTTTTAATCTACATGTAATTGTATTTTCCTAAGACTTTAAAGAATTTTCTTCTTCTTTTTTCAAATTCTTAAGAAATTTGAATATATATATATATATATATATATATATATATATATTAAAAACTACTAGTCTAGTCCGATTAATTCGATTCCCACCGTGGAACTGGGAACTGGATCGACCGACCACTAATGGGAACTGGGAACCTGGAATCGGACCGCTGGCTATGGGAACCGCCCAAAACTAGCTGGTTCGGTCTAGTTTGGGCGATTCCCGTTGCACATCCCTACCTGTTGTTGCTACCCCATTGTTGGTGGGGGTAGTGGCGTTGGTTGGCGGGGCGGTAGCGTTAGCTGGCAAGGTTGCTAGCACCTAGGCAAGGGCCAATGAGGTCGTTGGTGCTTGGGTGAGGGTTGGTGGAGTTGCCGTCACCCCATTGACGATCCCCGCCAGCCAACACTACTGGCTTAAAGTGCCATCATTTTTCAATTTAAAACCATTGGTTTTTATTAACGTAATTATTAAAGTGAACTATATTGGTATATTTGATTAAGTTAGTGATATTAATTTATTAGGATAATAATACCGCAAGCATATGAAATTTTGCACACTTTGCGATCGAGTGCCCAACATCTGTTCTTTTCAATGAAATACCTACACATTTCGGATGTGGGTCAATTTGACATCTACTGAAAATCACGGGCGAAAAATGTTGAATTGGACACTAGCGTCGGTAAATAACTTTTAACTTTCCTCCTCAACATTCGAAATGACACCATCATCTAGGCAAAGGGTATAAACTTTGCTAAGTGAGTCATGTCAGCAATGTGAGCAAACTTTTGCAATATAAGCGGGTCATTTATGACAATTTATGTATTGAAAACCTCAAATTGAGCGAAATATGAAAAGTTGAGAAATTTCACTGAATAAAAAAGAAGCATTTGAGTTTACTTATTTTGTAATATAGACTCAGGATGTTGTCATAGGAACACAACCTTTGTCGCCAACGCTAAAAGTGACTAAAAAAGGAGCAAGGTAGGAAAATTTGTCCTGGAATTTAATTCCCTAAGAAACTACCAAGTTTAAGTTGAATTTCAATTCTATTCCAAACTTTTTTTTTATTTCATAAAATTTACCAATTTTCATTGGCTACCCAAGTTAACTTTCTATCTAATGTTCCCTAGAGTGTGATGTGGCAGTTCCACATGTACGAATCGCTTGCTTGCTCACTCAACTTTAAGGATTTTAAAAAATTAAACCAATGATTTTAAATTCAAAAGAAAATAATTTTCATTTTAAAAAAATCCCAACGCATCTTCATCTACAACCAAATTGACCCGTCGCCATGTGCCGCGGTCAACATTTTGCTGGCGAAGTTCATTGCTGACAACCCTCTCTCCCTCGTGTGCATTCTCTCAACATAGAGTGCGTGCTCGTTGCCATGTAACTTAGGGAGAAAAAAGGGGCTTTTCTACCTACCACAGTTGTCTTCCTCAAGAATTCAAAGCTCGATTCTTGCGGATTTCTTTTGAGGGAATGATCTGCGCTCACTCGAACGACCCGAAATGGTTGAAGCAATGATCTTGCTCAATTCATCTTCATTTTAGGGCTCAAAGGATCTTCAAGATATCTAGGCTTGCTCTTGCTTAAACAAGATGCTTTGTGCTTCTATTCTTGGAAAGGAGATGTGAATATTGTATTTCCTATTTCTGCACCTTGATTTTAGGTATATTTTTCCTTTTATGGTTTTTTGTTTCCTTGGTTGTAGCTACCTTGTTATGTACATATAGAGAATAATGGCAGATCCTCTCTCACGACACAAAAAAAGAAGAGTGAGGATGTAGGCACATTGCCAAACCTTGTTAAATTCTTGTCTTCTTTTGTTGTTTTTTGTTTTCAATATGGTATCAAAGTAGGAGTGAATTGACTTGTTCCTATTTTTTCTTCCTAATCCACATTTTTGTTGCTATTTTTTGGTTGTTCACTATAAGTTGTGGCAACTCCATGGCCAACTATAACTCTAAAAAGGGAGCCATTGAAACCAACCCCACCAAGGATGCCGTGCAAGACACAAATATCCAATGGCTTACAAACCTGCTATTGAATGAAGTGAATTATCTTCTGTGGTATCGTGTAGTCAAAATTGCTCTTAGAGGGAGATCTAGACTGGGTCATGTTACAGGACAGACCAAAGCTCCAGTGAAACTGATCCCGAGTATGAAGTAATCATATTAATCTCAAATAATGACCTGATGTGTTTATAGTTATTTCAAATAAATGCCTAGTCTTACTGGCTCATTGGCTGGCAAAAAATTTCGACTAATCAAGGTTATTTTCATCACAACACAATTTAAATTTAAATTAAATTATTAAAAAAAAAAACAGAGGCAAGAGGAGCCCCTTGCACTTGTTGCTACCATCCCATCGCTAATGGGGTGGTAGTGTTGGCCGGTAGGGTTGTCAGCACCTAGGCAAGGGCTAACAAGGTTGCTGACGCTTGGGTGAGGGTTGGCGGAATTGTCACCGCCCCACCGATGACCCTCGGCAGCCAACACCTCCGGTTTAAAGTTGCATCATTTTCTCAATTTAAAACCGTTGGCTATTATCAACGTAATTACTAAAGTGAACTATATTGGTATATTTGATTAAGTTAGTGATATTAATTTATTAGGATAATAATACTGCAAGCATATGAAATTTTGCCCACTTTGCGATTGAGTGCCTAGCATCTAGGGGTGTCAAAAAGGCTTGTGTCGACCCAACTCGGCCCGACCCAACCCTAAATTTAGGGTATTTTCGGGTCGGGTAAAAATATTATTTGAGTATGGAGCTAGTATCATTTAGAACTAAGTCGAAACAGGTCGGCCCATGTCTTCTTGACATCGGTATGGTACCGGTGGTACCACATGTGCATTTTGGATAAAATAAACAAAGAAGAAGCAAACTCCTCTCCATGTGTTTTTCATCCGTTGCTCAACCCAATCCTCCCTTCACCGATCCTACCTTCGATCCTCCCTTCGCCGACCACCGATCAGTCCTCCCTTCAGTGTCGGCTTGCGATTTGTTGCGATTGGTCCTCTGCTTGTGGTCTTTCTCTAGAGATGGTGAGGTTTAGTGTTTTGTGAGTTCTTTGCGGTGCTCGACAATAAGAAATTCTTACGTTTGTGGTTTTTCCAAAAGAATCAAGTGAGGTGGCTTCAATCTTGTTTGCCGTCTTAGCCCTAAAGTTTCCTTCTTAGGTAATTGAGGTTTTCCCCATCCTTCCGAAGCCCTAGAGTTTAATGAAATGTTTAAGATTCTGCAATTTTTTTTGGGTGTGGATGATTATAGTCCATCATGAATAGAAACCATTAGATGTGCTAGAAAAGGGAGAGACTGAATTTATTTTTATGGATTTACCTGTATATCTTGAATATGCATGACAGTTGGGTTGAATAAAGGGATCTCGAATTTCTCACTGTTTCAATCTGTTCACTGCAAAGACAAAAGATGAAAGTTCATGTGTGCTTCTCATTTGGCAACCATGCTAGTGGAAATTTCTGAACTTCCTCCTTTGCAGCCAGAATAGGATTTTGCAATTTTTTTTGGTCATGGGATTAAGCACCTCTTAGAAGACACAAACTTGTTCATTTACCTTTAAATATCAAATATCTATTTCAGGTTATTGGTTAGCGGGGTTATGATGGTGCAACAGCTGATCTATGGTCATGTGGCACCATTCTTTATGTTTTAATGGCTGGATATCTTCCGTTTGATGAGATAGATCTTCCAACGCTATACAGAAAGGTTTGGTTTTCCCTTTTTATTGCAAGCTTGTTCTTATGCTTCCATGTGGCTTTCGAAACTCATTTCCTTTTCTCCTTGATTCATCAATGAATGAGGGAAATTGACGGATGATTTCTTGAAGCAATGCAGCAAAAGTCTTGATAAACTGCTACCAAATTTCCCTCATTTAGCCCATAATATTCAAAAGTAGTTACCTGTTCAGTGTTTAATCTCTAGGTCAGCTGCTGTTGCACAGTATTGAGATAATTTAAATGCAAGATTTTTGGTTGGAATGGTGCACCAAATTGAAGTGATTTTTCTTTTTTTTTGCCTAGAAATCACTCACAAATACCTGAATGAAAAGACTAGAATATGCATATAGAGAGCAGCTGTCTCTACCTAGTAGACATTCAGACCTGGGGTTCTTGGGTGAGTAATAAGCTTAATCTGATTTATGTTTTGGTTGATACTAAACGGCTTGTGATATGTGATATAATGATTCTCATGCGAGACTCCTTGCTTGCTCTTGTCTGGTTTTGGTTTGTCGGCCTTTGCTGAGTAGACTTCCTTTCTACTTAGTATTCCTCTATACAATTCTACTGTGAGAGGCTCAACGAGTAAGACATTTTGTGCTTGCATTTTAAGTCACTGAATTTCTAAATGTCTACCGGGTTTTACCAAACTATTCTATAGCTAGGTCCTTATTCTGCAAAACATAAAGCCATTACCTCCTCTCTCGTTGAAGAAAAAGGAAGAATTGACATGTTCCACAAGCAAGACACCAAGGTTGCCCGGTGTGCTTGAGAAGAATAAAATATGATTTCTTAAACCTTGTTCAATCGTGGTTCAAATTTATGCTTGAGATGTAGAAGAATGCAGTTTGCTATTTGCTAATTTCAAGGCTTAGCATGACCTATCTTATGATTGTCAAACTTGTTTTATGGTTGTTGTCCTTCCCGAAGCCTGTCATAATTTGATTCTCCATTGTCATCTCTCTCTCTCTCTCTCTTCTTTCTTTATGTACGCTGGTATTACGACCTCTCTTGATCATGGTTTCTTCTTCACTTTTCTATAGTTGTAATTCTAAGGCTTCTATGCATAGCCACATTCCAGAGACCTCTCCTGTAGAAGAGTTTATTGCCTGAATGAGCATGCAACATATCTTCGGTCAGCCAGAAGATTTTTGCATCTTTGTGACCTTCCCTGTCCCTGATATTTCTAAACTACCTCTAAGTTGTGTACTTTTTCTGCGTCATTGTTCATGCCGATGCATCTTTATGCGTAGATGTTGCTGCATTACATCCACTTTGTGGGGTGGACAAAAGTCACCGATATATTCAACTTGTGGTGTGCAGGGTTTGGCTGCATAGTTCTCTTTTTCTGATCTTTTTTTTTTTTTTTTTGTTTACCAGCCTGATCTTTTCTTGTTGTGCTGATACAATTGTTGGTTTTGGGGCATTTCTGTGCTATGGAATACTGCTGGTGAGTGTCTGCACTTGTTCTCTAGAAATTCTTGTTGTGCTGAGATTTATTATTTAGGCATTACATACTTCCTAGTTACATGATTTTGTTGTATAATTAGGTCCTCTGTTTTTTTAGACTAACAACTCAATATCGTCGAAGAGAAATGTCGAAAATGAATATTGAGATATCTGAAATGAGTTCTTCTAATGTCACAGGAAGAATGATGAGATCTCAAGTGTGGGAACACTATAAACATATCGTTGATCAAGAAAAAGCTAAATGTATACATTGTGGGGCCCTTATTGGTTGTGCTAGTGGTCAAAGGGACAAGTTCAATGTATCGTCATCTAGTTAGATGCAAGAAATTCCCATATGCAAATGTTGAAAAAAGGCAAAAGGGTGCATCGAGTCAACTTTTGGGGGTTATTAGTTCTTCTGGTCCATGGAAATTTGACCAAAAATCTAGTGGAAAGGAATTAGCAATGATGTTCATTCTTGATGAATTGCTTTTTAAGTTGGTAGAGCGTGAGGGATTTTGGCGATTTATTAATAAAATCTAGCAAAACTTCATAATCCCGTCACGTAACACTTTGAGGCATAGTTGTTATGATTTGTACATGGAAGAAAGAAGTCAATTAAAGAAATATTTGTCTGAGACATCTCCTAAACTATGTCTTACAACTGACACTTGGACCTCATGTCAAAATTTAAGTTATATGTGTCTTACTACACATTTTATTGATGCTTTGGAAGTTACAAAAGAAATTATTGAATTTTTGTCAAATCCCTGATCATTCTGCGGAGACAATAGGAAAATCAGTTGAGAAATGCTTGATTGATTGGGGGATTCAAAGCATTTTTTCCTATCACTGTGGATAATGCAAGTTCTAATGACCTAGGAATTCAACATTTGAAAAAGAAACTTAACCCTAGGAATTATTTGGTATTAAAAGGTGAGTTACTTTACATGAGATGTTGTGCTCATATAATGAGTTTAATCGTGAGAGAGGGGTTGAAGGACATTAATGATTCAATTACTATAATACATTCAGTTATGCGTTATGTGAAGTCTTCTCCTGCAAGGTTGAAACGGTTTAAGAATGCTATTAAATTGGAAATTATTGAGTGCAAGAGTCTTGTATGTTTGGATGTTGAGACCCATTGGAGCTCGACATACATGATGTTAGAAACAACTTTGAAGTTTGAAAAAGCTTTTGATTCGTTGGAACTTGAAAATAAAAGATTTGTTGAAGAGCTTTCCAAGGCAAAAGGGGTACCCACTAGTGAAGATTGGAAGTATGCTGGTTACTTTCTTCCTTTCCTAACGTTGTTTTATGATGCAACTTTAAAAGTTTCGGGTTCCTCTTATGTTACTAGTAATGACTTGGCGAATGATATATATGGGATTTATACAATTATTAGCAGATATTGTGAGAATGAAAACCAAAGTTTGCGGGAGATGGCTGAAAGAATGAAGACCAAATTCAATAAATATTTTGATAATGTGAACAACATCAATCTTATATTCTTCATTGCTTGCATACTTGACCCACGGCATAAGTGAGATTATGTGAATTGGATGATAAATTGTGTTTATGAAAGCAAACATGCGGAAACTTTACGAGATAATGTAATGACATATTTAATGTCATTGTTTGAGAAATACTGCACTGATGTATGCCCTTCAAGCAACTTGAGGCGAAAGGGCACAAGGATGGTAAACATGTCAAAGTCTTCTATAGTTGGTGTCAATGTTATGACTACAATGTATCTTAGCCAAACTGGACAACAATATTTAGAAGAAAAATCTGAATTGGATAAGTATTTGGAGGAAGGATGTGAACGTTTTAACGCTGAGTTTGATATTTTAAACTGGTGAAAAGTAAATTCTTCTACATATCCTATCCTCTCTTCTATTGCTCGAGATATTTTAGTTGTTCTTGTCTTAACTGTAGCATCATGAGCTGCATTTAGCACATGAGGTCGTGTACTTGATGTGTTTCGTAGCTCTTTAACTCCAACTATGGTGAAGGCTCTTATATTTGCTCAAGATTGGTTGCAATCCACTCCACTTTCACATTCAATTAAGGAGGACTTAGAAGAACTCGAAATCTTTGAATCAAGTGAGAAAATACGATTGTAGAATATTAATACCCTTCTATAATTCAACGATCTCATTTCATCGTGAATTTATTGTAGAGTTGCCAATGACAACCATGGAGCCAAATTCAATATTTATTTCTCTAGATGATTGATGAAGTTGGAGATTATTATTGGTACTTCTAAAAAGTCATTCAGGTCATTTCCTTGGTCTTGAATCTATTTTAATATGGCTTGAAGATCGTGGTTTTATCACATTGATAGATGCACGTCACAAAAGAGGATTATCAAAAGAGGATTACCAAAAGAGGATTATCAAACATTGACCTTATAGCCAGAGTATGTTTTTGGCTCGTCCTAATGAATTGTGCCTGTTTGAGATTCCTTCTCAAGAACCGTAGAATCAGGAGATCCGGTTTCTCAACTGAGATTTCTCTCCAAAATCTAGTGCAGATGATATCTTGTTTTAGCTTAAAATAAGCTTACGCCCAAAAAGTAAATTTACCATTAACAGGTACACCTATGCTGAGGGCTTCAATCGTGGATAGCACATAAGTTAGATGTCTATTAGGGATTTGATAGTTCCTAGAGTTGGAGTCAAGCTCTTGATTTGGTTGGATCTGTGACAGGATTTTTTAATGCTTGAGTTGGTAACCAAAACCGCACCAAATTAGTATTTAATTCTTCAATATATTCAATTCCAATTATTTGATAAAAAAGGTAATGACATGTCCCACCCTCACAATATATTCTTGTGATGGATGAGTAAGCAACCTCACCCCTGTATGTACTCTTATACACTGTTCACTATTTGTGACTTTGCCATGAAAGGACTGTTTGGATTTGGAAATTATGCATCTGTGTCACTTCATGCTTTCTTTGCATAGTGCAAGATGAAGTGGGAAAAATAGCTTCCTACATGCAATTGGGAGGCTGAATTTATTTGAAGTTGATCCTATATACGAGCTTATGCTAATTATGTTCCATGGAGCATGTAGTCAACTTTGCCTGGGCTTGAAACTTGTCCTCACTTGGCTTTTCTAGAGCTCCAGTGAAGGGTCAATTGTGCTATATCTGACTCTAGTCAGCCTTTTCTTGTTGAATTTCATTGGATTGACCATGTTTAAAACAGAAAAGCACAATTTTTTTTAACAGAATGGCATCATTCTTATCGTGGCATGAATATCTGTTTCGATGAAAGAATCTAAGGCCTAAGATATATACTTCTTACATTTCCTGGATATCATAAATTAAAGTACTAGAAGTTGACATGCTAGACCTGCCCTTTGGTGATCAATGCTTTGATGTGGTAATTGAGAAAGGAACAATGGTAAATGTCTTGCATATTTTTTTCATATTTCCTTGCTCTATCCATTTTAGCTGTAGTAAATGCAGGTGATGGATAGAGAAGAACATAAATAATTCTGATCTTTCTCTAACCTGTTTCTTGAGTTGGTGTGATCTACACTCTACAGCTTTTGGATTTGTCCTGAAGAAACAATTTTCCAAATGAAAACCTACTTTTCACTCAATAGATCATCATCTCTTTTGCCCTTTAATTTCTCAGAATGTTAATGTCTTAATTTCCTAGAAACAGGAATTGTTCTTGAGGAGATTGATACATATGGATATATGACCTGACCCGACCCGACCCGATTTTTTTTGTTGGTCTAATGCGTTTTGGGTTGGGTCGGGTCAGAGCATGACCCTTTATGATTGGGGTTGGGTCGGGTCGGACCTGACTCGACCCATTGACACCCCTACCAGCATCCGTTCTTTTCAATGAAATACCTACACATTTCGGATGTGGTTCAATTTGACATCTACTAAAATCACGGATGAAAAATGTTGAATTGGACACTAGCACCTATAAATAACTTTTACCTTTCCTCCTTAAAATTCAAAATGACGTCATCATCTAGGCAAAAGGTATAAATTTTGCTAAGTGAGTCATGTCAGTAATGCGAGTAAACTTTTGCTAAGTAAGCGGGTCATTTCAGCAAAATTACATAATATGACAATTTATTTATTGAACACCTCAAATTGAGCTAAATATGAAAATTTGAGATGTTTCATTGAATAAAAAGAAGCATTTGAGTTTACTTATTTTGTAATATAGACTCGGGATGTCGTCATAGGAACACAACCTTTGTTGCCAACACTAGAAGTGACTCAAAAAGGAGCAAGGTTGGAAAATTTGTCCTAGGATTTAATTCCCTAAGAAACTACCGACTTTAAGTTGAATTTCAATTCTATTCCAATTTTTTTATTTCATTAAATTCAGCAATTTTCACTAGCTACTTAGGTTAACTTTCTATCTAATGTTCCCTAGAGTGTTACATAGCAGCTCCACGTGTAAAAATCGCTTGCTTGCCCACTCAACTTTAAGGATTTTAAAAAATTAAACCAATGATTTTAAAATCAAAAGAAAATAATTTTAATTTAAAAAAACCCCAACACATCTTCATCCTCAGCCAAACTGACCCCTCGCCATGTGCCGCGGTCAACATTTTGCCGGTGAAGTTCATCGCTGACAACCCTCTCTCCCTCGTGTGCGCTCTCTCAACATAGAGTTCATGCTCATTGCAATGTAACTTAGGGAGAAAAAAAGGTGCTTTTCTACCTACCACAATTGTCTTCCCCAAGAATTCAAAGCTTGATTCTTGTTGATTTCTTTTGAAAGAACGATCTGTGGTCAATCGAACAACCTGGGGCGGTTGAAGCAATGGTCTTGCTCAATTCATCTTCATTTTAGGGCTTGCTCTTGCTTGAACGAGATGCTTCGTGCTCCTATTCTTTGAAAGGAGATGTGAATATTGTATTTCCTAATTCTACACCTTGATTTTGGGGATATTTTTCCTATTATGGTTGCTTGTTTCCTTGGTTGTAGCAACCTTGTTATGTACATATAGAGAATAATGGCAGATCCTCTCTCATGACACAAAAAAAGAAGAGTTTGAGAGTTTTGTTTGAGAACATAGGCACATTGCTAAACCTCGTTAAATTATTGTCTTCTTTTGTTGTTTTTTGTTTTTAACATGGTATTAGAGTAGGAGTGAACTGACTTGTTCTTGTTTCTTCGTCCTGATCCACATTCTTGTTGTTATATTTTGGTTGCTCGCTACAAGTGCTGTAGCTCCATGGCCAACTTTAACTCTAAAAAGGGAGCCATCGAAACCAACCCCACCAAGGATGTTGTGTAAGACACAAATATCCAACGGCTTACAAACCCGCTGTTGAATGGAGTGAATTATCTTCCGTGGTCTCGAGCGGTCAAAATTGCTCTTAGAGGGAGATCTAGATTGGGTCATGTTACGAGACAGACTAAAGCTCCTGTTGAGACTGATCCCAAGTTTGACGATTGGTAAGCCAACGACCATAATGTTATGTCATGGATTTTCAACTCTATGAAGCCTCAAATATATGAGATATTCACCTATTTGGATATTGCTAAGGATTTGTGGGATTCCTTGTGTGAGATATACGGACAAGCCAATAATGCATCTTGAGTGTTTGAGCTTAGGCAAGGTCTCGCTATTTCCATGCAAGGGATGAATCAATCATTCACGGATCATTTGGGAAAAATGAAGAAACAGTGGGACGAACTTTAGCAGTACAAACTTGGTACTCCAAATGTTCGCGACTATGTTCAATGGGAAGAACATGACATGTTTCCTTCAACACTGTGTTCCATCATACAGAATGAGGAAACATGAAAAAGAGCCATGGCAGCAGATTCGAAGGTGAAGGTATTTGTTGATTTACTAGAAATTTCAACCCAGTATACTACGTCTAATTTCAAGCAAGGTGATGGTAGCAGTTGGTGGTCAAAAGGAAGGAAAGGGAAAAAAAATCCATATAGTTTCACTGTGATTACTGTAATTGTGACGGGCATCCCAAGGAATGGGGTTGGGTTCTTAATCCACAATTGCGTCCAAGCAAAGATAAATGTCTTGATGCGAAGTTAGCGATTCAGGGAGATGCCATAGAGTTTCAGTCTAAGCTAGAATTTTTAACTCAACAGGTTCAACAATGGCTTCAAACTCATGGGCAAAGATTGGGTGCTATAGGCACTGAATCTGGAAATATGACCAAGACCTCTGGTAATATCCATAATATCTCTACTAAGTTCAATTTTTAGATTATTATTAATTCTAGGGCTACAGACCATATGAGTAGCTCCACATATGTTATCTAATGCTGTTTCTAGAACTTTATACCCTCATATAACCATTGAAAATGGATTTCAAGTCCCAACTCAAGGTACGAACCATGTGAATATTTTTTAAAAAAAAGCCGAAGCTTTGATAGTTTCAGGGTTGAAGTCTAATTTGTTGTCTATTGGCAAATGTACTAAATAGTGGAATTGCAATGTCATATTTACTCCTCAAAAGGTGATTTTCAAGATCGAATTACCAAGAGGATGATTGGTGAGGGAGGGCTACGAGATGGGTTGTACACTTTAGATCTTAGTGGTGCGGCTCTAGTGGTGACAAAACAAATTTCTACGATTTCTCATTTATGGCATTGGCGAATGAGGCATCCTTCTGATCGAGGTTGCAAGCTTTAGACTTGTCATTGACACATGATTCTAGTAGTTGTGATCCATGTCATTTTGCTAAGCAACATAGGTTGCCTTTTCCTCAACATTTCAATAAGTCAATTGAGTTGTTTGATGTGGTACACTCTGATGTTTGGCGAAATTCTCCCGTTGATTCTAAAGAATGATTTAATTATTTTGTTACTTTTATTGATGATAAATCTCGTGCAACTTGGCTTTATCTTCTTAAATACCAAAGCGAAGTTCTTACAATCTTTCAAGATTTTTGTAGCATGGTGAAAAATTAGTTCAACACTACAGTGAAAGTTCTTTGAACAAACAACAATACCAAGCATACCAATCAAGGGTTTTAGGCTATGTTACGATGTATGGGTATATCTCACCAGACATCATGTGTCGGTATTCCTCGACAAAATGAAGTAGCAAAGAGGAAAAATCGTCACCTAGTGGAAGTCAGTTGGGCCTTGCTATTCTTTGGACATTTGCCCAAGACTTATTGGGCAGATGCTATGCTTACTAGTTGCTATTTGATAAATTGACTATCTAGTCGTATTTTGAATTATATAAGCCCTATGGAAGTATTGCACGGTTGCAAGTTTGATCTCTCCCATTTAAGAATCTTTGGGTGCGTTTGCCATGTTCATTCTCAAAATGGGGGCAAGTTGGATCTTCATGCTAGCAAGTGCATGTTTGTTGGATATTCTTCTACCAAGAAAGGATATGTGTGTTATGATCCTAGCACAAAATGTGTCTATATTTCTCGAGATGTTAATTTTGATGAAGCTCACATTTTTATTCTAATAAGACTCAAATTCGGGGGGAGCAAGATGATTACAATGAATTTTCTTTTGAATTTGCTCCTATCTTGGTGAATGTTGACACAATGCACATTGAAAGAGTGTTCATTGGTCAATACTTTATGGGGCAAGAAAACACACAAGTGGGTCACAAAATTGAAGGACAACAAAGCACTATCATGCCAACAACAGAACAAACAATTGAAGCGGAAAGGGGGATTGATGATAGGTCAGCTACAAGTCCACTTAAAGCTGCTATTGAAGCCGAAAGAGAGACTATTGACATATTCGAAGCTGAAGGGGGAATTGATAACATATCAGCTACACTAGTTCAGCCATGAAGGCTATCTCGTATTCGGGGACCTTTAACTCACCTTTAGAACTTTGCCACGTATTATTCTGTTCAACATCCTATTCAAGAATAGATAAGGTATGATAAAATCTCTCCCAAGTTTTGGAGTTTCTTATCTGTCATTAAAGATCAACAGGAACCTAGTAGCTTTGTGGAAGCAAGAAGAATGTGTGGGTTAATGTCATGAAGGATGAACTTCATGCTCTTGATCGAAATCATACCTGGGAATTAGTACAGCTACCGAAAGAGAAGTGACCGTAGGATGCCAATGGATTTACAAGACCAAGTACAATAGCAATGGGTCAGTTGAAAGACACAAAGCAAGACTTATTGCAAAGGGGTACATGCAAACTTATGGTATGGACTATAAATAAATATTTGCTCTAGTAGTCAAGATGAATAAGGTACGTACCCTTATGTTTGTAGCAGTTAATCGTGAGTGGCCATTGTTCCAAATGGATGTGAAGAATGCATTTCTTCATGGAGATCTTGAGGAAGAAGTCTACATGGATCTTCCACTTGTGCATCCCTTACATAATGAAGATGGAGTTGTGTGCCGACTAAAGAAAGCCATCTATGCTCTTAAACAATCCCCTAGAACATGGTATGGTAGACTTAACACTACACTTGTCAAGGTTGGATTCAAGCGAAGTGCTACAGATTCCTCAATGTTTACCAAGGTTACAGATAGAGGAATTGTTGTTTTTGTAGTATATGTTGATGATCTTGTGATTACAAGCAGTGATCAATCTAGGAGTGAAGCTCTCAAGCAACATTTAAATAAAGAATTCCTTGGTAATTTGAGGTATTTTCTTGGTATGGAGGTTGCTAGATCTCGAAAATGATTGTTCTTATCTCAACAAAAGTATGTTATTGATTTGCTGAAGGAGACTGGTAAGTTAGGAGTCAAGCCAACGAGCACACCCATGGGTTATAATAGTAAGTTTATTTATGATAATACATTGTTGCATGAAGTTGGGCAATTTCAACGCCTTGTTGGACAGTTGATCTATCTAATTATTACTCGACCTAATATAGCATATGCTATCAGCTATGTGAGTCAATTCATGCAGAAACCAACAAAGAGGCACATGGGACTGATAAATCACTTGCTTCAATCCTTGAAGGCCTCTCTAGGAAAGGGAATTTTGATCAAGAATAATGGTCACACAGACATCATTGGTTATGCGGATGCAGATTGGGCTGGTAGCCTTGTTGATAGAAGTTATACTACAGGTTTTTGCACCTTTGTGGGAGGAAATCTTGTAACTTGGAAGAGCAAGAAACAAGCAGTTGTTGCACGATTTAATATAGAGGCAAAGTATCGAGCTATGGCTACAACTACAAGTGAAATAGTGTGGTTGAGATTGTTACTTCAAGAGTTGGGTTGCAACTCTATTACCAAACCAACGAAACTGTTCTATGATAATTAGGCCATTGTTCATACTGCTTTGAATCCTATATTCCATGAGAGGACTAAGCACATATAGGTAGACTGTCACTTTGTGAGAGAAAAGTAAAAGATAAAACTATTGAGACCCCATACATTTGTAGTGAAGATCAATTAGCAGATGTCTTTACCAAGGCTCTATTTAAAGGAGTGTTTCAAGAGATGGTGAACAAGTTGACCTTCGCTAATCTCTTTGGTCCAACTTGAGAGGGAGTGTTGGCCGAATTCGTGCTCCTATTCTTGGAAAGGAGATGTGAATATTGTATTTCCTATTTCTACACCTTGATTTTGGGGATATTTTTTCTTTTATGGTTGCTTGTTTCCTTGGTTATAGCAACTTTGTTCTGTACATATAGAGAATAATGGCAGATTCCTCTCTCACGACACAAAACAAAAAAGACTGAGAGTTTTGTTTGAGGACGTAGGTACATTGCTGAACCTCATTAAATTCTTGTCTTCTTTTGTTGTTTGTTTGTTTTCAATAAGGCTCACTTGAGTTCGTCGCTGCTTGTTTGTGATTTTGGGTTAGAGGATACAAGGATGCTACTTGTGGTGCCGTCAAAGGGCGAGATGTTGGTTCTTCTTCTTTCTTGGCCATGGCGAAAGAAGTGTGCAACAAAAGTTTAATACCATCAAATTCAATCATCTTAATATATCCAATTGAATTTGATCCATTTTCATTCAAAAGTTTTAGTTAATGAGTTATGGAAAAATTTACTTCGCAACATATCAATTCTTTGATTTTGTACTTTTTAATGAAATTTACACATGCATCAATAGTCTCTACCTTACATATGAGCTCAAGGTTAGACTTGTTCTCCCTTAATTTAGACATCCCTTCTACATTGGAATTATCTCAACTTGAATATTTACTAAACACTGAAATAGATTTGGCATGGAGCACCAATCAACCATTGGCTCTTAGGAGAGTGCGTAGCAAAGCTCGATATCTTCACCCAAGAAAATTGTCAAAAGAAAGTTCAAGTCGAGCCCATCAAAATATCTCATTGAATTCATCTTCATTCAAAGGGTTAAGCCAATAAGTTGTGAACCAAATAGAATATATTAAGTATTCCTCACCACACCAATTCTATAAGACTTTTTAAAATAACTCATACTTGCATCTTAACACGTGGCTTGCATCATATGAGCTCAAGCTTCCATAAATATGAGTACAAGCTCCATTGAGAGAGTGGATGAGAGGGAGAGAGGGTTGTTGGCGATTGACATTTTCGGCCGGGGCTCCAAATGTTGGCTGGCAAAACACAGTGGGGGCTTTGTTTAGTTTGATTCTAAAGTCATTATGTTAGAGACATTTAGGAAAAATAAAATGTTTATGTATTTCTCAAAATTGTGTGAATATCTTACCCATGCATCCCAAGCAAATAAATACATCTCCGCCACTCAAGAATGTTCACATGCAACATTCCTGTCCAAGTAAGCACTATGGTGGTTGTTTTACAATGTCTCTAACGTTTCCTTGAGTCGATTTTTTTCCGCGGAGGTATTTTTTGACATTGCGAAGATGTGTCTTCACACAATAACTCTTCCCTTGTAGTTTCTGGCTTATCCGCTTGCTATAACCATGCCAACCATATTGACCATGTTTAAGTTATTGTCTTGACAGTAAAGCCGATCACAAAGGACACATGTTGCTAATCTCTAATACCTTCGATTCTTGATGTTTTGGTTATTGTTTCTATAGTAAAGCCAAGGCGAGGCCAACCTTATGGTGGCTTGACGAGGCAAGCTGGGCGAGGCCGATCTCGCGATGGTCCGTTGAGGTCGGACTTGCCAAGCCAAGGCGAGGCTAAGCATCGCCCAGTGGCTGACGAGGCTCACTGACAAGGCTTGACCTCATTGGGGGCTGGTGACTTGCTGAAGCTTGAAGAAGGCAGAAATGAAAAAAGAAAAGCAAAAAAAGCAAAAAAATAGAAAAATATAATAAAAGTATTAAAAAAAAAATTATAAGTCACAATAAAATCTAAAGTCTTTACTAAACACATTTCTATTCCGGAAATAGAAATTTTGGGCAGTTACTAAATGTTTGCATACTTATAAATTGTT
This sequence comes from Corymbia citriodora subsp. variegata, assembly GCA_014858505.1. Lineage (NCBI taxonomy): Eukaryota > Viridiplantae > Streptophyta > Magnoliopsida > Myrtales > Myrtaceae > Corymbia > Corymbia citriodora. Next base: position 29,290,285 of record CM026414.1, on the reverse strand, counting down.
CCCAAAAACATAGTAAAAAAATTATGAATAATAATTATTCTCAGAAACATAATAGTTACTATTCACATCTTTAGTGAAATCTAACCTGCGCTAAACATGTTATTTGAAAAGTGGATGAAAGTTTGGGAATAAAATCGAACTACTATAAATTGCCATATACTCTACTCCTTTAATTCATTATTGTCAACGACTGATCACAAGCAACATTGTCACATCATATTTCTTATCAATATCTTTTTGCATACCACTGTCATAATTCTCTTTCATTCGGGGAAAGCTTTTCATAATCCACATGCCACATATGCAACCCTCTTCTAAGTTATAAAGGTTTTTTGGGGTCGAATTCTAAGTTTATATAGTTAGCCCACAAAAGAAAAGCATTTGTTTCATTAATTCAATCACATTTCATTGGGGAGCTTTCTAGCATACGAAACTCACAAGTTAATATTGATAAGTGGACTCAAATAAGAGCAGTTTTTTTTTTTGTGTCGGTAAATAAGAGTAGTTATGTTTTTATAAAAGCTTGTAACTTTTAATATGCCCATAATATTCGGAAATAAACGGGGTTAGGACACTAGGAGTGCCATAACTTTCGTACGACCCTCACTTTGGTGCAAAAACTTTTTTTTCGTTTATTTGAGTGCCACATCGGAGTGAAATCGTTCAGTTAAGTGCCACTTCTGACCAAAAATCGTTCAGTTAAGTGCCAAAATGCATATGTGGAATTTTTTAATGATTTTTCTTTTCTTTTTTTAATAAATTTTGACGCCGACGTGGACTTTTCAGGCAAAACGACGCTGTTTCTACTCTTTTTTAAAAAATTTCAATTTTTTTTTGTTTTTTTTTGTTTTTTGTTTTTGTTAGGGCTGGCGAGGGCATCGGTGACCCTCACCGGCCTTAAATAAAAAAAAACAAAAAATTCAATTTAAAAAAAAAATCAAAAAAATTAATAAATATATTAAAATATTGTTCATCGGCGCCACGTCAACTTTTCGAGTGGCCACGTCAGAATTGGCACTTAAGTGAATGTTTTTTAAAACTTGTGGCACTCAAGTGAGCGAAAAAAAGGTTTTGGCATCAAAGTAAGCGCCGTACAAAAATTATGGCACTCCTAATGTACTTACCCCGAAATAAACGCCGTTAAACTGTCGATGGACAGAGAAACCGTCAGTACACGTGAGAAGTCCCTCTGCAATGCATTGTTCCGCCGGCATGTCTGCTATTCGGTCGGCGACAGCAACGCACACAAAGACGTGGCAGGTTCCGGTGCCGAAACGTGGGTTATCCACGAAGCGAACGTGTCCTTAGTCCACAATAATCTGGTTGCCCTCAACCTCTCCTCCATTTGCATCTGCTGCATGTTGCGTTGTGGCACTGGAAATGGGTCAAGGCCAGGAAGTCAAGAGCAGGAATGATTCCCAAGTCGAAATTCAGGTTTTAAACTTGCTTTTGTCTTGTTTTTACTGTTAATCAAATGGAGTTCGCTAGTTGGTGGCGGAGGGTAGCAAGCGAGTGAGCATCTTGTGGGGTTGTGGTTGCAGGAAAGAGGGGAGATCTTCTTCTTCTATAGGCCCAAGGTGGAGAGAGAAGCAGCTCACGGCGTCGACGACGTGCAGCGCCTTTACATAGTCCTCCGTCCCGAGTCCGGCGAGAGGCCGGTCGAGGAGAAGCAAGATCCCCACTCTGGAAAGGAAGGGTCTGACCCCGATTCCCACGACAAGGCCACTGTGGAAGGCGGCCACGGCAGCCAGGTAATGATGGTCACAAGAACCGCACGACCCAACAACTTGTCTATGATCCCCTTGCGATATCACAACCTCTTTGTAATTGCCAAACGCAGGAAGTGAACATCGAGAAGCAGGCACTGTTGAGGCTGATAGTGATGGGGAAGAAGAGTCTTCCGGACCCAAGCAAACGGAGCCGACCCTACTGGGGATTTGTAGAGATTTGACCACCAAGATCGATGATATCAAGTTGGCGCTTAAAGCAGGTGCTTTGCTTCTCTCTCTCTCTCTCTCTCTCTCTCTCTCTCTCTCAATGTGATTCAAATTTCGATTGAATAGTCGGGACTTGCTTATTGCAGAGGAGCACGACACTTCCACGAGGGGACACCGCCGCACGGCTGCAGCCAGACCGTTTGGCGAGGGCGTGTATCGCATACTTAGACACAAATCTGGGGGGAAGAAACCGCACACGCATCTCATATATAAGCTCGAATTACCCCCGGAAGACGAGAAGCAGGAGCCCCAGGAGTCGCTCAACGTCGACAGAGAAGCGTCCTTCCTCATCCAAATCAAGAACCCCGACCAGCACGGCCCTTCCCAGTTCAGGGGTCTCCAGAGCAAGCGCAAGGCGGTGTTCCCCGCCCACCTGCAGGGACAGTTCGGGCAGCTGAGGTACAGCCCAGCCGACCCGCCCGACTTCCTGAACTACGAAGGGTGTGAGTTGCTGCTGATATCGGCGTCGGATGACATAGAGGAGGAGCTGGGGTTAGAGCTCAAAGCGGAAGGAGAGGCCGATCCCTCCTGTTCCGATCTGCTCAAGACGTTCGGGGAAACTGCACCCGCGGATGCCCTCCTCAGGGGCACCTGGGTCTGAAATTCAGCGTTTTGGACGCTTTTTGGTTTTTGTTTAACTAAAAGACCTGTTCCATGTTTTTAACTGCAGTTTAGCATGTACAATATATTTGGTACCCCTAATGCCAATCTTGCAATATACTGTACTTCATTAGCCCAAATGGCACTAAGTCTATCCTACCTAGGAATGATGATGATTGCATGGCCAAAGTAGTGGAATGGCAATTCCAAGAAGTTGGTGGAATCAGCATTCATCCCATGATTCACGTATGGATCCAAATATCAGAAAAGGGATTGGAAATCTGGGATTGCGATCACGTTCCAGATCATTCATACAAACCAAACATTCCCATAGGCAGGTGGACTCGAACCTGAAGTACGTGGACGATGAGAGAGCGGGGGAGAAAGTGAGAGTATAGCAGTATGGGAACGAGAAGAGCTTGTGAGCTTGTGAGCTTGTGGAATATGGAGACGGGTGACTGCCGTATACTGCGACAGACTCTTCAAGAATTTTTACCGCGTCCTTTTATAAATTTTTCGAAATTCCATCTTAATATTTTCATTTTCATTTTGTTATTGGATTGATGTGTTGTCTACCCAACAGGAAAAAGGGAGACGATACAGAAAAAGCTCAGGTATTTGCTACCGAAAAAATGAGGTGCAAAACGAGCCGGAATTTTCGGGCTATATATAGATTCAAGAGATTGTAATAAATGGACCGATTTAGAACTGCATTTCTAGAATTTCATAGGGTAATTTTTACAGATGCCTAGCATTGTATATTGTATTTCGAAGAGTACTCTAACGATGCCTAGTTAGAGGCCAATTGGCTCTTGGTGGAAGCTCTAGCTACGCAGGACAGCCCTGTCTTGGAAGAACCCTCGTCGATTGTGTTGAGTCCTCGGTTGAGTGTACAAATCTTACATTGATAGATTGATTTATTCAATCAATTCAAAGATTGATTCAGTCAATTCAAAATAGGATAATAGTACCTTGTATATTTTTTCCTATATCGTACCTTCTTGTATTTTATATACCCTCATGTACATGAATGACATATAGTACAAGACAACAATTTTCAATCCTCCAAATTTCTGCATTATTTTCTATCATGATATTTGAGCGATTTCTGGCCTAGCTTAGCTTCCACATGAATTTCCCCAATCGCCTCCTATCAGTCTTCTAGCCTTGTTATTACAAAACAAATTTAGCACTCCGGGTTGGGATCCATAATTTCTTTTATCGATACCATGCCGAAGAATCAGCGTTCGAATTCTAGAGAAAACCGTGATCCATATGTACTTGTCTCAGAGGAGGCTGACAACTCAGCCGACAACTAGATTTCGGACCAAATCGGTCTGACTCAAGGGGAGCAGACTTCCGTCCAACCTTCCACTCAAGCACAGTTCGGCCCGACCCAATGGCCGCCAATCCATTGGTTTCCAATACAAAAGCCAATGGACAGCTGGGCCAAGCCAATCTTGGGCCTAGCAAAGCTCTTCGGGAGAAGAAGCCGCTGTTACCTTTGGAGCCCAGCTCAATAGAGGTGGACTGGCTCCTTTTTTTTTCGGCTTAACCCGAATATTGGGTCGGGGTGTTCATTCCTGGATTAGAGACCTAAATCCATCTAGGCGGGTTTGGGAGCAAATCCCTACCTGTTCTTCCAACCCGGCTGTCTATTCTATATTGTCCCCATCATTGGCAGCCGCCCGAAGCCCAACGACCCCTTTTACACATAATCAGTAGACGGGTTAGTACTAGAACTCATCAACCAGCAGCTTGCCGGACCAGGCAAATACTCAACCATTTCTTGGGATTTCCGGCGAGCACTTGTGACAAAGGACAAGAACGGTTTCCTTCTTAGAACCGTCCCATTTCTGATCAATGACTGACTACAACATTGGCACAAGTGCAACCAACTCATTTGCATATGGATTAGGAACTGTTTAGCTCCTGAGGTCTCGATCGAACTCCTAATAACTAAAGACTCAAAGGTGATGTGGGACAATATCCATGGAATGCACAAGAAATTAGATCAAACCAAGATTTCTCGCTCGCTCAAGCCTTGTTAGAATAGAAGTAAAGAAACCTCTCAGTTGCCGCTTGCTTCAATCGACTTTGGGCTTTATGGAATGGGCTCAAGGTGGCCGAGAAACAATTGGAAAGGCTTGAAACCACCTTGAAGTAGTATTGGGCCATCAAAGAATGAGAAAAGGTGACTCGATTTCTTTTGATTTTAAATAAAACTTACTCATCTTTTCGGTAGCAGATCCTCACCATGGAAATAGTTCAGTTGCTTGGCTGAATCTATCAACTTGCCGTCCAAGAGGAAAACCAGCACCTAGCTACAACCGAATACACATGGGCGAGTGAGAGCGTGACGCTTGCCGCTACAGCCAACCCATTGCAGCAAGCACCCATGGCCATGAATACCCACCGTGTGGCACTAGGGTTTCAATGGGAGGAAGAAGATACCCTTAAAAGGTCTTGCTTGGACAGCCCAAATCAAAAGTTAAGATTCGCTGGCTCTTATTCATCCATTCGAGCAACCAAATCAAGTGGGCCACATCCTGCCACGTTGGTGCTAGCATTTAAGACATCCAACGTTTCACAAGGTGCCATGTCATCATAGAAAGAGGGACGGTAGATTTTTAAAACAAAAGGTAAATTTTTTGAATATTGCAAATATCCACACCATTCTATTGATATATGCTGGAAATTACATGGAAGAACAAATGACAAAGTAAAAAAGAATTCTCGGCTTATTAGGTCTCGGCACAAGGTATTAGAAAGGTAAATTAGACAATTACTCATGATCAATACCAAAATATCATGAAGACCTTTAGTCAATTAAATACTACCAACAAGACTACAAGTTTATCAGGTCCTTTTTTTTGCAAGACAAACTCCATTTTGGTAGATGCATATATAATTGATTTAGGTGCCACTGACCACATCATATGCAATGAGTAATTTTTTTCTCATATTGACACAAAATCCCATTCTTCCATGTCAATACATGTTCCAAATGGGAATGTCACTTTTGTCACTAAAATTGGCACTATTGATCTTAGTCCCAATGTTGTCTTTGTTCTAATATCATCCTTAGGAATGTCCTCTATATTCTTGCCTTTGAATTCAATTTTATCTATTTTTCCAAACCTATGAGGACAATTTTTGTCATGTCATATTCAATTTTGAAAATTGCTTCTTTTAGAACCTTTCGACTAACAAATTGATGGGCTTGGGTAATGTCGTACAAGGGCTATACTTTTGGACTAGTTTTCCAAAAGATTTTGATTTATCTTCCCTTTCCTTGAATGAAGGCGCTTCATGTAATGCCATTGTTAGTAATAGAATCTTTTTTTTCTATCAGCGTTTTGGCCATAGTGCTTGTTTTCCTCATCCCAAATGTCCAATCCGTCCTTTGGCAAAACAATCATGAATGTCGTTCCCAATCAGTACATCCAAAGCTATTAGTGCTTTTTCATTAATACACACTGATAGTTAGGTTTCTATCATACTGCACATTATGACAAAGATCATTTCTTTCTCACTAATTAGATGATTATACCCGTGTGACATGGATTTTCCTCTTGCAAGCAAAGAGTAACTTTTTCTCATCTATCGAATTTTTTTCCCCAATTAAAAATCAATTCAACAAATTTGTCCAGCACATTTGTACAAATAATGGGCGCCCGTTCTTCACTACTAAATGTACATGAAAGCTCTTACACCCACACTCCCCTATATATGGGATTGTTGAGTGCAAACACCGTCATCTCTTAGAAGTAGCTCGAGCTTTTAAGTACCAAGTGTCTGTTATCGAAACTTTTTGGGGGAGATTGTGTGGTCATAACAGTCTATTTAATAATTGCATGCTAATTGGCGTAATTGAAGGCCAAACTCTCTTTGAGATGCTTTTTAGGAAACAACCAAAGATTGATCACTTATGAGTCTTTGGTTGTTTAAGCTATGCAACTACTGTGAGACCTCGGGACAAAATGGGTCCCCATGCTATCCATAGCATTTTCATGGGATATACTACTTTAGATAAAGGTTATAGTCATGGAGATGACATATCACTTCACCGGATCCAATATATTCTCTACCATCAACCAATAATTCCAGCTCTATGGACCAAATAATTGAGTCTTTAGTATTATCATTTGAGAAGAGACCTTCACTTGCTTCATTAGTGGCATCTCCATAGTTGATTCTTGATAGATTTCTGTCATCCATTCATGAATAGACACCTATTCAGCAACCTCAACGTTCCAAC
>CM026414.1:29260491-29283394 GCA_014858505.1 Corymbia citriodora subsp. variegata | reverse complement strand
CCCCCCCAAAATGGACCAAAGACTACACATGTCCTACATTAGATTCTCCAAGTATACATTATCTTCCATTCTCTTATGTCTCATTTAGCCAACTATCACCAAAACACATGTGTCGTTTTAGCCGCATATCGGAGGAGCAAGAACCTTGTTCCTATGATGAAGCAATTTCTGATCCACATTGGTAACAAGTTATGGAGGGTAACTTAAATGCCCTCATAGAGAATTACACTTGGGATATTATTTCACTACCTCCATCTGGATAACCAATTGGTTGCAAGTGGGTATACAAAATCAAGTATAGGGGAGGTGGTTTTGTTGAGCACTACAATGCTCCATTCATAGCTAAGGGCTTAACACAAAGTGAATGTTTTAATTACCATGAGACTTTCTCTCCATGTGCGAAGGAGGTAATTGTATGTTCATTTTTATCCATTGCTGCATTTCGCAATTGGCCACTTCATTAGATGGACATCCACAATGATTTTTCTTCATGGCATTTGGCAGATCATTGTATTTTGGGAGCTCTTTTGGTGAAGATGTCCCATTTTGTACCGAAAGAAGCAACCATGGTGCTAATGAACTCAAACTAAAAGCTAACAAAGGCTAGATTTGATATAAAGTCTAACTAACATAGAATAAGTGCATTATAAATCCTAAAATTTATTATGAAAATCCACTTAAGTTCTAAAACTTTCAAAAAGTGTAATTAAATTTTAAAACTTGTCACGAAAGTGCACTCAAATCTTAAAACTTTCAAAAAGTGCAACTAAGTCCAAAAACTTGTCAAGAAAATATAATTGAATGCTAAAACTTTCAAATGTGCTATTAAATGAAGCTTGATCTGATCAATTTGACAATTTTTTGACTTAACTGCACTTTCGTGATAAGTTTAAGGATTTAATTGTACATTTTGAAAGTTTTAAGACTTTAAATGCACTTATCCTAATTAACATTGAGCCGTTGGCTTATCACCCACAACTAATTAACTACTATTTGTTTGAAAATTTCCATCGCATTGCGCAGATTTTTTACCAATAAAAAAGGAAAGAAAAAGAGAAGTTATAAGAGTCACTTACGTCAAACATTTGGGCCAAGGCCTAAAAGAACCCTTTCCCACTCGGCCCACTACCTTGGCTCTGGCCCGGCCTAGGCCCAATTCTTTTTCTTTTTTTAAATAGGGACCAACAATCTCTGTTAGGTCATGCTTGGGCCAGCACGATTTGGCCCATATGATCCAAGGGAAGAACCACTGACCTTCGAGGGAGCCAATGATCCAAGGACAAGATTCAATTGGGCACGTTTGAACGAATTCTTGGTGCCTGCCAATATGCTTGAGAATGCATGCAAGAGGATTTAAGCAGGCAGCTCCTAAATATGGAACGGAGAATCACTCATTTTTTTGCTGAGAATTAACTTCCGATGAGAGAAGTCTTCAAAGTTGTATTCCATAGGATTCATTAATATGAATAATCCAATCTTTTATTGTCTCACACTCAATGTAACATCTAAATAGTTGTTTTATTTGACACTGTTGTCGTCATACAATGTGACATTTCAAATATTTTAGGAAAAATTTCAAATAAGAACCTGAATTGTCATCAATTTTTCAAATAATGGTGTAAAGTGGACCTTGTATCAAACAAGGTCATGAAGTCTTCTCACTTTCTCAAATATGAGCTGGAAGAAGATATTGTTTCAATTAAGCATCTGAAGTGATCATGTTAATTTTAAAGAAAGGCTCGACCTCACCAATTGGTGAAGAGCATTTTCATCCTTTTTTTTCTTTTCATTTTTCCTTTTCTATTTTTTCTTTTCAAAAAAACTCAAGAAAGAAAAAAAAAGCTAAAATTTTAAAAAATAAAAAGGAAAAACAAAGCACGGGAGGGCTAGTAGCCTTTTCTCGCTTATGGTTGCTGCCCGACCAGCTACCCCACCACCGGTGGGGCACTAACCATGGCTGGCAGGGTTGCTAGTAATAGGGCGAACCACGAGCGAGAGGGCTAAGGCAGCCTCCTGCTTGGGTTCATTTTATTTGTGTTTTCATTTTTTAAAGATTTAGTCATTTTTTATTTTATTTTTAGTTTGTCCTTTTATGGAAAAAAGAAAAGAAAAGGGAAAAACGAAAAAAGAAAAGAAAAACAATATAAAGGACAGAAAAGGTCAAATCTTTTTTTAAATTGACATGGTCTTTTCAAGGTTTTATTTGAAACAAAATTTATTTCAAACCTTTATTTGAGAATATGAGGGCATTTTAGGCCATTATTTAAAGAAATGTTCAATTCAGATCCTTAGCTGAGAAATTGAAAGCATTTTAGGTCCTTATTTGAAATTTTCCTAATATTTTATGCAGTTTAAAGAGGACGCAAAAGAATAGTTGGAAATATTTTTGGGGTAAATGATCTCAACGAATAATTTACCCAAGGAATTTAAGGTTGATTCATGCACAAAGAACGCATGACTAACGGAAGTCATCTTTTGGCCAAAGAAAAAGAAAAAAAAGGAAGTAATCTTACCAGCAACATGTTTTAAGAAACTACAACCAAAAGATAAGTTTGCCATAACTAGAGGCATCGCCCCAGCTTCTCTCCTAGAATCTACCCCCGGTTGAGTTTGCCTTAGAGGTACCAGCCACCGCCAACTTTACAACTGAAGGCCGTTGCAGCGACGGTCATTCAACCACATACTTCACTCACATTAAAAGGTCTCAAAGACAAAGCCATGAAAGCGCCAGACACAGCATGCTAGCCGGCAAGAACTGCAACATATGATGTTACCACCACAACAATAACGGAAACTATGGTAAAACCCCGATATCCGAGGGCTCACTCAGTCATACTGTCAAGAAAATTCATCACTAAAGTGAAGCAAGTAATTTTCCCCAGCAAAACTTCTTCTCTGTTCCTATAAATTTTTAAATGATACAGGAGTTTGGTTTCCATCTACGTGTCAACACAGACTTATGCCTTCTTTGCCGTCCTACTTGGAAAGCTCGAAAATCTAATCAACCATTCCATAATCTAGGATAGGCCACGTCCTATTAACAAATGCCTCACAAGCCCAGAGAAGTTGTGGCTGTAGCCTTTGTGATATCTCTTCTCATCACATCGCGCTTTTAAAGTTGCTTCTTGATATAAAAGTACTGCTGGTCCTGTGGACAAACTACTCAGCTCTCTCTTAATTCAGATTGCATCTATATACATCGTGAGTTCCTGTGCAAAGACTACAATAAACCATATGATATAATATGCTACCTCAGAGGTACCAAGACAAATCCCAGCTATGCACAAAGATATTTACAACAAATGATTATCTTCGGCTTAGCAGAAAGGACACCGCCTGTAATGAGCAAATTTCAGATAATTAGACTGCATACGACTGTATCAAGAAAACAAAGGAAAATTTAACAGCCAAATAATGGATTGTGTGACGAATTGAAACTTATGAGGGGGGGATGACTTAAGTGCAGCAAAAAGTCTCAAGCAAGACAAGACGCTTAATCACATGGTCTAGAAAGAATCAACAGATCCATAACCTTAAGCATCAAATGGAAAAACAGCTGTCTACTCCCAAAGATGTTATGCTGACTCCTAAAAAATGACGACAAAAAAAGCAGTCCCTCCAATCCTCTGCTCTGCAATTGGAGTCCATTGAGAACTCGGGTTCATTGGAAATACAAGTTCGAAGGGGCAGGAGAAAACTTAGAATGATGCGGAAGGAGACTTTAAAAGAAGACATGGATTATGTAGAGCTTCACTGGATTTAAAAAAGGATTGAGCAGACTGGAGTAAGCCGATTGCGCTTAGTGAGATAAAGCTTGGTTTGTCATTGACAGATCTATTCTATAAGCAAACCGCAGTAAATTTGATTTCCTAATTTGTATATCTTTCCAAAATCTCTTGCAGAAGCAAATACTCTTGTAAACTGAAAAACACATTTAAAATCAACAAAACCTACGATGTCAAAATACAGGTGCCTCCACCACCAAGCCTAGTATTGGACTTGCTACCCATTTTCCACAGATCATCTTCCATTTGTCTGAGGTTTAATCTATACTATGAATCTAAGCATCGTCTGACAATTAGCTTCATGCAGTGCATGGAAGAATGCAAATACACTAGGGAAAATTAGACCGACATCCTCATCCAACCCATCCATTTTGACTACAAATACCAATCGAATCAAGCGTTGAGACATTTGGGATCACAAAGCACATTCACGTAGGAAGCAACATTATCAGCCTGCATCAACAAAGTGAAATTGCAGCACCATACCGAATATATTTCTGGCACAAATTTTCGTGTGATATAGCTTGAATAATCAACATTTGAACTTGAAGTTTGAGAGATGATTCATGATCGACTTCATGAGAATCCCCCGAAAATAAATTGCTGCGATGCAGGGAATATTGGTTAGATCTGCTGGATACTGGAAGGCTGGAAAAGTCACGGCCTGTAAGCTTATGGCTCATCTGAGCCATAACCATCTCAGCACATTCATTAAGCACCTCATTTGCATCACCGAGTTGACTAACGGCCCATACAAAACACATCAAAATGTAAGCATCAGTTAGATAATGGCATTTTCATTCTCTTCCTCTTCTGAATTTGTCTACCTCAAGTGTTTTCTCTTTGGTCCCAGATGATGGAGAGAGAAGGGGATCTGAGCTTGTCAGACGCAGACCACAACTAGGAGCCACTGATGGGGTTCCGGGAGACGATGGCGGAGGTAACGGTGGAGGCGGAGGCAGTGCGTGGTTGAAAGCGAGTGGAGATACAGCTTTGCAGTAATGGGAATGAAGAGAGAGATGCAATCCTTTTTGGAAATTTCTGAGAGAATGAAAAGAGGAAGGAGTGAAGAGGGAGGGAGAGAGAGCGGAGAGATGGTGTCAGTAACTTCTCACCAACGGACGGGATGGAAAGGGTCAGTTTCGAAATTTTTGATAGGTGGGACCCTAAGATACACATGGCGAGAGCTGAATGGAGTGACTTATCGCTGACTTGGCAAGACTGGGCTATGTAATATTTTCTCGTACGGAAGTGTCAATATTTACATGTCATCTAACCATCTCTTCACATTTCTCCTGAAAGTTGACAGGCGTTCATCCAAGGTCTTGTTATCTTCCATACATTTCCTTTTGATGGATAAATGCCTGTAAACTTCAGCTTGTTGTCGATTGCACTCCTGCATGGTTGCATCAACCTCCCGAAACTGTCGCTTCAAAGATTTCCCTTCGCGCTGAATATCAATATGGTTAAGTTCGATCTGTCGTTTAACTTCAGCAAGACGTACTTCCAGCCTTTCCTTTTCTTCAGTAAGTTCATCCTTCTTGTTGATGGAAGCGTCATAAGAACTGCGACGATCTTTCAGAATTTTCTTTCCAGCTTTCAGTCTGTCTTCCAGTTTGTTGAGGCTCTCTTCAACAGCTGTTGACGACTCAATGTCGCGGCAGTTCTGTTTAAAAACTTCAATGCGATTGGCAAACAGTGTAGCAAACTCTTTGCAGTCATACTGAAATTTGGAAGTCTTGGTAAAGCAATCATTGCCAGAACTCAACTCGGCAAGCAGATTCTTTATTCTAGCTTCGACGCTTGGGTTAGAAGCAATCTGGGAGTATCCTTCTTTTGTGAGTTGGTACAACTCCTCCCATTTAGCCCTCACACCATCAACAGCTCCAGGTGTCGATGAGTCAGAACCAGATGGGAGGGGCCTTTCACGTCTTGGTTTCCCAAGTCCCAGGATTTCATCAATTGCTTCTAAATCGGACATCTCAATGTCTGACGCTTCAGAAGTCGATTCTTCAACTGCTGTGGATGATTGTGTACTGGGCAGATCAACCATTTCCGCTGCTCCCTTAAAGGGCATAAAAGCTGTCGATACTGTTGGCATTGCGGTTGACAGCAAAGCTAGAGCAGTTTCTGAGCCTGCGGTAGACAGATCGTTGATTGGTTTTGGTTCAAGTTCATGTGCGGCTGAATCAACAACACTGGAAGTCCTAGCATTGGTTTGCTCCCCTGAGTTGGTCAACGACTGAACTTCAGGAGGATGAATAGTTGTTTGCGTGCCTTGAGTGAGAATAAGCTCATGATTTCTCTTCGGTACTAGATGACTATGTTTCTCAGCACTCATTTGACAATCTTGCAAGCCCTTATGTAAATCTGTTCTGATCGAACTATCTTCATACATGAATAAACTCTCGGTTTTTAAACCTATTGATGCATGACTAACCTCATGGAGTAAAGCTGGTTCCATTAGTTGATTGTCTTGGAGCACAAACTTTAAATGGTCCTCTAATTGCTTGGATATTAATTTGCATCCCCATTTTTTCACATCCATACCTGATAAAGTAAGACGAAGTTGTACATAACTCCCATCAGATTGACCAAAATCGATTACTCCCCATAGCTGAGATGGGGTGGTATACAGAAGCCATATATGATCTGAATCCAACATATAGGGAAACTGTATAGAGCAATCACACCTTTTACCATTAACATGTGGTACAATCTCAAATGGGTGATCCTCTTTCTTTTCAGCATTACTGACGATGACACAGAGAGCCAGTCCAATAATATTTTCATACAAGTCCTCTGAAGTCCTGAAAGATATAAACCCCTCTTCAATAGGAAGGACCCACTTGGGCATCTCTCCTCCAGGGAGAGTAATAGAGTAACCAGAAAACTGTCATAAAGATGAACCATTAGAAAGTATCAAGTTTGTATTTAGTACCCAAATACAAGAATTCAATATGAGTTTAGCGAGTAATCCTAGTGAATTCCACTTTGAAATAGAGCTCTATAAATGAGTAGAGATTCATTGATCCTTGCTTGCATTAATATACAAGTCTCATGTGATAGAATTAATTCTGATAAAAGTAAAATAGCCCACTCCATTACATGCATATATGTGCAGTTGTTTTTCTTAGGGCACTAATCTTGCATTTTCTGCTTTTGCAATATACAAGCATCTACTGGATTCAGCATATACTCCAAATCGATATGTTTTTGTGAGAGAGAGAGAGAGAGAGAGAGAGAGAGAGAGAGAGAGAGAGAGAGAAACCTTGCCAAGTGCGCAAATATGAGCAATGGTCAACCCTCTACGAACAAAATCATGAATGCAAGTAATATGTCCAATTTTTTGCAGAGATTCGCAACCTGCGGCCCAAAGAATACTCAAAAATGGTGGAAGCTCGTGAATCTCTTGCAATTGACGGCAATTCATGACTTTCAATATCTCCAACTGATCACGCTTATAGATGGAAGTAGGAAGATTAGTCATATTGTTCTGCGAAAGATCTAAATGTCTCAATGAGGGAAAACTGGAAAGATTCTCCAGAAAGTCTACTTCAGATAGATTACATCCTCTAAGCATTAACCAATCTAGATTTGAAAGTCCAATCTTCATGTGCAAGTCATCTGAATCCTCGTGCTTTGGAAACCCAAGTAAACTTGTGCAACCATTAAGTCCCAACTCTTTAAGGTTTTGTAACTTGTAGATGCTAGATGGAAGACTTATAAGATTCTTGCAATGACCCAAATGCATTTTCTCCAAAGAGACGAGATTTTTGATTGATTCAGGAAGTCCTTTAATAGCAGTCCCTCGTAAACAAAGCTCTTTGAAGACTTCGAGTTTACATGGAATATCAGGAAATCTTCCAAATTTTGTGCAATAATCAAGATTCAAAGATTGGAGATTAGTTGGCTTGATCACAGTTGGAAAAATACTAAGTTCAGAGCACCCACTTAAATTCAACACCTTTAACTTATCATGACATGCAATCGACTCATGTGCTGCTACCAAGTTTTCGCAATGCTCAAGATTCAATTCCTTGAGATTTGGAAGGCCTGAAATGTTGGGCATAAGAACCAGCGACTCGTTTTCACTTAAATTAAGGTACTCCAACTCTGGGGCCTGCAAAAACAGGAAACCAACTTTGATGAACATTCTGAAAGGGGAACACAAAGGGTGTTTGTGTGATGCTGTTGCCATGTTTACGGATTTTCATCCTTTGGCCACAACACTCTTGACAGGGAAGGAAGCAAGAAGCATCATTAGATCAGGCAACTTGGAACCTACCATTCAGGTTTATGAGTAAATTTCTTGAACTACTAATAACTTTGCGTTCAAAGTTACTGTAAATTGATTTTGTGAAGCTTTTATATTCGTTACCTGTAATTACAAATCTATATCTATATAGGAAAAGCTTTCACAAGATTAAGCCACGTGGCATGCTCACGAACAAGATTTTTTAGGTAATTTAGTTTTCTTAGTCACTTTAGCAAATCAGAGATAGCTATTATCCCTTTGCATTTTAGATATTATTTGAAAGGGTTATACAATAGATACATACACAATATTAACAAGATTTCACAAACAAATTATGTTAAATGATTATTATATATATAACATGAAAGTCCATATTTTATGAATAAAAGATATAAGATGATATTAGCAAATCACAAGTTGATTTTAGATATAACTAAATATTAAAAATTGTAGAATATTTTTAGCAAATATAAGGATTTATTATATATTGTTCAAAAGTACAATTTTAAACGTGACTATTCTTTTAAATTTTTATTTGACAATTGCCGAAAGTTTTTGAATGAATTACTTGTAGCGCGTATCACCTTATAATTAGTGACAATTCTAGTGGTATGCTCTTGCTGGACCACTTATATTGAATTAGTTGAACATGCATGACACCCATTATCGGCAAAGTTTCTAATAAATATTTAATTAGGTCTACTTAGAAATGCTTCTCCTTAGGAATTGATTTATGCAATTAACGGGAAAAATACCACAATAAGTCATAAACCTATGATATTAGTACCAATTCAATCATAAACCTTTCAATTGGATCAATTTAGTCCTAAACCTTTTCACATTGATACCAATTTGTTCCATTCGGCCAATTTAGGCCAGAAAATTGATGATGTGAATGCTAGCCATCCTATATAGTATGACCGATGCTAATGTTGACATTTTTAAGTATTCTTTTAATAATTTTTCGATTTTTTTACTCTTTTATAAAAAAAGTTTCTTTCTTTTTTATTTTATTTCCTTTTTTTCCCTTTTCTTTTCCTTTGTGGACTATGGCCAGCAAGGGCTTGGTCGGTACTGGCCACAATGCAAATAGGAAAAGAAAAGGGAAAAAAAGAAATAAAGAATTTTTTTGAAAAAAGAGTAATAAAAACGAAAACTATTTAAAAAAATACTTAAAAATGTCCACATTAGCGTCAATTGTACTACGTAAAACGGTTGGCATTCACATCATCAATTTCTGGCCTAAGTTGACAGTATGGACTAAATTAGTATTGATGCAAAAAAGTTTGTAAATGAAAGCCAGTATATGATAAAAAGTTAATTGCTCTTATTGTTGCTGGCTGCCCATCATTGGGAAGAGGGAGTTGGTGATCCAAAATGCACCGTTGAGAATAATGGTGCCGTTATATTAGCATGGCCCTATTATCTCTCACATATTTCTATATTAAAATTTGAATTTTTTATGATGCAATGACCTT
The DNA here is from genome assembly GCA_014858505.1 of Corymbia citriodora subsp. variegata. NCBI lineage: Eukaryota > Viridiplantae > Streptophyta > Magnoliopsida > Myrtales > Myrtaceae > Corymbia > Corymbia citriodora. The sequence goes on along the minus strand of CM026414.1, from coordinate 29,273,873 downwards.
CATAAGAAAAGTTTTCAAATCTTGAAATATCTTTCGCTTTCTGCATATATGTATAACATTTCTTCATATCGTAGTTATCAACAAAAATTTTCCCATCCTTACCAAATTTTTTTTTTCCCATTAAATATTTCTAACAAAGTTGTTTCACTTAATTTTTCACTTGCCAATTTGGCTTTGCGTAAAAATATTTCTGAGGCATGTATTTAGGATCATTTTGAAAGACAATAGAAGTGATTTCTAAAATATAGGAAAACCACTTCCTTTTGGGTACTACTAATATGCATATATACGTACAAATGAAGTAGATAATAAAAAGGTCTATCATGATGAATACTGACCTTAAATTGTTTTGGCACTATGATACTGCTTTCGCTCATATCAAGTCCCTTTAATTTTTTTGTACTGGAGGAAAATTCTGGAATATAGGGACCACATCCAGGCCATTCCAACCATCTAAGCTCAGCAGGAAGGCATATAGGACCTTGAAAAGAACTTTGCACATTACGCAAGATGAGCAATCTCAGCCTTTCCATTTTTGTAAAAGCATTAGGACTGATATGCATCTTTGTCAGCTTAGGTTGCTCCAATACTATGGCTTTTACAGAACAATCTCCCTGTATATACAAGACTATTTAGGTTATACATATTTAGTAACAAGAGTCAAAGATAAGGAACAGAGTTTTCATCATATTTGCGAGTCTTACCATGTCGTGTGACATAACATCGAGAATATCTTCAAATAACCATAGTCTGCTGCGTTTCTCAAGACAATTGCGAGATTCTTGTTTCACAATATCCCTACCCATGACTTGAATCAAGTCATGCATTTGTAAGATTCTCGACTCAATTTTTATCAAGGACCTCTCAATGAGAATTTGTAATCCTATTGTTGCCTCACGATCACAACTGTTGAGAACTTTCTTTGTGTACTCAATGTCTTTCCCCTTGAAGAAGCAAGCAATGTCAAGAAAAATCTCTCTCTCATTTTCCTCCAGGTTGTCATAACTTATCTTGAGCACATCATTAATGGTTTTGTTAGGAATCATAGAAAGTTTATGTATTGTACTTTCCCATTCATCTTTTGTTCTACCACATAAAGAGGCACCCAGCACCTCAAGTGCTAAAGGAAGACCTTTAGCATGATTAAGAACTTTATCCACTAGATCCATCTTAATTTCTAATTTTGTGTGTGTTGGAAAGGCATGTTTAATGAGAAGGTCACGAGCTCCACTTTCATCCAATGCTTCAACTTCATACACATGATCTGAATCAATCCTGTGATAAGTTAGCAAATGTTTATCTCTTGTAGTAACAATGATCCTACTCCCACTACCAAACCACTTGCATTCTCCCGCTAACGCATTTAACTGGCAGTGGTCATCCACATTATCAAGGATAAGGAGAACTTTTTTGTGACAAAGTTTTTCTCGTAGTAGATTAATACCTTTATCCACGCTGGACACTACTAATCTTTCCTTTAGTGATAACATCTCGACTAGTAATTTTTCTTGCAAGGTAACTAAATCCTTGCAATCTCGAACATCTGCCAAAAAACAAGAATTCCTAAATTGTTTGAAAATTTCATTATAAATGGCTTTGGCTATAGTTGTCTTTCCTATGCCTCCCTGTCCCCATACTCCCACCATGAGGACATCATCATTAGATTCAAGGCTCAACATTGATTTCAGCTTAACCACTCGGGAAGCTATCCCGATCGGATGCTTAGCAACATGCAAAGGTTTTTGGTCTAGGTGGATGGAGATTTCCTTCACAATACTTTGTATAAGCTCTGACTCAACTCTGAAAAAGAAAACAGAAAAGAAGTCGTGGCATCATTTTAGCCATTTCAATAAACAAGCAATAACCAGCCAACAATGACAAAGCAATGCATCACATGTTCGCATAACCACAACCAAAACAAAATGTATTCCCACCGAGTTGAATCAGAACTCAAAAGAGCTCCACACCAATCAAAACAACTTCAGGGTTCAACTTATAGTCATCCAAGTATGCATGTTGATTTATACGTGATGATTTACTTATTTTTCTTGTTGAACTATTATATGTGATTTCTTTATGCACTTGATCAAAAAGAGCTACTGAGGGCTTTTAACAATGGTTAAGATTTTGATTCGAAAAACATAAAAATACCCTGAAGCACAATGTCATTATCTTTGGCCTGTACACACTAATTATCTTGTATTAAGCTTTGCAAGCTTTCTCATTCCTTCCAAAGAAATGGGGTAAGTACAATATCACATACTTAACATTTTGTTCATTGATCGATCAAGTTTTAACATTTTATATTATTCAAATAATTCAGTAAAACTTTCGGGCGATGAAGTCCTATTGTCATTTTTTTAGGGATAAATGCATTGGAAGTCCTAAAATTTTGAAAAAGTGCAATCAAGTTTTAAAAGCATCCATGCGTATAAGTAGAATCATGTGGGAAAAGATTTTTTTTTTTTCACAAAAGTCTTAATTCTTTATTGTAGAGATAAATTTCTTGCACAAAATATACTTAATTCTACTTACCCATCATTCAAATGCCACCCGGACAAGCTACCGGCATCAAAAAGAGCTTTTTTCCATCTCTTCACTTTCTTGGAATCCTTCCCGAACTTGGACTCTTGCTGAGCCAGTGCTCTCCCATAACTCTCTTTACCACCTCTCACTTCTTTGGGATCCACTTTATAAAAAATTGGTAAAACAGTGAGGTACTTTTGTTCCTTGCACTCCATAATCTTTGCCAGCTCTTCCAAGCACCACCATGAGGAAGCGTAGTCCTTCGAGAAAATGATGATTGCGATGCGTGATTCTTTGATGGCCTCCATAAGCGCCGGTGATATTTGGTCTCCCTTATTTAGTTCCTCACTATCAATGAAAGTGTATATTCCATTATGGTCTAGAGCTTTGTTGAGATGACTAAGGAAGTTATTACGCACATCCGTGCCTCTGAAACTCAAGAAGACATCGTAAATCTTTTTGGGTTTCGATGAAGAAGCCATTGGATGATGGAGTTCGGCAATCAGCAACCTATGAAGCACGGACACGCTCGAGAGGCCTCGGTGTTATGTCAGACACTCTGAGACGCTCGAACAAGCTCTGACAAACGAGTCCAGAAATCCAACACACAATTTTGACACACACGGCGAAGCGAGTGAGAATTGTTGAAGAAGGCGACGGAAGGTGGAGGCAAGGGCAAGGGAGCTGCAGACCACGTCACTGCCGTATGACTCGTGGAGTTTGAAGCTCGATGCGAAGGTCTCCAAGCTCACGAAACCGGTAATTGAGGTGAGAGAGCTCGTCGTATGGGGCGACACGGCTATTGGAGCAGCAAAACCGAAGCGGATGACCTCAGCCCGATCAGCCTGGTGCAAAAGCTTTTGAAGATTTGCTTATGGGCACGGGCGGAGCTCCCTCGAGAGGAGGCGCTGTGGTCAAAGTAGTCGAGGCAGAGGGATATGGCGTCGATCTGGAGGACAACGAGGCAAAAGCGCCTACAGACGGAGGAGCAAAGAACAAGGGTGTTGAGGTGGATGATCTTGGAGAAGATGAGGAGGAGGGCCGTAGGTGAGGCGGCAAGTGACTGCGATGATGCGATCGAGAGAGAGCAGAGATGGAGAGGAGGATCGTGCAAGGAGGAGGAGGAGGCGGCTAGGGTTTTCTGGATTTGCACGTTCTACTTTACTGAGGTTCCTTTTAATTTTGAGAAGAATAGGAGAAAGAAATTAAAAATGGGGACGCTAGTCCCACTTGACTTGATATTTTTAGAAAATATTGGGTACCTTAAACTATTCACAGGTCGCCACGTGTCCGCGCGTCCCCACGTGTCAGGCAATTTCAAATCCAGTGGGCAAGAAGGCTTCTCCTCTCTCTTCTCGCTTTCTTTACTCAGCGCTCTGCTCTCTCTCTCTCTCTGTCTCCTCTCTCTTCATTGTAGCGCTCTCTTTCCTCTCTCCACTCTTTCCCGACGACGATGTTCTCTCCGACGACGGTCACCCCCACCCGACGACGGCGGCCTCTCTCTCCTCCGAAAACTCCATTGTATTAGATGTATTGAAATTTTCTAGATTATTTTTACAATATTCTAGATATTCTAAACATTTTTAATATTTTGGATGTCTTTATGATTAATCATGATTAATTGTGATTAATTGTAATTGATTGTATAATATTTTATTACTATAAATAGTCCCCTTTAAAGCCCATAAATAGGTCATTGTATTTCTCTTACAAAATCATTGAAATATATATAAATTCTTTATTCCTCTTTTTTTAACTTGCTATCAAAGCATTGTCATGAGGATTGGATCTAAAGCCAAGACGTTCCATGGTGGAACTAAACTTAGAATACCATGCACAAGGACCCTGTTTCATGTAAATTTAGTGCAATTTGTTTGAAAGTGCGGTTGTTTTGACATAAAAACTAGCTCATGTGTCTCTGCACCTTCTGCAGAGTGCTCGAAGTAATTGTTCGTGCAAAACTCCAAATTCGTTGTGCCATTAGTCTTTTTATTGTTTTTATTTGAAGGAGATTTGTAATGTACTTGCATGAAGATTAATAATTTTTTAAAACAAATTAAGTTATGCAAGGACAATGAGTGCAACTTTGAAAAATACTAAGAAGAAAATAAAAATTTCATGTACTCATTTCAAAATCTAACTTTGACTTTTTACGAAACTAATGGAGTGCCCCTACTAGATCACTCCCATTGATTTAGTTGTGCACACATTATTGGCAAAGTTCCTAATAAATACTCTATTATGCCCACTTAGAAGTGCTGCTCCTTAAGAAATGATTTAAGCAACTAATAATGCCATACTCGCATCCAAACCTTCGACTCAACTAATTTTGTTGATGCTGGACAAATCCTCGTGGTTTAGGAACGGGCATTGGGTACATGGTCCACCACTAAACCAGCCACTCTTTGGGTGTTTTTATTTCTACGTACATGTCAATTGGTAGGTTCGTCATATTTTTGTTTCACTTTGTTCGATCACCATATAATTTTTTTGTAAAATAAAAAATTTCATATGTATACAACCGACAGCAAATCGCATTTTGAATTTCTTCACTAGGTAGATTTGATCTGATTTTGAAATCTATCTATTTTAATAGTTAGAGATATTAGGTTTAAAAAGTATGTACACTTTATCTATACTATATATAAGGTAAAGATGATCTCCTACTTTAGAAGATTTCAATCTTTTTCTTTATTTGCATTCGTTCCATCAAGTATCCTCAACTACTTATTCTACAGATATTATACCATGGATATATACACGAAATTGATTATTCTATTCTTTATCTCTCCAATATTTTAATATGAAAATTGGAATTTTCTAATGATGCAATGGCTTTCATAAAAAATTTCAAATCCTGAAATATCCTTCTCTTTTCACATATATGTATAAAACTTCTTTATGTTTTTCTCTTACTTTTTCAAATGTCAATTTTGCTGCACATAAAAATATATCTAACGCAAATAACTAGGGTCATTTTGAAAGAAAATAGCGACGTGGGGCCTGAAACAGAGGAACACCACCTCCTTTCGTGTACTAATACATATAATATGCATCTACATATGCAAATTAAGTAGATAATAAAATGGTCTATGTTGGTAATGCTCACCTTAAATTGTTTTAGAACTCCTGTGAGATTGCCTTTACTCATATCAAGTCCCACTAATTTCTTTGGACTAGCAGAAAATCTTGGAATCTGGTTAGCACATCCAAGCCATTCAAACCATCTAAGCTCATTAGGAAGACATATAGGACCTTGAAAAGAATCATGCACATTGTGCAAGATGAGCAATCTCAGCCTTCTCATCTTTGTAAAAGCATCAGGATCGATACACATCTCTGTCGGCTCAGGTAGCTGCAACACTATGGCTTGTATAGCACAATCTACCTGCATATACAAAAATTATTTAGGTTATGCATTTTTAGTAATTAGAGTAAAAAACAACTAGCAAAATTTTGATCTTATTTGGAAGTCTTACTATGTCACGTGACAGAACATTGGCAACATCATCATACAACCATAGTCTGCTACGTCTTCCAGGATCATCTCGACATTCTTGGTTCACAATATCTTTACCCATCGCTTGAATCAAGTCATGCACTTTTAGCATTCCGAGCTCAAAGTGTATCAAGGACCTCTTAATGAGAGTATCAAATCCTGCAGCTGTCTAAAGATCACAACTATCGAGAACTTTCCTTGCATACTCTCTTGCCCACCCATTAAAAAAGCTGGCAATGTGGAGAAAGATCTCTTTCTCATTTTCATCTAGTCCATCATAACTCACTTTGAGTACATTATTAATTTTCTTGTCAGGAATCCTAGAAAGTTTCATCAATGTACTTTCCCATACATCTTCTGTTGTAGCACATAATAAGGAACCCAACACCTCAAGTGCTAGAGGAATGCCTTTAGCATAATTTAGAGCATTATCCACTAGATCTATTCTAATTTGGTGCATTTGCAAAGCATGCTTAGTAAACAGCTCACGAGCTTGACTATCATCTGGTGCTTCCACTTCATACACGTGATGTTGATCTATCCGGTGACAAGTTAGCAAATGTTTATCTCTTGTGGTAATGACGATCCTACTTCCATTAGGGGTGTGCAAAAGAACCGGGAACCGCCCGGACCGCCCGAAACCGGACCGGACCGGCCCGGAACCGGTGGTTCCTAAAGGGACCGGTCCGGTTCCCGGTTCCAATAAATTGGAACCGGTGAGTACCGGTCCGGTTCCCGGTTCCATGGGCGGATCCGCCCGCCCATCCATCCAGACCGGACCGGTATTATAATAATAATATATATTAATTTTTATTGTAAAAAATCATTTTTTTAGTTGAAAAAAATTAAAATTTTGAAGCCCCATGTTTATAATTTTTATTGTTCTATTTGAGGCAACCTACCAAGAGAGGTAAAGAAAAAAGCGCGAGAACATTTGCGAAATCTCTAAATAGACCATCTTTTCGATACGTGTCCAATGGAGTTTATTTTCTTCGCCCGCTTGTGAGACCGGTTCCATAAATCCACCCGAGAACCGGACCGCCGGTCCGGTCCGGTTCCCGGGTGGATCCATGGAACCAACGGGTGGTTCCCGGATCCAATTTTTTGGAACCGGTCCTTAGTGGGCGGTTCCCGGTTCTAGGGTGGGAACCGCCCACCTGGACCATGCACACCCCTAACTTCCATTACCAAACCACTTGCCTTCTGCTAAAGTATTCAATTGGCGCAAGTCATCCACATCATCAAGAATGAGGAGGACTTTTTTGCAACTTAGTCTGTGTTGTATTAGATGAATACCACCATCAACATTGGATACTTTTAATCTTTGTTGTGGTAATAGTATATCATTTAGTAATATTTCTTGCAAAGTGACTAAACCCTTGCTACCTTTTGAAGTTTCTTGAACATTTTCTAGAAAACATGAACCCACAAATTGTCTGAATATAGCATTGTAAAGAGCTTTTGCTAAACTTGTCTTCCCAATACCTCCTTGTCCTCATATTCCTACCATGAGAACACCATCATTTGACTCAAGATTTGTAACATCCTGAAATTCGAGCCCTTTGAGGGAGAAATGAACGTTAATTTCGTCAATGCATTGTTGTTTGATCTCACTCGGAACTGATCACTCATGAGATACTGACCTTGAGGGGAAATGCTAATGAGGACAGAACTCGTGCGACTAAAGAACTTGACCTGGGAAAACGACTCGACCGTGAGAATTGCGTAAGGATGATCCTGTAGATATGCAGGCCGATTCTCGGGACGAATAGAAGTCGATTTGCGGCCAAAACATAATGGGACGATGGGTGATTCCGTCTACTGTTATCGAACCTGCGAACGGCCCTATGTGGATCCTTGATAATCGTGTACTTTGAAATAAAAATCGATCCTTCGCAATATCATGTAGTCAAGGACGTCCATGTGTCGAGAAGTCTTGAACGTGAATTAGCACAAGTCGGTTACGCATGAATTTTCAAAGCCGCCTATCAGTTTAAGTAGTACCAAAATGGCATTCGGGCGAAATTGACAAGACATGAGAATCCAGTATTGGACTTCGAATTTTCGGGAACGTCCTGGACGGATTTTTGGACGATGCTTCTTAGATAGTCGACACTGTCGGTTGAGTTGAGTATTTGGAAAAGGGATTTTCGAACCGAGGAAACGAGCCTATGAGGACGTGGGCCGGGCAAGAACAGTGTGGGCCTCATGCCCAAGGTCGGACAGTCGCCATGGAAGGCTCGAGGTAAGCAAGTGAGCCCGTTAGGCCAAACCGACAATTTACCCTCCTGAGTCCGTTGTTTAACCTTGAGCCGTTTCGAGCCCAACAAATTCCCGAGCCCGTTCCTATTCATTTTCCTACCCGTTTCCTAGGCCCGCCTTTCATTTTCAGCCCAAGGGTAGTTTGGGAAATGTGCAAGGTGGAAATGATCAAAATGCCCTTGGATATTTTGAAGAAAAGTCAAAAGGAAGAGAGAAAAGATGATGTCATGTTTTTGGGAACTTGAGCCAAGCCATTAATGGCCTTAATTAAGGCCTATCTTCAGCCTCACTTCAATCTCTCTCTTCTCTTCATCTTCTCCAAAAACCGCACACTTCTCCCCCTTGGTGTCCCTTCATTCCTTCTATTTTTCAGTTTGACCTTCCTTCGAAAATTTGAGTTGTTCATTGCCTTCCCGTTGGAATATCAGCTCGTGCCACCCACCATTGAATTCAAGAGAGAGAATCCGTACGGATGGCATCGGTCGTTCGTCGAATGGAGCCGCCAGCCAATCCGTACGGCGGTAGGAAGTTTCTGTAGCCGGATCGTCACTATTCCACCTGCCCTGCTTGTTCCGCTTGTTTCAGCCATTTTCCTTCGGTTTCGACCCAACCACTGCCCATCCCAACCTCCAGCAGTTTCCTCTCGACCCCTAGGTGCTGTCGGTCGCTGGCTCGTCGCCGCTCGCGGGAACTCCGGGTAGCCCGTTTTCCTCCGGTAAGCCACTTTTCTCCTGTGCAGTGCAGTTTTCAGTGTTGCACTGGGTATTCAGAGTTTGTTGCTGCTGTTTTGAGCTCGGGACCACCTTGGATAGTCGTGGTAGAGGTCCTTGAGTGTCGGGTTCGTCGCCGCCGCCGCGTTCGTATCGCCAGCCCGCTTAATAGGTGAATTTAGCCCCTAATCCCTATTTAGTGCCTAAACTTGCTTAAGGTTGGGTTAATTAGTCGTAAGATTGGTTTAGGAAGTTTAATTAAGTTGTATTAGCCCTAAGATAGGCGGTTAGATAGATGGTTAAGATTAGATTAGCTTAATTTTTCTAATTGTGCTTAATTATTGCCTAAATTGTGTTTTATGTGATTAATTGTGTTTTATGGTTTAATTAAGCATGATTTGATAATGGATAAATTAATTGTTTTAATTAATATTTTTTTAATTTCTACATTAAATATTTTAATTAATCGAATTTCGGGAAAATTACTGTTCATAATTATTGTTCACAATTACTGTTCACAATTACTGTTTACGGCACTGTTTATGCAGAAGCTAATTTTTGTATTAATTTGATGTGCTTTTGATTGTTGTGATTTATTGAAGTGCCGATTGTTAATTATACTCGTGATTGATGATGAAATGCTTGAATGCCGGTTGAATTGAATTTTGGAATTGGCAAGTGATACCGCATGACATATTGCGTAGGTTATTTGAAATGGCATGTCGCATGAGCATGAGCGCATGAGCAATGTTGCATTCACGACCAAGCAAAAGCAAATACAAGAATGAACTGTTTGCTGATGTGTTGCATGGTTAGATTAAAGTTGATAGCCCAGTTGAGCCGGATGACCGCCAATCCCCATTGGGGTTGTGTCGTGACCATTGGGTCGCCTGACAGTGGTTAGATGCGGGGCTGCGGCAATGAGCGGCCCCATGCTCCATAGGGAATGCCTTCGATGGGAGAGAGCCTATGACGTCATTGTGCCTCATGGGGGAGGACGATGCCTGGTTTATGACCGGTAGACTGCCAACCACAAGGTTGTGCCGTGGTCTTGGTGGTCGTAATAATCGGAGCATATGTGTGGATGTGAGGCATGAGAAAGTTGTGTAAGATGCTCTGATTATTCGCATGCTCTTAATGTTGTGATGATCGCATTAATTATGGTATACACGCATGAGTTGACAGTCGTGCAGGGTGTGGTAATGGTCAGGTGAGATTGCTTGTGACGCGATTCGCATGTGATTGATGAACTGTTTCATCTAACGGCCATGTGCCTTGCTTGCATTGTATAAGATTTGATGTGCAGGGTATGGTATACCGGGTAAGGTTGCATGCGAACCAAATAGTGTTTATTGGTTGACCCTGGTGGTTGTTTGATTGCGGGTTGTCTGTTGTCTGTTGTTGGGTTGAGTGAGGGGTGGTTCTAGAGAGATACCCCGGGTTGAGTTGGTGTACTAACTGGGGCTTAAGGGAAGAACTCGCTGAGATTTTATCTCAACCCATCGTGGTTAACCATTTTCAAGTCCTTAGAATGGCGCACCAGCAGTGGAAAATCCTGCCCCCGCTTCTCTAGTGATCGACCTGACGGAGCTTGAGTCCAATGGGTCCGAGTGACCGTGGTGCTGAACCCGAGGGTTCATTCTGTACAGTTGGATTAGCCTAGCCTAGTTTCTTTTTGGTTTGGCTTAGAGGATGGATCAGCCCATTTTGTCGGGCTTGTAATTCGAAAAACGATCCTCCGTTGGTTAATCCAATAAAGATGTATAAATGAGTAGTTGCTGTTGTCATTGTTGTTCATCCCTCTATTGTTGTTTGATTGTTTGTTTGTCCGGGGATGGTTCATCTTCCACTTGCGCTTAACGAAAGATAAAATGAATGGTTGTCGACGGGTTCTGGGACATCGCTTTCAATCGACCAAGGTAATGGGGTTGCCGCGAGCTCGACAGTCGGGGCGTGACAAGATTTAACATAGATTTTAGCTCAACAACTTGGGAATCTATCCCAACCGGATGCTTAGCAACATGCAAAGGTGTTTGGGCTAGGTAAGTAGAGATCGTCTTCACAATTTCTTGTATAAGCTCTAATTCGTCTCTAACAAAAATAGAAAAAGAAGTTGTATCGTCATTTTAGGGATTTGAACAAGCAAATAACGAGCACCCCCTTAGGTAACAATGATAGAGCAATGCATCACATTATCAGATAATCACAACCAATAACAAGATGTATTCCCACTGAGTTGAATTAAAACTCCAAGAGCTCCACACCAATCAAAATATGTTCAAGGTCTTAACTTTTAGTTTTCCAAGTGAAACTTCTTCTTTTGACTTATGCATTATTTTTTGTTCTGACTATTATATGTGATTTATTTATGCTCTTAATCAAGACAAAGCATTATTTTTGGACTTTAAATGGTGATTAAGATATCGATTCCAAAACTTTTAAATTCCCTAAAGCACGATATTATTGCTTCACATGGCCTGTGAGCAATAATTATCTTGTATCACGCATTGCGAACTTTTTTATTCCTTCTAAAGAAATGGGTAAGTACGATAACACTACTCGACATTTTGTCCATTCGTTGATAAAGTTTTAATCTTTTATTCTGTTCAAATGCGTCAGTATATTTTTCAGCCGATAAAGTCCCAGTGTTGATTTTTTATTATTGGAAAAAGCCAAGTGTCTATTCTATGGATAGCCACATGTGATTTTTCGAACTCAAATTTCCAATTGTAATGAGTTTAGGTGTATGACATCCTGAAATTCAAGCCCTCTGAGGGAGGACTGAACGTTAATTTCGCCAGTGCATTGTTGGTTGATCTCACTCGAAACTGATCACTCCTAAGATACTGACTTTGAGGGGAAAGGCTAATGAGGACAGAACTCGTGCGACTAAAGAACTTGACCTGGGAAAACGACTCGACCGTGAGACTTGCGTAAGGACGATTCTGTAGATATGCAGGCCGATTTTAGGGACGACTAAAAGTCGATTCGTGGACAGAAATAATGGGACGACGGGTGATTCCGTCTACTATTATCAAACCGCGAATGGCCCTATGTCGATCCTTGATAATCGTGTACTTAGAAATAAGAATCAATCCTTCGCAATTTCATGTAGTCAAGGACATCCATGTGTCTAGAAGTCTTGAGCGTGAATTGGCACGAGTCGGTTACGCGTGAATCCTCGAAGCCGCTTGTCAGTCTGAGTAGTACCAAAATAGCATTCGGGTGAAATTGACAAGGCATGAGAATCCAAGATTGGACTTCGAATTTTCGGAAACGTCCGAGACGGACTTTTGGACGATGCTTCCTCGACAGTCGACAGTGTCGGTTGAGCCGAGTTTTTGAGAAAGGGATTTCGGACTGAGAAAACGAGCTTACGAGAACGTGGGCCGGGCAAGAGTAGTGTGGGCCACACGCCCAAGGTGGGATGGCCACCGTGGAAAGCCCAATGCAAGCAAGTGAGCCCGTAGGGCCAAACCGACCCTTAACCCTTCCGAGCCCGTTGTTTAACCTTGAGCCAATTCGAGCCCAATAAATTCCCGAGCCCGTTCTTATTCATTTTTCAGCCCGTTTCCTAGGCCCGCCTTTCATGTTCAGCCCAAGGGCAGATTGGGAAATGTGCAAGGTGGAAATGACCAAAATGCCCTTGGATATATTGAAGAAAAGTCAAAGGAAGAGAGAGAAGATGATGTCATGTTTTGTGGGGACTTGAGCCAAGCCATTAATGGCATTGATGAGGCCTAGAAGCAGCCCTCAATGCACTCTCTCTCCTCCTCCTTCAGCCCTCCAAAATCACAGCCCCTCTCTCCCCTTCTTCCCTTGCTTTCCTGAAATTTCAGTTTCTGACCTTCCATCGAAAATCGAGTTGTTCATGGCCTTCTCGTGTGAATCTCTGCCCATGCCACCCGCCGTTGTGTTCAGAAGACGAAAACCGTTCAGATGGCGTCGGCCGTTCATCGAACGGAGTTGCTGGCCGCCCTGTATGGCCGCCGGAAGTCGCTGCTCGCCGGACCGTCACTGTAGCGGCAGCTCTGTCCAGTTTCGCCTTTCCAGCCATTTTCCTCCCATTCCAACCCAACCACCACCCATCCCAACCTCCAGCAGCTCCCCCTCGACCCCAAGGTGCCGCCGGTCGCCGGCCAATCGCTCGCCGGAGCTCCGGGCAGCCCGTTCAACTCCGATCAGCTTCTTCCTCCTCTTGCAGTGCTGTTTTGTGAAGTTCAGTAGGGAATCCGAATTTGTTGCTGCTGTGTTGAGCCCGGGACCGCCTTGGATCGTCGTGAGTGAGGTCCCCGTGTGTCGGGTTCGTCGCCACCGCCGCGTCCGTGTCGCCGGCCAGCTTAACGGGTGAGTTTAGCCCCTAATCCTTATTTAGTGCCTAAACT
>CM026414.1:29236731-29260391 GCA_014858505.1 Corymbia citriodora subsp. variegata | reverse complement strand
TGCGATAAATTCCAGAGAAGAGACACCGTTAATCATTGCGGCTAGAGCCGGAAAAACCAATGCGGTGGAGCTTCTCCTTCCCCAGGGGCTGCCAAGACACGCTGACCAGAGTGGCAATTCCGCTCTGCACGAGGCTGTAAGGAACCGCCATTGCGAGGTGATCCGTCGGTTGGTGAGTGCAGACCCCTATCCCCTGTATTTTCAGAATAGGGAAAACAAGTCTCCATGGTGCCTAGCAGTCGAAACAGGGGACTTGGAGGTTCTCAGGTGCTTGTTGGAAGCGACAGATGAGCACGAAAGCTCGCATAGATTAGACTCTGCTGGGAAATTTGGCATGTCACCCGTTTATGTTGCCATGACGCACCAGAAAATCGGTAAACACTACTTTCGCGCTCTTGCTGATTATTTAATCTTATTGGTCACTCTTTTGCTTGCTTTACTTCTTTTTTTCTTTTCTTTTTTTCCATTGGTGGTGGAAAAATCAAGTTTCACGAGGAAAGTCTAGTTTAACGAGGCACACGTACGGATGGCATAATAGCTTACTGTCCTAAGGGGCAAGACTGTGAACAAACTCCCGATACACTTGATCGTCTAGAACTGGAAGATCCTCTTTGCAAGAATTACAATATATGTGTTCATCCTTAATGATTAAATTCTTGCGGTGGATTTAGATATGCTGGCAGAGATGTGGGACAAGAAGCAGTGGCTATTTCAATCGATAGATGAGGACTATGAAACTCCACTCCATTTCGCAGCATACATAAATTATTTTGATGGAGTCCAGTTCTCGATGGCGAAGTTCCCAATTTGCGGCCTCCTGGAAGACAAAACGAATGGCCATCTTCCTATCCATGTCGCTTGCATGATGGATCATGTCAGGATCGTTGAGAAGCTACTTGGGGGATGGCCAGCAGACCCAGAAGAGTTTCTATCCAAGCAACAACAAAATATTCTTCATGTGTCAGCAAGGTACGGAAGCATCTCAACTGTCAAATACATATTGAAAAATCCTAAATGCGATCACCTCATAAATGCGAGAGATCTCGACTTGAATACGCCTCTGCATCTGGCCGCATTGCACTGGCAACCTTCAGTCTTGCTTCTTCTTGCACGAGACAAAAGAGTTGATCTTAAGCTGGTAAATGTGAATAACACGACGGCTCTCAACATTGTAGAGCAGGACATGAAAGGAATGGATGCTCCACTTCGGAAGGTATAGCCTCTTACACTTTCTTCACAAGTAACCATATATTGCACTTTGTATACCAATAAGGGACAGTCCTAGAGTATAAGTTAGTGAGGTATATGAATTAGTATGCAGCTAGATCTGTTATAATTGCCAAAATCATAACATTTTTGGTTTTCTATTTAATTGTTTGACTCACTTCTTGCAGAGGTTAACCCGGATAGTTTTGGCATCTGCTGGAACACCGAGAAGTGGAGAATTATCTATCTGCAAGCCAACAAGCCGGAGCAAAGGGAGAGAACTGGAACCACCAGAATTGGATAGACTTAGGGAGGAGGTGAATACTCGCATGGTTGTAGCAGCTCTCGTGGCTGCTATGACCTTCGCATCTGGTTTTTCCGTTCCTGGAGGATACAATGGTTCTGACCCCAATGCTGGAATTGCCATATTGCTCCACAAAGCCATGTACAATGTCTTTGTGATTTCCAACTCCATCGCCATGTATAGCTCGATCATCGCACTTGTGATCCTCCTTTGGACACAGATCAATGATCCACATGCGGTGCGGTATGCTCTTTTGAAAGCGAGATTCCCATTGCTGGTTACTCTTGTTGCAATGCCTCTAGCATTCATGGCAGGCGTCTATGTGACTATAACCAAACTTGCTTGGCTCGCAATCATTGTCTTGGTCTTGGGATCTGTCGCACTCTTCATTATCTTGGGTTTCTACCTTCTGTTGTATATCCCGCTCGGGTCCAGCAATCCTCTTGTTCGTCGCTTCACCGACTTAGTTATTGTCGCGGGCATTGCAATGTCGGGCAGCGTGACTGCAGGGAGTGGGATTGCAGGACGTGCTACTACATCTTCTGGTGGCACTCGTGATGATAACCTCCGCCTCCACTTGAATAGATGATTTAGCCTACAGTTTCCAGAAAGATGGTGTTTTTTTCCAGAAAGATGGTGTTTTATTCTTCTTGCATATGTTATCTTCTATCTAATGACATGCCTGTTTGAACAATATGAAATTGATTGCCGGATTTTTGAAAGATTGAGCATGTTTGTTTGCTGGATTTTAGATTTGGTTGTCAGTGTCCTTCAAAGAAAGCCCCGATTCATCATAACCGAAGAAGAATGAACGAAGAAAAACTACAAGCATTTAGCGCAAAACAGCGACTGAAGCACGAAGACAAAGAAGATCAGCAGAGGTCATTGAAAAGTTCTGCTTGGAATGCTTCGCCCGTCTTCAAATGCACTTATTGTGTCTTCTATTAACTTTGTGAACTTTCTTGTTTTTCTTCATTCAATGTTATTAGTGATACTTACATTTTGGTTACCTAATTAATCATTTATTAATTATATAAAAAATTATATATGAATTTTTAACTCTCTCACGAAAATAGTTTTTATTAAAATTGCGTAGCATATGAACATTACGAGCATCCGCATTAATAGTAATGGAACTTTGTTTTCTTTGAAAAAAATTAATGAGAGAAAAGACTAATTAAAAACAGATTTTCGGGTCGGGGGCAGGCCGGCAAGGCGAACTGGCGATGGCATAGGCCATGCGCGCCTGAGTCCCGTTCGATGACCCCAGCCGTCATCCTTGTCGTCCCGCCCTCGCTACCCCAGTGCTCAAACCCGTGGTGAGTTTCCTTTTTCTGGTTCGAACCTCCCTTTTCCCGAGGATCTCGCCTCGGAAACATCGCCGGGCGGTCGGCCATTGCTCGATTCATCTCCTGAGCTCGCCCTCCCGTGTCGCCGTCTCCAAAGCTGAGTAGGCACCCATTTGTTTTAAACGCTTAATCCCTGCGAACCCTTGCTGCTCCGCCCTGTTTTGGTCCAATCGGAAGCCGAGACTTGTTCTTTTTGTTGGTCCACACGCATGCTGGGTTTGAATGAACCGACGTGGTTGATTTTGGATGCTTCTTTGATGATTCCTTTGAGTCTGGCACCGAGTTCGAATCCTAAAAAATGGTTAAATATCATTCCCCAGTCCATGCTCACCACACGTTTGACAATACGTCTAAGCCAGCCTAGGCGCGTGCATTATCGGACAGGTTTCACATGTTATAAACCCCTTGTTGTTTGTTGATCGTCATTTGCATCATCGGACCAAATCTGGACATACACCTTTTTGTGTTCCCACTATCTGCTTTGTATATTTTCCAACGTGTCTGGACATTTTCCTTCGCGCTTCACCCCCAAACTCGAAGAGCAAGGCAAAAAGAACGCTAAGAAGGAGGGTGGAGGCAGAGGCGACGTGCCGAAGGTGGATATGAGCTCCAGATGGAACCTGTGGGGGCTTCTAGGGGCGAGAGAGAGGGAGTGGTTCTTGAAGGTGACAGCGGAGGTGTCGTGCTGGTGGCGAAGGCGTTGGATCTGAGCTCGGACTGCCATCGGTGGGGGCTTTTGGGAGCAACATAGTGGAAGTGACTCTGAAGGCGATAGCGGAGGTGGAGGCAACGTGCCAGAGGCGGCACTTTGGAGCTCAGGGCCCGACCGGCGGTGGTGGGGTGCTTGGGCGCGAGAGAGAGAAGGAGAGTATTTTGAAAAAAAGAGCGCACGCTTCTTTTTTCTTTGAAACATGTAGAAGAGAGAGAGGAGAGAGAGTTTTGAATAATCGAAGAGAGAGAAGGAGAAGAGGAGAGAATGGGGGTCCTTGGGGGCTCGGAAGAAGAACGCGCGGGATTTGAAACTTTTTTGGCCCGGACTAACAAGAGTGGGCCCGTGGGACACATGTCGATCAGAAGGCTCTTCCCATTTGCCAGCGTGGCACAAAACCTGCACTCAATATTTTCTCGGAAACGAAGAGGATGGAGTGTACGGCTGAAATGTATATGATGGATCGACACGATGATGGGCAGTTAGTGGTGAAGTCCATTTTGTTTGTGGCCTGAGCCTTTGGGGCGTTGATCTTGAACCGTGAGTCTGGAGGTTCATGAGTTAGAGGACAAAATTTAATGAGCTGTCAGTCCATTAACTGAGAACAATAAAATACGGTTAGAAGATGAGGAAGAAGAAAAAGAATTGTTCTGAAAATTATTCCCGAAAATAAGGAGTTATTTTTTTATATGTCTTATTTTTATTCCAAATTTATTCTCTGAAATAACTTTTTACATCGAAAAATAGAATTACTAGTTGACGTTAACAAACGGATTTTATTTTTTTTATTCCGAAGAATAAAAGAACGATAGGATAGAAAAACTGGCAATTTAACAGACGTCTCTTTAGTAAACATTATGGAGGGTGAGAGACCAAAAGGAGGGAAGTTTCACATTCTGGAAATGTTTCTATGCATGAGTTGATTGTGGAGAGAAAGGGAGCGAGAAGCAGGGAAAATTAGGGTATGGGCTCTACAATGATAAATGGGTTTAACATGGACTTGGGTTTGTTTGAAGTAGGCTTTAGTATGGGTATGGCGTTACTTTAGTGGACGAGCAGACTGGTGGCAATTCGTCTTAATTTGGGCTTGGTTTAAGTTAAACGAACATGGGCTTGACTTGGGAGTCTTAATGAAATCGGGTTGGAGAAGGTTAGAATTGGAGTGGGTTTTTTTTTTAGGTTTTCTTTTTTGGGTCGAATGTTGGAGTTTGTTTGGGGATGGACTAAATTTGTGCCCTTTAGCCCATCTCGGCGCCAGAATTCTAGCTTTATTCGGATTAGGATGAGGGACCCAGTTCGATTCACAATTTTCAGAATTATTAAAATTCAAAATTCAAAAATATTTATAAAAAAAATGCTTGGAAATAGGTCTTCATGAATTTTTTAAGTTTTAGCATTGGATTTAGTTTAATTTCTTTTAATTAATATAACTGTAGCTTAGTTCTAGCTAAGTATCATTTTGAAAGGAATTGAATGCGACTAGGATTTAGCTCTTGAGGGATCATGTCCTGAGGCTTATAACATGGTCATGTATGTTCTTTACTAGACTTGTATCGAGTTTAATTTTTCCGCATTTACTTTAAGAGCTATTTACTTTGGTGTTTACTTCCTGCACTTGTCTTTCAATAAATTGGTTATTTATCGCTTTCCTAGAATAGGCTAGGATTAGTTTAGGCTTTGATAAAAATGAACCGTACAAAATCATTTGCATGATCATTAAGTAACTTTGATGCCTAAGGACTATAATTTAGTCCCTAAACCTTTTTTTTTCCTAAACCTTTTGACTTAATACCAATTTAGTCATTCTAGCTAATTTTTACCATATTTTACTAATGTAAACACCGGCCGGCTTATGTGACACTAATGGCACTGACGTAGACAATTTTTAATAATATTTTAATAATTTTTGGATTTTTATCAATTTCCTTTTTTCTTTATTTTCTTTCTTTTTTCTCTCTCCATCCTTTCTTGTTCTTTTAGGCGATGGCCAAGTGGGCTGGCCTTGATTTTGGCCTAGCTGAAGCAACCTTGACGAGGGCTCCCCTTGGTGAGTGCTCTCCTCGTAGGGGCTTGGCCTTACCATGGCCAAGTGAGGTTAGCTTGCCTAGCTATTGCCTTTCGGCTAATCATTACCTAAAGGAGGAAGAAAGGAAGGAGAGAGGAAAAAAGAAAAGAAAAATAAGAAAAATAAGAAAAAAAAATTATTAATTATTAATTATGAAAATTGTTTACGTTAGCGTCGACAATGCCACATAAGCCTGCTGACATCCATGTAGCAAAATCTAGTCAAAATTAGTGGGAAGACTGAAGTGACACCAAATCAAAATATTTATAATTAAAATGGTACTAGTTCAATAGGTTTAGTACCAAATTAGCACAATCAAAATGTTTTACTAAATTTGTATAAATGCAATAGGTTTATGATTTTTTCTGATACTTTTGCCTTATTTAACACATAACTACTCAAAGGAGATTAATTATAATCACAAGTAAGTATATCAGCATAAAATAGTATTAGCTCTATTAATAATATTAGAACTTTGGAAAATCACGGTGCTTGAGGGTGGATGAAGAAATCTAATAGATATGAACACATGGAGTAATTTTCACTCAAGATCGTATAACATGGCATATTTAATAATATTACAACTTTGGAAAATCATGGTGCTTAAGTATGGACCTAGATTTCAAATAGGTAAGAGCACAAGGACTTATCTTCACTTAGGACCACATAACACAGCATTATTCGGACAGTCACATTGACACATATTTCTTTGTTTGATGCTGATTTTGTTACTAAATTGTTGATTAATTTGACCAGGCAAACATTAGATAATTTTTTATTTAATGTAGCAAAGGAGTTTAACAAATCAGCAACGAATATCAGCTTAAGATTTGGTCCAGTGTTTTACCAGGCACTTCGTTCACCTTCTTGTTGATTTATTCTTACACTAGAGTACAAAGATGCATGACTTATTTTGGTACTTTAGTAAACGGTGGTGCTCAAGGATCGACCAAGACATCTAAAGGTGCAAACGCATGGACTTTTTTTCACATAAGACCGGCCCTCAGTAGTACTTTTTATTGACACAAACTTCTTCATGGCTGGAAATAAAGTAGTGATTAGCATGGATAGCTGCTTGTCCGCAGACCTCGATTATTGCACAAATCGACAAAAGCTCCTCCAACCTAATCTAGTGGGCATAAGAATTTTGAATACTACAAATGGAATGCGCGTCAGTTTCCAGAACATCATAGCTTTTATCACCAGAACTGCAAGCATCTTTTATTTTGACTCTTTAATTTACAGAAACTCACTTAATACTAATGCAACCTATATATATGTGATGTTTGTTCCTATAAGCAGATAAAAATTTTGCTAGTGAAATGGCTCCATTTTCCAAGAGATTATCATTGACCCAAAATTGAAATGGTCATAAATCTAGGCTCAATGCGTAGTCTCATATTCAATTCGTACTCAGTGTAATTCCTTGTCGGAATAATTTCTTACATACTATTCGTGCAACTCCAACACAGTGGCAATTTTTTCGAAGGATTAGGGAAGTGGATTCACTTTTTTTTTTCCCTGACAATCGCTCCAGAATACCCATTGATTGATGAAACCTTATGCATATGCTCCACGAATAGATTTGAGATTGCACGAACCTCGCCATGGGTACTTTTACATTTCCCTGAATCTGGTGTGGAAGCTTTATTAGCCGCTTCTGAGTTTTTCTTGGAGATGTTCAATCAAAGTGAAGGTAGGGGAAGAGGCTACCCAATGGTGCTTGT
Organism: Corymbia citriodora subsp. variegata; assembly: GCA_014858505.1. Taxonomy (NCBI): domain Eukaryota; kingdom Viridiplantae; phylum Streptophyta; class Magnoliopsida; order Myrtales; family Myrtaceae; genus Corymbia; species Corymbia citriodora. Next base: position 29,253,031 of record CM026414.1, on the reverse strand, counting down.
GATAGTCGAGAGCTTCTTGCCAATGGATATACCCCACCATCACGAGCAATAACGATAGCCAATTCCAAGTGGACTTGACTACCTCTAGTCCTACGATAGTGATGTGAAGGCCGACTTCATGGGAATCCTCTGGCAATGATACTGCCCCTGTTGGCCTTATTACAGGCATCGCAAATTACATCTAATTAAAGGCAGGAAGTATTGGCCACCAGTGAGGCTCAGGTTCTAGATGGAACAAGGGTACGCCATGACGGCACATTTTCTGGAGTTTTGCAGTGGGCTGAGGTGCAGGTCCGTGTCGGACCTCAATGCGATGATGGAGCAATCATATGCAGGTTCGTGTCGGACCTCAATGCGATGATGGAGCAATCATACTTCGGTGCGCTCTTCGAGATCCTACTTGGCCAATCTATCAATTAACTTTGGGAGGCATATATTATGTCACAGTATGAGATCATCATCCTAGAACCAACATTAGCACAAAAGCATGGCATATTAATTCAATCAATCATGTGACTATGATACAACAATAAAAGTGTGAGAGAGTGATTTTCCTTTTTCCTCGTCTATAAATATACGAATCAATAAAATAGTATTGAAGTAAGAAACATTATTTATGCTTCAATGTGCAGGAGCTTGTATTTTCATTGCATCTTTGCGTAGATCTCTCTCATAATCCCGAATAATTTCTCCCAGGCTTAGAAAACTGTCTGTGAAAGCAAATAACAATAAAAATTTTAAAAGGGTAAAAAAAAAAAAAAAAAGAAGGAACCAGCGTTCCATCTGTTTGCAACGATTAGCATTTCTCTCAAAGTCACGAAAATTTTGTTTCTCTCTTTTTATTTATTTTCGGCTAGCAAGTCATTGAATCAAATGAACAACATGCCTCTTATATGCACAAAAAAGTCAAGAAATAGTTTCATTCACCACATCAGTTAGCTTGTGAAAAATCACAATGGGTTCCCAAATTTATGTGATGACTGGCAAACAATGCAACATTAAGAAAACATGTCAAAATTTCGCATAAAAATTCTCTATCACCAAACTTTGCTAAATTCATCGACGTATAGCTAATAACCTAGGAATTGTCTTTGATGTGCTGAGGGTTTAACGTTTGAACTAGACCTGATCACGGTGCGAACCTAGACGGGCTTAGGCCGAAGCTACTTGTGTTCGGACTTTCTTGGGACCTTCCCTAGGCCCAAGCCCGCCCAATGCAAGAACATGAGTTTCGGAAGCTTGCCTATGTGCACAATATTTTTCTATTTGTTTAATTGACACAAAAAATAAAAACGAAATATGACTGGAAATAATTACCAGAGAAGTTGCGGTGTTTTACGTTACTATGCCCATATGTGATGTAATGTTTTTTCTTTTTCATATCAGAATTTAGCTCCATTTTTTCTTTTAATTTTAGAATATTCATGTGTAGGAAGATGGTCTCAAAATATTTTTGAAGGCTAGGCTTTAAAAAACAGTTTTCCGTGTCACTGCACGTTTTGGTTTTGATAATGTAAGATATTCAGCAATCTAAAATTGGTATAGCTAATTTAGAAATACGTTTCCTTAAATTAAAAAATATGTAGCTGGCTTAGCCAATCATTGTTCTTAAATTGATCAAGATAGATGAAATCGTACTAATTCAAGAGGTCTTCCTGTCCTTCTTCTCCTTTGGATGGTCTCATTGGATAAACAGTAAGCGTATGGAATCAAGAGTGGAGAGAGGACTATAACATATTTACATGACATATTCTAAGAAACTCATCCATCACAAGTCATTGTTAAAATATTGACCTATATTGACCGTTCAATCACGATCGCCGTAACCAAGATGGGCTAAGTCCGATATAATATACTTAGATGAACGTACTTGATGATTTATCATTGTCTCGTATGTTTTATTAACTATAGAAAACTGGCTTGACTCTCACCAAGAAGGTAGCCCACCCAAAATTGAATCCAAGAATTGGTAAATCCAGCACAAATGTGAAATTTGAAGAAAAGGAGGAGAGGGAACCACGCTGAGTGATGTCTTTAACGGAGGAGAGAGAGAGAGAGAGAGAGAGAGAGAGAGAGAGAGAGAGAGAGAGAGAGAGAAGTGGGACCCATGGAGGACAGTGGCGCCACGTGTCGTCCACTGAATGGCCGGCCCCCATGGTGACGTGGAGGGGCCGGCCTGCGCAATATTTACATCTCATCCAACTGTTTCTGCATGTTTCTCCTGAAAGTTGACAGGCGTTCATCCAAGTTCTTGTTATCCTCCGTACATTTCCTTCTGATGGATGAATGCCTCTCAACTTCAGCTCGTTGTCGATCGCACTCCCGCATGGTTGCTTGGACTTCCGAAAGCTGTTGCTTCATAGACCTCCCTTCACGCCGGATATGAATATTGTTAAGTTCGATCTGGCGTTCAACTTCAGCAAGAAGTGTTCCGGGCCTTCCTTTTTCTTCCGTGAGCTCACAATTCTTGTCAATGGCAGCCTGATAAGGACTGCGACATTCTTTCAGTATTTTCTTTCCAGCTTCCAGTCTGTCTTCCAGTTTGTTGAAGCTCTCTTCAACAGCTGTCGACAACTCAATCTTGTTGCAATTCTGTCTAAAAGCTTCAAGGCCATCAGCAAAGAGCGTAGCAAACTCTTTGCATTCGTACTGATATTCGTGAGTATTGATGAAGCGATCATCACCAGAACTCAACCCGGCGAGCAGATTCTTTATTCTATCTTCAACGCTTGAGTTAAGGGCAATCTGGGAGTATCCTCCTTTTGTGAGTTGGTAAAACTCCTCCCATTTAGCCCTCACGCCATCGACTTCTCCAAGTGTCAATGAGGGGCCTTTCACGTCTTGGCTTTACCACTCCCAAGATTTCATCGATTGCTTCTAAATCAGACATCTCAACGTCCGAAACTTCAGAAGTTGACTCTTCAGCCACCGTGGATGGTTGCACACTTGGGTGATCACCAATTTCTGCTTCTCCCTGAGAGGGCATAGACTCTGTCGATGTTGTCAGCATCACAGTTGACGTCATAGCTGGTGCAGTCCCTGAGCCTGTGGCAGACGGATCGTTAATTGGCTCTGGCTCAGATTCATCTGCAGCTGAATCACCAAGGCTAGAACTGGCATTGGTCCGCTCCCCTGGGTTGGTCGGTGATTGAACTTCAGGAGGCCGACCTGGTGTTTGCATGCATCGAGAGAAAATAAGCTTATGATTTCTCTTTGATACTATTTGACTATATTTCTCAGTACTCATTTGACAATTCTGCAAGTCATCTTGTGGATCTATTTCAATCAAACTATCTTCCTACATAAGTGAACTCTCAGTGTTTGAATCTATTGAGTCATAATTAACCTCGTAGAGTAAAGCTGGATTTATTAGTTGATTGTCTCGAAGCACAACCTTTAAATCATCCTCTGATTGCTTGCATACTATTCGGAATCCCCACTTTTCCACGTCTCCACTCACGCATAACTCCCATCAATTTGACCAAAATCGACTACTTTCCATATGATCAAATGGTATCCCCTGAAAACAAGTTGTACTTGTTTTCAGGGGATATGGTTACAGTTGAGGATGTCCAATTGCCAATCACCTTTAAGGCATCCCCTTGACAGGCTCGGATATGGTAGGATTTCCCAATAGTAGATGTCCTGTCACATATAATGGCATCACCGGTAGGCCAACATGGAGTGCCACTCGCATTGTTGTCTTGACATAATGAGAATGGTGTGGGCAAAGTGTGTGGAGAACAATCAATGGCCAGACAGTGTTATGGTGGCAACAAAGAGAAGGACACTTGATCAAACTACGATGGTGGACGCCGGAGACTCCTTTACTTTCAGGCGCCTTTTGCAGGTGAACGATCTATGGCAATGTGGCTTAATGAAGTAAGATTCGCTTAAGACCACAACAATAGGAGTATTATCTCCTGGCAGATCTTGCCATGAAGATTGCTAGTTTTCTGAAGGTTAAGGCATGCGTCTTAATGTGGGAACCGTCCGATGTGTCTAGACTAGTGTGTCTAACCATACCACCTCCAATCCTCAGCTTACAGCATATGATTAACGCTGTCAAAGATATCATTGTATACCATAAGTATTAAACATCCCATAAAAAAATAAAGCTTGTGATCACTCCATGAGTCTCACTGAGTGAGCCACTTCGACGGTCAAACATGTTCTAAGGGAAAATTACCTAATCAATCCTAAATTTATTGTACGAATGTCAATTTAATCCTTTCAATTTTGTTAATTTAGTTCAAAACCTTTTTACGAAATTCCAATACAATCCTGGTGAATTGTTGACATGACTATTCAGTTATTGTGCCGTTCTATGTAGCACGTTGCCATATTAGCGATTTTGGGTGAAAATTGGCAAAAATGACTACATTAAAATTTTATGTAAAAAGTTTAAAATTAAATTAACATCCATATAATAAGCTTATGACTAATTAAACAATTTCTTCCATATCATAATGTGAGTATTTCAAAATTGAAATGTAAAAGATAGTCCATAATTACCTAAGCGATTCTACTGATATTACTATGTGAAGCACTCAACCAAAAAAAAAAACCTGAAGCACTTTGATGCTTAAGCACACATTAAATCATGTGAAATCTCCAAACAAAGAATGCTTAAATAATATAGAGAAAATTTCATGTGTCACCACGTAAGTCACTTTACAACCAATCACTCGTGTATAATACGAAACTTCTTACCCCGACAATATTGTTTACAAACTTTGTTTCAAACTTGTATGTAAAACATGTTCCTTCAGAAACTCTCAACTCATGGCAGCATACTTAAAACTGACTTAAACTATAATACTTAGAAAATAACTATTTGCAGAGAACACAATAAACCTAGAGCGCCTATATGTCATTGTTAGGAAAATGTTCTCACAACATTTTGTAATATTGTGAGAACAATATGACAAAATATAATTATCTCATGGGATTAAATCAGGCTAGGCCCCACATTGAGAAAACCCAGGATAAGATTAATATATTACTTTATTTCTGAAATTCTTGTACCAATTAAGTCCTTAATGGAAATAATGCTATTGTTTACCCCAAAAGAGACTATTCAAAATCAAGAAATGCAACCGACTGATGGAGTGAGCAATAGTAGTTCAAATAATCCTGCAATCATATGGCTATTTTCCTCATCTATGCAATCCTATAACATCATATCACACCCACTTCCCTAGAATGTAACAAGTAAGGAACCTCTTCATAATGCTTCCATGAAATAACAGGAATCTTTAAAAACCGGTCGTATCTGGGTAGAAAAGTTTTCAAAAACAATGTATTTCGTAGCCTAATATTACCCCAACTTTCATAAGAAAAATTAAGTATCGCTATGTTTGAGCCGCATTTGGCAGCCAAGCATCCATGGCATATTGTGAAATTCCTCATATTAGAGTAAATGCTAAGGAAAATCTCAGATGTCACTAGACATGTGACAATTTGGTGGCCAGGCATTTGAAACTTAGTAAGAGTATTTTCTTTATTATTCACACAAAATTATTGCACAGCAAATACCTTTTCTATGCATATCTATTTACCACTAACGAATAAGATACGAAACTTTATGTATCTCAGCGAATTAAAAAATTCAACTTTAATTTTGTATTGATCAATTTCAAATGCCCAAACAAAATGCATGCATATTCGCAAAATTGAGTATATAACTCATGCACCATACCAAGGAGAATGACGACTATAATTACATTTCTGGATATGTCAAAGTAATTTTGCAGCACGTTACTTCTGGAAAATTAGGCATGTATGCCACATGAAACCTATGATAGAGAAGTACGACGTGGCCCGAGGAGCACCAACGTAAAAAATACATTGAAACCGGAGTCGGAAGAGCTGTCATGCGCCCGAACATGCTTCTTCCGCACGTGGGATTTGCCTTGGATGTGCGTACGCTCTTTTGTGGCCTCTGTCCGGGTCGCTTGACCAGTTGACCCCAATTATCTACCCGGTCTTGACCCGTTACAGACCCGGCGTTAGAACACAGCGAATGCAACCCTTTTAAAGTGAACTAAGCCTCTATTTCGACCTTATAATATGTTAATAATCTGAAATCCTGATTGAATGCTTTAATTTAAAATAAATTCTCTAATTTATCGATAGATCAATAACCAAAAAGCTGGGAAACAACTTCACAGCTGGTCAAATGTACTCTCGAGTAAATGCATAATAATTTTGAAAATACACTCGCTTAAACTACCTTTTGAGATAGGAAATAGAAGCCAAGCTTACTCATGCATCTAATAGCCTAACGATGGTCCAATTATTAGGAATTAGAAACCCAAATTACCCAAAACTCGATTCATATGCCTTCAATGGATTTCATTTGAAATTAAAGCTGCAAAATGACCGAAATTGCTGTTGCGTAGCAGATAAGGAAGCCGATCTGGACATATAGTAAGAAATCAATATCCAATTTGAAGCTTGTTTATTTGGTCATAAGGCAATCAAATTTATGAAAGTTCTAGATCGAAATTCTTACGACCTAGTTTTTATAACGACATGGAATTCACAGAGTAGAGCTAATATACATTATGGAACAAAACTCTCGAACTGATTTTGACCATTGATAAGTGAGATTGTCTAATTGCACTACATGATTTTTGGTCCTCTTATTCATATCGAAATCTTCAAGGACATTAAATTAGGTCACGAAAGACACAAAGTACAATAATCATTGCATGGGTAACAAACGCCATACATTAATTGTCCAAAATAACAAGCAGAAAGGTCAAATTGCAAAATATCATTTCTGGTTCATATGCACTTTCACTATTTGAAGTTCTCACACCATAGACCGAGTTATGACATGAAATTTGCCATAGAACGTGTAACTAAAATCCCACATGGATATCTAAAATAAGCAACCAAAAGAACCGAATTCTTGAACTCGCCCATAAACTGTGAAATACATGCGCTATACATGTAATTTCATCGAGATTATGCATCCATACAAAGCTGCTTTCATAGCACATATAAGAAATGCATTGATCTAAATGTCTTGTATAGATATCTACAATACCTAGCCTAAATAAAAAATTCATATCTGGTTTAGCTAATTATTGTGTTTGAATCGAGTGATATGGATAAAGCCATACAAATTCTGGATTAGGCTATCCTCTCTTTGTTCTACCTTAGACGGTCTTGATGGATAAACCATAGGCCGATGGAATTAAGAGGGAAACATAGACCATAACCTATATATGTAGAATATTTTAATAGCCTCGTTCAATACAGGTCATTGTTAAAATACTGGTCTTCACTAATCGGCTGACCACATTATTACCATAACCGAGAAATACTAGGCCCTATATAATATGATCACATAATCATAACTAGGCAATATAACATTCTCATATATTTTACAAATATTATAACAGAGTATTTTTTGCAGATCAAAATATTATGCAATTAATGTTAGCCCGCATGTTCTAACAAATTATAGTCCAAAATTACCATCTTCCTACTCGTGTTAGACTACGAGTTTTTTGGACAAATCTTTTGGTATTTTCAAATGCTTTAATAGATAGGATTATAATATAATCCGACTAGAAAGAACTCTAGATTAGACATTTTCTAATCAGAAGAAAAAAAGGGTTCTCATGCAAGATTAAACAATGCAAAAAGCACACTCAAGGAAGAAGTAATTGCCAATTGCCTCTCGACTAAGCAGAACATTGAGTTTTTCATGTACTGTTTGAGCGACCACGTGTCCAGTTAAATCATTGAAATTTTCCCACATTTTTATGCTAGGCAAATTCAAGAATGAACTATTAAGATTTGCCTCAGTGACCACCCTTTCTTTATGGGAAGAGAGAAGTTGGGGCTTGAATCCCCACCTTCTCAAGGGATTGGGGTGAGGATAATTTCGTTTTAGATATGAATTTTAACTCTCATGTTTTGCAAGAAAACGGAACAAAAGTCTGAAAGTAAGAATTAAAATAGGAATAGAGTATGACCAATTAAAAATAAGTCAAGAATGATCACCACATTAACTAACTATAATATCATATATTCAAGTTTTATGACATAATTGGTAAAATAAAGAAGTTTAAATCTAGTCGATGCATTCTTTGCCAACAAATCCATGCAAATCACATGCAAATTATATATCACTTTTTAACATTATTAGGGATCACACATGATATAGTCCGAAATTCAGGGCTTAGACACATCAACAACACACTTAGAATTAACTCAAAGTTCAGACAACTTAAAAAAAGAAGAAAAAAAGAAGCAGATTACAGAAAATGTCAATTACAAAAATTAGCATCAGAAAAGTGATGCCTACATAGGGTTATGCCGTAAATTATCTTAAGGATCCAATAATTAACTTAAAGCATGAAATGTACTAGTGAGTGTAACTGCAATCCTTGGTGAACACATGACCATCCGAGCAAAAACTGATCTAGACAAAAATTGAGCTTCTTCTCTTAGGCCCCTTGAGGAAATTCTGTGATTGGAAAAGCAGGAAATGGCACATGTATTGTCAGTCAAAAGTGCACGGAATCATTTGAAGCTACTTTAAGGAATGCTCGATGTTTAACTACATCCTCTTATCACAAAATAGAATTCTGATCACCGTTAGTAATATTAACACAAGTCTCTATACTAAGAAGGCTGTTTAAACACACAATGATCATGAAATGTTTTATGTTTTTAACATCTTGTGACAAAATAATTAACTATTTTTGACATCACACACGAACAAAAGAATATTTTACTATTCTAGAATCAGAAAAATGAACTTTATAATCAGAATAAGCCAAGAATCAGGAATGAAGAGCGAGGTTGCTGTCTAACTTCATATTGAAGAACTTTATAGTGTCCTCGTTGTGATTGACTACCATCATACAAGGAAATCCATAGCTATAAAGTATACTCCATCTTAGCATGAGCACCATATCCTACCGCCACAGCAAGAAACATTGCCACAGCCATAATCTGTGCCATTCCCTTTAAACCAAGCAACCCACTTATTATTTGCACAAGTGACAATCATTCAACATGCAACAGAGTTGCATCATAATACCATACGTGATGTCTATGATCAGAAAAGCGACAATCATAATCCAAAGGTCCTACCTAGTTGTGCAAAGCCACGAGAGGATTCAACAGGAAGAACCAATGCACATAGATCTAATAAGAAGCCTGAGTAACCCATGACCTGTGAGGCTTTGGAGCTGAAATCCAAATATTAGCATTCAGTATATATCTATAATATTTAAACAAATCATAGACTATACAATGTCATAAACAGCAAGTGAATGGAAAAGGATGGGAAAATGGGGAAGAGAAATGACATTCAAGTTACAGGGTTCCAAGAAACAGAGAAGGAAATCAAATTCATTTTATAATTGCCTAGACAAATTATTTCAAGGCCATCTGTTCTGTATGTAATGAGTTGCCAAAAAATACTAATCATCTTAGAAGCATGAAAAGGTTAAGGTCAGATCATTCTCTTGAAATATTTGCAACTGTAGAGCTCAAATTGGAGAATTGCTTGACCATGAACCACATATGTTAGTAATTCACAATAAGGATCAAGAAGATACTTCTCTCAACGAGTCTAACAAATGGATAAGCTATTAAGATACTACACTTCATCTTTTTCCTTAACCAAGGACATGATGTCCCATTTCTCAAATGACAATCTGGCTAATAATACCCAGTCTAGAGGAAAATGCCACATTTGATAAACAAGGCATCTGAAAATTGGTTAAAAGAAAAGACTGGACATTTGTTACTCTACCCTTTGTTAGTGAGCAAATTCTACAACCATATTTTGCAACAATTATGTGGCTGAACACCGCTCCACTGAATCAACTATACTTAGGGTGCACTTGATCTAGAATTTCCATTACTGCAAGAGAAACAAGAAAAAAGTCAGAAACATTCATAAATCATGTAGACACTTGAAAAGGGGAAAAAAAGATTAAATTTATGTGGAAGCAACCAACTGTTTCTGATGATTTTGCATTTTCACCTAGCTCGGCAGCTTGAAACCCAAAACAGATTCTATTTGCAAAACATGTCCAAATACCATGCAAGAGATAATTTAGCAAACTAATTGACAAAGCACTTTGCAAAAGAAGGTATCATCCAAGCAAAAAACAACTTCGTGGATAAAGGAATATGCTTAACTTAGGAAGTTTACATTTAGGTCTTAAGCATATCAACTTTAAGACATGTCTGTACTGCAGAAAACATATATTCAGGCAAACAAATAAAATCTGTAAGTGTACCATTTAAATCAATTGACAATGACTAGGCTATAAACCTTGGCAAAAAATTCTTGCATCAGATTAAAATAGGTGTGTTTGGGTTAGCTATGGCTTAAACAGAATGTGTTTGGGGATCAAACAACATGCTGTAAATAGGGCAGCCTTCAAGGCTTTTAATACGGATGGGCAAGTTCTCCCATAGAGTTATTGGCACTGGTGATCTGATTATGAGAAGATTTATGGATGACTTGTATACTAATACTGGCTAGGATGGGTTTCCATCAGCTACATCTTCCAGACATCGCATATGAACCATGCTTGCCGTTAACAACAGTCTCATTCTCTCTGTCAAAGAAATATGATTAGGACTAGTTTTTTAGCTTCACAAGGTGGAAATTGAGCAAGGTGGTCCTTTATCTGCTAGGCGTATCATCTTGCTTGATGTCGTATTCAGAAAGGCAATGAGCTATTTCATGTTTGCCACAATACTTTCAACTTATAATTAGATTATTAAGAGCAGCATGGTTGAGCTTCTTCAATTAAGACTAATAAAACTAATAATTCAACAGATAGATAGCTACTCTATGCACTGCTTCAATCACAATGAAACAGATCCTATTTCATTAACTTTTTAACTTTTATGTCAACAAAGTCTGAGTGAAAAATCGATGAGTTCTGAACAAGCTTAGGAAACATGAAATGTCAGATCATGGTAGCGTCAGACAGATGAAAAATCAAACTGAAGACACATGTTGTACATCACAATTTAGGAAGCACATGCCCTCATGGATGCAAGAAGAGACAATTGCAACCAATAAACAAGAAGAGATATTTCTCTATTGAGTACATTGCCCATCACATATCAGATAGAGTAATATCCTAGTTAAATCAGTTTTTTCTAAGATGCTAATTTCCCACTTTAAACTTGATAACAATAAAGACATCAAAGAATCTTGCTGCAATAGACAAATAGCGAGGAAGAAGAGATGAAGAAACAGGTGAGAAAGGGAAAAGGAAAGAACAAACCGATGTTATGTTAACTTGTAGTACTTCCCAGAATAGTAAATTTTTCATAGCAGAAAAAGAAAGGAAATGTCTAATGAGTCACATAGAATTTTTAAAAAAGGAAAGATAGCGGGGAAAGAAAGAGATAATATAAACTTGACTTCATGACACATCCTAAAACTCGACTTCTTCCATTTAGACTTGGAAAAGGACAGAAAAGGTGGAAAATTAGTTCCACAAACCTCCATTTATTTTCATGGTTATGTGTTGCAATATTCAAAGTGCGACAACAAACAGAAGTACTATGAAGCCACATCTATCAGTAATCAAGTTAAGGATATAAACCTCCAGTAAGATTTAGTTGTCAATTGTCATATGTCACAATTTAAAAGAGGAGCTAATTAAATATGAAATCAGCAACGAAAGCAAAAGTTCAGAAAGTGACCTAATTCATTCCTCAGAGCTACTTGATGCAACGACAGTATTGAGCTGCAGCCTCCAAATTTATCATTTGCAAAGCCATAATGTATTTCCTTTATACATGAAAAATGGCTAAGAATTATCTAATCATCTATGAATAAACAAATTTTACAAAAGTTTAGTTTCATTTCAGTAAGATCAACAGATGTACCAATGATTGATAATGCTGATGCACACATTATGCATAGTTCACATGTCATTTAAAGGGAGCATGCTGAATACTTCTCTGCAAATTCTGTGGATAAAAATCCCGTCCTCCGCCACTGTTCAAGAAGAACATCAAGAGCTTCCATTTCTGCATGTCTTATTGCCAAGGAAAGGGCAAGGAGAAAATTAAAGAAAGCATATTGAACTAAGGAGCTTATCAGAGAGAAAGTTGCTCTTAGTGTAGTTTCAACATAAATTTAGGAAATGCATTTTATGAAAAATGTTTTCTCCTTACCTTTTCTTATCTTTATTATTATTTTTTTTAACTCTTGCTTAACGTTTGAGTCCAATAGTTCATCTTTAAATCGGTGCATCTCTAGGTGCTGTTGTCCTCTTCCTCTTAGTGTTAAGAGCATTAGTAATGCACATAAAAAATAGTTCATTAAATCAAATAATAGCAACAAATCTATGACTCATCTATTTCCTTTTCAAATCACCTCTTTCATATCCGCTCCATGTTGACTATACTTTCAAGGCTTGAATCATGTTCATCCTTTGCTCGGTATGTGGACTAAGTGAGGAAGATTGTTGTATCCTAGGGACGGGATTTTCGTCAAAGCCAACTGCGTTAGATCATGAATCCTATTGGACAAAGCACTATCTCGAAGACAGAATCGTCGATGCACCTTATGCGGAACTTTCAGTTCTTTCTTCAATTTCCCACAACACAAAGTCTAAGAGAGGATCTTATGCGTGAAGCATGGACAATTCTCTTTGCTACTCAATGTCAAGGTATGGACGTTTTTTGAAGAGCATTCTCCTTACCATTAGGTATTCAATCTAATTTCTAGTACTCAACCACTATATTCTCTAAAATTTTATGTGAAATTGCAGTTATCCTCCCTATACTTGAGATTTTGCAAAGTCTCTCAACTCGCTTCTCATAACTTCAGAATTTTGCATCTCTCACTATGCCCTTTTAATCAAGAGAAGTGAAGCCACCACAACAACTTGCTCTTATTTAATGTAAAGCAATAAATACATACCCAGAATAATCTCTAAATTTGTAATCTGCTGAGGCAATCAATTACTAATTAACATATTCAAGCATGCAATACAGCACAATCTATGAGCACTCAACATTCTAGTCCAGCAGCTCACAACAGATTTATTTCTATTCCAAAAAATAAATAAATGTCATTCCCCTATTCTCTCTCTATCCTCACTGAAGCTTTTTCTATGACTGCTCTTGGTCCAAAATTCAGACAGAGTACAATGACAAATGAGAATCATGAAACAGTGTACATAGTAAAGCAAGATTCTTGCTGTTGTTAGCCCTAGTCATATTTATGAAAGAATAATGGGAACAAAACCATTTATAGAAAGGGGTGGAAAAGCAATGACAGACATACATTCTGTGTATCATTTGTCTTGTTTCTTCCAGCGCAATAAGGTGCCTTTCCTCAACAATCACACAGTTGTTCAATCAAGGTATAATATAAATAAAGTACAATGTGAAATCATTTACTAGTTAAGACTGAAAATACTAATTATCTTAATTAGAAAATAAAGTATATTTGAAATGCACCTAATTACTGAAAATCAGTTTCTCACCCAACTTGAACTTCAAGGCTGTCCAAAGCAAGCTTTGCCTTATGTAAAAAAAGCAAATAAGTCCTGTTGCTTTTTAGGAGAAAAAAAATGAGTATAAGAGTCGAAATTTCCCTCATACATGCATATTGGCAATTCAAGGGGAAATCGGCGTCAAGTTGCCAACAGTAGAAATATTTCAATATCAATATGCAACTACTAATAGAATAAATCCATATCTCGTAGCTATAAGATCAAGATCTAGCAGGTCCTATATAATATACCGGTACCAAACTTCCAAGTAATGGTTACTCATCCTGTAAGTCAGATGCAAATCCCACCTAATACTCAAACTGATATAGCTCTAATGATACTAAAGTAAAAACAGCAACTAATTTGAGAAATTACATGCTGCTCATTCCAGTGTGTCTTATTATTTGTACCTCAGAAGTTTTACTTTCATTAATCAGGTTTCAATCAATCATTCAAGAAGCTTCCAGGAGTTTTAGCTTCACAGTCATTTTCCTTAACAAAAGCTATGGCACATCAGGATAAAAAGAGAATCCTACACTGCTCTGAAGGCTTTCCTTAACAAAAGCTATGGCACATCAGGATAAAAAGAGAATCCTACACTGCTCTAAAGGCCTCAGAAATCAGAATCGACAATCAGCTTCTTGTGCTTTGGTCTCTATTCTACTGAATACCTTTTGTAAACTCTATGTTTTTTGTGATTATTTTTTTTTCATATCCACAATCCACAGGGCAAAATAAAATAAGCACCAAACTATTTATCCATGCACACAGCTGATGTTCATATTACTCTCACACTCTAAGTAAATTTGGTTTTCAATTCTCCCTAGTTGCCAAAGTCAAGATGCAGTTAAATGACTTGACCATCAAGTGACCTTTCATGGTGGCTGCATCTTCTTCATTCCTCTATGGTTTTGCCTCTTCAAGCGCCTCATATAACATAGAGACAGAGCCTTCTATCCCAGTGATCAAAGTTTCTCAGAATTCAATTCTCCCGGCAAACCTATCACCCGCTGCACATCTGTATGATAAGTACACATTAACCATCCACATTTCCTAGACACCTCAAAATCATCCAAATCCATCCCTCCCTGCCTCTCTCCCAACCTACAGCACCTGGATTGGCTCAGTATTTTGCCTGAAAAGGGGACCGAAAAAAAAAAAAAAAAACCATGTACATCCTCCTTCCCATTTTTTCACTCTCCCTCGCTTGTTTTTCCTTGAACCTGGACTTGACCTACTTCTTTCAATAAATTGCCACCTATGGAAACAAAGAAAGGAAAGCCATACCTTCCAGAGAACGTCACTGATCTTGCAGCGTGCAATGTCGATAACCTATCAAGCATCCACGTACAAAACTTGCGAAGAAACACTGATTCAGCGCCTCTCGAACAAATTCAACCGCACGTCCTTCAAGTTCCCACGCAACTGTAGCGCCACCTGAATCGAATTCAAAATCCAGCTCAAATATTACATCAACTCAATAAAATTCGGATGTGCCAGGTGTTACCTGATCTATATAGCAAGCAGCATGAGGCCCAGAAACTCACGAGAGAATCGTTCACCCGAAGCTACGTCGCCACTTTCCATGGCTTCGGTCGGCGGTGGTAGCCCGTCGCCTCAGCTGGCCGGTCTCCGTCGCCGTCGGTTCGCCAGGGACTCTGTTTCCGTCCATTTCGCCGGAGCTCGGCCGTGTCGTATGGGAGGTGGGCAGTCGTGATGCTGAAAGTGGCGTCGATGGAGTTGGGAGTTTTGGCTATGGCGGAGAAAATGGAAGGAAGGAGCTTTACAAACAACAACAGGAAAACCAAAGAAAAAGAAAGAAACAGAAAAGGTTGAAGAGGCGACGAGGCAGTGCATAATTAGACGGTTTTTATGTATGAGATGGAAAGTGGGTAATTATTCATTTGAGCAAGCGATCAGCATTTTCCTATTATAATTCCCATTATGATGATGGAAGTAACAAGTTGTTGAAATAGATGAAAATTGATTTTGATACATACAATTTTCAAAAAGTGATTTTCCAGAAAAAATTGATATGATGAAGGTAGGTACACACTCAAGGTTGCGGATAATTTATTATAAAACACGTGTTCAAATCTATTTACAATAATAGTAGAGCGAATGGAGAATGATCGGGATCGCTCCATAGTTCTTTACCCAAGTATAAAAATGGCAAATGGCGGCTTGGATTGAGTGACGAATATATAGGATGACTAAGTGCGAAGAAAAGCAGATGCACCAAATCGAAACTACATAGAAAGGGAATGAATTGAAACGAAAATATATGGAAATTAAAGCGCAAGATCGAAAGAGTAAAAATGGGAACAAAGATAGATAGAACTCACGAGGAGTGTTGCTGGGTGCGTGCGTCTCTCTCCTCTGATGCGCCTTCGTCCTCCATATACTCCAATGGAAGTCTGTATCTCTCTCTTCCAAAATTGTTCTTCCACTCCACCAGCATCAAAATGTACGTACCAAGCCCACCTCCCCTCATCTAATTATACAGCCACAACCCTCGAACTCATTTTCTCGATACTAAGTCGGGAAGTATGTCGAGCTTTCTTAGCGAGTTCTCATCATCTGAACTCACTTTCCTACCGACAAATTGCTTCCTTAGCGAGTTCCCATCATCCAACAACAAAAGCAGCGAGCAAACACCGCCATACTCATCTCTGCCAATCGAATTAGAAGTCCACGTGGTCTTGGTTCGCATGCCTCGAGGGAGAAAAGCTCATGATCTCTCCTCGGTATCGTTTGACTCTGTTCCTCACCACTCGCTTGACAAT
>CM026414.1:29082941-29236631 GCA_014858505.1 Corymbia citriodora subsp. variegata | reverse complement strand
GAAATGCAAAAGAATTTGGAATCTGTTCACAAAGCAATCTTATAGTCCAACTGTCAATGATTCTGAATGTGTGAACCTCAAATTTTCTAGTAATGGTGCGAAGTGCATTTCGATGCCATCACAAATGGTAATAGTTTTCTATATACTAGAAAATTTGAAGGGCACAAATTCATAATCGAATCGTCAACATATATTCCAATCTTGTATATAACTAAAATGCGGCCACCGTATAGGCGCTCTTTAGCTCAAATCAATAGAATCAATATAGAATGCAAAGATCACAACCAACCAAAAGACTACTTACAGCTTTGTGAACATGCATATCAAGATTTTATGCTACTCCCAGTTGAGATCACAATTTTAGGCATCACTCCCAGTTGAATACAATCCAAGTCCATAGATATTGGTGTATAGAATCTAATCTTTTGCCGATTAGAAAAGAGAATCTTTTTTCTGCTTAATTTATGGAAGAATTTGATATCCATATTAGATTACATAGGAACAAATTACAATTGTAATAACTTACCAAAGTATAACAATGGCTGATGTCGATATTTGATGATACTGTAGTCATTAGTTGGGTAAGAACTCTATTAATAAAATACTCAGTTTACGTAAATTACACATGCATATGTGATTTTTAACAAATTTTTTTTTGTCTCCAGCGCATTAGGACTCACGGAAAAAATACTCACACTTTTGGAGTGAAACGAATTATACACATATAAATTCCATGACATATTGCGTTCAGGTAAAAATACTTCAACAGTGAATTTGTTTAATATATTTTCCTAAGTCAATTAATAACTTGACATGTTAAAAGTCATTTATACCCAAAATATGATTATTTTATTTTAGACTAACATAGTCTAATAATGGAAGGCAACGGCTTGGAGGTCCGACTCCCTCTCACAGTTTGAAGACTGAAAATTGAAAAGGGCTTAACATTTGAGTGGTGCATCTGCTGTACAACTAGAGGAAGTTATTGTGAATGGCTGTGTCGGCTTGCAGCAGCAATGACCGGTGGTGGCAACATGACGCAGATCCCTTCCAATGGAGAAGATGAACAGAAACTTAGGGAAAAAAAAAGAGTCTGTTGACACCTAAATTTTGACGATTTATTTTAATATTTATTAATTGCATTGGAAAATTAGAGATTAGTTTCTAATCTCTTAACAAAAATTCTTTCATCAAAATTACATTGCATATAGACATTAGGAGCATTTGCATCACTAGTTTTAAAATTAATTAAATCAAAAAAATCAAAATTTAAAAAAAATGTGGGTCCGGGCCAAGGTTGGGCCTACCCGACCCCTTTCCTTTCTTCTTTTCATCCCCGCATGGGCTCGGCCCACCTTCCTCTCCCCTTCCTCGGCCCGGCCCTCTCGGCCTTCTTCTTGCTCGTTTCTTCTCCATGCGCGGTACCTGCAGCAGAAAGAAAAAGCAGCAAGTCAGAGCAGCAGCAAGTCAAAAGCAGCAGGTTGCAGCAGGGAGGAAAGCAGAGCAGAGGCAGCAGCAGCAACAGCAAAGCAACGGCAGCAAGTCAGCAGAAGAAAGCAGCAGAAGAAAAGACAGCAGAGGGGGAAGAAAAACAGGGAACCGAAGAGAAGAGAGGGGGAGACGGACCGAAAGCCGGGGAGAAAAGGAAGAAGGGGGAGCCGAGTGAAAGGGGAGGAGGTCCTAAAAAAACCAGATCGGAGAAGACTCCGGAGAGCTCGAGGGACCGAGGAGCAACTCGGACCCAAAAAAGAGAGAAGAGAGGGGTCAGAGACCGAAAAGAAAAAAGAGAGAGAAGACCGGAGAGACCGAGGGACGAGCGAGAACCGGAGGAAGAAGGAAACCTCAAGGAGCAGCTTGCTGTCGCCGGAGGCCCGTCCACCGCCTTCGTCCGCCGCAACCCGTCCCCGAACGAGGTAGGTCTCTCTGACTCTCCGTCGTCCCATTTCTGGAGAATGCCAGGCCGGAGCTCGCGGCCGACCAGCTCGCGCAAGCTCCGGCCCTCGTAACCCTTGCATTTTGTTCCCACATTCCTCGTAGGTCACGTCCGGAGACCCCTAGAGCACGTTCGAGGCTCGGTAGAGCCGGAAACCTTTGAATTCGGTAGTGCCCATTAACTGTTCGACGAAATGCCGCAATGAAAAATTCGAACTCAATCTTCGACCGGAGCTCGGCTCTCGGTTTTTCTGCGTTATTAGGGGTTACACTGTTGTCGCGCACCGCTTTAGGCATTTTATTGGCTTTTCGGTGGCTTATCTTGAGCTAGATGTGCCGGTGTAGTCGTGTGGGCCTCGCCGGCGTCAATCCGGCCACTTCCGAATGCCGGCGGAGCTCGGCGCCGGTCGGACTGAACGACCGACGCCGGACGATGAAATAGAGACCCCCCAGAAGCCGATGCAGGCTCGTCGTGGGTGGAGGCAGTCCCGGCGGAGCTTCGGTGAGGCGCAGGCACGTCCGGGGGAGCGTCGGGCATGCATGCAGGAAAAGAAAGAGGGAGACCAAAAAGAATAAAAAAATAAGGAAAGAGAGAAAAAGAAAAAAAAATAAAAAGAATAAAAAGGAAGATGGGGGAGTGTCGGGCGTGCATGGGAGAAGCAATATGCATGCAGAAAAGGACAAAAAAAATTAAAAAAGAGAGAAAAAAAAAGAAAACATAAAAAAAGGAGGGTCAATTCCAAAAAAAACCCCAAACTTTAGGTCAAGTCCCAAATATACCCCGAACTTTTTTTTGTCTCAAGAAAAACCCCAAACTTTAGGTTTAGTCCTAAATCTGTCCCGAACTTTTCTTTTGTCTCAAAAAAAACCCTAAACTTTAATTTTAGTCCCAAATCTACCGCGAATTTTGTTTTGTCTAAAAAAATCTCAAATTGGTACACATATGACAAATTTACCTAAAATTATTTTTTTGACCACCAAAAAAATTACCATATATTATTTTCCATTAAATTTTACCTTCAAATTTCTAAATTAAATAACACGCCGCAATTAACGGGTATACTAATTTGGGGTTTTACCCTTCGTTTGTACTAAAAAAATCACCAATTTTTGATATGTTCTCAAATATATCCCATGGTCTAGTCCCAACTTAACATGGCATTTCCACATAGATAATAAATACACATAAACAAGATGTTATAGAAAATTATTTTCAAAATAAAACCATTTTAGGATATAAAAAATTAGGGATTACTGGTTGAATTAAATCGTACCAGTCTCTACTGGGGGTTATTACTCATTTTGGCTTTTGGACAGAGGCTAATGAGGGCAAATTTAGGATTATAGTAAAATTTGATGATTTTCTTTTTGACAAAAAAAAATTGGGATAAATTTGGGAATAGATTAAGAGTTTGGGGTTTTTTCTGAGATTAAAGAAAAATTTGGGGCAGATTTGGGAGTAAATCTAAAGTTTGAGGTTTTTTCTAAGACAAAGAAAAGTTCGGGGTAGATTTGGGACTGAACCTAAAGTTTGGGGTTTTTCTTGAGACAAAAAAAAGTTTGGGGTATATTTGGGACTAAACCTAAAGTTTGGGGTTTTTTTTGGAATTGACCCAAAAAAAGGAAAAGGGGAAAAAAGAAATAGAAAATCAGAAAATCAGAAAAAAGACAAAGAAAAGGCCGAAAATAAAAATAGGGGGCAAGGAGATGGGCTTCGCCGTGGGCCCGCTTCTGTCGGGCTGAATTTGTCACGGGCCGGGTTTTTCAACTGGGCTAAAAAAATAGAAATCAAGATCGGGCTTTTTAAGAAAAAAATCCGTGTGGGCCTTTTTTGTTGATTTTTAGTGGGCTTAAGGCTAGCCTGGCTCCTTCTGCCCGACCCGAACCGGCGGCATCTGAATCGGGTCAGCAGGGCCAGTTTTCCTGACCCGGTCCGAATCATTTCCTTTAAAAAATATTAAAAAGATCAAAAATTCGGAAAATCATAAAAAAACATAAAAAATATTAAAAAATCATAAAAAAATTTCAGAAAATTCAGAAAATGCATGGGAAATTCAGAATCTTGAAAATTTATGAAAATTTTCAAAAAAATATTATTTTTTTAAAAATCGAAAATATTAAAATATTAGAAATTCCAAAAAAAAAAGAAAAAGTTTTCAAAAATCCCAAAAATTCCCAGTTTGTTTTAAAGTTCCCTAAGAAGCTCTAAAATAATTCTTGGACAATTTTCTCTTTAAAAGATATCGGAAAATTATCGGTCTAAGATTGTGCTTAAAAGTGAACAAGCCCTTACGGCTTTATCTTAAGATTTTAATTATCCTCGGATATAATTGCCCTTGAATGCACGCTTATGATACAATGATTATGGTTTCTCCTTAGTTAGGATTGCCATTTATTTATCTATTAATGCAATGTGTTATTATCTCCTACAATTTATTTAATGCTTTCTTTAATTGTTTATTATTATTTTGATGATTACGCACCCGCATAATCACCTCACGTGTTAGTGGTTAAGTCTAAAATCAATCCAAACTACCTGGCCGAAATCTTTTTGAAATGAACAAGATTAGGTACCGGAAGGGCATTAATTAGTTAATTAGTGTAATCAAGTCCCCAACCTTAGAATCTCTAGTTGCGTAGAAAGTGAGGCCCACTCCCATGCTTCGCTTGGTTTCTAGCCGACCCCAATAAACTAGTGGCGACTCCTCATTTGAAGATTTTCATGAACATCCAATGTCACGTGAGGTATGGACTTGGGAGAGCCTATGTCTAATGAGGGTCTTGGACTCACATTTTGGAAAATACCCTTAAACCTATTTATTCAGATATTTCTTTCTCCCACGGGACGGAAAAAATAGGTCACGACAAAGTGTAACGAAACAAACGAAACAAAAAGAGAAAGCAAGAAAAATGAGAAAAACAAACAAATCGACGTCGTTTTGAGTATAGTCATATACATCAGATTGCCGATCGTGTCACGTAAAACGGCTAATAATAATTGAACACTAAGTCAGCCATTCTCGATACTAGATAAAGGGAATGATTATATTGAAATTCTATACAAATGTTTAGGACAAAATTGACAAAATTGAAATATTTAGAATTGAATTGACATCTATATAATATGTTTAGGATTAATTTGGTAATTTTCATTATGTGTGGATTTACAAAATGATAGAGGAGACCTCTATATATACACGAGCTCCTCAAATTACAACTACAGGTCTCACCTTCATTAGCTAATGATGGATGTCTTATGTCCCATCTTCCACCTAACCCCATTTAACTACAAGAGTTTTATAGAATACAAGTACACAATCTCACTAGCACCCTTAGGAATGTTCTAGATTACTCAAGAAAACCTCAAACTCTTAGAACCTTCAAGGTAGGCATGGTCATCTTAGCTACCTCCTCCACCTGATGTACTTTGAAAATCTCCGATTCATGATTCCATCAATGATGCTCCCCCTCCATTGAATCCTTTCCTTGGATCACCAGCTTCGTTGAAGGTTGGAAGTTCTTCCCTTGGATCATACGGGCAGAGTAATATCGGCCCAAGCATGGCCTTGTCCCCATTGCCAATGGTGATCGTTAGTCACTGCATAAAAAATTAAAAAGAATTGGGTCCGAGTCCAGCGATAGCCAAGGGAGTAGTTGAGTGAGAAGGGGTCATACTAGGCCCCGGCCCAGACGGATCGATGCAAGTGGTTCTAATATATTTCTCATTTTCTTTTCTTTTTTAATTTGTCAAAAATCAACGCAGGGCACAGGAACTTTTCAAACAAATAGTAGTTAATTAGTTTTTTTGTTTTTTTTAGGGGGGGAGGTGTGATAGTGCAACAGCCCAATGCGAATTAGCTAGACTCCATATTGAATTTAGCCACTGCCGGTTAGACTTCATCAGCACCACAGTTGCTTCTTTTAGTAACATAAGCATGACATTTTTCACCAAAAGAAAACGAGCTTTCTCTTTATTGTTCTCTCTTTTTTCTCTAATAATAAGGAAATTGAAGATATTAAAATCAAACACCAAAAAAATTTAAAAAAAGGATACTAGATTATTTGAAAATTTCGAAAAAGCCTATTGCTAGGTACGACGGTCACCCATCTCCATATTTGACAATCTCACAAGCTCTTCTCGTTCGGAAACCGCTATATCCTCACTCTCTCTCCCTCTCTTTCATTGTCCACATGCTTTAGGTTCGAATTTACCTATACATGTGAATGTTTGGTTTGCGTGAATGTGTAGAAACGTGACCACAATTCCAATGGCCAATCCCTTTTCGGATGTTTGGGTTTATATGTGAATGGTAGAATGGTGATTCCGCCAACTTCTAGGGGGTAGCAATTGCACTATTTAGGCCATGCAATCATCATTATCATTCCTAAGTAGGTTAGAGCCATTTAGGCTGATGAAATAGATCATATTGCAAGATTAGCATTAGAATACCAAATATATTACCCACGCCTAACTGCAGTCGAAACATGAAACACGTCCCCTAGTTAAACACAGACCAAAAAGTGTCAAAACATTAAATTTTCAGACCCAAGTGCCCCTGAGGAGGGCATCCGCGGGTGCAGTTTCCCCGAACGTCTTCAGTGGATCGGAGCAGTAGGGATTGGCCTCTCCTTCCGCTTTCAGTTCTAACCCCAGCTCCTCTATGTCGTCCGATGCCGATGTCAGCAACAATTCACACCCTTCGTAATTCAGGAAGTCAGGCGGGTTGACCGGGCTGTACCTCAGCTGCCCAAACTGCCCCTGCAGGTAGTTTGGAGTCCCCTGAACTGGGAAGGGCCGGCCCCGTGCCAGTCGAGGTTCTTGATCTGGATGAGGAAGGAACCTTCTCTATTAAGCGACTCTTGGGCTCCTGCTTCTTGTCTTCCAAGGGTAATTCGAGCTTATATATGAGATGCATGTGTGGTTTCTTCCCCCAAGATTTGTGTCTAAGTATGCGATACACGCCCTCGCCTGACGGTCTAGCTGCAGCTGTGCGACAGTGTCCCCTCATGGAAGTGTCGTGCTCCTCTGCAATGCGCAAGTCCCGACTATTCATTGACGACCCTTTAGCTCAATTATCACCTTTTTCTACTTCCTTAGAGTTTATCGATCCATGCCAATCCCCAATTAGCTGATCAAGCCTCATTACTTATCAATAATAAAAAGTCGGTTATTTTCTTCTCTAAACACAACTCAGGAGTGAAATTGACTAGAGCTATTCTCTAGATGTTTGAACACGGTTTGATGATTACTCAGGAACCAACTAGCTTGATTTCGCATAGAGTTCGAGCTCGACTTGCTTGAGTAAGGAATAAAATTGAATTCGAGCCTGCCAGTGCTAAGCTTGATGAAAGCTAATCAAACTTCTGTTATTTTACCAAAAATATTCGATAGCCAGGGAAACATAAACAAATGCACACATATATAATGGGAGGGGTAGATATACCGTGCTTGCTAAGATCAAGTTTGTTTGTCACCATGGTGCGATTGAGCTGACTTGAGTTGAGGTAAGGCATCATGAACTCTTTCTATTCGAGCTTGAGCTCGAGCTTGACCAATGAACTTAATCCTCGATCTAGGATGAGTTGAATTTCAAATATCGGATGCGAATTGAATCGAGCTCAAGCTTTACTCCATATCGGATCGGATCGGATCGGATTAGATCGGCTCAGCTTGATTACAATCTCACTGCCACATCACCTTTACGAGTTTTCATAGGTGGCATGATAAATATTTTCTCGTTGAGCGGGAGGCAGGGCGGCATAGTCAAGTCAATTGACGTGGGGCCCACTGACTTGATGTCGTTAACGGGTTCGTCGTGGTGGTGAGTAGGGGTGTCAAAAAAGCCCGCGAGCGACCCAACCCTAAACTTAGGGTATTTTTTGATACCAGCTCCATACTTGGATAAGATTTTGACCCGACCCGAAAATACCCTAAGTTTAGGGTTGGGTCGGGTCAGGCCAGGTCGAAACATGTTGGCACAGGCCCTTTTGACATTGGTACCGCCTGTACGTTTTGACCCTCATCTGTTGAGAGAAAATGGTAAAGTAGGATAAAATAAACAAAAGAAAAGAAACAATTCCCTCTCTCCATGCATTTTGGCCTTCATCCGCTACTCAACCCTTTAGAGTTTTTGAGCTAAACAGGAAATTGAAACCAAACTTGTAAATGGTCACGCTCTGGCCCAACCCGACCGATTTTTTTGTTCGGGTCTAATGTGTTTCGGGTCGGATCGGGCCAAAGTGTGACCTTTTATGATTGGGATCGGGTCGGGTAACATCAAAATCTGACCCAACCCAACCCGACCCCTTGACACCCCTAGTGATGGGAGGAGGTGGGAATAGTACGACAAGGTCGTTGCCAGCCCCGCTTGTGAATTTTCATTTAATCGAGAAAAGAAAAGAAAAGGCGGTGGAACGTTTCCTTTGCCAACCAGATCCCGACACGTGTGGCGTCCAGCTCGCACTAGACGCTTTGCTGCCCAAATTCCAGGTTCGTTATAAACGTGTCGTCGAAATTTCTTTTCTTTTATTTTTTCCAATTTTGTTATTTCGATGCTCATTTGCTAAAAGCAATTAAAAAAATTGTGAGCTTGGGAGGACGACGTACGCAATTATTGGACGAAAAAAACCACGGGTTTGAATCAATTTGCGCCCATCGTATGTCCCATTTTCGGATACTTTCAAATAGATAATTGCATAATTCATGAAGAAATTCAAATGAACTGTAAATCAAACTATGTGTGCTTCAAACTTGTCATAAACAAAAGAATTTTATCTAGATAGGACATAAATTTAGAGTCGAAAAAGGTCCAAACCTATCAAGCACTTTGATGTTTCGTCTCCCATATGAACACTTGAGTCCTTGACTGAAGTTTTGTCAATTGTTGTTTAGATGATGTAGTTTATTATCTAAATTACCCAAATTACCGAGAGAGAGGGGGGGGGGTTAGGATGTGAAATGTATATTTGAAAGATGGGAAAATAAAAGCCAAATCAAAGGGGCACAAAAGGACGCAGCGACCAATTCGAATTTCTCCATCAAATAAATAATAATATAATTTCCAACTATTTATAAATAATAGGGTGATCGGTTCCAGTCCGTCCTATCTCAAGGTGGAATTGAGGATTGGATCAAGAGGACCAGTTCCTCGATTCCCAATTTTGAGAATAGGGAACGGGCTATTTGGTCTAGGACCGGAACCAAATGGACAGCTAGTTTGTTCATTGTTCTTATTCCTGTTAATCAATATGTTCATTTGACTATAAGCTAATTCAAACTTTCACTTCAAGGTAGTTTCCATTCTTGAGTTGAACTATTTGCAAAATAACTTTTGAACCATAGTTTTGTGATAAAGCGCAAATCTGGATGAGACATTATTGGTGCTGGTTTTAGCATATTAAGATTCTCTCTAGTTTGTAATATGGCAAAACAATTAGTGTTAATTATTTTGTCTCAAGATGTTAAAACATTTTAGAAACAGTCATTTATGTGTAGAGATATGTGTAAATGTTATTAGCATCACACAAAGTGTCTTTAAGTGATTCAATACACTTTGACTGACAATGCATGCACCATTTACAGCTTTTCTAATCACAGAATTTCACCGAGGGATCTGAGGAAGGAAGCATGACGCATGTCCATACCATTTTTTTGTAGGAATTTTCATGTGTTTGCAAAAAGTTGCAAATGCAAGCACAATTGATTTCATGCTTTAACTTGATTATCAAATTGATTAGATAATTTTACAGCATAAACTCATGGAGGCATCAGTATTCTAAGGTTAATTTTTGTCATCTGCATATTTTGTGATGTGGTTTGATTTGCGTTTTTCGAACTTTGAGGTAATTATAAGCGTGCTATTGAATCGGGGACTCACTAGAGCATCGAAGTCTACAAAAGTAGTTCCCAAAGTCAGCACTCTCAAATAGGCAGTTGAAGTGTTGTAAAGGGAAACAAATTGAGGGCGATGCGAAAAGATGAAACATAGTTAAGTTTTAAGATGGAGAGTGATTTGATGATATGAATCGGATCTTTTTCAATAAAGATCGTGATGCCAAGAATTGCTGAGGGAAGCCAAATTTAAAGCCGTTTTGTATCACACTCTCTACGCTCTTCCATTTCATATTAGAAAATGAGCTGAAGTTTGAAGAATATGAAGAGTTCAACATTCCTCCAAAATCTCTATTTGACAAGGTGAATATCAACTCAAATGTTATCACGGTGGATTGACGACTATCCACAATGAATGAAGATGAGAGGGAAGGGGATGCTGTTTTCACAATCAAAAGACGAATTGTTTGATTGATTTCTCTAGTAAATTCGAGAAATAATACTTTTCATGAATCGTCTGATGTGGCAGATCCACTGGTGTCAAGGGGGTGGGTGTTAGGTCCTTGGATGATAATGTGAAGTAATGAGTATGGCATTTATATTGTCTTACACACGTATGTTGAGCTCATCATATAAAGCTCTTTACAACATCTTGTTACAAAGTGCATCAACATAGTGATATGTATATAATATTCCTTTGGGAGATGCTTAGTGCTTGACAAGTCAAAAATGCATTTTTATAGAAAAATAAATAGATACAAAAATAAAAAGTTTAAAGAAAAAGAAAAAGAAGAGGAAGAGAAAAGAAAATAATGGAGTTCCAGCCCACCCCTTAGGTTCGGCCCCATGCAGCCTGGTCTGACCACAAGTGCAGCCCAGACAATTGCATCAGCCCATAACTCGAGCCGATGAAACATTTAACTTGCCATCGCTCCGCCTCCGCCTCCACCTCCACCTCCGGTGCAGCTCCTCTCCCACCGCCGGCATGTCTCTGCTACCGTCGATGGCTCCTCAGTTTCGTCTTTCCCTCTCCAGCGACCATCACTACTACCGCCTGATGATCTCGATATCGGTCCGACTATGCTCGCTTCGCAATCCTTCAAGCACCGAGCTCCAGTCTCCCTCCTCCTCTTCCGTCATCTGTCCCTCCTCAGCGTTGCTTTGGGCTTCGTGATGGGAGAACGATAACAATTCAAACAATATCGAATTAACTCAGCGGAATAAAATAGTCTCCCCTCTTGTGTAAACCTAATAGGAACCGATATAGTAGAGCAAAATAAATACCAAGCATGTAAACACAAGGCGATTTTTTACGTGGAAAACTCCCTCGATGTGAGGAGATCAAAAACCACGGGACCGGAGTCCACCCGAAAATCTTCACTATCAACAAAATTGGGTGAATAATGTTCTTCTCTAGCAAATACTAGAGGTACATAGCAGCAAAGATCTCAAGAACATAATTCTTGGCAATACACATAAACTTCACAAGAGATTAAGGATAAATCTGACCAAAAACACAGGTTTTGATTAATCCACGAAAAACTTGATGTAGGGTGCTTCAAAGGAAAATCAAACCGTCCAAATTCAAGAAGATTACACCACGAACATGCTGACAAAATTTCAACTCAATCGGACCTCGAATCGACCTCCGATGCCAGCTTGATGTAAATCAGATTTTGCCCCAAACTCCAGATTTTCTGCTTTCTCTTTTTCTCTTGTTACTACGTCTTTTACGGCTACAATTTTTAACGATAGTGAGAAACCCTATTTCTCCATATAACTTATTATATGGGTTCAAGCTCTTTTGGGCTTGCAACTCATTAGGCTTTCTCCACATAAGAGTGAACCCAGCTAACAAATCTCCCCTTCACAACAATGTGGAGGGATTCTCCATCCCTGCTATCAATCGGCAATGTTCAAGCTTCTCTCTTGGTAGAGCCTTCGTCATCATATCAGAGCCATTATGGTTTGTATGAATTTTCTCAAGTTCCAACAACTTTTCTTCTAGAACATTCCTTATCCAATGATATCTAACATCAATATGTTTTGATCTAGAATGAAAAGATGAATTGCGCTTTGATTATCACAAAATAGCAAACACATCTTTTGCTTGAACCCAAGTTTTTCCAAGAACTTCTTCATCCATAGCATCTCTTTACTAGCTTCAGTCGCTGCAATAAATTCAGCTTCGGTTGTAGAAAGTGCAACACACTTCTGCAATCTTGACTTGCATGATACAACTCCACCCGCAAAAGAAATCAAATAACCAGAAGTAGATCTTCGAGTATCAATATCTCCTGCCAAATCGGAATCTGTGTATCCAACTAACTCAAGTTTCCCGGTCCCGAAACTGAGTTTCAAATTTGAAGTTTCCCGAAGATACCTCATAATCCACTTCACTGCATTCCAGTGCTCTCTGCTTGGATTTGACAAATAGCGACTAACAACGCCAACTACATGTGCCAAGTCTGGGTGTGTACATACCATCGCATACATTAAACTTCCTACAGTTGAGGTATATGGAACACTTTCCATATCTTTCTTCTATTTATCAGTCGTAGGACTTTGCTTTATATTTAACTTAAAGTGGGCAGCAAGAGGAGTACTAACCACTTTAGCCTTGTCCATATAAAACTTCTGAAGGATTTTCTTGATATATTTCTCTTGCGACAAAAATAACTTCTTAGCATCTCTGACTCGGGTAATTCTAATGCCAAGAATCTGCTTCGCCGAGCCCAAGTCTTTTATGGCAAAAGACTTGCTCAATTGTTTCTTCAATAACTCAATTCGTGAAGTATTCCTGCCAACAATCAGCATATCATCAACATAAAGCAAGAGAATAATAAAGTCATCATCAGAAAATTTTTGGACAAACACACAGTTATCCGAGGAAGTTTTCTTATAGCCCTGTTCTGTCATAACTGACGCAAACTTTTTGTATCACTGTCTCGGTGCTTGCTTTAGGCCATAGAGACTTTTCTTCAGTTTACACACATAATCCTCTTTTCCTTTCACTTTAAAACCTTCAGGTTGTTCCATATATATCTCTTCCTCCAAATCATCATGTAGGAAGGCTGTTTTGACATCCATTTGCTCAATCTCCAAATCTAGGGTAGCTGCCAGCCCTAGTACCACATGGATAGAAGACATTTTCACTACCGGAGAAAATATATCATCAAAATCAATACCATTTCTTTAACCAAATCCTTTAACAACCAATCTAGCTTTGTACCGTGGTTGTGAAGTATGTTCATCTTGCTTCAACCTGTATACCCACCTGTTCTTCAAAGCTCTTTTACCTTTAGGTAACTTCACCAGCTCAAAAGTATGATTATCATAAAGTGACTGCATCTCATTTCGCATAGCATCAAACCAATTGCTTTTGTACTCATCTTCTATTGCTTCTGCAAAGCACTCTAATTCACCTGCATCAATCAATAATACATACTCATCTTCAGAATACCTGATGGAAGGTCGTCGGTCTCTAACAGATCTCCGGATTGGAATATCCAGTGGAACATCTAATTGAGCATCTGGTTCAGGAATAATATTATTCGTTTCAACATGTTCAGGGACATGTGTGTTATCTGGAACATTGACTTCCTACTGTTCTTCATCAACCTGAGTAGGAATATTTGAAAGAGGAACTGGATCCAAATCATCACTAACCTGTGGTGCTGAAATCATCTCTGATTTCTCAATATCCTCTATTGTCTGATCTTCCATAAACACAACATCTCTGCTTCTTACAATTTTCTTTTCAACCGGATCATAAAATTTGTAGCCAAGCATATCCTGTCCATAACCAATGAATATGCACTGTCGTGTTTTCACATCAAGTTTAGACCTCTCATCTTTGGGAATATGCACAAATGCTTTGCACCCAAAGACACGCAAATAATCATAAGAAACATCTTTGCCTGTCCAAACTCTATTAGAAACATCAAACTCTAAAGGAACGCATGGAGTAAGATTCAATACATATGCAACTGTACTTAAAGCCTCACCCCAAAAGGATCCAGGTAGCTTTGATTGTGAAAGTAAGCATCTTACCATTTCAACTAGTGTTCTGTTCATTCTCTCAGCTAAGCCATTTAACTGAGGCATCTTGGGAGGTGTCTTTTGATGTCGAATACCCTACTGTTTGCAATATTCATCAAAAGGTCTAATATATTCTCTCCCATTATCAATTCTAATGTATTTCAATTTCTTTCCTGTCTGTCTCTCAACTGAAGC
The DNA here is from genome assembly GCA_014858505.1 of Corymbia citriodora subsp. variegata. Classification (NCBI taxonomy): domain Eukaryota; kingdom Viridiplantae; phylum Streptophyta; class Magnoliopsida; order Myrtales; family Myrtaceae; genus Corymbia; species Corymbia citriodora. The sequence goes on along the minus strand of CM026414.1, from coordinate 29,222,632 downwards.
CTGAAACTGCTTAAAAGCATCTAATACTTGATTTTTAGCTTTCAAGGTATAAATCCAAATTTTTCTTGAAAAATCATCTATGAAGGTAACAAAGTAAAGAGAGCCACCAAATGATTTTGTTTTCATAGGACCGCAAACATCAGAATGCACTAAATCCAATATACCTGACTTTCTTGAAGGAGGGGAGCTTTTAAATGCAACTCTATTCTGTTTTCCTGCTAAACAGTGAGCACACTTCTTTAGCGCTGAACTTTTCAATCCTAAAATGAGCTTAGAACCTTTGGTGAGCTTCTATTGACCATTACCGAAGGTGCTGCAATACCCCTCATCATCCAACTTGCCTGTAGAAATCAAATTCAAGCGGATATTAGGTATATGTTTAACATTATTCAATACTAACCTCGTGCCATTGCTGGTTTCTAGGCACGCATCACCGATGCCTACAACTTGAGCCAACCCATTGTTTCCCATCTTCACAGATCCAAAGTCACCTGACCTGTATGATGTAAAGAAATCCCTACGAGATGTAGCATGAATAGATGCACCACTATCAATTACCCAACTGGTCTCATGAGATACAAAATTCACCACACTATCATCAAAAATAATGAGAAAGTCTTCTTTAAGTGCAGCAACACGATTGTCATCATTGTCACTATCACTTTTCTTCTCTTTACCTTTCTCCTTTTGTTTCTCTCTTTTTAACTGGCGACAAAACCTCTGAATATGTTCCTTCTGATGACAATAATGGCACTCAACATTAGCAAATTTATTATACTTACCTTTGTTTTTATCTCTACTCTTGTCTCTGTTTCTCGGACCACGAGACTCACTTCTTCCCCTTTTCTCAACAACCAAGGCATCAGAATGTGAAGAGGATGATCCTTGCGTCTTCCTTCTCATATCTTCATTCAAAATACTACTCTTGGCCAAATCCATGGTAATCGTACCATCTTGGGCAGAATTAGACAAAGACGTTCGAAACGTCTCCCATGAGTCCGGCAAAGTACCAAGCAACCATAGTGCTTGTATCTCATCATCAAACTTGATTCCCATCGCAACCAACTGATTTATAATTCCTTGAAAAGAATTTAAATGATCAGTCAAACGAGTATCATCTTGATATCTCAGAGCCATCATCTGTTTTATCATAAATAACTTATTATTCCGAGTCTTTCGAGCATATAACTGTTCGAGCTTATTCCATAAACCGCGTGCATGTGTTTCCTCAATAATATGGTTCAAAACATTATCATCTACCCACTGCCTAATATAACCACACACTTGACGATGAAATATAGACCATTCAACATCAGTTTTATTCTTCGGTTTTTCCTCGGCAAATACGGGCAAATAAAAATCTTTCACATATAAAAGATCTTCCATCTTCCCTTTCCAAATATGATAATTCGAACCATTCTGTGTAACCATTCTACTCGTATTCGTTTCCATTGTTTAACACAAGGCAGAAAAATCAAGCAACAACCAGAAGCTCTGATACCACTCTGATGGGAGAACGATAACAATTCGAACAATATCGAATTAACGCAGCGGAATAAAATAGTCTACCCTCTTGTGTAAATCTAATAGGAACCGATATAGTAGAGCAAAATAAATACCAAGCACGCAAACACAAGACGATTTTTTATGTGGAAAACCCCATCGATGAGAGGAGATAAAAAACCACGGGACCGGAGTCCACCCGAAAATCTTCACTATCAACAAAATTGGGTGAACAATGTTCTTCTCTAGCAAATACTAGAGGTACATAGCAGCAAAGATCTCAAGAACATAATTCTTGGCAATACACATAAACTTCACAAGAAATCAAGGATAAATCTGACAAAAAACGCAAGTTTTGATCAATCCACAAAAAACCTGATGTAGGGAGCTTCAAACAAAAATCAAACCATTCAGATTCGAGGAGATTGTACCACGAACACGCTAACAAAATTTCAACTCAATCGGACCTCGAATCGACCTCCGATGCCAGCTTGATGTAAATCAGACTTTGCCCCAGACCCCAGATTTTCTACTTTCTCTTTTTCTCTTGTTACTACATCTTTTGCGGCTACAACTTTTAACGATAGTAAGAAACCCTATTTTTTCATATAACTTATTATATGGGCTCAAGCCCTTTTGGGCTTGCAACTCATTGGGCTTCCTCCACATAGGAGTGAACCCAGCTAACACTTCGGTCTCGGGATTGTGCGTTGAGATTTCTGAAGGCGATGTTTTGAAGCCGTTTGTGATCCTTTGCTGACTCATTGATGACGCCTCCAGCTGAATCAGGTCGTTTTATATCCGATTACATTCTTAGATATGATTTCAGTTCATTCCTGCTTTGCCCTCGCTGTGTTCCGAGTTCCATTGCCGCTGATTACGCTGTGGAGGAGGAATCGAGTCTGCAAAGAAGGTGTTTGATGAAATGAAGAAGCTGGAGTCTGTTTGGAGGAGTAACTTTTCACAATAGAGATAATCCAGGATTCCGCGGTGGTGACCTCAAGCTCTGACTGGTGATCGAGCCAGGGCAAGTCTCTAGAAGATTGAAATCCAGAGAAGCTCACTGAATGCGCTCGACAACACCATGATCGTGTCCATGGACTATCTCTATCTCTCCCTCTATCGGCATTTCTTGTCTTGGTTATGTGCGCTTCTTCTCCTGTCCGCCATTAACGCCTCTCTGTTGTTGCTCTGTTTTGAGGCTGGGGACTTCTCGCCCAGGGACATTTCAGGCGCAACAGTCAAGGATCATCGACGCCGCTTGTTTCCCATGAATTCAAACTCCAGCATGGTTCGTCATTCCAAATGAGGATCTATGGATTTACTGTTCTTCAATGTTGATATGGGTAAAAGCTGCAGTGGATTTTCTTTTTTGCTGAAATAATTCGTTCATTCCCTGCCCATTTTCGTTTGGAACCTAATTAGAAATAGTCTGCCTTGTTAAAATGCTTCAGTGGGCTGCCTTATCCTTTTTGGTTTCAAGAAAATGATCCCATCCGTGGAATTTGTCTAAGATCTACTTCAATTGATGCACTAGTTTAACTTCTTAGTTCCCAAGTTTGGAAGTGTTCTGATTTTACTCGTAACATCATGCATTGGAGCTGTAGATTTCGTGATATTAGCAAGTCCTTGTTCCATGAACTTGTGATTTTGGTGTTTCTACATTTTCTTTTGTGAAGTAAAAGCTCAGTTTACCCATAAATAAAAGAGCAAGGATCAAATCACCTTTTTGCAAATTGATATGGGGTTGTATCTTTCTTTCCATGTGAGGGAGGAACAAGTTCTTTGCTATGGTTGACTCTAGTGGTTCATTTGAATTTGTGGTTTACTCTATTATTACCGCAAACATGATGGAAATATGGGTGGTAGAATCGGTAGCTTCTGCTGGTCAATTGGTTGTTTAAATTTTTGCTTTTAGATAATGGACTGGTGATCTCTTTATATAGCTCATATGCTTTGTCTGGGTTTGTGAAATGTGGTTTTATGGTAATAGGTAATCTGGAAAAAATCATCAATTATTTTTCTTGCGAAAATTCATCATTTAATGCATTTAGATAACCGTCACGCTATAGGATTTTTGTAATGTTTAATTGGTCCGATCTCATTTTGTTTAATATCCCATCTCCATCATTTTTCATAGGAATTTCACATTTGGTAAACTAGATTAATACATGTTCACTTTTTTTCTTTTTTCTTTTTTCCTTTTATCTCTTTTGTGTAGCTCACAAGGTTATTGTCTTGAGGCTTAATAATAAGACCATGTATATTCTTTACTCGATATAGTATTGGATTAATTTTCTTGCACATTACCTTAATCGCATTGATTAATTGAAATATACGCAAACACCCACTTCACCTATTCCTCTCCCCATCGAAGTTCTCATTTACCATTCCATATCTGTATGAGACTAGTAAATGAGTCTAGAAATTGCAATTCCATTCCATATTAAATTCAATAACGACACTACTTAGGGAGCTGATTAACGAAATATATCACAAAACTTCATATTTAAGACTTAGCGATGTCTCACAAACCTAATCCGTCAAACAATTGCTAAGCTCAATCACCAAAATGCTCAAAATATATGCCCACTTGCCACCCTTATTTATCACTTACGAACAAAACACACAAGCAAACTCCTGACACCGGAGTTCCATTCTAACTTAGCGGGCCACGGCCAAAAAACCGTCATAAGCCGAAATGTGTCTGCTCAAGTCATCAAGCCACACCAATGACACTCCATATTACACAGAATTCCCATCAAAAAGAAGAAAATGAGGAAGGGGCATCAAGAACATCATTCCAAGATTCATTCCCTCGAGACCGCAGCAAGCAGAACATGGGTGCAAATCAAAATCCGAACGCCAAAAATGGCAGGGTCTGTGGGCTTTATTCCATTCTTGATTTCAGGCTGGACCTTCAAGCTCCAATGTCTAGTCTGAAATGGCTTGGCCCAAAATATTTTACTTTGCAAATACTTTTTAATACGAATATTTGAAAAAATTACATTTCTACCTTTAAGAGTCACGTTTATTACACACCTCCATGGGGAAAAAATGTAGATGAATAACAATTGTAAAAAAATAAAAGTTTAAAATACTCCAAAGTTTATGTGAGAAGATTTTTTATGCGATGATTTTATCGAACAATGGTATCACTTGGTATACCAAGTTAATAAAAAATTAGTGATATCAAAATTTAAGTGCTGCATGATGCTGGTTATGGAATTGGTTGATTATATGACAACGGTCTTGTAAGGGACATCTAAAACACTCTCAAATTTTAGATTGTTTCGTGGATAATTTTCACATTTAAAAAAAAAATTATAAAGGAAACCAAGCTGACGCCTTCCTTAAGTGGAAATGTCGGATGCTTTTCGAGAGAGGAGGGAAAGAGCTTTGAAATTCACGCGCTCACGCACATAGCTGACAGCTCCAGCCGGATTTCACTCCTACGGTCTCCCCTCCATCTGCCTTTCCAACTACTATCGTTATAAACCTTCGTTCATGGTATTCTCAAAAATTTCTCTGTGCTCTCACACACAGACACAGAGAGAGAGAGAGAGAGAGAGAGAGAGAGAGAGAGAGAGAGAGAGAGAGAGAGAGAGAGAGAGAGAGAGAGAGAGAATTACAGATTTGGTGCCTGGCTGCACTGGTGTTGCATAGTGTCCTGCTTTTTTCGTGGTCTGAACTCAATTTGTGGGAGGGCTTGTCAGGCTGTGGACCTTTGAGTCCATGATCGAATTTTACATTGGTGTTTTATGACGTACTGCTAGTTTGGTGCATCATGGGGACTATAGGAATAGAGAAGCCTGTCGTCATGATCAGATTTGGCGTCATCTTTCCAAATCTCAGATGCTCCTGCACACATTCATTACCTTCTTCATGGCTTGGTTCATGCAAAGCCTCCACAGAACTCTCCAAGCGCTTCTTTAAACGTGCGAGTTATGCAAGTCATGATGGTCTCGTGTCTCTGCACAACTTAAGAACGAAAAGCTAAATGGAAGTGTTCACAAAGATATTCGTTCATTTGCAAAGATGATCGTGGGGGTTGCATGCAAAATGGCTTCCTTGATGAAAATGCCCGTGAGAGACGCAATTTATTGCACGAGAAATGGATACTATTTTTTTTAATAGTGATTAGTCAACTCTTCATTTTGCAGAGTTCACTATCCCAAGAAGTCTCTCTCCCTAAGAGTTCTTTTGCTTTTCCTGTGGATTATCTTGTGTGTGGGGGGTTGTAGTCCAAACTCTCGTGCTATCTATTTTCTCTTGTCTTGCTAATATTAGGCTCGGGTTCCCAATTGCCTGATCTTGCTGACCACAATGGATTCATGTTGAAGATAAATTTCACAATATCTCTGCCAGTAATATTGTAGCGTTACCTTGTTAGATTCCTTTTTTCTAATGATGAAAGCTGGATCTTAGAGTGCATTTAATTCATATTCCTGACAATGCATACTTGAAGTTAGTTTCGCTTGTTGTAGGTTTTAGGTCGTGCTTAACAAGTTTAACACTTTCCACAAATGGAATTGACGCATGGCATTTCATTTGAAGCTGGTGTGCATAAAGAGAAAAGATTAAGGTTTTTGTTGGGCTATTCCTGTTTTTTGGTCTCCTTGAACTTGCACGATATGTCAAGACTGGAGTGTTGTCTCCCAAAATGTATGCATAAACTGAGTAGATTTTTTCTTCTTCTGTTTTACCACTCCTCGCCCTTGAGTTACTTTTCATCTTGCCGTTATGTTTAGAAAGCATGACTTCATTCTAGCCGTATTTGAAGAACTAGTTTTGTTTCAAGGTTAGACGTATAGAACTTGAAGAGCTGACTCTTTTGACATCTGGTCAGGAATGTTGTGATTCTCTGACTATTGGAAAGTACTGTAGTCATATGTAGGGTAAAACAAAGGTCTGTCATTTGTTCACATGTGAATATGATTGATATCCAAGCGGTCTATACTTGTCATTCTTTAGAGTCATGTCATGTTGTGATCTGATTTGCGATAAAGCTTTCTTCATATATATCACTTGCTAGCTCATATTAGATGTTTATAACATAGCATACATATATGGCTGTGTGATGTCTTTCTTCCCTCTCACATTATTCATAAATTACAATGGTTAATTTTTCAATGAAGGCTTCGCAAGATAGTCATATAGACATATCGTGTCGTTTGCAATGTGAAAATAATAAAACAGGTATCATTGGAGAGTGATTTGGCTTTTTTGATTCGTGGCCTTTACTCTGCAAGAAATAGAAAGAGAAGCATATAAACGGCTTTTTGAATAGAAAATTGTCATTAGGAGACGCAACAACCTGGGATGTCTGTGGTTGATGTTCTTTGATATATGTTTTATACCATTAATTTTCTTTTATTATTGTTCCACTAGTTCATGAAGGTAAATCTCTCTTGACTGAACTTTTGCGTATCCATTTAATGTAATTACCTATAGGCCCGAATCACAATGCAGTCGCCCTTCATTAACAAAGGCATGGGCAAGTGCTGTTTGAGAGTTTCACCAAATATCTCCCATGAGAGTTTCTCTTAGCCAATGCGAACAACCCCTTCCAGTTGGGAAAGCTACAGATGAAAGAATGACTCAATATGCACGTGAGAGGTTGATGTTTTTGTAGTTGCTTGCAGCACTGGGAGGAACTGGCTTGGCAGAGAGAACACGGGATCTTCGTTACATAGGGAGCACAAGAACAGTAGTCTTCTCACTCTGCATTGTCTTCAGCTTGCCTTTGGTTTGGTGGAATATGCATTACAATCGCAGATAAATTAATGGGAGCTAGTTAAAATCGGGGAGTACAATTTGGAAGAATATAAAATTTCACTATTACAGATTTCTTTTTAGGGGTAATTACACTACAATGAACTTTTGTCCGTTTTATATGCTAGTGCCTTAATATTTTTGTTTTTCCAGTTGAGTACCTGAAGTTTCAAAAGGTAGCTTAATATAGCAACTTGCTTACTCGGCAAAGGATGATGCACATTGCTATAAAGGAGTGCCAACTCAATCTAAAATGGATTAATTTTTTAATCTTAAAATGGTTTTAATAATTTATTTTTTTTCCTTTCATCTTCTTTCATGCTCAGCCATCGTCCACACTGTACAATGCCGTTGCTGCCGCTTTTCAATGCCATGAGGCCATCACCGTGCTGCTGTTGTCATCCACCCCACTGGAGCTTGCAACTATCTCCCTCACTATCCCCAACCTCCATGACCTCCGCTTGAGGTTGCTGCCTCGAGTCCAAGGTCTCGCAACCTCGAATCTAAAGTCACAACTCCTGATTCAAGGTTACGAGACCTCAATTTCGAGATTTACGCCTCAGCTAGCCACAAAGAGAGAGGACAAACGATGAGGTCGAAGATGGTGGTGGTGGTCGCTTGGGTGGTTGGTGGTGGTGGTCACGCTGGCTTATGGCTATCAAAGGTTGGATGTGGCGAAGGTGGTGGTACCGTGATGGTTGGTTGTGGGATGTAGTATTCGTTGTGATTGCAGCGGCGGTGGACAGTGGTGGCAGTAGTGGTGGTTGTCCCAACCATATCCTCTAAATTCAACTTTTCAGATGAATTTTCTAGGGAGTCCTTTTCTTGGTAGGGACCTACCAGACTATGGTTGGCGTGTTTTGCTGGTAGACAGGACAGGCCAAGCTTCCAACTTTTCTTCCTCCACCTCGACTTCTTTCCCCAACAAGGATTAAACCCCACATTCTCCTCCTTGACATACTGCGTAAGGTATACTTGGTAAGATGGCCTCAGCGGATCAATTGGTCAATATCTCGCGCAATCTATGGTGACCATGGTTTCTATGAAAATGGCAGTATTGAAACATATCCTGCCGTCAGCTAGGAGTCTCCAGACAACCTCGTCAACATAAGATTCCTTGATCCTTGACCTCCATCAGCATCAGACCTTGGGGCTTAATCAGTGGCGTTTGGGATTTCAGCCCTCCTTTGAGGCATGAAGGCCAAACTCGCTTTCTCCTTCACTCTCTTCCGGCCGGTTGGACCATTGTTGTTTGCACCGTCATGACAGGAGTAGATGAACATGTCTCCTATGAATTGATATGCATAGTCGCGTGGGTTAGGAATTCTTATAGAGTAGTGGGCCGCTATTTGCTAACAAAATACAAGAATGATCCCACGTCCTTTGCTTGTTTACCAAAATTTAAAGGTTCTTCTTTAACACTTTCAACTTAGTATCTTGTTCTCTATATGTAGAATAAGAAAATTCTTCAATAGCAAGGACATTATGGTGCATAAACACACACAATATACATATGTGTATATATATATATATATATATATAGAGAGAGAGAGAGAGAGAGAGAGAGAGAGAGAGAGAGAGAGAGAGAGAGAGAGAGAGAGAACAAGATAAATGGTCTTATTAAAATAATTTACCTTGAAAAAAAAGAGCATTCGACCCCCTATTTAAACGGAAAATAGGACGAAGCGAGGGAAATGCTGCGTAAGGGACCTCGGGCCTTAATGAATGCCATTGGGTCACTGCACACCGTCATAGGGATATTGAACAGGGCCCTCGGTGCGGGGCATGGGCCTGACCCTGCCTGGTCCTGCAAACGCCATGGGGCATTTGCTTGTTAGGAGTGCCACCGCCTGGAACAAATTTTCCCTCCTTTTTGTTTTTTTGAAAAATCACTTATTTTATATTTATATTTATCCGAACTTTGACCCCTCATATCTCCTTTGTCCAATTCACCTGTTATGTCGGGATTATGGATTCTGGCAAACTTGGATGAAAGAATGGTCATAGTGAAAAGTCACAGTATATTTCTCATCGAAATTCTGATTGACCTAATTCTTGAGCATTAGTTGTGACTAGATAAACCTGAATTCATCACTTAATCTAGGAAATCACAATGGGAAATCACAATTTTCTCGACACCCTCAAGATCGGACGATTGTGATTAAGAGTCACGATATTTGTGATTTGGCCATCTGATGTGAGCAAATTGGGCGTTGTTATTCTTGCAAAGCACAACTCAATTACGCCAATGATCATAATTTCAACAATTTTTTTTTTCTATACATTTGAATCAAGAAATTTTCTACTGGAGCAAGTGCTATTAGAGAATAGTTTGCATGGTCGAACATTGGAAAAAAATGATGTTCCTCCAATAATAATTGCAAAGAGAGAAGTACTCGTATCTGTTGATAAAATGTTAAACCCTCGTGCAAGGCAAATACTAAAGAATGCAAAAGTAATTGAAGGCCACCATGAGTACATGACAGTGAGCTTTTGAATGTACAACTATATAGATCTGGCTTGGTTTTAATGCTTTTCCTTACGATCGTTAGCCTAACCTTTTCACCGTAACAAAGCTGGAAGCCACGTCTCCCAGCCGTCTTTTGGTTGTTCACAATCTTTATGACCATCTCAAAGCATTGTTCCACTAACTAATAAAGCTGGAAACTTTTTTCCTCCACTTTGGAAAAATTTCATAGGTGACTTAAAAGTCTTCACTCCTCTCTTTTTTCTGGTGCTAAGGGCGTGTCTCATGGTAGAGGAAGTCTTGTTAAGTGGGCAACGGGATCGACGATACGCTCAAAACGTTCAAACTTGACTTGGATTCGATGACAATATGCATTTTTAGATTTTTCTTATAATAATTTTAGCATACATCGTCAGCGACGAGTGGCCTTATAATTACACCACTAACTTAAGAAAGAGGTATTATAATCCTAACATCAATTGTGGATAGGTTGATTTTGGAAAATATTTTATAAACTTGTGGTCTCTTTTTCTTTGTTATCATTTCTTCATGAGAATTGAGATATTTATACAAAAATTTCCAAATATGGTTTTGGGAGGGGGAGAGACCTGTGATTGTAGGGGGCCTATCCTGAGGCTTGCACGCAATTCTTTTGCCTAGAGAATCTATATGATGGCTTCCATATATGGTTTTGGAAGGGAGGAGAGACCAATGATTGTAGAGGTGCTTGTCCTAAAGTTCCCACGGGATTCTTTTCTCGATAAAGGAAAAGTTTTACTCATTGTAAAATCAGTCAACTAGAACCAGTGATTATAGACAACCTTATCTTGAAGTTCACACGTAATTCTTTTAACTATAGAGGATAAGTGTTGCGCCCTAGTAATACCATTATTTGGATGAATGAAGTAGAGAGAGTATGAGAGGAGATTTGGGCAATGTTAAGGGACTTCAATGCAAGATTTTATTTTATTTTACTTTACTTTTGGTCAAACTTCAATGCAAGATGAATAATGAGAGTTTGATTCATCAATATTGGAGAGACAAAAACTATAGTTCTTCCTTTGTGAAATTAACTATCAAATAATTGGTTTAGGGCATTTCATAGCGAAGAATGAGAAATTTCATGTTAAACATGATGGTGTATAAAATCAGTCAATGGTGTATCACCACGTATAAGGAAGAAACAAGTTAGAAGTAGCACATGTCATAAGGTGACATCCCGATTGTCTTCTAGGCGTTCACATTCTTCATGACTCTCTCGAAGTGTCATTGTACCTCTAACAAGAAAAGCTTGAAATTTTTGCGCACTCCACTTTGGAAAAATTTTATAGGCGTGACTTAAAAGTCATCATTCTTGCTTTCTTCTGGTGCTAAAAGAAAAAGAAGATGCCTTGTCTCATGGTCCACTTTGGAAAAAATTTCATAGGCTTGACTTAAAAGTCATCACTCTTGTTTTCTTTTGGTGCTAAGAGAAAAAGAAGATGCCTTGTCTCATTGCACATGGCCCTTTGAAAAAGAGATGGCGCAATTTCATAGGCTTGACTTAAAAGTCGTCACTCTTGTTTTCTTTTGGTGCTAAGAGAAAAAGAAGATGCCTTGTCTCATGGTCCACTTTGGAAAAATTTTCATAGGCTTGACTTAAAAGTCATCACTCTTGTTTTCTCTTGGTGCTAAGAGAAAAAGAAGATGCCTTGTCTCATGGTGAAGAAAGTTTTGTTCGGTGTGCAACGAGACTAATAGTACACTCAAAACGTTCGAACTTGACTTGGATTTGAAGACAAGAAATTTGAGGTTTAGAATTTATAATCTTGTGCGGATGAAGTTCAATTTTGTTCTACTCACTTAGCAAAGTCCTCTTACACCTATCAATATATCATGAAAATTAGAACTCATTCTTTGCCCACAAGATCATCCATTGCGATTGATGGATTAGAAACATGGCTAAAAATCTTATCCGCTTGCAAGATGATCCCTCTCATTTCACAAATTCATTTAATGAATCCAGTTTGCAAAGGATGATTGAATTGTGCACATTAAATAAGGTGAGTCTTATTTTCACAACGCTTGAACACTAGCTTGATTGCTTGATCATGTGCCATATGGGAATACATGCTGTTTCCTTTTTTAAGATTGCAAATCCCTCACACACAATATATAAAAGACAAATCCTGCAATAAAAAGTAAATAAATTATAATATATAAGGATGGTGTTGAAGTGACTTTTGAGAAATTCGATACGATGGTATATTTCCCATATCACAAGAAGAACTTAATGTGATTTTAAGTTTTGATATGTAATTTCTATGGTTTGATTTTTCAATATATATCTAGATAATTGTAAATGGTGCAACAAAATGTTTATTAGCCAAAAATTAATTAGTGAGCCTATGGCAAAAGCTAACCCAATGAAATTGATTCTCTGATAAAAAAAAAAAAATGAAGACTAAACAGATCAAAGCCGTTTCCTTGAAATTGGCATGCAGCATTCAGTGAAAATAAGTCCCTATGTTTCTACCTATTAAATATCTTGGTCCATGCTTAAGCACCATGTTTTTCCAAAGTTCTACTATTATTAACATGTCTATTATTATCTTTCGCTTGTACAGTTGATTATGCGTGTAATTATATAACTCTTGAGTGGTCATGTGGTAAATTATTATATAGCATGGAAGAAATAACTTCTCAGAAGTTAGGGATGAAATTTCGAGGAAACTAGCAAAGTTGTTTTTATGAACGAGCCCATAACCTAAATCACGAGAGTACCAACCTAGTTGTTTATCAATCTGTGCAATAATCAAGTCCCCGAGGACTAGTACTAATTTATACTATTCACTATTGTTGTCGGCCAAAGAGGAGCTTGCATCACTTTGACAGTTTGAATAATGCGGTGGTGTACGGTCTTCAATGAAAATAAGTCCCATGTTCATAACTTTAGATGCGTTGGTCAAACCTTAAGCAACACCTTTTACCAAATACCAAAAAAAGTCGTGCATCTTTGTCCTCTAATGTAAGCATAAATCAATAAGAAGATCAAGTGGTGAATGAGCTACTTAAAAATAGCGTATCAAATCTTAAGCCAGTGGTTGTTGGTGATTGGGGGACTCCATCATCTAATATTTGGTTTTATCAGTAAGCCCATTACCTACATAATGGGAATCCCCCCCCCCCCCCCCCCTCTAGAGTCGTTTGTTGATCTACACAATAATTGAGTCCACTAAGAACGGTACTGATCTACCTATTTATTACTCTTGTCAACAATAGGTGTCAATCAGACAGTGTAAGTAACGTGCTAGTACACGGTCTTCAACGAAAATAAACCCATGTGTTCACACCTTTAGATGTCTTGGTCTATCCTCAAGCAACACCATTTACTTAGATACTTAAAAAAGGTCATGCATCTCTTCTAGTATCAGAACAAATTAACAAGAAGATAAGTGGCGAATGAACCACCTAAAAACGTTGTATCAGATGTTAAGCTAATAGCCTTGCTAATTGTCAAACAGGAGGAGGCCAACCCTCGTTAGCCAGTGGCTGGTGCTGACCATCGACAAAATGAATAAAGAAAAAAAATTCAAAAAATCATTTCAAAAATATATAAAAAAATTCTCATTAGTGCTAGTAGTCTTAAGCAGTATGGGTGTGCAATTGGACCAAGTTTACCCAGAAATCGGATTTGACCATCAGGAAAATAGGTCCGAAAACGTGTTCCTGTTTAAATCGATCTAGGAACCGGTTTCATTTTTTTGGAATTGGTGCAAAGAAGGCCCACTAGGGAACCGAATCGGTTTTGGAACCGGTTCTTACTGAAAAAACCCCTAATTTTACCTTCTTGAACGTTAAGAGTTTTGGTTAGGGATGAATATTTAATTTTGCAATTTCTTATTTGGATATTTTTTTCTAACACAATTTACAGGAGAAGTAGTCTTAATCTTTATTCATGTTTTTTCTATTTATTATATTTGTTTCAAACGGATACCTTTGGATGTTGTTTAAATATTAACATTATATTATCATGAAGTCTTTGGCCGACAAACTATGTTGATTGGATTTGTACATTTAGTAGGAATTTTTGATGTATGGAGTGATTGACTAGGGACCTTGATTATCATATTCTGCAACTCACAAGTTTAGGAAAATTAGGTTGTTATTTCCTCGCATATTTATGTAAAATCCGAAACCGTATAAGACATTGGGCGGTTGCTTCTTGCTTAGAGCGTTTATGAAAACAAGTTCTCGAGTAGATCCTAGAACCAGACCGAAAAAACAAGGTAGGTTCTAAAATAGGTTCCAGTACGAATAGGATAGAGTACATGTTCCAAAAATTGAGAATTGATTATAATGGGGTCAGGTTCACACTCTAGGTCTAGAATCTATCCATCTTGAAACCAATCACTCCTATTAAGCAGCATGGTTGGGGTCTACATCAATAGTGCCGATCTAAATTGGTCGGATGGATTGAATTAATATCAATGCAAAAAAAATTTAGGACTAAATTAGTTTAATTGAATGGTTTAGGACTAAATTAGTTTAATTAAAAGATTTAAAACTAATGGTATGTATTTTCATATTAAGTTGTGCTTGTTTCACTAAAACTTCATGATAAAGAAAATATTTTTGTAAAAATAATTTTTAAGAAAACTTTTTAGTTTTCATTTGTTTAGTAATTTATGAAAAATGATTTCCTTCTTGCCAAAAATATAACTCACTTTCTTTCAATCTAAACTTATTATTTTCAATCCGTGAAAAAGATTTTTCGTAAATTGATTAGTTTTTTTTTATTTAATTATCAAAAAGTCTGAAAATATTCTCATAAGTAGTTTTTTTTTTTTTCAAAAAAGGCTCTTAATTTATTTTTAAAGCAGAGTAGCTTCCTGGTGCATATGGACTTTAGTTTGAGTCGGTCAGTCGGTCTTTGCTAACGCCTGTATGCACGTCAAGTTATATTTTATAATTTCCAAGTCTTAACGTACTCTTAGCAGAAGGTCGTACACTGATTTTCTGTCAAGGCATGGACGCATAGCACCACATGGTCTCCAGGCTCTAGCCTTTTTTAATCATTCTTCTTTTTCCCGAATTTTGATGAGTCAAATCCAAAAAAAACCCCAAACTTTAGGTTTAATCCCAAATATACCCCGAACTTTTTTTTGTCTCAAGAAAAATCTCAAACTTTAGGTTTAGTCCCAAATCTGCCCCGAAGTTTTCTTTGTCTAGAAAAAAATCCCAAAATTTAGATTTAGTCCCAAATCTGCCTCGAACTTTTTTTTTGTCTCAGAAAAAACCCCAAACTTTAGATTTAGTGCCAAATCTACCCAAAAATTTTCTTTTGTTTTAGAAAAAACCCCAAACTCTTAGTCTATTCCAAAAAAAAATCAGCAAATTTTACTCTAATCCTAAATTGCCCTCGTTAGCCTTTGTCCAGAAGCCGTATTAGTAATTCTTAATTTTTTATGTCCTAAAATGGTTTTATTTTGAAAATAATTTTCTACAACATCTTGTTTATATGTATTTATTATCTATGTAGAAATGCCATGTTAAGTTGGAACTAGATCATGGGGTATATTTGAAAACAGATCAAAAATTGGTGATTTTTTTAGTATAAACGAAGGGTAAAACCCCAAATTAGTATACCCATTAATTACGACATGTTATTTAATTTAGAAATTTGACAGTAAAATTTAACGGAAAATAATATATGGTAATTTTTTTTGGTGGTCAAAAAAATAATTTTGGGTAAATTTGTCATATTTGTACCAATTTGAGATTTTTTTAGATAAAACAAAATTCGGGATAGATTTGGGACTAAAATTAAAATTTAGGGTTTTTTTTGAGACAAAAGAAAAGTTCGGGGTAGATTTGGGACTAAACCTAAAGTTTAGCGTTTTTCTTGAGACAAAAAAAGTTTAGGGTATATTTGGGACTGGACCTAAAGTTCGGGGTTTTTTTTGGAATTAACCCCAATTTTGATGGGGCTGTCCATGCGACAATAGGGGGCCATATTTTACAGTTTTCAAAGCGAAATACTGTTTATAATGTACGACGTGCGACTGCCTATTGTCACCACATGTGCATACGTTGTCTGTAGAATTTATGAATTAAATAAATGCAAATTGACGTGCATTAGTCCTATCTGTAGCATAAAAGATACGAATAAATACAAATGACATGCCCGTTCTACGATTGAACTTATTGCAAATATTGTTGATCGTGAGGTCATTGCGAGAGATTCCAACTACTTTCATCATTTTAGGAGTGGCATTTGCTCTTGTGGGGATAATTGGTAGCAAGGGCATGAGGCTGTTTCTCCTATCATGAACTTGTAAGCAACCTAAAATTGCTCATCGTGTTAGGCATTGATGAGAGTGGTTAGCAACTACTCCAGCGCTATTTGATATGGGCTTACCTTTATTTTTGATGTAATAGACAACGAATTCATGTGGAATCCATGGCTTTTATATCAGATCTTGGTTTAGTCTAGCAGGCTAGGCGTGTTCAAATATTTCTCAGCTGTATGAGTTGGGCAGATGGAAAGTTGGGAGACTCGATAGGAAATTTTGCTTTGGACATGGACTCCACGTAAGGATTTCTATTAAGAAGTGCTTATGGATGTGACACCACCATGGAAAATATACATATGTAAGATATCCCTCCCGAAGAATTAAATCAAGTGGGAAAACCTAGATCCTCCGAAATAGCTACTTCCTATTTCTCTCTAGCCGAAAGAGAGATAAAAATAGGGGCAGTCAGTGCTGCCTCCTCTCTACTTTTCTGAATTGAAATTGAAAGTTGGTCCTTTCATGACAATTCCCATCGTGATCTGATTTGCAATACAGCTTTCTTAATATTCATTACTTGCTAGCTTATATTAGATGTTTATAAGCAGCAGCACACAAGTATGTCTTTGGGACATCTTTCTTCACTACCTCATGCCCCATAAATAACAGTGAACCCCTTTCAATGAAGTGGTTCACAAAATAGTACCCAATTCATACCGGAATTATAGGGAATGACCAACTGTCCTACAGAGGATGAAGCTTTTAACGATAAACATTTCATATAAATTTAACTTCATATCAAATTTTTCATCAGGTAAAATTTGTATTCATAAAACTTAAAAATATCCAAACCTTTTCAAAAAGAATTCACACGAACTCTCAATTTCTTAAAATTTATTTGGCAAATGTCATTTTTGGTGACCTCATATCACTCTCCACATGCCCCCATATCGTCTCCTTTGTTCTTGTGACATTGAATGGTAATAGAAAGAGGAAGCAAAATCAGGGATCAGCTCATTGTTTGACCAAAAAAAAGTTGACAATCATTGGTATGTTGATGACATTAATAAATGATTCATGTAGTTTTTATAAATACATATCAACATAATGCATCGCGGAAGTAATAATAATAAATATTCTCAAATAACATGACCTTTCCATATATTCTCTATAAGTCAATACATCATGTAATATGCATTAATAACCTAAGCCATATAGTAGGCAGCAAACATCTATGTTAACCACTCATGTCAAGAAACCCTAGTCACATTTTCGCTGAGTGACAAGATTTGACATATATATATAGACACACACACACACTTGCACAGCCCAAATTAAAAATTTTCTCAAGCATATATTGTCACAAAAGCCATTGAGCTATTGCATACAAATTGCTCTATATCAAAATGGATATTACATATCAAGGCCTAAATTTAATTTGTTCATAGGACTTGTAAATGTTTTACTAGTCTTCAAGATAGCGAGGCATTTGCGCTCATGCTAGTAATTGTGCATATAAAAAAATGAAATAGGATTAGACCTATTTTATACTTTGTTGTGCATATAATTGTATATCTTTTAAGTAGTTACGTATTAAATTATTATTGGTCATTCGAAAAAAAGAAAGCGAACGACAAAAACCTACTAGGAGATTAGGAATGCCCTTTCGCGGAAGCCAGCAATTAATTAGTGAGCCTATGACAAAAGCTGACTTGATGACATGAAGTACTTCGATTACCAAAAGAAAAATGAAGACTAAATAGATCAAAACCTTTTCTTCGAAGCTGGTATGTGGTCTTCAGTAAAAATAAGTCCATGTTTTTGTATTTATTACATATTTTGGTCCATACTTAAGCAACCATGTTTTTCCAAAGTTCTACTATTATTAATAGATCAACTATTATTTTTTGCAAGTACACTTGATTGTACGTATAATTACTATATCTCATAAGTGGTCATGTTGTAAATTATTATATAGTAAGGAAAAAACAACTTCTCAGAGATTGGGGACGAAGTTTTGAGGAAGCCACCTGGTTGATTTTATGAGTGAGTCTATGGCCCAAAGTTGTCTGTCGGTTTGTGCAATAATTAAGTCCACCAGGTTTGGTACTGATCTACACATTCCGCTACTTTTCTCAGTCCCAAAAAAGTGGCACGCGGTGTTTAGCGTGAAAAAGTCCATGTGTCCACACCTTTAGATGTCTTGAAGAAAAGGCATGCATCTCCATCCTCTTAGTATAAGAACAAATCAACAAGAAGTGGTGAATGAACTACTTAAAAACACCGTATCAGATCTTAAGCTAATAGTCGTTGTTCCTAATTGTCGAACTCCATCACCCAATGGCTTCTTCGTCGAAACCCAAAAGGATTTATGATGTCTTCTTGAGTTTCAGAGGTACGGAAGTCCGTAACAACTTTCTTGGTCATCTCTACAAGGCTTTAGACCAGCAGGGAATATGTACTTTCATTGATAGCGAGGAACTAAAGAAGGGAGACCAAATATCACCAGCGCTTATGAAGGCCATTGAAGAATCATTCATCGCAATTATCATTTTCTCGGAGGACTATGCTTCCTCATGGTGGTGCTTGGAAGAGCTGGCAAAGATTATGGAGTGCAAGGAGCAAAATGATCTCACTGTTTTACCAGTTTTTTATAAAGTGGACCCAAAAGAAGTGAGAGCAGGTAGAAAGAGTTATGGGAGAGCATTGGCTAAGCAAGAGTCCAAGTTCAGGAAGGATTATGAGAAAGTGAACAGATGGAAGAAAGCTCTTTCCGATGCCGGTAGCTTGTCCGGGTGGCATTTGAATGACGGGTAAGTAGAATTAAGTATATTTTGTGCAAGAAATTTATCTTTCAAGTAAGAATTAAGAATTTCGTGAAAAAAAAAAATCTTCTCCCAAATAATTGTAGTTATACGTATGAATGCTTCATCCTATGATTCCCCGAAAATTCATGAGTTCATGCCCAATTGCCGAGCGATATAATTTCCATGGACTTCATCTTAAGCATCAAATAAATGATGCGTAAAAAATATCGGTCACTTGATTTCCAATAACTTATTGGTATTCCACTAGCATTTTCGTGAAATTGCTAAATTGCTAAATTGTCACTAACAGGTTTTGTGAAAGAAAAAGTCCCCAATTATTTTTTACTGACAGCTTTTTTTTTACAATTACCAATATTTATTAAAATTCACCAGCACGAAAAGAAACCTATTTTTGGGCATCAAATAATAGAATTCTACCTTTAGCTTCTGCTAAGCCCTGTTTTATTTGAGTAAGGTCTGTAGCTCTCTCTTGGATCCTTGTTGCCCTCCTCAAAGTGTAATAAAAGTTCTAGACATTTTATCAGGGGACTATTGAGGTCTTCTCGTTTCATTTCGGTAAAATTGAGTTTCATAGATTTTCAATGGACAACCAAGTCCTAAACTCTTTAGTCGTTACAACTGGCATTTTGAGTTTGAAAAAACACGTGGCTATCCATAGAACAGACACTTGGCTTTTGCCATATTAGAAAATCAACACTGGGACTTTATTAGGTAAAAAATTTACTGACTTATTTGAATAGAACAAAAGATTAAAACTTGATCAACCGATGAACAAAATGTTAAGTAGTATTATTGCAATTACCCCATTTCTCTAGGAGGATTAAAAAAAATCACAACACTTGGTACACGATGATTAGTGTTGTAACATCATGCTTCAAGGCATTTAATAATTTGGGAATGGAAATCGTAATCATAGTTTGAAGTCCTAAGGAGCGATTTTTAATTAAGCCTACAAATAAATCATATATAACAGTTCAACGAGAAAAATAAGTAAATCACCACATATAAATCAAGAGAATATGAATCACTTGGATAACTAAAAGTTAAAACCTTGAACTTATTTTGATTGGTGTGGAGCTCTTGGAGTTCTAGTTTGACTCGGTGGAAATACATCTTGTTTTGGTTGTCATTGTTAGTAGTATGCTCTCGTTATTTGTTTATTCAAATCACCAAAATGATTCTACAACTTGTTTTTTTGTTTTTGTCAGAGATGAGTCAGAGCTTATACAAAAAATTGTGAAGAAGATCTCCACTAAACTACCCCGTTCTTTACGAGTTGCTAAGCATCCAGTTGGCATATCTTCCCGAGTTATTGAGGTGAAATCAATATTAAATCTTGAGTCTAAAGACAATGTTCTTATGGTGGGATTATGGGGACAAGGAGGTATAGGAAAGACATGTCTAGCAAAAGCTCTTTACAATGATCTGTTCGAAAAATTTGATGGTGCATGTTTTCTAGCAGATGTTGGAGGAACTTCAAAAGGTAGTGGGGATATGGTTGCTTTACAAGAAACAATACTACAAAAAATATTATCACTACCACAAAAATTAGAAGTGTCCAATGTTGATGAAGGTAGTGATCTAATACAGCGCAGACTTTGTCGCAAAAAAGTTCTCCTCATCCTAGACAATGTGGATGACTCGTACCAATTGGATAATTTGGCAGGAAAACGTGAGTGGTTTGGCAATGGAAGTAGGATCATTGTTACTACAAGGAATGAAAAATTGCTAACTAATCACAAGATAGATCAAGATCATGTGTACAAAGTAGAAGTACTAGATAATAGTCAAGCTCATGAATTGCTTAGTAAGCATGCTTTTCAAACACACCAAATCAGAACAGATCTAGTGGATCGTGCTTTGAATTATGCTAAAGGCCTTCCTTTAGCACTTGAGGTGCTGGGTTCCTTATTATATGATACAACAGAAGATGTATGGGAAAGCACAATAAAGAAACTTTCTAGGAATCCTGACAAAGACATTAATAATGTGCTCAAAGTGAGTTTTGATGGATTAGATACAAATGAGAAAGAGATCTTTCTCCACATTGCCTGCTTCTTTAAGGGGCGGGCAAGTCAGTATACAAGGAAAGTTCTCGACAGCTGCGATCATGAGACAATTGTAGGATTTGATATTCTCGTTAAGAGGTCATTGATAAGCATTGAGGGCGGAATCCTCGAAATGCATGACTTGATTCAAGCAATGGGTATAGATATTGTGAAGCAAGAATGTGAAGATGATCTCACAAGACGCAGCAGATTATGGTTGTATGATGATGTTGTCGATGTTCTATCACGTGACATGGTAAGACCTGTGAATAAGATCAAAATTCTGCTACATTTTTTACTCTTTTACTGAAAATTGCATAGTCTAAATTAGTTGTGTATTGACAGGAAAATTGTCATGTAAAAGCCATAGTGTTGGCACTACCTAAGCCAAGAGAGATGTGTATCAATCCTGATGCTTTTGCAAAATTGAAATGGCTTAAATTGCTCATCTTGCGCAACGTGCATGATTCTTTTCAAGGTCTCAGATGTCTTCCTAATGAGCTCAGATGGTTTGAATGGCCCGGATGTGCTCACCAAATTCCAAAATTTTCTAGTCCACAGAAATTAGTGGGACTTAATTTGAGTGGAGGCAATATCACAAGAGTTCTAAAACAATTTAAGGTAAGCACTTCCGACATAGACCTTTTTCTTATCTACTTAATTTGTATATGTAGATGCATATTATATGTACTAGTACATGAAAGGAAGTGTTGTTCCTCTGTTTCAGGCACCATTTCACTATTTCTTTCAAATGACCCTAATTACTTCTGTTAGAGAAATTATTACGTGTAGCAAAATTGACATTTGAAAAATTAAGCAAAAAAATTCATTATAAATACTCGGTGGAAACATTTTTGTTAATAAAATACAAAATACAAAGAAGTTTTATGCGTATATGTGGAAAGAGAAAGATATTGCAAAATTGAAGTTTTTTTAGGAAGGCCATTGCATCATTAGAAAATTCGACTTTTCATATTGAAATATGTGAGAGATAAAAAATAAAATAATCAATTTTATGTATATGTCCATATATCTATAGAATAAGTAATTGCGGATTCTTGATGGAAGGAATATAGAAAGAAAAAGATCGAAATCTTTTAAAGTTGGAGATCATCTTTACCTCATATATAGTATAGATAAAGTTTACATATTTTTTAAGCCTAATATCTCTAAATATTGGCACAGATATATTTCCAAATCAAATCAAATCTACCTAGTGAAGAAATTCAAAATGCAATTTGCTGTCGGTTGTTTACATATGAAATTTTTTATTTTACAAAAAAATTATATAGCGATCGAACAAAGGGAAACAAAAATATGACGAACCTACCCATTGACATGTACGTAGAAATAAAAACACCAAAGAGTGGCTGGTTTAGTGGTGGACCATGTACCCAATGCCCGTTCCTAAACCACAAGGATTTGTCCAGCATCAACAAAATTAGCTAAGTCGAAGGTTTGAATGCGAGTATGGCATTATTAGTTGCTTAAATCATTTCTTAAGGAGCAGCGCTTCTAAGTGGGTATAATAGAGTATATATTAGGAACTTTGCCAATAATTTGTGCACAACTGAATCAATGGGAGTGATCTAGTAGGGGCACTCCATTAGTTTCTTAAAAGTCAGAGTTAGATTTGAAATGAGTACATGAAATTTTTATTTTCTTCTGAATATTTTTTCAAAGTTGCACTCATTGTCCTTGCATGACTTAATTTTGTTTTTTAAAGTTTATTAATCTTCACGCAAGTACATTACGAAAATATTTATATCCCCTATTCACGTACGATATATAGTTAAAGCCAGACCTAGTAGAGTCTTCATTCCTATTCTCGCCACATTGTACTTCACTTAGTTTTTGTGATTGCCACGTGACATCACACGTGGAATAGTATTGTCACATGGCCCACATCCGCACTTGCCATGTGGCACTTCACTATACTTCTATGGTTGTCACATGGCATGATGTGTGGCATAGTTTTGTCATGTGGCCTACGTTCGCATGCTCGCCACATGACACTTCAATTAAAATTTGTGATTGTCACATGTATGACATGCTACACAATTTTATCCAAAACTAATATTCATTTATTACTGAAGGGTAGATTTGGATGACGAGTACTAGTTTGAGATTTTTTGTTAAACAAAAATTCATTCAAGATAAATGTTTCATCATCGTACTAATTAAGGGTTTTTGTGAGGCGAAAATTAATTAGGGGTAAATTTGCATAATGATTTTGGATTCTTAATGGTGTTTGTTCTAATTTGTTAATATAATTGTTAACCCAATTTTATTTGTGTACTTTTTTTGTATTGTGTATCTGTATATTTTCAATTTTTTCAAATAATATCTAAAATGTAAAATGATGAGATTTTACTCTAATTTGCTAATATATATGTGTGTGTAAGTACTGGTAAATTTTTTAAGTTTTCAGTAATTTCTCAAAACAATATTTAATTCTCACAAAATCAGTTTAGAGTAACTCTGAATGAAAAGTTAATTAATAGATTAAAAAATTTACTTGGAAACCAAAATAGTAGGTTCTGTGTTGCCTGATCTATCGAAGCTCCTTGCTTCTTTCCATATGAAGAGTATTGTGGCCTGAGCATATGTAATTATGACATATACACCAGGTCAATATTAGATTATATAACAGTCAAGGATATGTAATGATCCCCTGAGAAGCCTAATCTGCCTCGCGTGTTGTGTAGCCAATTTTATAAACCTCGATCAAGCCAAGCCCCTACAAATAAATTATGATGTTATTAATGATCAATATATGAAATCATGGACAACGGGAATGACATCCGACGTTAAATTACCATCATTTCACGAGTTTAACTCCCCCGTCTATGTACAACAACTTACATAGGCCTATTTGTAGACTCTGTAACAGATGACTTCCTTTTCGAATAAACATACTGTTCCATATATCGACGACCTAAAATATATAATTTTAGAGTGTTGATCAAAGTTGGTTTCTCTATTTTTTCAGGACTTCCAAAATTTGAAGTACATTAATTTCAGTCACTGTGAGTTGATTGTTCGCATGCCCGACTTCTCGTATACTCCAAATCTCGAGGAATTGGATTTCTGTTATTGCAAAAACTTGGTAGAAGCCCATGAGTCCGTCGCATATCTTGACAAGTTGCAGGTGTTGAATTTAAGTGATTGCTTTGAACTTAGTGTTTTTCCCAATGTGCTCAAGTTGAAAAAGTTGCAAGTTCTTGATTTTTGTCATTGCATGAAATTTGAAAGGTTCCCCGATATTCCACATAAACTTGAAGACCTTATAGAGCTTATGTTAGAAGGGACCGCTATTACAGAACTTCCTGCATCCATAGAAAATCTTGTCGCATTGAAGACAATGGATATACATGATTGCAAGAACCTGGAACATCTGCCATCTAGCATTTATAAGTTACAAAATCTTAAAGTATTGCGAGCTGACGGTTGCACGAATTTAATCAAGTTTCCAAAGTATGAGGATTCAACTGATTCGTGCATGAAGACTGGATTGCCAAATTTATTACGGTTAAATCTTGCGAGATGTAATCTGTCTGAAGTAGAGTTCCTTGAGAATCTTTCCTGTTTTCCCTTGTTGAAGTATTTATCTCTAATGGAGAACAATATTACTATCCTTCCTCCATCCATCAATAAGCGGGATCATTTGTCTTGGTTGGGAGTTGAAAACTGCCAGCAATTACAACAGATTCCCGAGTTTCCCCCATCTTTGAATCGTCTTTATGCAGACAATTGCGAATCTCTACTAAAAAGTGAAGATTTATCCTCAATTCATCATTTTGTCCGTACAGTTTCAGCTCAGATGCTTGATTCAGGTGGCCAGGTTAGACTCTCT
The DNA here is from genome assembly GCA_014858505.1 of Corymbia citriodora subsp. variegata. Taxonomy (NCBI): domain Eukaryota; kingdom Viridiplantae; phylum Streptophyta; class Magnoliopsida; order Myrtales; family Myrtaceae; genus Corymbia; species Corymbia citriodora. The sequence goes on along the minus strand of CM026414.1, from coordinate 29,197,883 downwards.
CTCTCTCTCTCTCTCTCTCTCTCTCTCTCATATATCAATGTGGAGTACATGCTGGGTCTATCGTATGCTTGTATGTTGTGATAGTAGAAAACACAATATTGAAGGCTTCAGATAAACAAACAAATATAAAATGGTTCTGCACATATATGCATGTGACAGAGGTGGCTCCCATACTTTTATGTGAATGATTTCTATCACATGAGACTTGTTTATTAATGCAAGCAAGGATAAATCGACTTTCTCAATTGGGTACTAATACTAACTTGGATACTTTCTACCGGCCTATCTTTGTAACAGGATTTCAATATAGTTCTTCCTCAAGGAGAGATGCCACAATGGGTCCTTCCTATTGAAGAGGATTCCGTATCTTTCATAGTTTCAAAGAACTTATATGACAAGATTCATGGATTGGCATTTTGTTTCATTCTCGATAATGTTGAAGCCAAGGATAATATCATTTTAGCACATGTTGAATGTCCAAGGCAATTCAAAATACAAGAATTGTTCCCCTATCTGTTGCATTCAGAACATACCTACCTTTCATTTATCATGGCATCTGACCTATGGGAAGGAGACGATTTTGGTCAAATTGATGGGAATAATGTAAAGATTAGCCTTATAGAATCGAAAAAAGTGAAAAAGTGGGGATTCCGAATAATATGCAAGAAACTAGGGAATGATTTGAAGGTTGACCTTCGAGATAAACAATTGATAGATCCAGCTTTACTCTACGAGGTTGATCATGAATCAACAAATTCAACATCCAAGAGTTCACTTATGCACGAAGATAATTCAAGCGAAGCAGAGCTACAAAAGGACTTGCAAGATTGTCAAGTGACTAGCGAGGAACAGAGTCAAACGATATCGAGGAGAAATCATGAGCTTTTCTCCCTCGAGGCATGCGAACCAAGACCACATGGACTTCTAATTCGATTGGCAGAGATGAGTATGGCAGTGTTTGCTCGCTGCTTTTGTTGTTGGATGATGGGAACTCCCTAAGGAAGCAATTTGTCGGTAGGAAAGTGAATTCAAATGATGAGAACTCGCTAAGAAAGCTCGACATACTTCCCGACTTAGTATCGAGAAAATGAGTTCGAGGGCTGTGGCTGTAGAATTAGATGAGGGGAGGTGGGCTTGATACGTACGTTTTGATGCTGGTGGAGTGGAGGAACAATTTTGGAAGAGAGACACAGACTTCCATTGGAGTATATAGAGGACGAAGGCATATCAGAGAAGAGAGAGACGCACGCACCCAACGACACTCCCCGTGAGTTCTTGTGCTTTAATTTCCATATATTTTCGTTTCAATTCAATCCCTTTCTACGTAATTTCAATTTAGTGCATCTGCTTTTCTTCGCACTTAGTCATCCTATATATTCGTCACTTAATCCAAGCCACCATTCGCCATTTTTATACTTGAGTACAGAACTATGGAGCGATCTCGATCGCTTTATTATTATTGTAAATAGATTCGAACGCATATTTCATAATAAATTATTGGCAACTTTGAGTCCATAGCTATCCGATCATATCAATTTTTTTTTTCTGAAAAACGATTTTTTGAAAATTATATGTATCAAAATCAATTTTCATCTATCTCAACAAATGAACCTTCCATCAGCATAATGGGAATTATAATAGGAAAATGCTGATCGCTTGCTCAAATGAATAATTACTCACTTTCCATATTATGCATAAAAACCGTCTGATTATGCCCTCGCTCGTCCCCTCTTTCAACCTTTTCTGTTTGTAAAGCACCTTCCTTCCTTCCTTTTTCTCCGCCATAGACAAAACTTCCAACTCCATCGATGCCCCTTTCAGCATCACGACTGCCCACCTCCTATACGACACGGCCGAGCTCCGGCGGAATGGACGGAAACAGAGTCCCTGGCGAGCCGACGGCGACGGGCTACCACCGCCGACCGAAGCCATGGAAACTGGCGACGTAGGTTTGGGTGGACGATTCTCTCCTAAGGTTCTAGGCTTCGTGCAGCTTGCTATAGGTAATGCCTGGCAGTTGGATTTCGAATTCGATTCAGCTTGCTATAGAATGTGTCGTTGAATTTGTTCTAGAGGCGCCGAATCGGTGTTTCTTCGTGAGTTCTTTCTGTGGATGCTTGATAGTGAATCCATAGGTTAATCGACGTTACACGCTGCGAAATCAGCGACAATCTCTGGGAAGGTATTAGCTTTTCTTTCTCTTGTTTTCATAGGTGGCAATTTATTGAAGGAAGTGGGCGAAGTCTAGGTTCAAAGGAAAAACAAGCGAGGGAGAGTGAAATAATGGGGAGTAGGGTGTACATGGGTTGGTGCTGTAGGTTGGGAGGGAGGGAGAGAGGAATTTGGGTGCTTTCGAGGTGCCTAGGAAATGTGGATGTGTAGTATGTACTCAACATACAGATGTGCAGCGGGTGATCGGTTTGCCAGGAATGAGGAAGTTGCAGTGACATGGCAAGCCAACAGGAAAAGTCGCTTGACAGTCGAGTCCTTTAACCACTTCTTGACTCTAGTGGCGAGGGAGAATTGAAAACCAAATTTACATGGAGTGTGAGAGTAATATGAACATTGGTTGTGTCCATTGATAACTGGTTAGGTGGTTATTTTCTTTCGCATTGTGGACTGTGGATATGGAAAAAGACATAAGCATGAGAAACATGGAGTTTACATAAGTTATTCAGTAGAGTAGAGACAAAAGCATGAGAAGCTGATTTTCAATTCTGAATTCAACAGTTTAGGATTCTCTTTTTATTCTTACGTGCCATAGCTTTTATGAAGGAAAATGACTGAGAAGCTGAAACTCCTAGATGTTTCTTGAATGTCTGAGTGAATCTTGATTAATGAAGGACAACCTTCCAAGGTACCAATAATAAGACACTGGAATGCAACATGTAGTTACTCAAACTAGTTGCTGTTTTTGCTTGAGTGCTGTTAGGGCCATATCAATATGAGTGTTAGGTGGGATTTGCATCTGAATTACAGGATGAGTATGTATTAATAATCATTACTTTGAAGTTTGTGACCAGTATATTATATGGGACCTGCAATATCTTGTTCTTATGGCTATGAGATATGGATTCATTCCATTAGTAGCTGCATATTGATACTGAAATTTTTTTTACTGTTGGCAACTTGATGCTGATTTCCTATTGAGTTGCCTATCGTCCACATATATTTTTCTCCTAACAAGTGACAAGACCTATTTGCCTTTCTTGTATAAGGCAAGGCTTGCACTGGACAGCCTTGAAGTTCCAGTCGTGTAAAACCAGGTGCATTTGTCTTAATTAGTGAATGATCTCAGAATGGACTTTATTTATATCGTAGATTGATTGAACAGCTGTGCAATTGTTGAGGATGCGAACATTATTGCAGCAGGAAGAAACCAGAGTAATGAGACACAAAATGTATGTTTATCATTGCTTGGCCAACGGCACTTTTTCATTGTTATGAATTGATACCCTCGAGAGCATTCGTACTTTATTGTTGATCATATGTTCCTCCTGTAATTATTTCTTTACGAGATGATAAAATTATATATATATCTGCACAAATCTGTCAATAAATGGAATTTCCATGCACATTGTGCTGTAAAGGGTTTGTTCCCATTATTCTTTCATAAAATATGGCTACGGCTGACAATAACAGTAATCTTGTTTTATTATTCCAATGTTTTAACGTTTTTCATTTGCCACTGTGCTCTGTCTGGAACCATATTACTGTCTTTATCTGCTTTGGTGAAGTTCCAACATTGTTTTCTTTGGCTATGTGGTAGTTAGACTTTTGATGTATTTGTTTGGTAGGAAAGTGCATTGTGAGCATTGTGTTGCCTTTAATGATGTAAGAACCTGCTCCTTGGCCACATTTCTTCATACAAGACCAAATTTACACTAATAGTTTGAGCCTGGTTTCTAGTAGACATCTGTTAACTAATAGTCTATTGCTGTCATCATTTATGGTTATGTGGTGACAATACACAACTATAAATGTCTCTGTAGACAGAAATGGATAGTTGATGCAAAAATATATGGCCCTTTAGTAACTTGGTGGAGAATAATTCAAAATACTCTTAGAAAAGGTGGAGGTGGCTAATGCAATAAGAAGCCTCTTTTTACATGTGAGATTCTCAGCAACTTCAAGTGAGCATCTTGTTGACTTCATGTAGTATATGCCTGATCAATCTTATATAAGTCTTAAACGGTTAACCAAAAGAAGAAACATTTCTTGTGAAATGCCTTGCCTAAATTTATGTCGAAACTACAGTAAGAGCAACTGTCTCTCTGACATTGCTCCTAAATTTGATATGCTTGCCTTGTTTCCTCCTTGTGCTTTTGTGGGCAACAAGACATGCAGAGATGGAAGCTCTTGATGGTCTTCTTGAACAGTGGCAGAGGACTGGATTTTTGGCTATGGAAGTTACAGAGAAGCTTTCAGCATGTTCCTTCATGTGACATGTGAACCATAATTTGTGTAACAGCATTATTGATTATAGGTACACCTCTTGATCATACTGAAACAAAACTAAACTTCCTAGAATTTGTTTATTCCTATGATTAGATGACTCTTACCCTTTTTTAGGCATAAAGGAAGTATATAATGGCTGCACAAATGATAAATTTGGAGGCGGTTGCTCAATACTGTCATTGCAAATCAAGTAGCTCCAAGGCATGATTAGGTCAGTTTCTGCACTTGCTTATGTTGCTGATTCGTATGTACTTAGCTCCACTTTGAAATTGTGACATACAGTACTTGATGACTAAAGCTTACTGGAGGTCTATGCTTCCTTGTGTTGATTACTGCTGGATGTGGATTTTTAGTGATTCTGTTTGTCGTTGCACTTGAGTCTGTTTGTCGTTGCACTTTAAAAATTGCAACACATGACCATGAAAATAAATGGAGGTTTACAGAACTAATTTTCCATCCTTTATGTCCTTTTTTGAGTATAAGATGAAGAAAGTGGAGTTGCTAGAAGCATCAAGAGGTCAAGTTCATATTAATTCTTTCTTTCCCCGATTTATATCCTTTTTCTTAAATTCTCTGACTTGTTAGACATTTCCGTATTATTTTTATTTGCCCTGAAAACTTTACAGTTGTAGGAATTGCTACACACTAAACTAACATTAGTGTTTTCATTCCTTTCCACTTTTCCCCATGTTTCTTGATCTCTTCTTCCTCAGTTTTTTTCACTGCAGCAAGATTGTTTGATGTCTTTAATATTTTCATATTTAAATCGAGAAATATAGTATCTTCAAAGAAATATGATATTTTAGCTATGAGGAAATTATGCTCTCTAATATGCCATTTGCAAAGTACTTGATAAAGAAATCTCTTTTCTGTTTTTTAAGTTGCAAGTGTCTATTCTTGCATACATAAGAGTATGTGGCTGTTAAATTGAGGTGTATATTTGGCTCTCCAGTATGATTTTTTATCCATCTAATGCTGCCATGATCATGTTTCCTAAGCTTGTTCAGAACTCATAAAATGTTTTAATCAGACTTTGTTGACATAAAAGTTAAAACGTTGTGAAACAGGATCTGTTTTATTGAGATTTGAGCAGTACATGAAGTAGCCAATCTATATTACGAACATTGTCCATTTACAAGTCTTGAATGAACAAGATCTAGTACAAGGAAAAGAAGCAAGAGATGTACAAAGGATGCATCTAAACAAAAACTTAGGGGAAAAAAACCATGAAACTGTGACTTTTAGAGCTTGAGATTTATAGTTATGCTGCTCCTGTGGGAAACATGAACTAACTCATTGCCTTTATGAATGTGAAATCAAGCAAGAGGACTCATCTTGCAGATGATGGACTACCTTGCTCAATTTCCTCCATCTGGAGCTCAAAAACTAGCCCTAATTATGGCATAGTTTCATGATAGAGAGAATGAGTCCGTGGGCATGAAGGTGGCATGAATCCTATGGAATGTTAGGAAGATGCAGCTGATTGGAACTCATCCTAGCCCTATACTAGTGTGCAAGTCATCCAAAAAATCATCTCTCTATCACATCACTGGTGCCGAAATTTTTCTGAAGAGAAGTTTTCCATCTGAGATAAAAACTTCTAGTTATCACCCTGTTTACAGTGTGTTATTTGTTCTCCAAGGACATTATGATGTAGAGAAAATATAGGACCTAGAGGTATCCTTAAAGTAAAAAAATTTCAGGCGTAGTTACCCAAAACTCACCTCTTTTAAATATTGACTCAAGAATTTTGCCCAAGTCAATGCCACTTTAGGGAGGCTATTTACCGTCGATTGAATCAAATGGTACACTTCAGAGATAATTTGCTCGCATGGAAACCTATTTCCTGGAGTACAGACATTCCTTAATATTGATATTCTTATGACTGAAATGTAAACTTCCTAAACTCTCCTATCAGGGAACTTGTTTTTCCTTAGATTGTACCTTCTTTTGCAAAGTGCTTTGTCTATTAGTCTGCTAAATCATCTCTCCCATGATATATGGACATGTCTTGAAAATGGAATCTGTCTCGGGTTTAAGGCTGAGCTAGGTAAAAATGCAGAATCATTGAAAATATTGGCTGGTTTACACAGAAATTTCATCTATGTTCCCCCTTTCATGTGAGACTGATAGGTACAGAGAAAAGGATCCTGGTGCTTCTATGGTCTAGAGCGAGGGTTCAAGATGGCCAAAAGTGATGATGAACATACCAGTGCAATGAGACTGATGATACTTTGCCAGTACTTATGATGAAAGGACAACCAAGTATAAACTTCATGCCGCTTCAAGGTGTTCAGAGATCAACTGAATTCGAAGATTCCCATTTTGTAGCTTTGTGCATCTTAGCCTTGATTGCCATCTTCTCCAAAGCACGTGAATTATGAACAAGAAACTCAACTAGAAAAAGCCACTATTTCAGCTCCGAAGGTCAATTGGAATAGAAATTCTATTCTGGCAAAACAGAAAAAATAGAAAATGAAATGGATTCTAACTTCTGAGCACCTGAACTCATCTAATCTCTATAGCTCGAGGTTTTTCTTCACAGTTGTAAATTATTGAAGGCAATTGCTCGAAAATTCTACTTCTTTGATTTCATTTGTTTCGATATCAAAGCTTAGTCGCTTGTAGCAATGTAAATTATTCTTCTTTCCTATCATAATTAGTATATTTGCAGCTCTTTTAGATTTGATATGATTCCTCTTTTGACCAATTTTCCTTTTAAAGAGGCGAAATTAAATTGAATGGGACATATGGCCATTGTGCTGCAACATAGTTTCAAATCTGAGTAGTCAATGTTTCTTTTTTCCACCAGTTCTTAGATGATTAAAATGAGAAGTGTGCAACCTCAATCTCTCAGAGCGTTTTTTTTTTTTTTTGGTCGGTAATCTCTCAAAGTGTTGAATATGTCTTTTTGTTATAAATTTATGTGGAAGGTAACTCAATGACTATTAAGTATGCCTACGAGTGTAATATATACGCATTAAACATTTATTTGATTGTTTTGGGGGACTTTTTTTTTTCAAGTGTGGCCTTGTTTTACATCTGTATCATGATGCAATTTCTAATCTTGTTTCTACTTATTGAGAATTTCATCACTTAATTTTGGTCTGTTCGATGCGTGGATTGGCACTTAGTGTAATATAGAAAGGAAAACAGAGAAAGTACGGCAATCAAGAGAGAAAGAGGAATGGACGTATGCCCAGTATGGTAGTGGTGATTATTCGTATCACCAAGGTCCAAAGTTTCCATGGAAATAGCGGTCAAGAAAAGAGACCCCTTGTGTCAAAGAGAGGAGGACAGATTGAAAAATGTATGGTAATTTAAGAAAGTTGCACATATTTACAAAATCGGCACATACGTAGTTATAAGAATTTCAAGCAGAAAGGTTATTATAAACAAAAGTTGTAATGATACCATAGTAATTTGGATTTTTACTAGCTTAGTAACAACTCTTGATGTTCCATTGGTTGAAATGTCCCGTGTGTCCCGTCCCACAATGACCTCGCGCTTAAACACTCCTTCCTCGTGGAACTTGCCTCATGACTTGCAACTCCGGTTGCAACTGAATTCAGGGGCTCGGGCGTCGTTTAGAAACCAATATAACTCTAATTTATCAATATAGGGCAATTTGTCAGTCCGATGAGCCAGCTCGTTTAAGTTAAACTAATGTCACCTCAAATTCTCACGCTACCTAAATCGCCCAATGCTCCCTAAGTGAAGACTTTATTTTCTAGAGAGATTAGAGATATAAAACCATGTAAAAATCACTAGGCTTGCTTTATTGTCCAGAAAGACTAGACATACAATATCAAGATGTAAATTGATGGGCTAGTTCTATGCTATAGAAAGTGTCTAGTGCTTTTATAAGTAGGGGCATGGACCCATTCTCGACTTTGGTGTCCCGCTAGATGCGGTGATAATCCCATTCCTATGCAATAACAACATGAACATAAGTTAAAACAGGAACTTTATGCATTAATTCAAAAAATGAAGGGGAAAAAAAACAGGAACATATCCTCGACATGGACGAGTTTACTCCTAGACCCCCAGCTTCTTAAAATTTCAATTAATGTCCGAGTAGGGAAAATAAAAGTTTACGTATAGATCCATCAAGCTCAGCCCCCCAAATTAATCATATTTCGTCAAATTCCAATGTTTAAGGAGCTATTAGGAACTTCTAGAAAAAGAAGAAGAAGTGAATTTAGATCTATTTTCCTGTAGCGATATTGATTCTAGTATTAAAGTACTTGGACACCCCATCAATTTTATCAAAGTTACTCGAAACCCCCTGCATTTTCAAAATGCACTCCGACCCCGTGTTAGAAACATTTTCAGATTTGATAGATTAATAAAAAAAAAAATTAAGTCATCACGATAAAGTCTTCAGAATATAGCTGGAATAGGGACAACCAAGTCACCCTTTAAGAGCAAATTTTTCATACCATGAACTTTGTATATGCAGTTGACATGATACTATCTTCTTTTTTATGCATTGAACCGTAATTTCAAAGGCACAATATGATTAAGCATGTCAAAAGATGTTGAACAAATAGGAATCGAAACTAGAATAGCGTGACAATAAAAAATTTCCAAGTTAGACACACAAAATTACTTGTGCCTTCTTATTAATTGTTGTCTCGAGTCAAATGGCTCTACAACTTTATATGAACCCTGCTAAAGAATTTATCAGATTTCCTCATGGGGCTTTGGGTTTTGAAGTGGGGTAGCACTTCTAGACCGATAGAGACCAAGCTGCGAGGATGGTGCTCGACCGCGACTTGAGCGTGAAAGAAGATGTTTAAGTTGGGGTTTACATATTTGACATCAAATGATGAACAATGATCTTAAGAAAAGCAAAAATGCAAAATCATTTCTTTTAAACACGAGAGAAATTTGTTTATTTCCAATCAAGCAGGCAGGGTCATTTACGTTGGACCCGTTTTCATTTCTCTTCCTTTGATATATGGAGTTTTGTCAAGTCATTTTTCATGATCCAACTACAATTCCAAATAAGTTAATCCGGATAACTCAATTTTGACTAATTCTTTTACCTAAGAATCGACAAAGGGGCAGGGTGCACTTTGAAAATGCAAGGGGTGTCCGAGTTTTTATTTTTTATTTTTTATTTTTCCAAATTGAGGGGGAGGTCAAGGAATTTACCCTTGATTCTAATAGCAATATATTAGGTGAGTCAGCGATTTTTTTTCCAAGTTGAGAAATAGCATACTTTCGTGTACTTGGAAACCTTGTATTTCCGGTGAAAACTATAATCCATCACAAAGCTCACACTCTAAGAAAATAATTCTAATTTATGTCTCAATCTTGTTGCGTACTCAATAGTCGGGGTGTGATAATTTTGATGCTTGCTGCATTGATGAAATGGTTAAGCAAAGAGAAAAGTTAAAAGACTTTGGTCATTTTGAGGTGCTACTACTTCATTAGCCGCACTGGAGTGGGAATACCATCTTTAGTAGTAATGAAACTTGCAAGTTGGGGCCTCCACGCCCTCATAAAAGGAGAGTTTTGGCAGATTGAAGTGAAACCACACGTTAGCGCATGCCTCGCATCTATTCCCAAAAAAATATTATTAAATAGACAAAAGCACAGTACAAATGCCAAAACTTGGCATGGGAGGATAGTTAAGTGCTAAAAATTTTGAAAAGTACACTTAAGTCCAACTTTCTTTGAAAAATGAGACATTTAAGTGTTAAGTCTAGTGAAAGGTGTTAGAAATCCAATATGGCTTATTTTTAATAATATAAGTCATCTACGTGGCTCGCCAGAAAATTGAATCAACAAAGAAGAGTCAAAACGACATGGTTTTGCCTCTTATTTGAATTTTAATATAAATGATTTAAGACAAATTAAGAATCATTTTTCACAAATTCTACAAGTTTCAGTATAAAATCTAAGGTCAAATTCCCTTTAAAAGCACTAACTTTCAAGCAATTTGTAATTTTAATAGTAGAAACATTTATTAAAGTTAAACCAAAGCTTCGATCTATACACTAAAAGTTTGTCGATACTAATCGCAAGTTAGAAACTGACAATGCAATTTGTCAGTCAATTTCTTATAGTGAAACTCGTCTAATAATTTTTTTTTTTTAAAAGTCCTAAAGCTATACTTTGCACTACCATAAGCATCCGGCTTTGGATCATGGCCTCATCGTGAATATCGTCACTCTTTAGCATGAAGTATATGAAATCCTTCAATTAGTCACGCCTCCTCTAATGATCTGACAAATTCAATGTACATGAAACCAAAATATTTATAAAACGTATGAAATAATGACTATAGCGTGTCCCTCGTGGATTTTTCAAAAAAAAAAAAGTTGACAATTTTATAGTAGAAAACTGATTGTTCCCTCCAAAAGTCTTAAGCATCTATGTTCTTCCATTCCAACGCCGGGGAAAGCCACCGTGATCCAAATTCTTAAATTTTTGTACGAGTTGCCACCAATCATTTTTTCATCGATTGCAAATTAAAAAATTAACTATAGTGTAAAGCGATTATAAAAAATTTTAAGATCCAATCCAAGGGTTCGATTACATGCCAGAAAGGGTTAGCAGCTTCCACATCACCATTTCGAGACCACATTCTTATGAACCTATACAAAAGGCGAATTCAATCCAATCAAAACAGCATCCAGTGAATCCAATGCAAAGGATTTCAATAACAAAATTTAATTAAACCATAACAGCATGCATGAATTGATGCATACGATTCTAATAAAAAGGTGAATCTAATCAAAATATCTAACCGAACATATATAATCTAATAGGTGCAAAATGACATGCAAATTAAATCACAAGAAGAATCTAGTAAGCATCCAAACACCAAAGGCATAATCCAATGGCATATCATGCAAGTTCAGGATAATAAATAATTTCGCTAGGAAATAAGTTCACGATGTACAATGTGCAGCTAACTAATTTCGCGACACGTGCGGAAGTGTATATGCATTATTCCTGGCTTAAATAAATGCAAAATGATATGTATTGGTCCTTCTAGAGCCTGTCACGTGGCAGTCACAATGGCCAGTGGCCCCTAGCTAGTGACTGCTTGGTGCTTGGCAACCTCTGCCTGGTGCAAGGCCCAAATGGCCTTGGTCAGGGCTTTCCTAGCCTCTTTCAAGAGTAGCCTCTTTCGAAATGCTAATCAAAATAGCAAGGTCCTGGCTAGTTGTGATTACATGAGAAGAAAGTTTTTTTAAAGATTTTGCTTGTTCAATTTGTGAAATTTATATGGCCTTAAACGTATGTAAGCTCAATATATAGAGTATTTCATGACATCTTGTTACCAAGTGAATAAACATAGTGATATATATATATATATATATATATATATATATATATATATATAGATATCTTTCGTGGGATGCTTAGACTTGTGAGGCATGAATTCAGCATGTATTTGAGGCCCAGGTTAATGTTGATTAATATTTGATCAAATCCAACGTTATTGCTATTTTTCAAGTGTATGCTCTCATATTGAAAGTTACGAGATATTATTTCATGGTCGGACTCAATGAAATTGAGATTGCTACCAAAGTCTATTGTCAAATTTTAGTGACAATATTTTAATTATCGTTTTCCCTTTACCGGTTGAATGCCTTTGGGGATCTTTTGAGCTTGATTATACTTTTGTAATAAGATAACTGATTCGTGTCAATTTGTGTTAAGTGGCGTAAGAGTGCTACTTTTATCTTTTAATTAAAGAATTATAAGACGGGTAAGGTCCACAAAGGACACATGAGCTTGATTTTTTGTCTAGTGCCGAAAATTGTTATTTAAGAGCCACTTTCGGAGAAAAAATATATATTTTTATTATTAAATGTTTAATTATGTAATTTATCTTTGCTTTTATAAACCTCTTTAGATTCCTTGTAAATGATATTTTAGTTCAAGGTTAGGAGTTTGAGCAAAATCCAGTGCGACCTAAATTTGCTCGGTGATTGAATTTTCTATAAAGGTGCTCGAGTTAAAAGAAAATGTTTCATTTTTGTAAGTTGAATAGTTTTAAGAAACTCCTTGAAATCCTTTCCCTTTCATAATATGGGACGACAAGTTACTATGACGACCGGGCCTAATTTATATGGACCAAGCCATTAAAAGAAGTATTCGAAATAACAACACAAGATAATGACCATAGGGGAGGATGAGTGTTGACTTACAAATCATAAAACAAGACATCTCCAATCCGACGTGAAGTTTAAGATGTCACAAAGTCCGTCATTTATGTTGGCTTGTAATGCCCAAGATAGTCTTCGATACGTGCGAAAAGAAATGATATCTGAAGAAGGTATCTCAAAAGAGAAGGACCATGCCTTTTGCCTACTGAAGCTCCTGAGATGCAATGTAGGGTGCGTTTGGTACAGTATTTGCAAGGGGCTTTCAGTCCAATGCAAATGCTGAAAGCCCAAAGCTACTTGGGGAAATGCAATTGTGTTTGGTAAAATTTTTTTACAAATGGACTTTGAGTTGAATGTGCGTTTGGTAAAAAAAACTTTCACAATGGACTTTGATGGGTATAATAGGTATGGGTATATATATATATATATATTTTTAAATGACCTAAACCTTTCGCCGGTCTGGCGAAGGCTACGGCTGCCGACGAGCCAGATCTGGCGTCGGCGGCCGTCGCCCGAGGTCGGGCGACCTCTGGCGAGGGTCGCGCGACCCAGTCGAGGGCCGCCGGAGGTCGCCCGACCTCGGGCGACCCAGGGGCTGCGCGACCTAGGTGACCGCCACCTGGGTCTCGCGGCCGCAGGCGGCCCTCGCTTGGGTCTCGCAACGGCGGCTGGTGGTCGCGCGACCCTCGCGAGACCCAGGTGGCGGTCACGAGACCCAGGCAGCGGTCGCCTGGGTCGCGTGGCCCTTGGGTCGCCCGAGGTCGGGCGACCTCCGGCGGCCCTCGGCTGGGTCGCGCGACCCTCTCGCGGCCGCAGGTAGCCCTCGCCTGGGTCTCGCGAGGGTCGCGCGACCACCGGCCGCCGTCACAAGACCCAAGCGAGGGCCGCCTGCGGCCGTGAGACCCAGGCGGCCGTCGCCTGGGTCGCCCGAGGTTGGGCGACCTCCGGCGGCCCTCAGCTGGGTCATGCGACCTTCGCCGGAGGTCGCCCGACGGCCGCCAACGCCAGATTTGGCTTGCCGGCGGCCGTAGCCCTTCGCCGGACCGGCGAAGGGCTGCCTCATTTTTCAATTAAAAAAAAAAAATTAGGGGTAAAATCGGAAATATTAAAAATCAGTGAGGGTAATTTTGGAAGGAAAAATAGTGATTTTAGCATTCCGAGGATGCTAAAAGCCCCTTGGGAATGCTGTACCAAACGCACCCGTATTCTACTACCCAACGGACTACTGCTAATAACCTCTCCTACTCCTCGCGGAGGGACAGTCGATACTTGTGAATTATTTGGAGTGTTCGAGGGTGTACTTGGTTCGGCACTACCTGACTGTGCGACAGCACGTGTTTTACTGGTAGATGGGGACGGGGCAAGCTTCCTGCTTCACTTCCTCCACCTCGACTTCTTCCCCAAAATGGACTAGCCCCCACATTCTCCTCCTTCTTGAGATACTTGGTAAAGTGGCCTCTCTGGATCAATTGCTCAATTTCATTGCGCGGTTCACGGCAAGTATCCATATGGTGGCCATAGTTTCTATGAAGATGGTAGTCGAATGTCCATGGACAGCCAAATGTTCCATATCTCCATAACACATGCCAAAACGTTCGCATTCGAGGGCTGAGAGCGAAGGCCGATGGCAATAGCCTGAACACGGCTGGAATCCACGTCCAGCTCTTGACCAATGTCTTGATTATTTGTCGGACATCGCAACTGGGGATGATTGCATCTCGATTAGCCCGGGTACTCAGAACTTGAGGTTCCAACGCGTTGGATGCGGCCCTTGTCATGGCACTAGGCATGACTTTTAGGAGAATTGACACGGTCTTCTAAGTTTAGAGAATCACAATCTTGTCTCGATATATTGATTCTTCAACACAATAATTGTTGACATGAGTAAGGTATATAGAATCACATAAGGGCTTCTCATGTTTACTCGAAAATTAAAAAGACTGCAGAATTGTATGGTAGTAAAACAACCAAGAGAGATTTTGATCGACTATAGCTAAGAGAAAGTAATACGTTCAAATTTTTACATTTCCTAGTGGTAGTTAGGAGGAGTCTTTTAACTATTTTGTGAGGCACCATCGACGCTAATATAGACAATTTTTACAATTTTAAAAAACTTGAATTCTTTTATTATTATTATTATTATTATTATTATTATTATTTTGCTTTTTTGGTTTTTTCTTTATTGTGGCTGACGTAGGCCCTCATTGGCCGTTGGCAAGGCAACCCTCACTTATGGCTGACAAGGGCGGCCTTGCCCTCCAAAAATACCGAAAGTACTAGGGACAAACTCTCCAGAACTAGAACAATTTTTACCCCTAATGGTATCAGAGCTTCAGGTTGTTACTTGATTTTTCTGCCTTGTGTTAAACAATGGAAACGAATACGAGTAGAATGGTTACATTGAATGGTTCGAATTATCATATTTGAAAAGGGAAGATGGAAGATCTTTTATATGTGAAAGATTTTTATTTGCCCGTATTTGGCGAGGAGAAACCGAAGAATAAAACTGATGTTGAATGGTCTATATTTCATCGTCAAGTGTGTGGTTATATTAGGCAGTGGGTGGATGATAATGTCTTGAACCATATTATTAAGGAAACACATGCACGCAATTTATGGAATAAGCTCGAACAGTTATATGCTCGAAAGACTGGGAATAATAAGTTATTTCTGATAAAACATATGATGGCTCTGAGATATCAAGATGGTACTCGTTTGACTGATCATTTAAATTCTTTTCAAGGAATTATTAATCAATTGGCTGCGATGGAAATCAAGTTTGATGATGAGATACAAGCACTATGGTTGCTTGGTACTTTGCCGGACTCATGGGAGATGTTTCGAACGTCTTTGTCTAATTCTGCCCTGGATGGTACGATTACCATAGATTTGGCCAAGAGTAGTATTTTGAATGAAGAGATGAGAAGGAAGACACAAGGATTGTCATCTTCACATTCCGATGCCTTGGTTATTGAGAAAAGGGGAAGAAGTGAGTCTCGAGGTCCGAGAAACAAAGACAAGAGTAGAGATAAAAGTAGAGGTAAGTATAATAAATTTGCTAATGTTGAGTGCCATTATTGTCATCAGAAGGGACATATTCAGAGGTTTTGTCGCAAGTTAAAAAGAGAAACAAAAGGAAAAAGGTAAAGAGAAGAAAAGTGATAGTGACAGTGATAACAGTCGTGTTGCTGCACTTAAAGAAGACTTTCTCATTATTTTTGATGATGATGTGGTGAATTTTGTATCTCATGAGACCAGTTGGGTAATTGATAGTGATGCATCTATTCATGCTACATCTCGTAGGGATTTCTTTATATCATACAGGTCAGGTGACTTCGGATCTGTGAAGATGGGAAACAATAGGCTGGCTCGAGTTGTAGGCATTGGTGATGTGTGCCTAAAAACCAGCAATGGCACGAGGTTAGTATTGAATAATGTTAAACATATACCTGATATCCGCTTGAATTTGATTTCTACAGGCAAGTTGGATGATGAGGGGTATTGCAGCACCTTCGGTAATGGTCAATGGAAGCTCACCAAAGGTTCTCTTGTTGTGACTAGAGGTGAAAAATATTCTTCGTTATACCTTATGCAGGCAAAGTTGTCCATAGAAAAAATTAATGTAGTAGACAGCGAAGATGCAGCTGAGTTATGGCATAAAAGACTCAGTCATATCAGTGAGAATGGTTTGTCAATATTGGCCAAGAAGAAGCTCCTTTCAGGATTGAAAAGTTCAGCATTAAAGAAGCGTGCTCACTGTTTAGCATGAAAACATAGCAGAGTTACGTTTAAAAGCTCCCCTCCTTCAAAAAAGTTAGGTATATTGGATTTAGTGCATTCTGATGTTTGCGGTCCTATGCAAACAAAATCACTTGGTGGCACTCTTTATTTTGTTACTTTCATAGATGATTTTTTAAGGAAAATTTGGATTTATACCTTGAAAGCTAAAAATCAAGTATTAGATGCTTTTAAGCAGTTTCAGGCTTCAGTTGAGAGACAGACTAGAAAGAAATTGAAATGCATTAAAATTGATAACGGGGGAGAGTATATTGGACCTTTTGATGAATATTGCAGACAGCAGGGTATTCGACATCAAAAGACACCTCCCAAGACGCCTCAGTTAAATGGCTTAGCTGAGAGAATGAACAGAACACTGGTTGAAAGGGTAAGATGTTTACTTTCACAGTCAAAACTACCTAGATCCTTTTGGGGTGAGGCTTTAAGTACAGTTGCATATGTATTGAATCTTATTCCATGCGTTCCTTTAGAGTTTGATGTTCCTAATAGAGTTTGGATAGGCAAAGATGTTTCTTATGATTATTTGCGTGTCTTTGGACGCAAAGCATTTGTGCATATTCCCAAAGATGAGAGGTCTAAACTTGATGTGAAAACACGACAGTACATATTCATTGGTTATGGATAGGATATGCTTGGCTACAAATTTTATGATCCAGTTAAAAAGAAAATTGTAAGAAGCAGAGATGTTGTGTTTATGGAAGATCAAACAATAGAAGATATTGAGAAAGCAGAGACGACTTCTGCACCATAGGTTAGTGATGATATGGATCCAATTCCTCTTACAAATATTCCTAACCAGGTTGATGAAGAACAGCAGGAAGTCAATGTTCCAGATAACACACATGTTCCTGAACATGTTGAAACGGATAATATTATTCCTGAACCAGATGCTCAATTAGATGTTCCACTGGATATTCCAGTCCGAAGATCCGTTAGAGACCGACGACCTTCCACCAGGTATTCTGAAGATGAGTATGTATTATTGACTGATGCAGGTGAACCAGAGTACTTTGCAGAAGCAATAAAAGATGAGTCCAAAAGCAATTGGTTTGATGCTATACAAGATGAGATGCAGTCACTTTATGATAATCATACTTTTGAGCTGGTGAAGTTACCTAAAGGTAAAAAAGTTTTGAAGAACAAGTGGGTATACAGGTTGAAGCAAGATGAACATACTTCACAACCATGGTACAAAGCTAGATTGGTTGTTAAGGGATTCGGTCAGAGAAAGGGTATTGATTTAGATGATATATTTTCTCCGGTAGTGAAAATATCTTATATCCATGTGGTACTAGGGCTGTCAACTACCCTAGATTTGGAGATTGAGCAAATGGATGTCAAAACAACCTTCCTACATGGTGACTTGGAGGAAGAGATATACATGGAACAACCTGAAGGTTTTAAAGTGAAAGGGAAAGAGGATTATGTGTACAAACTAAAGAAAAGTCTCTATGGCCTAAAGCAAGCACCGAGACAGTGGTACAAAAAGTTTGCGTCAGTTATGACAGAACAAGGCTATAAGAAGACTTCCTCGGATAACTGTGTGTTTGTCCAAAAATTTTCTGATGATGACTTTATTATTCTCTTGCTTTATGTTGATGATATGCTGATTATTGGCAGGAATGCTTCACGAATTGAGTTATTGAAGAAATAATTGAGCAAGTCTTTTGCCATGAAAGACTTGAGCTCGGCAAAACAGATTCTTGGCATTAGAATTACCCGAGACAGAGATGCTAAGAAGTTATTTTTGTCGCAAGAGAAATATATCGAGAAGATCATTCAGAAATTTTATATGGACAAGGCTAAAGTGGTTAGTACTCCTCTTGCTGCCCACTTTAAGTTAAATATGAAGCAAAGTCCTACGACTGATAAAGAGAAGAAAGATATGGAAAGTGTTCCATATGCCTCAGCTGTAGGAAGCTTAATGTATGCAATGGTATGTACACGCTCAGACTTGGTACATGCAGTTGGCGTTATTAGTCGCTATTTGTCAAATCCAGGCAGAGAGCACTAGATTGCAATGAAGTGGATTATGAGGTATCTTCGGGGAACTTCAAATTTGAAACTCAATTTCGGGACCAGGAAACTTGAGTTAGTTGGATACACAGATTCCGACTTGGCAGGAGATATTGATACTCGAAGATCTACTTCTGATTATTTGATTTCTTTTGCGAGTGGAGCTGTGTCATGGAAGTCAAGATTGCAGAAGTGTGTTACACTTTCTACAATCGAAGCTGAATTTATTGCAGCGACTAAAGCTAGTAAAGAGATGCTATGGATAAAGAAGTTCTTGGAAGAACTTGGGTTCAAGCAAAAGAGGTGTGTGCTATTTTGTGATAATCAAAGCGCAATTCATCTTGTTAAGAATTCAT
The DNA here is from genome assembly GCA_014858505.1 of Corymbia citriodora subsp. variegata. Taxonomy (NCBI): domain Eukaryota; kingdom Viridiplantae; phylum Streptophyta; class Magnoliopsida; order Myrtales; family Myrtaceae; genus Corymbia; species Corymbia citriodora. Next base: position 29,179,123 of record CM026414.1, on the reverse strand, counting down.
CTTTTCATTCTAGATCAAAACATATTGATGTTAGATATCATTGGATATATGTTCTAGATGAAAAGTTATTGGAACTTGAGAAAATTCATACAGACCATAATGGCTCTGATATGATGACGAAGGCTCTACCAAGAGAAAAGCTTGAACATTGACAATTGATAGCAAGGATGGAGAATCCCTTCACATCGTCGTGAGGGGGAGATTTGTTAGCTGGGTTCACTCCTATGTGGAGGAAACCCAATGAGTTGCAAGCCCAAAAGGGCTTGAGTCCATATAATAAGTTATATGGAGAAATATGGTTTCTCACTATCGTTGAAGTGGTAGCCACAAAAGACATAGTAACAAGAGAACAAGAGAAAACAGAAAATCTGGGGTTTGGGGCAAAGTCTGATTTACATCAAACTGGCATTGGAGGTCAATTCGAGGTCCGATTGAGCTGAAATTTTGTCAGCGTGTTCGTGGTGCAATATCCTCGAATCTGAACAGTTTGATTTTTGTTTGAAGCTCCCTACATCAGATTTTTCGTGGATTGATCAAAACTTGCGTTTTTGATCAGATTTATCCTGGATCTCCTGTGAAGTTTATGTGTATTGTCAAGAATTATGTTCTTGAGATCTTTGCTGCTATGTACCTCTAGTATTTGCTAGAGAAGAACATTGTTCACCCAATTTTGTTGATAATGAAGATTTTCGGGTGGACTCCGGTCCCGTGGTTTTTGATCTCCTCACACTGAGGGGGTTTTCCACGTAAAAAAAAATGTCTTGTATTTGCGTGCTTGGTATTTATTTTGCTCTACTATATCGGTTCTTATTAGGTTTACACAAGATGGAGAATTATTTTATTCCGCTGCGTTAATTCGATATTGTTCGAATTGTTATCGTTCTCCCATCAGATTGCACGAGATATTGACCAATTGATCCGCGGAGGCCACCTTACCAAGTATACCTTACGCAGTATGTCAAGGAGGAGAATGTGGGGTTTAATCCTTGTTGGGGAAAGAAGTCGAGGTGGAGGAAGAAAAGTTGTAAGCTTGGCCTGTCCTGTCTACCAGCAAAACACGCCAACCATAGTCTGGTAGGTCCCTACCAAGAAAAGGACTCCCTAGAAAATTCATCTGAAAAGTTGAATTTAGAGGATATGGTTGGGACAACCACCACTGTCCACCGCCATTGCAATCACAACGAACACCACATCCCACAACCAACGATCGCTACCACCACCTTCGTCACATCCAACCTTTGATAGCCATAAGCCAGCGTGACCACCACCACCAACTAGGGGTGATCATGGTCCGGGTTGGGCCGGGCCACCTCCTAACCCTAAAATCAAGCCGTACAGTGTTGGTCCTCAAATTTTAAGACCGAGGACCGACCCTATTGAGCTTGAGACCAAGGATCGGACCGACCCAATAGGTTCGGTCCGGTTCTAGGGTCAACCCGGGACCAACTAATAATTTTTTTTTGTTTCATTCTTTGCATTCCCTAAAAAGACAAATTTGCTATTTCAAATTACATATCCATTGACAATGCAACGTTGTGCAACCAAACTATAAGTACCACTACATATTCAACAAATTTAAAATAAGACAACAATAGAAATTTCACATTTGTTAAAAGCAAGAAATCATAAAAATGATTAAGACTACTCATAAAGATGTGAGACAAGATGGGAAGTTCCTATAATCATCTATCAATAATACTTATAACACCATATGCAAAAGCATTTCCTACATTCCATCAAGCAAAATCCAATCAACCAAAAAATGAGCTTCATACCACTTGATTAGCAAATTATCGTGGCAACTACAATACTACTTTTCAAAAATTTCTACCATTTGACACAAATTGAAAAGCAAAGTGCAATTGAAACTTACTAGTGGAATACAATTAAACCCTTGGAAGTTCAAATATTTAATATAACCATGAATATACAATTTCACGTCTTGTTAATTCACTTCAACTTCTGAACATTTGGAAACAAAATAAACCTGAAAACAAAACAAACGGCGCGCATAATTAATACTTAACAAAAGTTTTAAATTGAAATCACTATTAGTGCTGTGAGTCTTGTGATCAACACTATTGAACTCATCTAATTTTTATTTTCTCTTTTGGTTAAAAAAATTATATATATATATATATGTATGTATGTATGCATGTATATTCAGGGTTGGTTAGGGTTGGACCGACCCTAAACTCCTAGGACCGTGGACCAACCCGCACAGTACTAGTCCTGGAATTTCAGGACCAAGGACCAACCCAGTCCCCCTGAGAACCGGACCGGGACCAGCAGGGTTGGGCCGGTCCAGGGTCGGTCCAGGGTTGACCCTGGACCGATGCTCACCCCTACCACCAACCACCCAAGCGACCACCACCACCATCTTCGACCTCATCGTTTGTCCTCTCTTTGTGGCTAGCTGAGGCGTAAATCTCGAAATTGAGGTCTCGTAACCTTGAATCAGGAGTTGTGACTTCAGATTCGAGGTTGCGAGACCTTGGACTCGAGGCAGCAACCTCAAGCGGAGGTCATGGAGGTTGGGGATAGTGAGGGAGATAGTTGCAAGCTCCAGTGGGGTGGATGACAACAACAGCACGGTGATGGCCTCATGGCATTGAAAAGCGGCAGCAACGGCATTGTACAGTGTGAACGATGGCTGAGCATGAAAGAAGATGAAAGGAAAAAAATAAATTATTAAAACCATTTTAAGATTAAAAGATTAATCCATTTTAAATTGAGTTGGCACTCCTTTGTAGCATTGTGCATCATCCTTTGCTGAATAAGCAAGTCACTATATTAAGCTACCTTTTGAAACTTCAGGTACTTAACTGGAAAAACAAAAAAATTGAGGCACTAGCATATAAAACGGACAAAAGTTCATTGTAGTGTAAAATAGTGAAATTTTTATATTCTTCCAATTTGTACTCTCCGATTTTAACTAGCTCCCATTAATTTATCTGCGATTGTAATGCATGTTCCACCAAACCAAAGGCAAGTTGAAGACAATGAAGAGTGAGGAGACTACTGTTCTCGTGCTCCCTGTGTAACAAAGATCCCGTGTTCTCTCTGCCAAGCCAATTCCTCGCAGTGCTGCAAGCAACTACAGAAACATCAACCTCTCATGTGCATATTGAGTCATTCTTTCATCTGCAGCTTTCCCAACTAGAAGTGGTTGTTCGCATTGGCTAAGAGAAACTCTCATGGGAGATATTTGGCGAAACTCTCGAACAGCACTTGCCCATGCCTTTGTTAATGAAGGGCGATTGCATTGTGATTCGGGCCTATAGGTAATTACATAAAATGGATATGCAAAAGTTCAGTCAAGAGAGATTTACCTTCATGAACTAGTGGAACAATAATAAAAGAAAATTAATTGTATAAAACATATATCAAAGAACATCAACCACAGACATCCCAGGTTGTTGCGTCTCCTAATGACAATTTTCTATTCAAAAAGCTGCTTATATGCTTCTCTTTCTATTTCTTGCAGAGTAAAGGCCACGAGTCAAAAAAGCCAAATCACTCTCCAGTGATACCTCTTATATTATTTCCACACTGCAAATGGCACGATATGTCTATATGACTATCTTGCGAAAAATTCATTGAAAAATTAACCATTGTAATTTATGAATAATGTAGAGGGAAGAAAGACATCACACAGCCATAGATGTATGCTATGTTATAAACATCTAATATGAGCTAGCAAGAGATGTATATGAAGAAAGCTTTATTGCAAATCATATCACAACATGACATGACTCTAAAGAATGACAAGTATAGACCTCTTGGATATCGATCATATTCACATGTAAACAAATGACAGACCTCTGTTTTACCCTACACATGACAACAATACTTTCTAAAGTCAAAGAATCACAACATTCCTGAACAGATGTCAAAAGAGTCAGCTCTTCAAGTCTATACGTCTAACATTGAAACAAAACTAGTTCTTCAAATACGACTAGAATGAAGTCATGCTTCCTAAACATAACAGCAAGATGAAAAGTAACTCAAGGGCAAGGAGTGTCAGCATTTCATGGACCGAGTAAAACAGAAGAAGAAAAAATCTACTCAGTTTATGCAAACATTTTGGGAGACAACTCTCCAGTCTTGACATAACGTGCAAGTTTAAGGAGACCAAAAAATAGGAATAGCCCGACAAAAACCTTAATCTTTTCTCTTTATGCACACCAGCTTCAAATGAAATGCCAAGCATCAATTCCATTAGTGGAAAGTGTTAAACTTATTAAGCACAACCTGAAACCTACAACAAGCATCGTTAGGAATACGAATTAAATGCACTCTAAGATCCAGCTTTCATTAGAAAAAAGGAATCCGACAAGGTAATGCTACAATATTACTGGCAGAGACATTGTGAAATTTATCTTCAACACGAATCCATTGTGGTCAAGAAGACTCAGGCAATTGGGAACCCGAGCCAAATATTAGCAAGACATGAGAAAATAGATGGCAATAGAGTTTGGACTACAACCCCACACACACAAGATAATCCACGGGAAAAGCAAAAGAACTCTTAGGGAGAGAGACCTCTTGGGATAGCAAAAACTAGAAAATGAAGAGTTGACTAATCACTATTAAAAGAAATAGTTTCCACTTCTTGTGCAATAAATAAGCATGGATCGATAACTGATCAATTGTGCTAGACCACTAAGATTTTATTGTGTTCTTATGACTACCAATTTCTACCACTACCATCTGCTCAACTTGGACAACACAAACAGCATGAGAGTACTAATTTTGGCACCACAAATAAAGTTACCTCACTCAGTACTGTCAATTTGTTGAAGAGATCCAGCAAAATTGTGAGAGAACATTAGGTGAAGTTGAATTTCATCCAGAGATGAAGGAGCTTTTGTTATATCTCATAGACCTAATGAAGAGATAGAGAGGCTCTAAGAATGTAATAGAGGGGTTGAGGAGAAGAGTTAATGACTTTTCAGAAGAGGTCCAACTTTCAATTCCAAATCAGAAAAGAGGAGGTAGGGCAGGTATCTTTCTTTTGTTTGGGTGGGTTTCTTTTCTTTTATCAATCAGTACTTCCTTCTCTCTAAATGACCCAATCTCTCTCTCTCTCTCTCTCCCTCCCTCCCTCCCTCCCTCCTAGAGAGAGATGGTAAGTAGCTATTTCCAAGGCTTTGGGTTTTCTCACTTAATTCAACTCTGTGGAAGAGGTATCTTACATGTGAATAGTTTCTGTTTTTTCTTGATGGGTCAGAACCATAAGCAAAGTGATAAATACTCTCTTCTCAACAGAAATCCCTGCATGGAGCCAATTGATGGCAATGACATCCGAATCAAGATTCCCTTCCAAGCCTCCAACTTTCCACATGCCCAACTCATATAGCTAAGAAATACTTGAACTCCCTTAACCTCCTAGACTAAACCAAACCTGATAAAAAAAGCCATGGATTCCACATGAATTCATTGTCTATTACGTCAACAATAAAAGTAAGCCTGTATTGAATAGTGCTCATGTAGTGGCTCCACTCTCATCAATGCTTAACACAATGAGCAAACTCAGGATGCTTACAGGTTCATGAAGGAGAAAAAACCTCATGCCCTTCCTACCAATAATTCCACAAGAGCAAATGCCAACCCTGAAGTGATGAAAGCGGCCGGAATCTCTCACAGCAATCTCGAGATCAAGAATCTTTGCAATGTTTAATTACAGAATGACAATCTCCACAAATGCAAAGACTCTTCTTTACAGTTACTGTATTACACTCGACAGTAGTAATCAATGCAAATGCAACAACAAGCCTTTCACTCTGGTAAAATAATGACTCTTCCTTCTGTTTGTCTTCCACGTCATGGAGAGTGAACTTCTTATTTGGAACATAACTCAATTCCTTCAACTTCCATTTCAACCAATCCAACTTTCAATATGTATTCTCACTCAAAGGGATTGATTTATCCTGAGAAAGAGAAATGCTTTTGCCCCTTTAGAGTAACCCAACTGCAACGTGGCTGCTTCACAATCCCTTTGTCCCTCATAGTCACTCTTAATCTTGAGACAACACCCCACCTTTTATCAGAAGCATAGAAGTTGGCAGTAAAAGATAAGCAGCACTACAATGTGGTTCTAGGTTAGGAATATGGTTTGCAGCTCTTTCTGCCAAATCTAGGTTAGAATACTTTTTGCAAGAACTAAGCATAACAAGCCACACTATGGAGTTAGTTTTAAGTGGCATATTTCTTACACATTAGTTTTAAGTGGCATATTTCTTACACAATCCTCTGTTTCCTCCAGCTTCCCACATCATCCTAGCACATCCACCATGCATGCAGAATGCTCATGCTTCCATTCAATGAAAGTATCCTCGCCAATATATCTGAACAAGCATCTCCCCTATTGTAACACCCCAGAATGACTTCAGGGAGAAAGCAGTCCCGTGAGTGTGATCTCATCTAGTTGTACTAGTCCACGTATCATATGGCTAAACTCCATAGCCCATATCCCTCAGCCATGTTGTACAAACTTGCAAACAACGGCATTTCAAGTGACAATGTTCTTCTCCCTGAGTCTTTTGAACACTACAACGGCATCGTCAATGGCTCCACACTTCTAGTACATGACTACAAGAGAATTGCCAACAAAAACATTGCTTCCCAATTTCAGCTTTACAGCTGACACATGGAGCTTCTTACCTTGATCTAGAGACTCTAAACTACAGCAAGAATTTAAAGAGCAGAAGACTTGTTTTCATCTTGTCATTGAACACCTTCAGGCTGTCTTCATGCCTACAATTCGAGCCACAACAAGCAGAAGAGCTACGAATATGACCACATTCCTATGCACTGCTTCATTGAGAGCTCGGGTTCAATTCGCTTGCAGGTAGCATAGAACGGGATGAGAGAAGCACACACAAATCCACCAAGGCAGAATCCTGACCTGAAATCATGACCATGAATCTGCAAACCAAGAGGAAAAGACAACGCATTTGCACAGGCACTCACTGCACATGTCAAAGTACTTGGATTAGGTGCAACACCAGACTTCTTTACTCTTACCGTTTTGGTCAAGCCCACCAATCATCGAAGTCCATGAATTCATATTTCGAGAAGGCATTTACTCAAACAATATCACAGCATCATTCACCATCGCACTTTCACAATATCCATGAAGCATCACATTCCATGCAGCGAGATCTCTTATGAGCATCTGTTTGAAAAATATTCATGCCCGCTCAACCTGTCCAAATTAAAAGAACCCATCTATCATTTTCGTGTCCAGGAAACAACACTTCTTTCGGGCATGTCATTGGTCTTCCACCGACAATAAGTCCCCACAGTCTAAGCAGCCTTAGATAGCTGTGTTCCGACAAATGGTGTCTCTCACGGGCATTTTCATCAAGGAAGCCATTTTGCACGCAACCCCCACGATCATCTTTGTGAATGAACGAATATCTTCGTGAACACTTCCATTTAGCTTTTCGTTCTTAAGTTGTGCAAAGACACTGGATCATCATGACTTGTGTAACTCGCACGTTTAAAGAAGCGCTTGGAGAGTCCTGGGTAGGCTTTGCATGAACCAAGCCATGAAGAAGGTAATGAATTTGTGCAGGAGCATCTGAGATTTGGAAAGATGACGCCAAATCTTTGTGAACACTTCCATTTTTTTCCCCATAGAGGTGTGTTATAAACGTGACTCTTAAAGGTAGAAATGTAATTTTTTCAAATATTCGTATTAAAAAGTATTTGCAAAGTAAAATGTTTTGGGCCAAGCCATTTCAGACTAGACATTGAAACTTGAAGGTCCGGCCCAAAATCCAGAATGTAATAAAGCCCACAAACTCCACCATTCGGGCGTTGGATTTTGATTTGCACCCATGTTCTGCTTGCTGCGGTCTCGAGGAAATGAATCTCGGAAAGATGTTCTTGATGCCCCTTCTTCATTTTCTTCTTTTTGATGGGAATTCTGTGTAATATGGAGCGTCATTGGTGTGGATTGATGACTTGAGCTGACACATTACGGCTTATGACGGTTTTTTGGCAGTGTACGGCTAAGTTAGAATGGAACTGCAGTGTCGGGCATTTGCTTGTGTGTTTTTAGTTCGTAAGTAATAGATAAGGGTGGCAATTGGGTATATATTTTGGATAATTTAGTGATTGAGCTTAGCAATTGTTTGGTGGATTAGGTTTGCGAGACATTGGTAAGTCTTAAACATTAAGTTTTGTGATATGTTTCGTTAATCGGCTCCCTAAGTAGTGTCGTTATTGAATTTAATATGGAATGGAACTGCGATTTCTAGACTCATTTACTAGTCTCATACAAATATGGAATGGTAAATGAGAACTTCGATGGGGAGAGGAATAGGTGAAGTGGGTGTTCGCATATGTTTCAATTAATCAACACGATTAAGGTAAAGTGCAAGAAAATTAATCCAATACTATATTGAGTAAAGAATATACATGGTCTTGTTATTAAGCCTCAAGACAATAACCTCGTGAGCTACACAAAAGAGATAAAAAAGAAAAAGAAAATGAACATGTATTAATCTAATTTACCAAATGTGAAACTCCTAAGTTAAATGATGGAGATTGGATATTTAACAAAATGAAATTGGACCAATTAAACACTACGCAAATCCTATAGCGTGATGATTATTTAAATGCATAAGATGATGAATTTTCGCAAGAAAATGATGGATGATTTTTTCCAGATTACCTATTACCATAAAACCACATTTCACAAAGCCAGACAAAGCAAATGAGCTATAAAGAGATAACCGGTCCATTATCTAGAAGCAAGAAATTAAACAACCAATTGACCAGCAAAGCTAACGATTCTACCGCCCATATTTCCATCATGTTTGCGGTAATAACAGAGTAAACCACAAATTCAAATAAACCATTAGAGTCAACCATAGCAAAGAACTCGTTCCTCCCTCACATGGAAAGAAAGATACAACCCCATATCAATTTGCAAAAAGGTGATTTGATCCTTGCTCTTTTATTTATGGGTAAACTGAGCTTTTACTTCACAAAAGAAAATGTAGAAACACCAAAATCACAAGTTCATGGAACAAGGACTTGCTAATATCACGAAATCTACGGCTCCAGTGCATGATGTTACGAGTAAAATCAGAACACTTCCAAACTTGGGAACTAGGAAGTAAAACTAGCGCATCAATTGAAGTAGATCTAAGACAAATTCCACGGATGGGATCATTTTCTTGAAACTAAAAAGGATAAGGCAGCCCACAGAAGCATTTTAACAAGGCAGACTATTTCTAATTAGGTTCCTAACAAAAATGGGCAGGGAATGAACGAACTGTTTCAGCAAAAAAGAAAATCCATTGCAACTTTTTACCCATATCAACATTGAAGAACAGTAAATCCATAGATCCTAATCTGGAATGACGAACCATGCTGGAGTTTGAATTCATGGGAAACAAGCGGCGTCGATGATCCTCAACTGTTGTGCCTGAAATGTCCCTGGGCGAGAAGTCCCCGGCCTAGAAACAGAGCAACAACAGAGAGGCGTTAATGGCGGACAGAAGAGAAGAAGCGCACATAACCAAGACGAGGAATGCAGATAGAGAGAGAGATAGAGATAGTCCATGGACACGATCTTGGTGTTGTCGAGCGCATTCAGCGAGCTTCTCTGGATTTCAATCTTCTATAGACTTGCTCTGGCTCGATCACCAGTCCAGAGCTTGAGGTCACCACCGCGGAATCCTGGATTATCTCTATCGTGAAAAGTTACTCCTCCAAACAGAGTCCAGCTTCTTCATTTCATCAAACACCTTCTTTGCAGACTCGATTCCTCCTCCACAGCGTAATTGGCGGCATTGGAACTCGGAACCCAGCGAGGGCAAAGCAGGAATGAACTGAAATCATATCTAAGATTGTAATCGGATACAAAACGACCTGATTCAGCTGGAGGCGTCATCAATGTGTCAGCAAAGGCCACAAACGGCTTCAAACCATCGCCCTCAGAAATCTCAACGCGCAATCCCGAGACCGAAGCCCAAAGTGACGCTGAGGAGGGACAGATGACGGAAGAGGAGGAGGGAGGCTGGAGCTCGGTGCTTGAAGGATTGCGAAGCGAGTGTATCGGACCGATATCGAGATTATCAGGCGGTGGTAGTGATGGTCGCTGGAGAGGGAAAAACGAAACAGAGGAGCCATCGACGGTAGCAGAGACATGCCGGCGGTGGGCGAGGAGCCGCGCTGGAGGTGTAGGTGGAGGCAGAGGTGGAAGCCCAGTGATGGCGAGTTACCGAATGTTCCATCGGCTCGAGTTATGGGCTGATGCTGATCTGGGCTGCGCTCGCGGGCGGACCGGGCTGAATAGGGCCGAACTTAAGGGATGGGCCGGAGTTTTATTACTTTCTTTTCTCTTCTCCTTCTTTTTTAACTTTTCATTTATTTATTTATTTTTCTATAAAAATGCATTTTTGATTTGTCAATCACTAAGCATCTCGCAAAAGAAGATATTACCCACATCTCAGATGCACTTCATAACAAGTTGTTGTAAAGTGCTCTACCTGATGAGCTCAACATACATGTAAGGCAATATAAATGCCACAAAATTAAAAAAACAATCTCTTATGATCAAAACTTGTTAAGACCTTCATTCAAAAGAGATGATCAAACAAAATTTTGAGAATTTTGATGTACTTTTCTTACAAACTCACTTTTAGGTAGAGAATGCAATAGCAAACAGCTAGGAATTCTCTCTATTGTCGGTACAAATGGCACATTTTGTATTACAAAGAAATCCAACACACCAACCGTGGGTGATTTTGATAATAATCAAATGATACGATACACAATGTTCTTCAACCTTTTGATTGGGTAGTTTGACCAGCTCATATCCCGGTCTTGATTCGTTCTAGAACTGGCATTAGAACGCAGCCAATTCGACCTTTCTAGTAACTGAAGCTCTATCTTGATTTTATTATACATTAAAAACCTAAAATCCTGATTGAATGCTTTAATTTGAAATAAAATCTCCAATTTATCGAGAGATACACCAACAACCAAAAAGCTGGTGAATAACTCCGTTTTGGTCAAATGAGTTCTCCAGTAAATGCATAATAATTTAGAAATTGCATTCAATTAAATGATCTTTAAGATCAGAAACAGCATCACAAAGCTTCTTCATGCATCTAAAAACCTAACATGATCCAATTATTAGGATTCTGTTGCCTTGAATGGATTTCATTTGAAATTAAAGTTGCAAAATGACCGAAATTGCCGTGGATAGCACTATAATGAAGCCTATTTTGACTTATAATAAGAAATCGAGAATCAATTGGAAGCTTGTTTACCCGGTTATAAGGTAATAATTCTGAAAATTTATGAAATTGCTAGATCGAAATTCTCATTACCGGGGTTCATATCACAACATGAAATTGTACAGAGTAGAACAGAACTCATGAACTGATTTTGAGCAGTAATAAGTAAAATTGTTGAATTGCACCACATGATTTTCGGTTCTTTTGTTCATACCGAGATCTTCAAGTTGGAAATTCTCGATGCATAGATTAAATTAGGGCACATAATTTACAGAGTATAAGAATCCTTGCATGGGCAACAAAACCCATAATTTAATTGTCCATTATAACAACCAAAAAGTTAAATTGCAAGATATCAATTTTTGGTTCACATATCTTTCAACATTTGAGATCTCACGACATAGACTGAGTTATAACACAAAATTCACCAAGAAGATTTGCCATAGAATGGGTGACGAAAATCCCATATCGATATCTAAAATGAGCTACCAAAAGAATTGAATTCCCTAACTCGCCCACAAACCATGGAATATATGCACTATACATGTAATGACAACGAAATTATCAAGTGAACTCTAGACCCATACAGGTGCTTTTATAGCACTTGTAAGAAATTCAATGATCTAAAACTCAAGTATAGAATTTACAATATCTAGCCTTGGAATAAAACACACATACCTGATTTAGCCAATTATCGTCTTTGAATTGAGCAATATGGATAAAGCCATACGAATTTAGGACTAGGATTTTTTCCCTTTCTCCTACCTTAGACGGTCTTGATGAATAAACGGTAGGTGCATGGAGTTAGGAGGGGAATGACCAATATTTTGATAAAGACTTATAATGGATAAGTCTATTAAAATATGCTACATAAAAAGGTCATGGCAAGATAATGATAACTCGTAACAATGATTGGGCAATATGATGTTCTCATATATTTTATAAATATTATAACAGAGCATATTTCAAGGATCAAAATATTATGCCAATAATGTTAGCCCGCATTTTGTAAGAATTTCGAACACATTATGCTTGAACACATTATGCTTGAAAAATTACAATCTTCCTATTCGTGTTAGGCTATTAGTCTTTCAAGGAAGTGTTTTAATAGATTGGGTTTTGATATAATCAGTATTGGCTAAAGAACTCAATATTGACATTTTATAACCGGAAAAAAAAGGTCCCTCATGGAGGATTGAACAATACTAAAAGTACACTTAGGAAGAAGCAATTGCCAATTGCCTCTTGGCCGAGCGAAAAATTGAGATTTTCATGAAGTATTGAAGCCACCACTTGACTATAACCAATCATGGTCACCACGTGATCAAATCATCGAGATTTTCCCACAACTTTCATGCTAGGCAAAGGCAACAATGATCATCACATTAACTGACTCTACAATATTATACATTCAAGCGTTTACGATACTTTGAACTAAAAAGTGTTTATGACATAATGGTACGATTAAGAAGCTTAAATCCATCAATGCATTCTTTGCCAGGAAATCCATGCAAATTATAATACCACTTTCACTATCATTGGGGATCACACATGATATAGTCCAAACTCGGTGCTCAAACACATAAATAGCAATCCTAGCATTAACTCGAAGTTCGAAAAACTCAAATAAAGAAAAAATCAAGCATATTACAGAATGCATCAATCACAAAAATTAGCATAAAAAAAGTGATGCCTACATAGGATTATGCCATAAATTATCTTAATGATCTAATAATTAAGTTAAAACATGAAATGAACTTGTGTGTAGCTGCAATCCTCAGTGAACACATGAGCATCCGGGCAAAAACTGATCTGGACAAGAATTTAGCTTCTTCTCTCAGGCCCCTTTGAGGAAATTCTGTGAGACACATGCATTGTCAGTCAAGTGCATAGAATCATTTAAAGCTATTTTATGGAATGCTAGATATTTAACTACATCCTCTTATCACAGAATAGAATTCTAATCATTGTCAGTAATATTCAAACAAGTCTCCGCACTAAAAAAGCCATTAGAACATACACTGATTATGAAATGTTTTAACATCTTGTGATATCACACACAAATAGGAGAATATCTTATTGTGCTAGAATCAGCATTAATGATATCACATCCAGATTTGTGCTTTAGATGCAGGATACAAAAAGTCACAAAACCATAGCTCAAAAGTAATCACGTGATGAGTTCACCTCAAGAATGGGAATGGGAACCGCCTTGATCAGCAAGTTTGACTTGGGTTATAGTCAAACGAAGAGATTAACTAATAGGAATAAAACAATATAATCTACATAAACCAATAATCAGGAGTGGAGCAAGGATATTGTCTAACTTCACCTTAAAGACCCTTATAGTGTCCTCATTGTGACTAACTATTATCATACAAGGAAATCTATAGCTGTAGGTATGCTGCATCCTAGCATGAGCATCATATCCTATATCACAGCAAGAAACATTGCCACAGCGCCAGCCATTCCCTTTTATCAGGCAATACTATAGAAGGTCACATCATGCAGCCCACTTATTATATGCACAAGTGACTGAAAATCATCCATTGCATCATAATACCATACATGATTTCCATGATGTTCAGGAAAGCAACAATCATAATCCAAAGGTCTTACCTAGTTGTGCAAAGCCATGAGAGGATTCAACGGGAAGAACCAATGCATGCAGATCTAATAAGAAGCCTGACCTGTGAGGCTTTGGAGCTGAAATCCAAATATTAGCATTTAGTATTTATCTATAATATTTAAACAAATCATAGACTACACAATGTTATAAACAGCAAATGAATGGAAAAGGAAGGGAACATGGCAAAGAGAATTGACATTCATGCTATAGGGCTCTATAAAACAGAGAAGGAACTCAAATTCATTTTATAATTGCCTAGACAAATTATTTCAAGGCCATCTTTTCTATATGTAATGAGTTGCCAAAGCATACTAAATATCTTAGAAGCATGAAAAGGTTAAGGTTTGATCAGTCTCTTGAAATATATGCAACTAAAGAGCTCCAATTGGAGAATTACACAACTAAGAACCATACATGTTAGTAATTCATGATAAGGATCAAGAAGATACTTGTCTCAATAAGACTAATGAACGAGTTAGCTATTAAGATACTGCACTTTGTCGTTTTCCTTAACCATGGACATGATGTCCCATTTCTCAAATGACAATCTGGCTAAGAATACCAGTCTAGAGGATAAGGCTACATTTGATAAACAAGGCATTTGAAAATTGGCCAAAAGAAAAGACTGGGCATTTACTACTCTACCTTTTGTTACTGAGCAAATTTGACACCCATTCTTTGCAACCATGGCTGAACACCATTCCACTGAATCAACTATACTTGGGATGCATTTGATCTAGAATTTCCAATACTGCAAGAGAAACAAGAAAAAAGTTGGAAACATTCATAACTCACGCAGACAATTGAAAAGGGGAAAAAAGATTAAATTTCTGTGGAAGCAACCAACTATTTCTGATGATTCTGCATTTTCACTTAGCTCATCAGCTTGAAATGCAAAACAGATTCTATTTGAAAAATATGTCTAAATACCACACAAGAGATAATTTGGCAGACTAATTGACAAAGTACTTTGCAAAAGAAGGTATCATCCAAGCAAAAACAAGTTTGCGGATAAAGGATTATGCTCAACGTAGGAAGTTTACATTTAGGTCCTAAGCATATCAACTTTAAGACATGTCTGTACGAGAAAACAAATATTCAGGCAAGCAAATTGCCTATGAAGTGTACCTTTTAAGTTAACTGACATTAACTAGGCCATACACCTCAGTAAATGTCTTGCATCAAATTAAAAGAGGTGTGTTTGGGTTAGCTATGGCTTAAACCTAATGTCCTTGGAAATCAAAAAACACACTGTAAACAGAGCATACTTTGAGGCTTTTAATATGGATGGGCAAGTTCTACGAAACAACAAACATAACGAGTACTATGAAATTATATCCACCATTAATCAACATAAGGAGTTAAAGCTCCAGTAAGCTTTAGCTGTCAATAGACATATCACAATTTCTAAGTAGGGCTAAGAACATATGACTTCAGCAACAAAAACAAGTTTAGAAAATGACCTAATGCATGCCTCAGAGCTATTTGAATGCAATGAAATTACAGAGCCAGAGTCTCCAAATTTATCCTTTTGCACAGCCATAACATACGTCCTTTATACCAAAAATGGCTAAGAGTCATCTAATCATTTATGAATAAACAGATTTTACAAAAGATTCATTTTATTTCAGTATGATCAATAGATGTACCAATGATCTATCATGCTGCTACACACATTATGCATGGTTCACATGTCACATAAAGGGGGTATGCTGAAAAACTTCTCTGCAACTTCTGTAGATGAAAATCCAGTCCTTTGCCACTGTTCAAGAAGAACATCAAGAGCTTCCATTTCTATACATCTTGTCGCCTAGGAAAGAGCAAGGATTAAAATAAAGAAAGCATATCAAACATAGGCGAGTTGATCTTAGTGTGGCTCAACATAAATTTAGGAAATGCATTTCACGGAAAAGGTTTTCTCCTACATGTTTATTTATTTTTTACTCTTGCTCAACGTTTGAGTCCAAATCTATTTCCTCTTCAAATTGTCTCTTTCGTGTCTGCTCCAAGTTGTCTATACTTTCAGGGCTCGAATTGTGTTCATCATTTGCTCGATATGCAGACTAAGTGAGGAAGATCAGAGTGCAAACATTGCATCCTAAGGACAGGATTTTCGTCAAAGCCAATTGCATTAGATCATGAATCCTATTGGAAGAACCTGTCTTTAAGACAGAATCATCAATATACCTTATCTGCAAATTTCAGTTTTTTCTTCAAATACCCACAACTCTAAGAGTCTAAGAGATGATCTTATGCAGTGAAGCATGGACAAATCTCTTTGCTCCTCAATGTCGAGGTGTGGACATTGTCTGAATTAGGTGTTCGATCTGATTTCTAGTACTCATGTGTTATATTATCTGAAATTTTATGTGAAATTGCAATTATCATCCCTATACTTGAGATTTTGCAAAGTCTCTTAACTTGCTTCCCATAACTTTAGAATTTTGCAGCTCTCACTATGCGTTTTTAGTCAAGAGAAGTGAAGTCACCATAACAACTCATTCTCTTGTAATATAAAGCAATAAATACATACCCAGAATAATCTATAAATTTATAATCTGCTGAGCCCATAAAGTACTAATTAACATATTCAAGCATGCAATACAGCACAATCTATGAGCACTCAACATTCTGGCCAAGCAGCTTGCAACGGCTTTTATTCTATTAAAAATAAATAAATATCTTCCCCCTATTCTCTCTCCTCATTGAAGTTATTTCTTTAACTGTTCTCAGTCCAAAATTCAGATGGAGCACAATGGCAAATGAGAATCATGAAACATGGTGCATGGTAAAGCAAGATTCTTGCTATTGTTAACCGTAGTAATATTTTGTGAAAGAATAATGGGAACAAAACCATTACAGCCAAATAATGCATAGAAAATTCCACTTTTTAACAGATTTGTTCAGATATACTATTTTCTCATTTATTAAACAAATACTTAAGGCAGAAACACAAAAAAGATCAACAATAACTACAAATGGATACTGTGAGGGTATCAATTCATAATAACAACAAAGAGCTGTTGGCCGAAATTTATAGAAAGTGATGGAGAAGCAATGATAGACATACATTCCGTGTCTCATTAGTACTGTTTCTTCCTGCCGCAATAAGGTGCCCTTCCTCAACAATCACACAACTGTTCAATCAAGTTATAATATAAATATAATGTACAATATGAAATCATTCACCATTTAAGACTGAAGATACTAATAATCTAAATTAGAAAAAACGTAACATATCTTAAATGCACCTGATTACTGAAAATCAGTTTCTTACCCAAATGGAACTACAAGGCTGTCCAAAGCAAGCTTTGTCTTCTATAACAAAAAGCAAATAGGTCCAGCTACTTGTTAGGAGAAAAAAATATGGGTATGAGAGTCAGAATTTCTCTCATACGTGGATTCAGGCAATTCAAGTTGAAATCAGCATCAAGTTGCCAGCAGTAGAAATATATCAGTATGGAAATGCAGCTACTAACAGAATGAATCCATATCTTGTAGCTATAAGATCAAGATCTTGCACGCTCTGTACAATAAACTGGTTGCAAACTTCCAAGAAATGATTATTAATAAATACTCATTCTGTAAGACAGATGCAAATCCCACCTAACACTCAAACTGACATGGCTCTAACAACACTGAAGCAAAAACAGCAACTAATTTGAGAAACTATGTGTTAATCATTCCAGTGGGTCTTATTATTGGTACCTTAATCAGGTTCACTCAAACACTCAAGAAGCATTCAGGAGTTTTAGTTTCTAAGTCATTTTCCTTCATAAAAGTTATGGCATATAAGGATTAAAAAGACAATCCAAAAATGTTGCAAAGGCCTCAGAATTCACAATCGACAATCTGCATCTTGTGCTTTTGTCTCTATTCTATTGAACAACTTATGTAAACTCCATGTCTCTTGTGATTACTGCTTTTTCATGTCCACAGGCCACAGGGCAAAGAAAATAACCACCTAACCAGTTAGCCATGGGCACAACTGATGTCATATTACTTTCACACTCCGGGTAAATTTTGTTTTCAATTCTCCCTAGTTGCCAAAGTCAAGATGCAGTTAAAGGACTCAACTATTGAACCATTTTTCCTGGTGGCTTGCCATCTCACTGCATCTTCTTCATTCCTCTGGGGTTCTGCCCCTTAAAGCACCTCACAAAACATAGAAACAGAGCCCTATCCCATTAATCGAAGTTTCTCAGAATTCAATTCTCCTGACAAACCTATCACCCGCTGCACATCTGTATGATAAGTTCGTACTCCACATCCACGTTTCCTAGACACCTCAAAAGCACCCAAATCCATCCATCCCTCCCTCCCTCCCTTCCAACCTACAGCACCCGGAAAGGGATTGAAAAAACCCATGTTCCTTCATTTCACTCTCCCTCGTTTGTTTTCCCTTAAGCCTAGACTTCATCTACTTCTTTCAAAAAATTGCCACCTACGAAAAAAGGAAAAAGAAAAGCTCTACCTTCCAGAGATTGTTGCTGATTTCGCAGCGTGTAATGTTGATAACCCATGAATTCACGATCAAGCATCCACAGACAAAACTTGCGAAGAAACACTGATTCAATGTCTTCCGAACCAATTCAACGACGCGTCCTTCAAGTTCCCGCGCAATTGGAGCACAAACTGAATCGAATTCAAAATCCATCTCAAGTATTCCAACAACTTAATAAAATTCGTACGTGCCACGCGTTACCTGATCTATAGCAAGCCACAAGAAGCCCGAAACCTCAGGAGAGAATCTTTCCCATGGCTTTAGTCGGCGGTGGTAGTCCGTCGCCTCTGCGCCTCTGCTGGCCGGTCTTCGACAGCCGTCGGCTCGCTAGGGACTCTGTTTCCAGAAGACCAACTTCTTCTGTTCGACGCCTCCGTTGGCAGGTGGCGGATATTGAATGCGTCAGAGCTCAATGGCGTCGTATCAATGGAGTTCAAAGTTTGGCTATGGCGGAGAAAAGGAAGGAGCTTACGGCGGGAAAATCAAAAGAAAATGAATAAAGAGAAGAAATAATTACAGAAATTCTATTTGGGAATTAAAGTTAACAAACTAGGGTTAATAAAAAGGGGATTTGAGGCCCAAAAAAGATAATTGTTCATTTTAAGCAAGCGACCATAAAAAAAGGTACTCTAGATGAGTGTTGACGTGGTCTTTTTAGTTTCATAAAAAATTCGACATTAATAATTTTTAAAAAGACGTTTCTAGAAAAAGGATATAATGGAGAAACCATACAATCAAACTTTCTAATAACTTTTACCATTTACAGTAGTAGTTGTGAAGGGAGAACGGTTGAGATAGCTTTGTGGTTTCGCACTCAAGTATAAAATACACGCACGGGAGATGAATTGAGGGATGAATCTACATGAAACTAAGTGCTAATACAAGCAGATGTATTGGAATTGAATTCACATTGAAAGGAAATAAATTCGGAAACGAAATTACTCGGAAATGAAAGTGGCTCTATGGAAGTTGCTTGTGCCTTTCTCTTCCAATTTTGTACCTCCATCAGCGTAGCATCACATGCACATTCCCGTGTTGATAAACCACACGATGACTTCCCACTTCTTTTCCATGTGATAGAATCGCTCCACGTTTTGACTAAATCTTCATCCATCACGACCACTTTCCAAGTTTGCATGCTTGCCACACGTAAGAGCATGCGATCTTGTTCTTGTCCGACTTTTCCTCGCATAATATGTACTCTCCACACATGAAATTATTCGCCCAAGCCCTCCTCACGCGACTCTCCAGCCACTCCCTCGTCGAGAAGTTGGTCGAGCTTTCCTCTCCTTGTCGATCTCTCTGCGGGGCCCAATCGTTTCCATCGTCGTAGCTGGCAAAGTTCAAAATGGACACCTCAAAGGCCTCAGTGGAAGTACATGGGTAAAAGTGACCAGCAACAGCGTTTTATTGAGAAAAGAAAACGAGAAGAACAAGGATAAAAAAAAAAGGCACTTAAATCAAGATTAGCGAGTTCGCTTACCTATGAATTGCTTCCCTAATAAGTTTCCCGTTCATTCTAACAACAAAAGCAACGAGCGAACGCTGCCATACTCATCTCTGCCAATCGAATTAGAAGCCCACGTGGTCTTGGCTCGCTTGCCTCGGGGAAGAAAAGCTCAGGAGTTCTCTGTGGTACTATTTGACTATGTTCCTCTATACTCATTTGACAATCTTGCAAGTCAACCTGAGGGTCTGCTTTGCTCGAACTATCTTGGCGAGCACTATCCAACCGTCTCTTCACGCTGCTCCTGAAAGTTGACAGGTGTTCATCCAAGGTCTCGTTATCCTCCATACATTCCCTTTTGATGAATAAATGCCTCTCAACTTCAGCTTGCTGTCGATGGCACTCCTGCGCGGTCGCTTGGACCTCCGAAAACGGTTGTTTCATAGACCTCCCTTCATGCTGAATATGTATACTGTTGAGTTCGATCTGGCGTTCAACTTCAGCAAGAAGTGCTTCGAGCCTTTCCTTTTCTTCCGTGAGCTCACCCTTCTTGTCAATGGCAGCCTGATAAGAACTGCGACGTTCTTTCAGAATTTTCTTTCCGGCTTCCAGTCTGTCAGCCACCGTGGATGGTTTTGCACTTGGGAGATTAACCGTTTCTACTGCTCCATGAGAGGGCATAGACGCTGTCGATGTTGTTGGCGTTGCGGTTGACGTCGAAGCTGATGCAGCCTCTGAATATATTGATTCAAGTACGACTTCGCAGAATAAAGCTGGATTTATTAGCCGATTCTCTTGAATCTTAGCTTTTAAATCGTCCTTTAGTGGCCTGCATATTATTCGTAATCCCCATTTTTTCACCTTTACGGTCCTCACTGTAAGGCTAAATTGCACATGACTCCCATCAATTTGACCAAACTTTACTTCTCCCCACAGTTCATTTGGTGTGTAATACCAAAACCAGATCCTATCCGGAGTCGTTTCGTAGTTGTCTTCTTTTCCTTTGCCATCCCGCCATTCACCATTAACTTGCGGTAAAATCTCAAACATCGGTACATTTTTCCCTTCCTTTGTTTCAGTGTCAATAACAAAACAAAAAACCAATCCAAGAAACTTGTCATATAAGTCCTCTGAAGTCATGAAAGATACAAAACTGTCTTCAATAGGGAGGACCCACTCTGGCATATCTCCTCCACGAAGAAAAATGCAAACTTTAGGAGGTATCTGCTATCAAGAGTGACTATTAGAAAGTAGCCAAGTTTGTTATTAGTACCCAAGTAGAAGAATTCAATTTGAGTTTAGTAAGTAATCCTAGTGAAATTGAACTAAAGCTCTATAAATGAGTAGAGACTCAATGATCCTTGCTTGCATTTTTATACAAGTCTCATGTGATAGAGATCATTCCTGTAAAAGTTAAGGGTGATTATAAATCTCGGGTAAAACATGGAGCCAATCATGAGAACTAGTCCAGTTTTAGGATTTTGTGGTCATTGGTTTGGTTCTTGGTTCCAAAATTTTTGGAACCGATATTGTGCGGTTTGATTTCCAATTTCCAGCTAAGAATCGAACCGAAGTGGATCAAGAACTAAATAATTGAACCTAAGGCTCCGTTCGTTTCATGGAAAATAACTTCCAGGAAAATATTTTCTGGATTTTCCGAAGTTCGTTTCACGGAAAATAAATTCATTGGAAAAAATATTTTCCATGAAGGAAAAAAGCCTTCTAAAGCAGGGGAAAATGTTTTCCACTTTTTAAGTTGGGAAAACATTTTCCACACTCACTCTCTCTTATCTCATACCCCTATTAGTCCTCACTTCTTTCTTTCTATTTTTTTTAAATTTTCATAAATTCGATTTTTTTTGTTATTTTTTAATAAAATCGATTTTATTATTATTATTATTATTATTATTTTCTGTCTTTCTTTTTCCAGTTTTTCCTTTTTGGCCGGTCGCCGGCCATGGCAACAGCTAGTGAATGGCTAGCCAAGCTCGCTGATCTGGCCTCACCAGACAGTGGGGAGGCTCAAGAGTTGTAGATTGGCGATGCCTGAGCATCACTAGAGGCAGTGAGGCTTGGGCCTCGCCAGATTAGGACACCCAAGCCTTGCCAAACGGTGGCAAGGCTCGAGCCTCGCAAATCGGCGATGCCCAAGCGTCGCCAAACTACGCTGAGGCTCGGGCATCATTGATCTGTGAGGCTCAAGCATCAATGCCATTTGGCGACGCTCGAGCCTCGCCAGCAAGGCAAGCTCGAGGCGTGGCCGACTGCCGGCTACCACCATGATCGAGGACTAGCCAAGGAAGGAGAGAACACAGAAAAAAGAAAAAAATAATTTAGTAATCAATTTTAAAAAAATAATAAATAACGATTTTAAAAAATAAAATATGAATAAAATTATTGAAAAATAATTTATAAAGGAAAATATTTTCCCAAATGAACAGCAGAAAATATTTTCCATTTCAAAATCAAGTTTCATCCGAACATCGGAAAATAATTACGTTTTCTTGGAAAATAGCTTCTTGAAAAATATTTTCTAGAAAAGTAATATTTTTCGTGAAATAAACGAAGCCTTAGTTACAAACTCTTCATAATCTGGCACCTAATGTTGATTGTAATCTATGTGCTATCGATCATGGTCATGCCTTGTGGATATTGTAAACCATCAAAAAGTGCTAGAAGATTCTGTAGTTTTGTGTATTTCAAGTGGGGAATGCTAAATGGGTCAAGGGTTGTTACCCTTCTTAATTAATTGCGAGAGATTAAGAGTGGATTCCCGTTTCCCAGGGCTGTTAACATAAGATTGGCTGCTTCAAGTCAAGAAACAAATGCTAACATAAAATTTGAAGCCGACTAATGAATTTCTCTCTATACGTTCTTTTTTTTTTTTTCTTAATTTCAATTTCAGATTTTTTTGTAAATGTCAACTGCATTTTTTTTTTGAACTTGCCACTTTACAAGTAATATCTAAACAATGGTAATTGCGCATTAAAGTTTCATGTTTAATAATTGCATTTATTCTATTGATGAAAAATTGGTCTTTCCAAGATTAGCGTTGATAATTTTCTCTGTATAAACCTTTTTTTTATTAGAATGATATATGACTCACATGCCCACAAGGACGTAAATGTCGAAAACGTCGGGGAACTGGCGGATCGAACTCCACAGCGGCTGACGGTTGTTGATTGTCCTTCTTACCAGATTGCGTGCGTGACAGAATGTTTCCCGATCCCTGCAGGAGGATTGGAGATTTAAGTTATTATGATTTATCCCACTTTTAATAAAAAGTACGGTAACCATTCGCACTTCATGCATGTTACTGCAGAATCACTTATATGTGCTTGCTTTTCTTAAGCCTCCAATCTTGCATTTTCTGCTATTGCAATGTACATACACACTGGATCTAGCATATAATCTACATCAATATGAGAGAGAGAGAGAGAGTCTAACCTGGTCAATTGAGGACATACGAGCCATGGTCAATCCTCTACGAACAAAATAATGAATTAACGTTAAATCTTCATTTTTTTGTAGAGATTCCAAATTATCTGCCGAAAGCCGCCTCAAAAATGGTGGAAGCTCGGTAATCTCTTGTAATTGGTGACAATTTCGAATATCCAGTCCGTGCAAATGATCACGCTTCTTTATTGATGCGGGAAGGCTAGTAATATTGTTCCCCCTAAGATATAGTTCTACCAAGGAGGGAAAGCAGGAAAGGTTCTCTAGAAACTCTACTTCAGAGAGATTACATCCTCCAAGGAATAACCAACTTAAATTTGGAAGTCCGGTATTCATGCATGGATCAACTGAACCATCATACTTTGGAAACTTGATAAAATTTGTGCAATTCTAAAGTCCCAAGCTTCTAATGTTTTGTAACTTGTAAATGCTAGATGGGAGACTTTCCAAGTTCTTACAATTATCTAAAAGCATTCTCTCCAAAGAGACAAGATTTTCTATCGATGTAGGAAGCTCTTTAATAGCGGTTCCTTGTAGAGAAAGCTTTTCCAGGTCTTTGAGTTTATTTGGAATATTAGGGAACTTTTCAAATTTTGTGCAACCATCAAGGTTGAGGGTGCGGAGATTTTTGGATTTGAGCTCATTTGGAAAAATGCTAAGTTTAGGGCAGCCATTTAAATTTAACACCTGTAACTTCTCATGAGATGCAATTGAGTCGTGGGCTTCTACCAACCTTTTGCAACACTGAAGATCCAGTTGCCAAAGATTTGGAGTACATGAAAAGTCAGGCATACAGACTAGGAGCTCGCAGCCACTGAAATTAATGTACTGCAAATTTTGGAAGTCTTGCAAAATCAGCAAAATCAACTGTGATAAACATTCTAAAAGGGGAAAAAAGGTGTTTGTATGATCCTGTTGCCACTTTTAAGGATTATCATCCCTTGGTCACGACATTCTTCAAGTGAAAGGAAGCAAGGAGAATCGCCATATTGGGAAGTTAAAACCTACTATCTAGGTTTCTGATTAAATTTCTTCACCTATTTAATTAGTGGAATGAGGGTACTAGGAGTCTTAAAAATTATAGCGAAAGTGCAATTAAGTCATAAACTTTCAAAAATTACAATTAAGTCCTAAAATTTATCAAATTAGTGAAATCGAATTTTTTTGTTAACAACATCAATTTGTCTAGCAAAAAAAAACTGATGTGGCATTTATAAATACATTTCTCTCTCTTATGTGGCATTTTTGTTATTTTTTCTTCAAAAATTATTTAAATTATATTTTTATATGCTAATTACATTAAATAACTAAAAAAAGCTAAATTTGTTTTTTTAAAAAACTAAGAAAAGGGAGGCCTTGCTGATAGGGCGCTACCTCCGCCACTGCAACCCACAACCGAAGGGGCTGGCGAGGCTTGCCTAGATATAGGCAATGACAGCCCTAATGTCTAATGACCATCACCAGCCCTCACCTAGGGTAAGTGCGATTTGCCAAGATTTAGGTGCCGCCGACCCTAGCTAGGCCCAAGCAAGGGTTGGAATCACCTAGATTTGGGCAAGCCTCGCTCAAGCTTATGCGAGCCCCCTCGCCTAGGGTCAACGCTCCCCGGCTGCCCTCATCCCAGCGGCCCCCTCAAACAATGGGTGGCCATGGCAACAATGGTTTTGTAGATGAAATTTTAGCTTTTTTTAGTTTTTTATTTTAATTCAAATAAGATAAATAAAAAATAAAAAATACTATGTAGCAGAGAAAAATTAATTTTAAAATGTCGTATCAACATTTTCCATTAGCTAAGTTGAAAGGAATTAACTAAAGGAATCAATTGTACTAATTTGACAAATTCAGGATGATTGCACTTTTGCAAATTTTGAAACTCAATTACACTCTCATGACAAATTTCAAGGCTTCTAGTACACTTATCCCTTAATTAGTTTATAATTCAAAGTTTCGATAAACTGAATTTGTGAAAATTGAATATTGTATTGAGAAATTGCTATACACTTAGATAACTCTTATCATTTTACATTTTAGATATCACTTGAAAGAGTCTAATAACATATGGTTACACAATATAAAGAAAAAATTCACAAGTAAACTATGTTAGATAATCATTAAAAAATTTAGGATTAATATCATTAAAAATCTTAAATGGATATACACGTTCACCCAATATTAATTTTTGTCTCACGAAAGTTTCCAAACTATTACTTCATTACACATTTACCCCAAAATAAAAATAAAATTTCTCAAATCAATGCCCTTGACTCAAATCCACCCTCCATTAGTGAAAAAAAACTAGTTTGACATAAAACTGTGCCATGTGTCATGTATGTTGCAATCAAAAAATTAAAGTGAAATGTCACATGGCAAGCATGCTAATGCGAGCCACATGACATGCGAGCCACGTGTCATGTCAAGTGACAGTCATGGAAGCAAAATGAAGTGGCATGTGGCAAGCATTTGAATGGCATAATGAGCATGCAAATGCAGGCCATGTGACAAAACTATACCACGCATCATACCATGTGGCAATCATGGAAACAAAGTGAAGTGTCATGTGACGAGCACATAGGTGAACACTTTATTAGTTTCAGCTTTAATTATAGATAATAGATGAATGCCAAGGATACAAATTTTATCATAATGAAATTTCCCAAAATTAATAACCTTTATATATATTTTTAAGTCATGCAAAGACAATGATGCCAAATTTGGAAAACATTCGGAAGAAAATAAAATTTTCATATATTCAATTTGATCTGGCTTTGACTTTTTATTAAGTGGTATCCCCTATACTGGATCGCTTACATCGAATTAGTTGCGCACGCATTACAGACGTTACTGGAAAATTTTCTAATAAATATTTTATTATGTCTATTTAGAAATGCTACTCCTTCAAAACTGATTTGAGCAATTAATAAAGCCTTGTTTTATAGCACGGTGCATTCAAACCTTCGGTTGAGATAATTTTATTGATGCAGGACAAATCCCACCTATCTAATATACATGTGCATTAGATAAAGCTCCATCACTTGTTGACTACGTGGCCTCTAAGATTAGCTTGAGTGGGAGATGATGTGATTAGGATATTTGATCCGCCACATCCAAATCATATACTTGACCACTCAATCAACTATTCCTTGGCTGTTTTTCACTTTTATATACATGTCACGGGTTGGTTTTTGGTATTTTCTTTTTCTTTTTATTCGATCATCATGCAATTTCTCTATAAAATAAAAAATGTTTATATATGAACAACCCGGATAGTTAGAGTTAGGTTTGCACAACTTACGCTGGCAGATTTGCACTTTGAATTTCTTCACTAGGTAGATTTGATTTGATTTTGAAGTATATCTATTCGATATTAAGATATTAGTTTTAGAAAGTATTTAAGAAACTCCTAATTTTATGGGATTTAATCTTTTCAATTCCTTCCTACAATTGTGCAATTACTAATTCAACAAGGGTTATGACCATGGCTAGATTCGTGAAATTGGTTATTCTATATTATCTCTAAAAAAAATTAATAAAAAGTTCAAATCTTAAATATCTTTCTCTTTTCACACACACAAACACGTATATATACATATATAAAATTTCTCTGTATTGTGCAACTTATCGACAAAATGTTTCCATTAAATATTTCTAACAAAGTTGTTTGGCTTAATTTTTCAAATGCCAATTTTGTCGCACATAAAAATATTTCTAACTCAAGTAGTTAAGGTCATTGTGAAAGAAAATAGAGAAGTGGTTTCTAAACATAAGGACACCACTTTCTTTTGTGTACTAGGACATCTAATGTGCATAACCATGTACAAATGAAGCAAAAGAAAGACAGGTCTACATAGGTAAATGCTCACCTTAAATTGTTCTACCACTCTTGTGATATTGCCTTTGCTCATATTAAGTCCCACTAATTCCTTTGGACCGAAGGGAAATTCTGGAGTCCATGGAGCACATCCGGGCCATTCAAACCATCTTAGCTCATTAGGAAAACATATAAGACCTTGAAAAGAGTTATGCACATTGCGCACAATGAGCAATCTCAGCCTACTCATTCTTGCAAAAGCATTAGCATTTATACATATCTCTTTATGCTTAAGTGGCTCCAACACAATGGCTTCTACATCACAATCTCCCTGTATATACAAGACTATTTAGGTGATGCATAATTGAGAATTAGAGTCAAAGTTAAGGAGAAGAGTTTTGATCATATTTGCAATTCTTACCCTATCACATGAAAGAACACCAAGAATATCATCATATAGCCATAGTCTCCTACGTCTCCTCGGGTCAACAGGCCATTTCGCAATGCCCATACCCATCAATTGAATCAAGTTGTGCACTTGTAGTCGTAGGATTTCTTCAAAATCATCATACTCCATGCTTATCAAGGACCTCTCAATGAGAATTTCTAATCCTATAGCTGTCTCAAAATTGCAACTGTCGAAAACTTTCTTTACATACTCAATATCCCACCCTTTAAAGAAGCAAGCAATGTGAAGAAAAATCTCCTTCTCACTTTCGGGTAGTCCTTCATAACTTATTTGGAGTACATCGTTTATAGTTTTGTTAGGAATTGTAGAAAGTGTCTTTAGTGTACTTTTCCACGCATGTTCTCTTCTACCACATAAGAAGGAACCCAACACCACTATTGCTAAAGGAAGACCTTCAACATGACTTAGAACACAATCCACTAAATCTGTCCTGATTTCTAATTTTTTGTGTGTTGGAGAAGCATGATTAATAAGCAGCTCATGAGCTTCATTGTTAACCAATGCTTCAACTTCATACACATGATGTTGATCTATCCCATGACAAGTTAGCAAATGTTTATTTCTTGTAGTAATGATGACCCTACTTCCATTGCCAAACCAGTTGCATTCTCCTGCCAAAGCATGTAACTTTTGCAAGTCGTCCACATCATCAAGGACAAGAAGAACTATTTTGCGACATAGTCTATGTTGTATTAGATTAATACCACCATCGACATTGGACACTTCTAATCTTTTTTTCAGTAATAATATATCTTTTAGTAATATCTCTTGCAAAGTAACCATACCCCTACAACCTTTTGAAGTTTCCCGAACATTTGCAAGAAAACATGAACCCTCAAACTGTCTAAACATAGAATTGTAAAGGGCTTTTGCTAAAGTTGTTTTTCCTATCCCTCCCTGTCCCCATAACCCCACCATGACAACATCATCAAACTCAAGGTTCAACATTGCTTTCAGCTTGACCACCCGAGACTCTATCCCAACTGGATGCTTAGCAACATGCAAAGGTGTTCGGTCTAGGTGAGTAGAGATCTCTTTCACAATTTGTTGTATAAGCTTGGACTTCCTAACAAAAAATGGGAAAAAGAAGTTGTATCATTATATTAGCAATTTGAATAAGCAAATAGTGAGCAATTACCAGCCAACAATGACAAAGCAATGTGTCACATTTTCAGATAGTCACAACCGAAAACAAAATTTATCCCACAGAGTTGAATTAGAACTCCAAGAGCCTCCACACCAATAAAAACAAGTTCAAGATTCCTTAGTCATCCAAGTGATTCATTGAGGCGATGAAGTCCTAATGTCAATGTCATTGCCTTACATGGCCTGTACACACTAATTGTCCTGTATCAAGCGTTTCGAACTTTCTCGTTCCTTCCAAAGAGATGGGTTAAGTGCTGTAACACAAACTTAACATTTTGTCCATTGCTTGACCAAATTTTGACATTTTATATTATTCAAATAAATCGGTAGAACTTTCAGGCGATGAAGTGCCTTTTTTTTAATGGGAAAAAGCAACGTCTTTGTTCTATGGTTAGCCACGTGTGATCTTTCAAACTCAAAATGCCATCGGTAATGAGTTTAATATTCAGTTGAGCAAAATTGAAAAATTGTAGAACTCAATTGACCAAAATAAACGTGAAGAATTCAATTAGCTCACAAACAAAACGTTTAGAACTTTTATTATACTTCGAGGTGGGCAAAAAGGATCCAAAAGAAAGAGTTATAGACCTTACCCGAATGCAACAAGGCTCACCAAAGCCGAAGGCAGAATTTTATTGTTTCATGCCCAAAAATATTTTTTTTTGAGACAACGAATTTCAATAAGTGTTTGTATATATCGTAAAACTGTAAACCAGAAAAAGATCGGTGACTTTTCCTTTCCCATTATATGTTAGGAACTCAATTTTATGTAATCGCCGACATTTTTTATTATTTGTAAATAACCAATTTTGTAATAGCTTACGAAAATTGATTTGCATAACTTACGCTCTGAATGTACTGACTTTTAAGTGAAATCTCCAACATAAATTAGAGTGCTTTATTAACATTTGTCATATTAAATAATTATCTACTAGTTTTGGGTTATCTATTCTCACTTGAATGACTTATGTTCTTTTAATTTACCAATTTTTTTTATTGAGTAACCAACTCTAATTTGAGCTATTTACTAACTAATTTTAGAAATTGCCAATCTTAAGGCTTACTGACTTCTCTATGATTAATTACCAATTAATTCTTGGTTATCAATTCTTGTTTGAGTTACTTGCCAAGTTTATTCTTTCTTTAATTATCAAAGTTCTTATCTTTTGCCAAATTTTATTTTTCTTTCTTAACTAAGTCTTAGATTTACTAACTCTTATATGAAATTACTAACTTTAACTTAAGCCACTTAACAATTTTAAAGATTCATCAGATGAAGGATCTATATGTATAGTTTCAATCATGTATGTACAGATTATATTTATTTTTTTCTTGTAAAGATTCTCTATACTTGTAAAAATTAGCTTCTTAAACAAAATATGGACTCCACTCTACTTACCCATCATTTAAATGCCACCTAGACAAGCTAGCAGCATCCGTAAGAGCTTTCTTCCATCTCTTTACTTCCTCTGAATTCTCCTCGAACTTGGCCTCATGCTTAACCATAGCTTCTTTGTACTTTTCTCTTGGTGTTCTCACTTCTTTGGGTTCTACTTTGTAAAAGATTGGAAAAACCATGAGGTCTCTTTCTTCCTTGCACTTCATGATTTTCGCCACCTCTACCAAACACCACCATGAGGAAGCATAGTTCTCAGAGAAAACGATGATCGCAATATGTGATTCCTCGATCGCATTCATAAGCGCTGGTGCTATTTGTTCTCCTTTCCTAAGCTTCTCACTGTCAACATAAGTGTAAATTCCTTTCTGGTCAAGAGCTGTGTAGAGATGACTGATGAAGTTGTTCCGGATGTCCTCGCCTCTAAAACTTAAGAACACATGGTAAATCCTTTCGGATTTCGATGTGGAAGCCATTAGATGATGTAGTCTAACAATCAGAAATCAATAATAGTTTAAGATCTGATATTGTGTTCAGGTAGTTCATTCACCATTTGATCTTCTTATTGATCTATTCTTATACTAGAGGATAAAGATGTATAGCTCTTTAGGGTAGGGCCGGCGAAGAATATTAAAATTTTGAAAAATGATGGTGCTAAAGGATGGATCAAGTTATCTAATAGGTGTGAACACATGGACTTATTTTTGCCGAATATCACACGTCAAAGCGTTATTCTAATTGGCTGGTTGTCACTAATTTCTTTGTTTGATGTTGAGT
The DNA here is from genome assembly GCA_014858505.1 of Corymbia citriodora subsp. variegata. NCBI lineage: Eukaryota > Viridiplantae > Streptophyta > Magnoliopsida > Myrtales > Myrtaceae > Corymbia > Corymbia citriodora. The sequence continues at coordinate 29,148,227 of CM026414.1, read as the reverse complement.
TCATTGTGAAGTGGTTGAGCCGACTGGTCAATGAGCCAAATGACCCACAAAAGAAGTGAATAGTGTAGATTACTACTTGTCCTACTAGACTTAATTATTGCACAAATTGCCAAACAACTTTAGAGTGGTTGATTTTTGTGATCTAGGTTATAGACTATCTAAAAGGGAAAATGATACAAATGGTTCCTGCACTTTGGCCTAATGTGCGATATGGTCCCTGAACTTTTAATTTATTCAATGTGATCCTTGAACTTTAACTAAATAGACATTGTAGTCTCTGAAATTTTAATTTGTTTGATGCAATCCCTGAACTTTTATTACATGTTCAATTTAGTCCCTAAATTATATGAAATATTTAATGTAGTCCTTCAATTAATTCAAAATTAGGGACAATATTGGACATTTTCACATAACTTATGGGCTATATTGAATATATACCAAAAGTGTAGAGATCATATTGAATAAATTAAAATTTTATGATCTACATTGAATATTAGGCTGAGGTTTAGGGATAAAATTGAACAAATTAATATTTTAGGGACCACATTGTACATTGAGCCAAAGTTCATGGACCATTGGTATTATTATCCCATAAAAAAAAAAGAAACGAACTTTGTTGGTTGCACTTCCAACCTCTGAGCAGTTGTTTTTTAATTGATAGATAATAATTTTTAACATATGACTACTTGAAGATATATAATTATACGCACATTTGAGTATATCGGCAAAGAATAACGTTAGATCTATTAGTATAGTGGAACTTTGGAAATAAATGTGGACCAAGATATCTCATAGGTATGAATCAGGAGTGTGCAAAAAAACTGGAGACCACTCGGACCTCCTAGATTGGACCAAAACTGATAATTCTCAAGGCAACTTGTCCAGTTCTTGGTTCTAATTTATTGGAACCAGTGGGTATTGATCAAGTTCTTAGTTCTAGGTGTGGAACTGCCCACTTCGATTAGACCAGTAATATATAAATATAATAAATATTTTTGCGAGAAAAATTTCCTACCATAAAAAATTTAAGAAAAATGAAAACTCTAAAATTCTTAACATGAAGCTCAACACCCATTAACTAATTGCTCTTCTCATCTTACTCTTACCTCGTCTATCTATCTCTCACTCATGGCCTTCACTCTCAAGCTCAATGCCCATTGACTCAAAACCTCGGCTCTCAACCGTTAGTATGAGTCCAATCTTATTATTGATCTTGCGAATTAAGAATGGGGAAGTTCTTTATTTTTTTGCTTTACTTTGGCTTGCTAGAAAATGTTTCACCGAGTACATGAAGTTTGGTAAGACCCGTTCCATGGGCCTGCCCAAAAACCGGAACGTAGTGGTCCGATTTCCAAGTGGATCCAGGGAATCAACTGGCGGTTCCCGGTTCCAATTTTTTGGAATTGGTCCTTAATGGGCAGTTCTTGATTTCAAGGTGAAAACCATTCATCTAGACCATGCTCATCCCAAGGTATGAATGCTCGGACTTATTTTCACTAAAAACCGCATAATTATGGGATCGTATTTTTGTACACAACTATCTTCGTATGATGTTAAATATATTGTTATATTTGCCATGCACTTGACCGATCAACAAAAGAATTTTTAATTAATCTGCCCTCTTTTATGGAATGGCTTTCATCTATTTAGTCTTCATTTTTCGTTTTGAAAATAAAGTATTTCATGTGATTAGGTTAGTTTTTGTCATAGGCTCACTAATACCAAAAGAAAAAAAAAAACATGCTGGCTTCCTCGAAATGTCAATCCCAACCTTCGGCTAGTTGTTTCTTCTTCTTTCCTTTTTTTTAATAAAATGATCAATATTAATTTAACACATGACTACTCAAAAGATATATACAAATTTTTAACATCTAAATTTTGGTGCTCCCATTTAATTATTTATTACATAGAAAAATTAGGGATTGATCCCGATCCTTAAAAAAATGTTAGTTAAAGTTGCACGTGGGTTGTGGGAGCACTGATATTAATAGGATTATATGATTGCACTTGCATTGAATTAGTGGTGAATGAACTCGAATAAATAATTTTGAGTTTAATTGAGTTAATTGAATCGAGCCCACGGTGATGAAAATTTGACTATACTAATTCTCAGTGTCGAAATTCATCGGGAAGGTTGCTGAATCAGGGGATTGCCTTATCTTGGGGGATAATTAAATTAAAGAAAGAAAATCAATCATGCAAGATTTGGATAGGATTGTGGCGGAGTGGTTAAAAGAGATTTGGTCAACATCAAAGGCAAATACACTGAAAGATAAGAGGAAGATTGGACAAGGACAGGACTCGGTCAAGAATGGGAAAGTCAATATCAAAGTCACAAACAAGCTGTTCACATGGGAAAGAAATATTTATGCATCGGCTCTTTCCATGAGCGGGCCCCCCGCTTGGCATATAAAAAGGGGCTGATGGAGACAATAAAGGGGCTCGCACCGTTGAAAACACAGGCCCCGAGGGAGAGAAGGGAAAAACGTTAGAGAGAGAAGGAAAAAGAAAACGACAAAGAAGAAGAATGCTTTTGCCCGGCCGTTCCTCGCGCGCTTGGTGGTCACGCTGACGCTCCGCTTCTTGCCCGTACAGCCACGCATCCACCTCTCGCCGCCACGTCCAGTCCCATCGTTCGTGTCTCCAACTGGCAAGCACCACCATGAGATATGATTTTCGTTGGCACGAAAAATCTTCCATCATATCCATAATTAAAATGTTCTACCGTATTCATAATTACTTGACAGCGATCGTCGATTTTATTTGTTCTCAAATTCAAATAGATAAAATATTCTCATATTATCTTCTACGAATTGTGTTAATATCATTTGGTGATGGATGCTTATTATTTTTTTATTGTCTCTATATAAGAAAATACAAAAATATCATTAGATTTTGTTGGATAACTTTGCATGTTTAGATAGATTTTTTGTCAATAATATTAGGGTAGAATCATGTTAGATAGAAGGATATTCTAGATAGAGTGCATATTTAGGTGCCCTCTAGAAGGTTAGAATTATATTCCAATTTTTTTGTCTTTAAATTATATTTAAATTTAAATTAAAACTTAAGCTACATTTGTTTCAAGTAAAACTCAATCATAAAGTAAAAGACTTTCCTAAAAAGCATTTTCCAGTGTACATTTCGGATGTTTGGACCTCATTGGAACATTATTTCAATCTCATAACTTTATTTCATGTAAAAAAAATTCCAATTTATAATAACTCTTAATTTTTTTATTTAAAAAATCAATATTTTAAATAATTTTTTTTTAATTTTTTCTCGCCAAGATTGGACAAGCTGTGAGCTCACTGGCCTTGGTCAAGCCCAAACTCTCTTGGATCTAGCGAGCCCCAAGCTTGCCAACCTTAGACGAGCTGTGAGTTCACTTGGATTTGGTTAGCCCCAAGCTCGATGGCCTCAGCCAACTCAGGCTTGCCTAGATTGGTCGAGCCTCAAGCTCGCCAACCCGCGTCATGGCCAGTCATCGGGCTACCGGTCGTCATTGAGGCACACGGTTGGCGGAGGGAGAAAGGAAAAGAAAGAAAAGAGAAAAGAAGAAAAAGAGAAAAAAAAAGAAAAAGAAAAAGAAAAAGAATAATAATTAACAATTTTCGTTTTTATAGAAATAATTAAAAATTGATTTTAAAAAAATATTTTTATAAAAATACGAGTTTCATTAACCAATGACCCGAAAATTAGGAAAATACTTTGGAAAATATTTTCCGATTCTTTCAAATGGAAAATCATTTTTCTAAATTTTAGTTTTAGGCTCCGTTCATTTCACGGAAAATAACTTCCAAGAAAACGTTTTCCGAATTTTCCAACATTCGTTTCGCATAAAATAAATTCATTGGAGAAAACATTTTCCATGAAGAAAAAAAAGTCTTCTAAAGTAAGGGAAAATGTTTTCCACTTTTCAAGTTGGGAAAACATTTTCCACACTCACTTCTTTCTATCTCATACCTCTTATTAATCCTCACTTCTTTCTTTCTATTTTTTTAAAATCAATTTTTTTTCATAAATTCGAATTTTTTGTTATTTTTTAATAAAATCAGTTTTTTTTTCTGTCTTTCTTTTTGTTTTTTTTCTTTTTCGGCCGGTCATCGACCATGGCAATTGCTGGCCATAGGCGAGCCAAGCTCGCCGATCTGGCGTCGCTAGATGACGGCAAGGCTAAAGAATCGCAGATTGGCGACACCAAAGTGTCGCTAGAGGCGACGAGGCTCGAGCGCTAGATCAACGACGCTTGAGCCTCGCAAATTAGCGTCGTTAGATGGCGGCAAGGCTTGGGCTTCACAGATCAGCGACGCCCAAGCGTCACTAGAGACGGCGAGGCATGGGCCTCGCCAGATTGATGACGCCCAAGCGTCACCAAACCACAACGAGGCTCAGGCATCACCAATCTGCGAGATCTGAGCCTCGCCGCCTTGAGCTCACCCCGTCGATGAGCTGATCGTGCGAGCTCGAGACAGGGAAAAAATAATTTAATAATAAAATTTTTAAAATAATAAATAATGATTTTAAAAAATAAAATATTGAAAAGAGTTTATAAAGGAAAATATTTTCTCAAGCGAACAGCAGAAAACATTTTCGACTTCAAAATCAAGTTTTATCCGAACACCGGAAAATAATTACGTTTTCCTGGAAAATAGCTTATTGGAAAATATTTTCTAGAAAAATAATATTTTCCGTGAAACGAATGGAGCCTTAATAGGAAAATCTTTTTCGATGACTAAGAAAACGTTTTCTATTGACTCATTTTCCTAAACGAACTAACGTTGGAAATGTGAAAAATGCTTCCCGAATTATATTTTGTGCGAAACAAACACTCCCTTAACATAGATTATTTTCTAGTTTAAGCCAAATATTATCCTTATATTGATGGTTAATTTAGGGTAAATTTCAATTATGACTTTAATATAAAATATCAAAAAAAAAATCATCTTTGAACATGTTATTTTCTTTGATAATATTGCATGTTTAAATTAGGGCGTTTATTTATTCTGAATTTAATTAATGAAAAATACAAAAATTAACAGCTACATGTCACATAGATTAGGTGCATAAATTTCATGTCATATGCCACGTCATACATGCTATGTCATCATTAAATGCCATGTCATGTGCCCCATCATCTTTCATGTCATCATATATGTAATGTCATTACTAACATGTCATTTAGATAGTGTATTATTAGAAATTCCATGCTTAACTTTATCTAATTAAATTGCATGTCACATAGAGTAGTTTAATTAAAGATTGCATGCCATGGTAGGGTAGTCGTTTTTAAACCTTTCCATCATTAGAATTAGCATGGATAGTTAAATATCATCATTTATCTACATCATTAAATTTAGGGAAAATTTCAAAAAATGATCCAAAGTAAACCTATTTTCTCAAATAAATACCCAAAGTAACCGTTGTCTCAAATTAGGACCTGAAGTGGCTAAATCAGTCTCAAATAAGGACCTCAAATCGTTGGCCAACCAAATGTTCACCGGCTGGTGAGTGTGTGGCATTTCTGATGGCTAGAATAAGGGTAATTTTGTCAAAAAATATTAATAGAAATTATCAAACCTTAAAAATAAAACCTCCAAACTCTTCACGTTCTCATGTTTTCTTCTTATGCTCTTCATCTTCTCCATTGTTTGTCCTCTCTCGCTTGAAGTACCCCAATTTTCTGTTAATGGAGCACAACAAAAAACCCATACCTTTGTTTTTTCACATTTTCTTCCTTTCTTTTTTTGTCTTAATTTCTTTCCAACGAAGAAGACAAATATTGAGTAAAGCCACCTCTTCTTTATTCAGATACTCGTATGTAACATGAGAGCCTCGATTCTTCATCATCTTTTCCCAATCAAGAGACGGAGAACATCTCAATGTCGAGGACCCATATCTTGGGCACAATTCAAATCCACTTCCATAGAGATAGAGAGAGCCAAGGGGAGTGTCGGCACGTCTGTTTAGAACTCAGAAAGTTAGGGATCTTGCTCCATTAACAAAGATTTTGGGTATTCCGAGCAAGAGGGGACAAGGAACATATAAGATGAAGTGCAGAAGAAGAAGAATGTGAAGAAAAGTTTGGGAGTTTTGTTTTTAGGGTTTGTTAATTTCTATCAATATCTTTTTTTGACAAAATTGCTCTTATTTCGGTCATCGGAATTGCCACACGTTTGTCGGCTAGCTAATATTTGGCTGGCCGGCGATGTGAGATCCTTATTTGAGACGAGTTTAGCTACTTGGGGTCCTCATTTGAGACAACGGTCACTTTGGGTCCTTATTTGAGAAAATAGGCTTATTTTGGGTTCTTTTTTGAATTTTTCCTTTAAATTTAGAATAATTGCATTGCATAAAACATGATTTTCATTAACCTAGAGAAAACCTAAAAAGATTCGAGTGAAATTGCGGGTTAACTAAAAATAGTGTATAGGTTGATGATATGATTTTCCCGCTAACATTGTAGATGCTTTTGTTGCTTCGAGGCAATTAATTTTTTTCTTTTTTTTTTGCAATTTATTTAATGTTTTGATTATTAAGTGTTCAATAATAGTTGCGCACTCGTATAATCATCTCACATGTAGTGAGTAAAGTAAAATTAATTCGGGTTGTTTGTAAAGCGTTAAGAAATGTACTAAAATAGCGCTAGAGTAATTTAGTATAATCAAGTTTCTGAATCTATAAGCTCTATTTCGTAGTAGTAAAGTAATTTTCCGGTTACTTTACTTGGGTTTCTAATTGACCCACTAAAAGATATATTAGTAGTGACTCTTAATTGAAAATTATTTGCATGTTAAGAGCTTAAACCTTTAGTCATAAATTGATATCAACTTAAGAGAATCCAAGTTAAATTTAGGTTTAATAATCCACCCCTAAACCTTTAGTTGTAAATTGATATGAACTTAGGAGAATCCAAGTTAAGTTTAAGTTTAATAATTCAGGGAAAAATATCAAAAAATATATTTTTATTGATTTTTTTCTTTTCCTTTTTATTTTTATTTTTTATTTCTCTTCTTCCCCCTTGGGCTTCCTCTCCACGCAACCACCAATGAGGCTTGGAGCCTCATTGGCCACTAGCCGAAGGCCGTCAGCCAAGGTTGTGGCTCTTGACCTCACCCAAGGCCATGGGGGAGGCAGCTTCACCCAAATCTGGGTAAGGCCAGACTCGCTGTTGAGGCCAGATTCATTGCCATGGCTTTGCCACATGCAAAGGTTGTCATGACCTGAACCTCTAGAATGCGACAACCCCTTCACTTTGGTCAAATGAATGCGATGTCTCAGGATGCATTGCCGACATTCTCTTTTATCTTGCGATTAAATGCATGTGGAAGTGAATCAACATAACACCCATTCAATCAAAGTAGAGATAGCCAAAAGACCACTAACAATAGTAGCAACATCATTTTTATTTTGTACTAATTAACCTTAAGAAGTTTATACACAAGCCCCTCAATCAGGGGACTTCCTCTCTAGTTATCCAAAGATACTAAGCAAGATTAATCTACTTCCTTCAACTATCGAGCATACAACTCTACTGGCCTTAATGACGTGCTCTAGTACTATTCGATCCATGGCGATAGAGGTGTCATAATTACGGACTTGAAAAATGGTTAACAACAATCACTGGGATAAATCTTAGTGAGTTACAGTCCTAAATCTTGGTCAAGATATCAACTCACCTCAGGGTTCCTAACAGGCATTTTCCTCATTAGTACGGCAGATCAATTGCAAAGCAACTCTCGCTTACCTTAATTATAAACGTGATGTGACGTCCTGAATTTCGACCCATCTCGGGATATATGAAATTGTTATTTTATTAATGCACTGTAAGTTACGTTTACTTTGAGCTGGCCTCTCATGAGTTAACTAATTATTCGAAAAGGTAATTAAGAATCAATACGTGTACGATCAGTGAATTAAATCAATGATAGACTGCTTCACTATAAGGATCAAAGAGAGATGATACCACGCTGTTGCAAGCCAATTAGCGAATGGAAATAAATCAATTCGGTAGAAATACGAGGTCGGATTGCGAGTGATTCCGCATGACTTTGATATTAACTGCGAACGACATTAAACTGATTTCCTTTCGGCCTTGTACTCAGTGTGAGTAAGGGTGCGCACGACAATGTTTTTGTTCTCGAGAGCAGATTCTACTCAAAAAATGATTCTTTTTTATTCTGTTTCTAGGAATAATTTTTGTGCATTTGAAAACGTTTGGTAACTGTTCAAAAATTTTACTTTAGGAACAGAAATGCGTTTAGTAAAAATTTCCAATCTTTTGATTCTTTTCATTTTTTTATTTTTTCTTTTTCTTTTTTTTTCCTCATCTTCTTTCTATTGGCCACTGTTGGCGAGGCTCGGCCTCGCAGATTTGGGCGAGGTCGAGCCTCGCCGGTGGCTGGGCAAGGCTTACCTCCCTAAATCTAGGTGAGGCAAGGCTCGTCCAGCCCAGTGAGGCTCGGCTTTGCCCAAATCTACGAGGCTGAGCCTCGCTGGTGGCCGGGTGAGGCTCCGGCGAGCTTGTCGGACCTCCCCTTGGCCTGGCGAGGCGCCGGCGAGCTCGTCGGACCTCGCTCGGCAGCGGTGATGGGGGCGGTTGAGAGGTGGGAGGAGGAAGAGGAAGAAGAAGAAGAAGAAGAAGAAAAAAGAGAAAGAGAAAAGAAAAAAAAGAAAGGAAAAAAAATGATTCTTAAAGTTGTTTTTAGGAACAAGAAGTAACTTTTTTTGTGTTTTTGAATTCTACTCCAAACTTGTTCCGAGGAACAAATTTGTTCTCGGGAACAAAAAAATTTACCAAACGCATTTCTGTTCTCGGGAACAAAAGAATAGAAACAACTGTTCCCAAGAGTATTACCATGTAGGCCTTAATTAATCTCTCATAATTACATGACAATCGATGATCACCCTGATTTAGACACCATCCACCAAATTTGTCCTGATTTCTAATTTTTGGAGTGTTGGAAAAACATGATTGCTAAGTAGCTCACGAGCTTCATGGTAACTCAATGGTTTAACCTCATACACATGATCCAGATCAATTCCATGACAAGTTAGAAAATGTTTGTCCCTTGTAGTAACAATGATCCTACTTCCATTACCAAACCATTTGCCTTCTCTTGCTAAAGCATTTAACTGGCACAAGTCATCCACATCATCAAGGACGAGAACTTTTTTGTGATGAAATCTATATTGTATGATATTGATACCTCTATCAACGTTGGACACTACCAATTCTTTTTGCAGTGATAAAATCTCATATAGTAATTTTTTTGCAATGGAACTAACTCCTTGGAATCTTTCAAAGCTTCTTGAATAATTACGAGAAAACATGAACCGTCAAATTGTCTAAAGATAGAATTGTAAAGGACTTTTGCTAAAGTTGTTTTCCCTATCCCTCCTTGTCCCCATAAACCCACCATGACAAAATCATTCTCATACTCAAGGTTTAACATTGCTTTCAACTTAACCACTTGATACTCTATCCCAACCAAATGCTTAGCAACATGCAACAGTGTTCTGTCTAGGTGAGTGGAAATCTCCTTCACAATTTGTAGTATAAGCTTTGACTCGTCTCTGTCAAAACAAAAAAAGAAGTTGGAGCATCTTTTAAGCAATTTGAATAGGCAAATAACGTGCAATCATAAGCTAACAATGATAAAACAGAACGTCATATTTTCAAATAATCATAGCCAAAACAAAATATATTCGAATTACAAAATCAATGAAACAACCATTTTGGGGTTCAACTTTTGGTCAACCAAGTGACTCATGCTCTGTTGATTTATATAGGACGATTTACTTACTTTTCCTTATGACCGTTATATGTAACATATTTTTATGCTTCATAAAAAAGAGCTATTTAGGACATTGAACTGTAGTTAAGATTTTGATTCAAAAACTATAAAATACCTAAAGCACAGTGTTATCACCTCGCATGGCTTATACACACTAATTATCTATTGTTGCAAACTTTCTTACTTCTTTCAAAGAACTGGGCTAAGTGCAATAACGTCACTTAACATTTTGTCCATTGGTAGATCAAGTTTTAACATTTTATATTATAGTAATATGTGTATCATCTTTTATTTTTTTATTTTTTTCACAAACAGTCTTTATACTTGTAAAGATCAGTTTCTTACACAAAAATCGAACTCCACTCGACTTACCCATCATTCAAATGCCACCCAGGCAATCTACTAGCATCAAAAAGAGCTTTCTTCCATCTGTTCACTTTCTCTGAATCCTTTTGGAACTTGGACTCATGCTTATCCAGTGCTCTCCTATAACTCTCTCTCCCCTCTCACTTCTCTTGGTTGCACTTTGTAAAACACTGGTAGAACAGTGAGGTCCTTTTGCTCCTTGCACTCCATAAACATTGTTGATAATCTTTAATATTTACTCCCGTTAATATATAAATTTTGCATTCTCAATCATAGAAACGTAAAGGGTGAGTAGATGAATAAGACTTGCATAAAGCGACATATATTAATATTCTAAAAATGGATTGTTTAACCAATTTATTAAATAAATGAGTCAGCAACAGCTCATTCCCAAATTTTTTGTTTTGGTGATAGAACGTTAGATGCTTTCAAAGCATCATTGGATCAGCACACAACTAATTATTCAGTGTCAAGAGCCATGAATTTTTCACTTTCATCTAAAGAAAAAAATTATGATGAAGTAGACTCGTTGAATGGGCAATCATGTAGTGCTTCAGAGAGCACCCAACCATCTCTCTATGTGTGCATTAATAGTGCCACTTTACCGATAACAAAATCTATTATATCATCGACGCAATTGTTGTAAACTTGAGCTGTTGGTGAGAAAAAAGTTGCATGGAGGCAGAGTTTAAAATTTTGTGGGTCAACAATATTCACATTCTATAGATCTTTCTCTCGTTTATATTTAAATTTTTTATTCTCAATCATAGAAACATAATGGGTAGGAAATCAGACTTAGATAAAGCGACATATTAACATTTGTGAGTAATATGTAGTCTTAAAATACACTAAATTCTTCTTATTAAGCATTATCTATTCCTAATTTGTATGTTATTGAGCAAATTGGTGTTCAAGTCCTATGAAGTTTTAGACTATGTGCCTATTAAATATACACCATATGAGGAAATCTCTCTAATGGTTAGAAAAAAAAAATATCATTAGAGTTGTTTCTATACATAGTTTATAAATAGTTTCCATTTTCTTCATCACATAAATATCTCTGAGATTAAATAAAAAAAAGTAGTGTGGACCCATATAGAAATTGTTAAAATTAAAATTATGTGGATCAACATTGTTGATAATCTTTAATATTTACTCCCATTAATATATAAATTTTGCATTCTCAATCATAGAAGCGTAGTGGGTGAGTAGATGAATAGGACTTGCATAACGTGACATATATTAATATTCTAAAAATGGATTGTTTAACCAATTTATTAAATAAATGAGTCAGCAACAGCTCATCCCCAAATTTTATTTTTGGTAATAGAACGTTAGATGCTTTAAAAGCATCATTGGATCAGCACACAACTAATTATTCGATGTCAAGAGCCATGATTTTTCACTTTCATCTAAAGAAAAAAATTATGATGAAGCAGACTCATTGAATGGACAATCAGGTAGTGCTTGAGAGAGCACCCAACCATCTCTCTATGTGTGCATTAATAGTGCCACTTTACCAATAACAAAATCTGTTAGATCATTGACGCAATTGTCGGTAAACTTGAGCTGTTGGTGAGAAAAAAGTTGCATGGAGGCAGGATTTAAAATTTTGTGGGTAAACAATATTCACATTCTATAGATCTTTCTCTTGTTTATATTTGATTTTTTTTATTCTCAATCATAGAAACGTAATGGGTAGGAAAATGATTCAAGCTTAGATAAAGCGACACAAATTGATTTCTTAAAATGAATTTGTTGTTTAATCAATTTAATAAAATAAATGAGTCAGAAATAACTCATCCACAATAGTTTTTTTTTTTTTTTGACAAAACGTTAGATGCTTTCAAAGCATCATTGGATCTGCCACCTAACTAATTAGCCAATATAGTAAAAAATTACTAACTGAAAAATATATATAGTAAACTATATCCGAATCATAAAAGTTGAAGATATTCATATGGAGTCCACTATTTTTAATGGATCAAATTCAATTTAGTGTGTGCACTCAATAATTTTTTCAAGATGGATGACCGTTCCACTACTTCTTAATGCATACGATTAGTCGTTTCAAGAATTCAACAATTATAATACCACTTATGTAAACTCAAGTTGCTAAATCTTAATGGTTGAAAGGATGGATCTCGCCCGAGACCCAACTTATCTAACGAGTATGATCCAATCATTGCAATAAACTAAATTCATCAAATAAATTTTAGAAAAAGAGAGATGACCATAATGATGAAAACGGGTCAAATTTTTTGCGGAAAAATTGTCAAGGAAGTCTTAAACCTATGGCATAATAACAAATTCGGTTTTAAACCTTTCAATTGTGCTAATTGAATCCAAAATCTTTCGATGATTTGTTTATTTAATTTTAAACCTTTCCAATTGTAACAATTTAATTGTAAACATTTTGATGATTTACTAATTTAGTCATAAACCCTTTTACGATTTGTCAATTTAATTGTGCCGATCAATTTTAGTTGAAATTGGTGATGTGGCCGTCTAATTAGCATGGACCATTTTGCGTGGCACAATTGACATTGACATCAACAATTATTTAAATTTTTATTAACTTTTTGAATTTTTTTCTCTTTTTTCTTTTTTTTCCCTCTCTACCAACCACTGTTGGGCCTTGTCAAGGGCTGCCCTTGCCTAGCCCTCACTGGCCTTGGATGTGAGCCACCCTTGCCAGCCCCTCATGACAGTCGCCCTTGCCTGGGTGGGTGCAGGCAACCCTTACCAAATCCGACAAGCGTTATCCTAGCCCTCACCCAATCTAGATCGATGAGGTTCCTAGTGATTTAGATTTAGGTTTAGGATTAAATTGTCTGTTAGGTTTGAAACTAAATGACACAATTAAATGTTTATGACCCAAATTGGCTGCCGTATAAATAGGTTTATTACGTTTTGGACAATTTTCCGAATTTTAGATGTGTCCCTAATTCCTCAATTGTAATAGATGATAATCAATTTTTTGATTGTGGGCTAAGAGTGAGTTCCAATGCAAATCCCATGATATTATTTTATAGGTGCAAGAGGAATTTGTCCAGCAAATACTGCAAAAATTGACTTAATCCAACGGAAAATTATGAAATGTCATTAGAAATTCTCAACCTTGAATTTCTTGTGAACAATTCCAAGTTGATTTCGAACGTTTTGAGTGTCTGAATTTCTTTTCAAATTTTTTGGCTTTGATACCCAACTTCATTCAGTCGCGTTTTGGGCTATAATCTGGTTTTGATCATTGGAGTTGAGTTGAGCTGAGATTGACACGTCCAAATTTGATTTCATTCCTCGAATGTGTGAAGTCCAGTTGATGATGACCACCGACCTCGAAGGGAGCGAGAAGTAGGGAAGTTTAGAATTTCTCCTTTTGAAGACGAAAGGCCTTTACTGGTGAATATGAAATAGTCCCAGATAATTTTGAAGACAAGCAAAGCGGCAAAAGAAAACAAAAAGTGGCAGTTCAAAGTTTAAATAGAAGGGAGTCTCTCAAATCTGGATTTGTGGCAGAGTTAACACAACTTATTTGGGATAATTTAAAGCGTTTGAACTTCGTACACACCGAGCGCATTAAGCTATACACGGCATCACCTGTTCAATCCATAACATTTGCATATTGGGCTTAATGTCAATTTATGCCCTGTCATAGGCCTTCTTGCTTGTTTCCTCCTCACACATGTAGATACTCCATTTATCGATTAGCTCTTATTTAGCAATATGCATCATGTTTGCTAAGTAGACGAGTCACATCAGCGAAAAAATAATATGGCACATTATTTAACGAAAGGGTCACATTGAGAAATGTTTTGAAAGTTTAGGTACTGAATTGAACACAAGAAAAGTTGAACACTAGATTATGAAATAGGCAAAAATTTCAAGTATTTCCAATGTTATTACCCCTAAAAAAAATAATGATATTGTGAAATATTTATTTTCTTCCAAATTGTTTCTATGATATTGTGAAATATTTATTTTCTTCCAAATTGTTTCTTACATTTACTTTCCAATGTCAACTGGCTCCTATTAATTTATCGACCCTTGTAATACATATTCAAGGAAACCAAAAGCAAGTTGAAACCAATAATGAGTTGAAAACTACTGTGCTTGTGCTCACAAAGATCATGTGTTCTCTCGCGCGTCGAGTAAGAGAACTCTCATGGGAAACATTCCGCGAAACTCTCAAGCGGTAGTTGTCCATGCCTCCCTTACTAAAGGGTGACTGCCTCTGTGATTTGGACCTATAGGTGAAATTACATAAAGTATAAAAAAGTAAAGTCGAGAGATATACCTTCATGAACTAGTGGAACAGTATAAAAACATATATCAGAGAACATTAACCACAAAACAACCAAGGTTGTTGCATCTCCTAATTGAAATCTTCTACTTGTACTTTATAAAGCTGCAAACTAACGTGCTTCTTCCAATTTCTTGCAGAGAAACGGCTACGAATCAAAAAAGCCAAATCTCTCTTCAGTGACCCCTTTTATGATCTCCACACCGCAAAAGATGGAAAATAAATTTATATGAGTATTTTGTGAGGACTTCATTGAAGGAGCAACCATTGTAATTTTTGGATCGTGTGGAGTGAAGAAAGGATATGACAAAGTCATACTTGTATTCTGGCTTATAATCATCTGATACAAGCTAGGACCTAATGAATATTAAGAAAGCTTAATTGTGTATTAGATCACAACGGACACAAACTAAAAAATAAAAAGTCTAGATCTCTTGGATATCAATCATATTCCCATGCACAAAAATGGGGGTTAGGACACTAGGAGTGCTATAACTTTTATACGGCGCTCACTTTGGTGTTAAAACTTTTTTTTCACTCACTTAAGTGCCACATCGGAGTAAAATTGTTCAGTTAAGTGCCACTTCCGGCCAAAAATCGTTCAGTTAAGTACCAAAATGCATACGTGGAATTTTTTAATGATTTTTCTTCTTTTTTTTTAATAAATTTCGACGCCAACGTGGATTTTTCAGGCAAAACGACGCCGTTTCTACTCTTTTTAAAAAAAATTCGATTTGTTTTTTGCTTTTTTTGTTTTTTGTTTTGTTTTTAGGGCCAGCAAGGGCCACCGGTGACCCTCACCGACCTTAAAGAAAAAAAATCAAAAAAATCAAAAAAAAATCAAAAAAAATCAAAAAAATTAACAAATATATTATAATATATTAAAATATTGTTCACCGGCGGCCAAGTCAGCTTTTCTGGTAACCACGTCAGCTTTTCCGGTGGCCACGTCAAAATTGGCACTCAAGTGAACATTTTTTAAAACTTGTGGCACTCAAGTAAGCGAAAAAAAGTTTTGGCACCAAAGTGAACGCCGTACGAAAGTTATGGCACTCCTAGTGTACTTATCCCCACAAAAATGAGAGTACTACATTTTAACCTTCATATGACAACAATAGTTTCCAATAGTAACAAATCATGACATATTTAACTAGATGTGAAAGCAGAGTTCTTCAAAGCTTATGCCTTCAACCTTGAAACAAACTAGATCTTCAAATAAGACTGTAATGAGGTAATACTTTGTATTCATAACGGCAAGATGAAAAAGTAACTTGAGGACAAGTAGTGTTTTGAGTAGCATTTAAGGTGCCTAGTAAAACAGAAGAAGAAAAGTTCTAACCAGTTCATGCAGACATTTGGGAAACATTTATCCAGTCTCTTTTGAGATGACATGCAAGTTTAAGGTGACAAAAGAACATGATAGTTTGACAAAAAACCATGACCTTTTCTCTTAATCCACTGCAGCTTCAAGGTTAATGCCAAGTGCAACTTCCAATTCGAGAAAGTGTCAAACTTGGTGGTACAACCTGAAACCTCCAACAAGCAAACTTAGTTCAAGTATGTGTCGGCAGGACTATGAATTTAAATCCAATCCATAGTAAAACGGAGTCCCTCGAGGGGATGCCAGTATTTTACTGGTTGTCCATTGTGGTTAGGAAGACACGAACATTTGGGAGAGTGAGAAAACAGATAGCATGAAAATTTTGGACTTAAAACCCCACGAAACACAAATTCGTCCACAGGAAATAGAAAAAAAAAAAACCATAGGGAGACCTTTTAGGATAGTCAAAACTGCAAAGTGAAGAGTTGACTAATCCCTAAAAAAAATTGTTTCCACTTTTCTTGCAATACTTAAGCAAGCATCAATAATTGAGTAAAATGTTCTTGTCCATTGAGATTTTATTGTGCTTTTCGACTACCGGTTTCTATCATTGACATCTGCTCAACTTGAACAAGACAAAGAACATTGAAATACTAATTTTGCCACCACAAATAAACTAACCTCACTTGGTACTGCCGATTTGTTGAAGATATCCATCAAAACTGTGAGAGAACATTAGGTGAAGTAGAATTTAACCAGAAATGATGAAGGTTTTGTTAAATCTCATAGACCTAAAGAAGAGGCAGAGACGCTCCGAGGATGTTAATAGAGGGGTTGAGGAGAAAGGTTGATGGAACTTTTCAGGAAAAAAAAGAACTACTTTCAAAGTGAAATCAGAAAAGAGGAGGCATGCCAGGTACCGTTTCTTTTTGTTTGGGTGGCTTTCCTTTCTTTTACCAAGCGGCACTTCCTTCTTCCCAACTCCCCCAATTTCAATTTCTCTCTCTACTAAAGAGAGATAAAAAGTAGCTATCTCAGAGGCTCAGAGTTTTCTCACTTGATTTAATTCCGCAGAAGGATATCTTCTGTATGACTAGTTTCTTTTTGTCAAGTGGGGACAATGCCATAAGCAAAGTGACAAATTCACTTTCAACAGAAATCCCTGCATGGAGGCCATGGATGGCAATGCCATCCAAAGCAAGATTTCCTCCCTGGTCTCCAACTTTCCAAATGCCCAACTCATATGGCTGAGAAATACTTGGAACTCCCTTAGCCTCCTACACTAAACCAAAGCTGATAAAACAAGCCATGGATTCCACATGAATCCATTATCTATTACGTCAACAATAAAAGTAAGCCCATATTAAATAGTGCTCATGTAGCTAGTCCAATCTGATCAATGCTTAACACAATGAGCAAACTCAGGATGCTTGAAGGGTCATGGCTGGAGAAATAACCTCATGCGCTTGCTACCAATAATCCCCATAATACCAAATGCCACTCCTGAAGCGATGAAAGCAATTAGAATTTCTCACTATAATCTCACGACCCACGATCTTTGCAATAATTTCAATTGCAAAATGACAATCATCACGAATGCAAAGATTCTTCATTATAGTTACTATACTATCCTTGACAGTACTGATCAATGCAAATGCAACAGAAAGCCTTTCACTGTGGCAATAACAAATGCAACAGTACTCTCATAGTCACTCTTGATCTCGAGATATCACCCCATTTATTAGCAGAAGCATATAAAATGAACAGTAATACATAAGCAGCACTACAACGCGGCTCTAGCTCAAGAATATCATTTGCAGCTCTTTCTGCCAAATCTATGTTATAATGCGTCCTGCAAGAACTAAGCAAAGCAAGCCACACTATGGAGTTAGCTTTAAGGGGCATGTTTCTTACAAAATCCTCAGCTTCCTCTAGCTTCCCACATCGTCCTAGCAAATCCACCATGCATGCATAATGCTTGTTTTTTCAATTTAATGGAAGTGTTAAGCGTCTCCCCTTCTGTAACATCCCACAGTGACTACAGGAAGAAAGCAGCCCCATGAGAGTGATCTCATCCGGTGGGGATGAAAACATGGTATGATTGTGGGGAGAAAGGGATAGTAAACTCCAACGTGGTCACTCGATGGCGCTGTCAAGGGAGTGTGATCCGACGGAGGTTGCCGTAACGGCAGTGCAGAGGCGTGATGCTAGCATAGTTGTGGCGTTGTCAATAGGGGATTGAGCAATGAAGAGGGAGTAGAAGAGACGCATGGTTGGACTCAGTAACGTTAGGAAAGGACTTTGCATGGTGCATTCGATCTACACAAATAAATTTGTCCTGTCGTCGTTAGGGTCCGTCTAACATATTTTTCCCTTTTTCTTCTCATAACTTGCAGCTGATGCGCTTTTGAATTAATTTTAAGAATTAAAATTTTCAGAATATATAAAAAAGATTTGCTAATATAACTATCTTTGAACTACTGTGAAAGTAATAATATTTTATGAGCCACAAATTTTTGAAGAAATTGACCCTGCAATAATTTCTAAAATTTTCTTTTTTTGGTTGAAAACATGCTATTATTCTCATAATGGATTAAGAACAACGACATAAACAATTCCCTATATAAAATTTTGGTACAAAGTTACATTTGGATTTCCTCAATTAAAATAATATTATGAATTCATACATAAAAGCAAAAATTGTCGCTCATTGCATTTGGTTTTTTATAACAAAGATCCGCGTGTCGTTTGGCTAAACGACTCGATAGCCCACATCCCTCCGCAATGGAACTCGGAAAACAGCGAAGGCAAAGCAGGAATGAAATGAAACCGTATCTAGAGTTTAATCGGATACAAGACGACCCGATTCAATTGCGGGCGTCGTCAGTGAGCCAGCAAAGGCCACAAACCGCTTCGAGCCATTGTCAAACTCCATGCTGGCACGCAATCTCAAGGCCGAAGCCCGAAGCAAAGCTGGAGAAGGACAGATGACAGAAGAGGAGGGAGGCGGCTGGACCTTGGTGCTTGAAGGATCGCGAAGCCAGTGCAGTCGGATGCTATATCGAGATCGCCAGTCAGTGGTAGTGGTGGTCGCTGAAGAGGGAAAAACGAAACAGAGGAGCCATCGACGGTGGGGCGGAGACATGCCGGCAGAGGGAGAGGAGCTGCAACAGAGGCGGAGGCGCAGTAATGGCGAGTTAAGCTCTATGTTTGATGGGCCCGACTAATGGTCTGGGCTGCGCTTGTGGTCGGACCGGGCTGCATAGGACCAAACTTAGGGGATGGGCTGGAGCTTTATTATTTTCTCTCTCTAGCTTCTTTTTCTTTTTCTTCTTTCATGTTTCATTTTTTAATTCTTTTTATAAAAATGCAATTTTGACTTGTTGGCAAAAATTTAGGTGTTAATACTCCTTAATTGACTCTAAATTTTTTTTCTCGGCACTAGACAAAAATTCAAGCTTATATGTCCATTGTGGACCTAGGCCCTCCTATAATTCTTTCCAAAAACATATTGCAAAAGTAGCCTATGGAGGGGGTTGCGGACAAGCATACAGACGAGTAAGACCTAGTCACAAACTGGGTCACGGCATGTGCTCAAGTGGGCTCGGAGCCATTCATTTCCTTGGGTTGTGACATTCTCCCCCATCTAATCAAGTAACGCTCGCGTCACGTCTTCAGCATGGAAGACATCAATCTATTTTTGGAGTTGCCAAAGAGTTTCGACGGGTTCCCAAGTTTTTGCACTTGGCGGTAGACCTGTCCATCGTACCGTACATTTCTGCCTCGGTGCACAATACTTCTTCCATATGACTTGGTCCACCGAGATGCATTCAACTTCTTGGTCACACAAGGTTTTTGCTCCAAGGGGCACATGCTACGATTCCCCTCTATTCGGATCCTTTTCATCTAACTTAATCATATTCACATGGAAAACTAGATATATCTTGAATTTTGATGGTATCTCTAGCTTATATGCTATCTTCCCAACCCGATGCAACACTTGGAAATGGCCCTCATAGCGATGGGCCAATCCTTTGTGCACGTTCTTGAATCGAAGGACCACATGTAGCTTGGCCAACATGAGGTCCCCAATCTGGAACTCCATATGCCATCACTTCTTATTGGCCCTTTTCTTCATGCACTTCGAGACCTTGTGTAGGCATGGCTAGGCTAAGTTCGCCTACTCGTGCTGGTCCTTGGGTGAACTTGTACGTGGATGAGCTATTCCCTTAATAGCCCAAGGCAACCATGCTTGGAGTGAGCAATTGTTGTTTGGTCACGATCTTGCATGGGCTCTAGTTCATGGACTTGCTTCACTGTAAGTTGTATCAGAACTATGCCACATTGATAAGCTTTACCCAATTCGCTTGCGTTGTGTTCACATAGTGCTGGAGGCATATCTTGAGGAGGGCATTCACCCACTCCATTTGTTCATTGGTTTGGGGATGTAAGCTTATGGAGAAGTTGAGGTCTGACTCCAGCAACTTGAAGAGCTTGGTCTAGAACCGCCCCATGAACTGAGGGTCATGGTCATTCATGATCATTTGCAGTATGCCCTAATATTTGATGACGTGCTTGATGAATAATCTGGCCGCCTTTTGGTATGGGCAATCTTTGCTCGTAGACATGAAAGTCACATACTTTGAGAAGTAATCCTCCACAGCCATAAGGGTCTGACACCCTTCAGACTTCGATAAGCTCATGATAAAATCCATGGAGACACTCTCCCATTAACGCTCCGGTATAGGAAGTAGCTTGAGGAGCCTCGGTGACAAATGTTGCTCCACTTTGTCTTGCTAGCATGCAAAGCGAATCCTCACGTATGCCTTAATGTCGTCTTGCATATGAGGCCAATAATATTGGTCTTCGATGAGTGCTATGGTGCGATGGATTCTTGGATGACCCGCCTACTTAGAATTGTGGCACTCCCACATCACTTCCTTCCTCAACTTCTCGTAGGATGGCATATAGAGTCACTACCCCTTGGTGTAGAGGAGGTCGTCCTCATGACGAACTTTGATCCTAAAAGATAGTGCTTCCATGTACAAAGGCAATGCACCACTACGTTCATTTTCTTTTCTTGGATAGTATATCGCCACTTGGTATCATTGAGCATGTGAGACTCGAATGCCACCAAATGCCCATCCTACATGAGAATACCACCAATAGCATAATCGGAAGCCCCGGTTTCTACCTCATAAGGCTTGGCATAATTGGCTAGCACAAGCACCGGCTCCTCGGTTATGGCCTACTTTAACTAGTCGAACGCACCTTGGCATTGATTCATCCACTCCCAAGACTTCTCCTTCTTTAGCATGTCCGTGAGTAGCACGATGATGCTTAAATAGCTTCGGAGGAAGTTTCAATAATAATTGGTAAGAACAAGGAATGACCGTAGCTTTGTCACCTTGATTGACAACTCCCACTGAACAATGGCTCAAATCTTGGCCTTGTCCATCTACACATGTCCACCTCCAATGATGTGCCCAAGGAAAGGGACTATCTCTTGCACAAAGGCACACTTCTTGCGTTTGACATAGAGTTCGTTTTCACGCAAGATTCAGGAGACTTGCCTTAAGTGCTTGCCGTGTTCCTCAAGCGTTTGACTATACATGACTATATCATTAAGGTATACCATAATGAACCGATCAAGGAGCAAATGGAGTATCTTGTTTATCAATATGCATAATGTGGCTCACTCATTAGTCAGGCTGAATGGCATGATGAAGAACTTGTATGACACGTACCACATCACGCATGCGGTCTTTGGCTCATCCCTTTGGGTAATTCACACTTGGTAGTAGCCCAATCGAAGATTAAGCTCGGTAAATCACTGAGCTTTTCCAAGCTAATTGAACGAATTTTTGATGAGTGGGACCGGCTACTTATTCTTTATAGTGAGCTTGTTCAGTACCCAATAATCTATGCAAATTCGAAGGGATCTATCGTGCTTCTTTTGGAATAGTACTAGGGTATTGAGCAAAGCCTTGAATAGTCGAATTTAGCCAGCGTCAAGCAACTCTTTGAGTTGCTTCCTCAATTTCTCTAGCTTGGGCAATGCCATGCGATATGGTGCCATGGTGGGGGGTCAAGCGTCAGGCACTTGCTTGATCTGATTCTTCACCTCCCTTTGAGGCGGAAGTTTCTTGAGCAACTCTAGCAGTATCACATATTTGAACGACTCAAGGACTCAGATTACCTATGTTTGGACATCATTCTCCTCGCCCTTAGCATCCTCAGCCATCAAATCTGCCAAGAAAGTCACCTCACCCTTCCTTGCCCTTTGATGGCCAATAACATTTTCTGATCTTGGCTTGACTCGTAATGGATTGGGATCACGCATTGGCATCGCATGTCCAAAATACTTATGCAGTCTTCAAATGGCATAACACCAACATTTATCTGGTTGAGGAACCCAAGACCTAGCACGGAATCGTAATTGTTAAGGGGGATTACCTCAATATTCTCCTTACTAATCTATGGATCGATGTAAAGCTCCACATCCCTAACCATGCCACTAGTCGAGACTTCCCTAAAGTCCACTATGTTAAGCCAACCAGCTTTGCCTTTCTCGACCCAAAGATTTAGCTTTTTGACGACCTCTTGGGATATGAAGAGGTCGGACGCCCTGATATCCACAAGCGCACTCATCATGGTACCCCCAATCTTCACATCCATGAACATCATTCCTTGAGGCTCCTTTGCCTTTTTGGCCTCAATGGAGCTAAGGACCCACAATGATCCCAATTGAGACTCCTATTAGGGTGCGTCTTCCTTGTATAAGGCCGCCAACTTACCCCATTTTGGATAATCCCTAGCCATGTGTGAATCATCATAGAGGAAGCACTTGTAGTCTGTATCTTCCTTTGTCTCCAGCCGCTCAACTCTAATCAGTCCCTAGGAGGCACCGTTGGTGGTTTGCCCCCATTCAAGCAATTGTATTTGCTTCGGTCTCCCCTACCATGCTTCCTCCCTTAGGTGAGAGCTTGGCTTAGTTGTGGATGGTGCTTTGTACTCCACAAGGGACTTGGCTATCAATGTGGTCATTGCAAGATCCCTCCCGTTGCAATGCTTCAGCCCTTGTTTGACCCATGGCTTGAGTCCGCCCATGAACTAGTGGTATGCCTCCACCTCTATCATGGACGGGATTTGGAATAATAACTCTAAGAACTGCTTCATGTACTCGCAAACTTTGCTCTTATGCTCAAGATGCTTGAGTTTATCACGAGCTTCCTCCTCTACATAAGCGGGATAGTAAGTTCATTAGAACTCCTCGACAAACCTAGCCCAGGTTGTGATAGGGTCACTACTCCTATCATCTGACCTACGAAACCACCACAACAACGCATTATCAACTAAATACATTGTTGCAGTGTTTACCCTAATGGCGTCGTCGTTCATCCTTATGGCTTGGAAGTACTACTCCATATACCACAAAAAGTTGTCTATGCCTTTGGCCACCCGTGAGCTCTTGAACTCATTTAGCTAGGGGGCCTCCACCCGTAAATGAGCTTGCACAGCGACCACTCCATTCACCCATGCCGCTTCAACCTCCTCAAGCTTGCCTTTAAGCTCGGTTATCATCACACGCATGGCTACCATCATGGTCTCCTAAGTCTCATCCTACTATTGTAGTTCATGGGTTAAGGACCTTAACACCTCGCCGTAGAGCTCTCCCATGACGGTTTTGAGCTCTTGCACTTTAGCCAAGAGCCAAGAGCTCCTCCCTTTCGGCCTCCACTCCCTCGATGGTCTGGTTCAGGTCCTCCACTATCCCTTGAACATCCATGATGATTGCCTCCATGATTGTCATCTGGTGTTCCAAGTGTAACATCCTGAAATTCAAGCCCTTTGAGGGATGGATGAACGTTAATTTCGCCAGTGCATTGTTGATTGATCTCACTCGAAACTGATCACTCCTGAGATACTAACCTTGAGGGAAAAAGCTAATGAGGACAGAACTTGTGCGACTAAAAAACTTGACCTGGGAAAACGACTTGATCGTGAGACTTGCGTAAGGATGATCCTGTAGTCATGCAGGCTGATTTCAAGGACGACTAGAAGTCGATTCGCAGACAGAAATAATGGGACGACTGGTGACTCCATCTACTGTTATCGAACCCGCGAATAGCTCTATGTCGATCCTTGATAATCGTGTACTTTGAAATAAGAATTGATCCTTCGCAATTTCATGTAGTCAAGGACGTCCATGTGTCGAGGAGTCTTGAACGTGAATTGGCACGAGTCGGTTATGCGTGAATCCTCGAAGTAGCTTGTCAGTCTGAGTAGTACCAAAATGGCATTCGGGCAAAATTGACAAAGCATGAGAATCCAAGATTGGACTTTGAATTTTCGGGGATGTCCAGGACGGACTTTTGGACAATGCTTCTTAGACAATTGACAATGCTAGTTAAGTTGAGTATTTGGAAAAGAGACTTACGAACCGAGAAAACAAGCCTACGAGGACGTGGGCCGGGCAAGAACAGTGTGGACCTCATGCCCAGGGTGGGACAGTCGCCATGGAAGGCCTGAGGCAAGTAAGTGAGCCTGTTGGGCCAAACCGACAATTTACCCTTTCGAGCTCGATGTCTAAACCTGAGCCTATTCGAGCTCAAGAAATTCCCGAGCCCATTCCTATTCATTTTTCAGCCCATTTCCTAGGCCCATCCTTCATTTTCAGCCCAAGGACAGATTGGGAAATATGCAAGGTGGAAATGACCAAAATGCCCTTGGATATTTTGAAGAAAAGTCAAAAAGGAAGAGAGAGAAGATGATGTCATTTGGTTGGGGGTTGAAGCAAGGCATTGAATGCCATTAATGGAGGTCTTCTAGCAGCTTACTTCACTCTCTCTCTCCTCTTCATCTTCTCCAAAAACCGCACACACTTTCTTCCTAGTTTCCCTTCCTTCCTTCAGTTTTTCAATTATGACCTTTCACCGAAAATTGAGTTTTTCATTGCCTTCGTGTTGGAATCTCGTCTCGTGCCACCCACAGTTGTGTTCAGAAGACGAAAAACGTTCAAATAGCATCGACCGTTTGTCAAACAGAGTTGCCGACCATCCTGTACGGCGGCCGGAAGCCGGCTATTACCGGACTGTCACATTTCGCCTGCAGCAGCTTTGTTCCACCTTTTCACCTGTTTTTCTCCTATTCTAGCTAAACCACCACCCATCCCAACAACTAATGGTTCCCTCTCGACCGCTAGGTGCCTCTAGTTGCTGGCTCACCGCTCGCCGGAGCTCCAGGCAGCCCATTCAACTCCGATCAACTTCTTCCTCCTCTAGCAGTGTAGTTTTCAGTGTTGCAGTGATTATTCCGAGTTTGTTGCTGCTGTTCTAGCCCCGGGACCACTTTGGATCGCTGTGATAGAGGTCCCTGGGTGTCGAGTTCGTCGCCACTGCCGCGTCCGTGTCGCCGGCCCGCTTAATGGGTGAATTTAGCCCCTAATCCCTATTTAGTGCCTAAACTTGCTTAGGGTTGGGTTAATTAGTGGTAATTGTTAGAAACTAGTATTAACACCTAGAAGGGGGTGAATAGGTGTAGTAGAACTTTATGCGCAAGTAATAACAATCTTTTGCAATCTACAAACTGAAATTAAATAGAGAGAGTAGAGAATATTGCAAACACAGTTTATAGTGGTTCGGCTTTTGACAAGCCTACGTCCACTCTCCAGGCAATCAGCCAATAGGCTGGATTTCACTATATGATCAAAGGTGATTACACACTCTTGAGTGTTAGCACTCGGTGATGATATGTCTCACAAAGTCACTCTTCTTGGTAATTCACTAGGATCGCTCGGTTTCGCTCTTTTTCAGACAACTAGTGAATAATTGAATCAACCTTTGAATATATTTATCCACCCTAGTCTCTTAGGTCTCATTCTATCCTTATATACTCTTCAAGCCACACTCGACCGTTGGCTCTTTCCTTGAGAGTTTCGTTTTCCCTTTCTTGGACAGACTTTATAAGGCAAGTCTTTTTGACCGTTGGAGGTAGATTGGATCCCCTTGGATTCTGTTCGCCCATACAATCAGAATCCGGGCTTCCATAAGTGTTCTATTCTTCTTTGGAAGTTGTCCATTGATTGATCTTGCCAATCAGTTTGATACAACAGAATCAATATAAATAAAGTAAGTGAAATACTTGACCGTTGGTGATCTTATCCTGTAGTTTCATTCTGAGTCTGATGGTCTTAAGTTCTTAATTTGCCTAGATTTTCAGTCTGGTTCGTTCAGAGTTAAAATCTCAGTCTGGTACGGTCAGACTTAAAAATCGGTCTGGTACGAATAAACTTAAATATCAGTCTGAATGAGTCTTTCCGTCTGGTACGGTCAGACTCAAATTTGCGTCTGGTTCATCCAGACTCAAAAGCATACGTTAGTAGCCTTTGATTTATTTTGTCATCTTCAAAATATCATAAGAGATTTTCCTAACAATCTCCCCCTTTTTGATGATGACAAAACAATCTCTGAGTATACAATTATGCTTTTAAATATATTGATAAATTAAAGCATCATAAGCACATAATGCAATCTCCAAAATTGAGCAAAAGAATATATAGAAATAATTGCAGCTCAATATTATGCACTAAATAAGCACATATTTTTCTCCCCCTTTTTGTCATAATCAAAAAGCAATAACAATGCAAAAGGGTATCACGTGGAGAATAAATTCACATAATATCTTTTAAAAATATATTAGGCATGAAACACAAACTTTAAAGATATCATGTTGATATTAAATATAGCTCATATATATCAACAAAAATCTGCCAAGGAAAGAAATGGATGATATACTTACCAAATTATGTAGAATACAATTTACATTTTCTTTCCATAGTAATCAGGATCAAGATCAATTCAAAAAATCTGCCATAATTAATCAATGCTCCCCCTCAATTTGTTTCCTTTTTGAAATGATCACGATTTTCCATTTCTTTTTATATTCATTTTCTCCCCTGTCCTCATGACAGTATTTGCGATAATACTTATCACAACTTGTGCACGTTGAATGGAATGTTGTCCCTTTATTTCCTTTGTAGTAGCAACATTCACAGCATTCATTTGCTTTTGAAATTTGAGGTAGAAGTTTGTTTTCTTCAATCAAACATGCCTCAAATTTAATCTGCATAAACTTTCTGCACAAATGCACTGTTATAATATTTCACGTAAGATATAATGCCCTTTCTTGCGAATTGAATAACATATATTGTCATATAAAAAAATTTCAATTCAAAGCTATTCAACCTTACATATGACACATTAGTGGCCTGCTCAATAAATTCTGAAAATTTTGTGCAATGAATAGAATTTCTGAGCCTTAAAAAATCTCCATAATTTCGGATTAAACTTTCCCAACCTCATATGGAAATATATTTTGCCACCTGCAAATCCTTGTAAAATAGATAATAATCTTTGCAAAAAAAATATCACGCACATACCTTCTTTCAATTTGTAGATCAACCTTGCATGATATAAAATATCTTCTAAGATTATAGCAAGTGAATCCCAAAATACAACAATATCTTTCAAGATTAAAGGGATTTCCTTAAGCATAAATTTCAAAAAGATATTATTGATGCAATATGCAAAAACGAAGTAGAATTTTTATCACGTGCCAAATCAAGTAATAAAAATGTGCAATATCTGACGAGATTTTTGCAATATAAATCACACGTGAGTCATCAAAATCATCTTGAACCATACAAATTTGTGTATAAATTTGGAAGGCAGGATGATAAAGATGGAATATTTTATTTCCTTACCCAAGGTATATATTTATATATACCATTGATTTAGAAACAGATCTCATCAATCATCGCTTGAGATATTCTTCTGATTGCCCAATAATTTGCATAAATTTTTGCAATCATTCTTCTTTTGTAAAATTTCCTGCAGTAATCTCTTTTTCTTTTGGTATCTATGAATTTGGATCCTTCTTTCACATTAAAGCACAAATAGGGAATTTTCATAAAAACTCAACGATGCTTTGCTATCTTGTATAATATCTCGTAAGACAATTTTTTTTCTTTGCAAAAATATAACAGAATAAGAAAGCATAAAATCTGATGATAATTAACTCTAAGCAGGATATTAAATTAATCACACGAATCAAATTCCAACTCACGAAACTACCAAAAATATAGCACACGATTCTTCCTTTAATATAATCAATTATAGAATATAATCATTATAAAATCTGAATCAATTGAGGCATAAAAATGATATATCGAATATCAAATATAATGAAAATATTTAAAACATGCATGCAAAACGAATTAAAAATATATATTTTTTATCAAATTCTCTTTCTCATTAGCCTGCAATTAAAACATATATTCAAGTTTTCTTTGGTACCCATATTTTCTTGGGTCCATTGAGGTTAGTGATATATGCTTTGTCTATCCATTTCTTCTGAACAAGTCTCCAGACTTTAGGATATTTGTTTTCAAAATGTTCTCTTTCTCCACAGTTAGAACATTTGAGATTGTCTCTACCAACAGGTCTTAGAAATGATTTCTGTAAGCTTGTTGAGTGGGTCTTTGTCTTATTCTTTCCTTGACTTTAGGAAAATCAATCAGGGAATTATTTTCCTTATAAAAACCAAGTCTAGACTTATCATAATAAGGAATTTGAATGGAAAGTATATGCTATAGGGTTTTTGATCATTTAGAAAATTTTGTGGTAATATTTAAGAATTCCTTTTTGAAAGAATCATTCTCCTTTTGCAAGGAATCTCGATTTTCCTTCGTTTCCAAAAGTTCCTTTTTAATGGATTCATTCTCATTTAATAAAAACTCTCGATTTTCCTTTATTTTCAAAAATTCCTTTTTGAAAGATTCATTCTCATTTAGTAAAAGATCTCGATTTTCTTTGGTTTCCAAAAATTCATTTTTCAGATCATCAAACTTTCCTTTCAGAGACGAATTCTGTTGACTCAACTTGAAATTTTTCTTTTTCAGTCCAGAGATTCTTTTTAGAGTAGATTTCAAATTTGAATAAAGCTTATTTATATAATCTGAAACTTCAATAGGAATATCTAAATGACTAACCTCAATTTCTCTGTCGGAATCTAAGTCTGAGTCTGTGTGAGCTGTTAGACAAATATTGCCATATTCATCTTCACTGTCTTCAACTTCAGTGTCACTCCACATTTCAGCTTTCAGTGCCTTCTTGTACTTTTCATACTTGCCTTTATTCTTCTTTTCGAATTTCCCTTTCCTTTTCTTGAATTAAGGACAATCGGGTTCGTTTGTGGACTTCTTCCCTTTTGAATTGCTTCTTTTTTGTTCAAATTTTTTGATCAACGACTTCATCTCCTCATCGTCATCTTTTTCATCTTCCTCAGAATCCGCCTCATCAAAATCAGCATTAGATTTTAAAGCAATTAACTTCTTACCTTCCGGATCTTCGTCATTTATATGTTCTGCTTCATATGATTGCAAAGTTCCAATAAGTTCATCAATAGATAAAGGCGAAATCCTCAATGTTTTGTGGATGGAAGTTTTGACATTGCTCCAATCCTTCGATAATCCCCTCAAAAGCTTATTCACTTTCATGGGTCTTGAGATTGGTTGTCCTTGATATGCAAGTCCATTCACTATTTCAGTGAATCTGTTGAACATGTCTCCAATGGGTTCTCCTGACTTCATCTTGAATGATTCGTATTGCCCGAGAAGAATATTGACTTTGATCTCCTTTACACGATCAGTCCCTTCATAAGTAACGTGCAGCTTATCCCACACTTCTTTCGCTGTTTCACAAGAAGAGATTCGGTTATATTCATTTGGAGACAAGGCACAATAAAGAGAATATATAGCATTTGCATCTAAAACTTCTCTTTTTGTTATCTCATTTTGAGATAGAGTGATAGATGATTGAAGCTTTTTGCCATCCTCTTTTCTAGTAGATGCTGACGCAACATTAGGATTGATTCCTTTCTCAACAACGTCCCATTCCAACAGATCCTTAGATCTTAGGAATGCCTTCATATTATTTTTCCAGACATTGTACTCTTTCCCATCAAAGTAAGGTGGTTTGGTGATGCTTCGTCCCTCAATTAGACCTGGTGCAAAAAATACTAGCCATAAAAGATCTTTAGCTCTGAAGTAATAAACACTTCAAGATATTGAGCACGAGACTCTAATACCAATTGTTAGAAACTAGTATTAACACCTAGAAGGGGGTGAATAGGTGTAGTAGAATTTTATGCGCAAATAATAACAATCTTTTGCAATCTACAAACTGAAATTAAATAGAGAGGGTAGAGAATATTGCAAACACAATTTATAGTGGTTCGACTTTTGACAAGCCTACGTCCACTCTCCAGGCGATCAGCCAATAGGCTGGATTTCACTATATGATCAAAGGTGATTACACACTCTTGAATGTTAGCACTCGGTGATGATATGTCTCACAAATTCACTCTTCTTGGTAATTCACAAGGATCACTCGGTTTCGCTCTTTTTTAGACAACTAGTGAAGAATTGAATCAGCCTTGGTATATATTTATCCACCCTAGTCTCCTAGGTCTCATTCTATCCTTATATACTCTCCAAGCCACACTCGACCGTTGGCTCTTTCCTTGAGAGTTTTATCTTCCCTTTCTTGGACAGACTTTATAAAGCAAGTCTTTTTGACCGTTGGAGGTAGATTGGATCCCCTTGGATTCTGTTCGCCCATACAATCAGAATCCGGGCTTCCATAAGTGTTCTATTTTTCTTTGGAAGTTGTCTGTTGATTGATCATGCCAATCAGTTTGATACAACAGAATCAATATAAATAAAGTAAGTGAAATACTTGACCGTTGGTGATCTTATCCTGTAGTTTCATTTTGAGTCTGATGGTCTTAAGTTATGAATCTGCTTAGATTTTCAGTCTAGTTCGTTCAGACTTAAAATCTCAGTCTGGTACGGTCAGACTTAAAACTCAGTCTGGTACGGACAGACTTAAAACTCGGTCTGGTACAGACAGACTTAAATCTCAATCTAGATGAGTCTTTCCGTCTGGTAGGGTCAGACTCAAATTTGCGTCTAGTTCATCCAGACTCAAAAGCATACGTTAGTAGCCTTTGATTTATTTTGTCATCTTCAAAACATTATAAGGGATTTTCCTAACAGTAAGGTTGGTTTAGAAAGTTTAATTCAGTTGTATTAGCTCTAAGATAGGTGGTTAGATAGATGGTTAAGATTAGATTAGCTTAGCTTAATTTTGTTTATTAAGCTTAATTATGCTTAATTTGGGATTAATTGTGTTTATGTGATTAATTAAGCATGATTTGCTTAAATTGGTTGATAAATTGTTTTAATTAATTTTTTGTTTAATTTCTAGATTAAATGTTTTAATTAATTGAATTTAGAAAAAATCACTATTCATAATTACTGTTCACGGCACTGTTCATGCAAAAGCTAATTTTTTTCTTAATTTGACGTGCTCTTGATTGTTGTGATTATTTGAAGTGTTGATTGTTAATTATACTCGTGAATATTGATGAAATGCGTGATCGAGTATTGGTTGGATTTTGGATTTTGGATTTTGGAATTGTCGAGTGAGATCGAATGACATATTGTGTAGGTTATCTGAGATGGCATGTTGTATGAGCATGAGTGATGTTGTATGAGCATGAGTGATGTTGCATTCACGGCAGAGCAAAGATATAAATGGATTGCTTGATGATGTGTTGCATGATCACATTAAATGAGGGAACCCCGGCGTTGCCGAAAGACCGCCAATTCTTATGGGGTTGTGCCGTGGCCGTTTGGTGTCCTGATTTTTGTTAGTTGCTTGACAGGGGACATGTTGCGGGACTGTGGTAGTGGGCGAGTCCTATGTTCCTGTCAGTTGCGGGACTGCGGTAGTGGGCGGGTCTTGTGCTCCTTCGGGAATGCCGTAAGAGGGAAAGGATGACCCCTGACGTCACCGTGCCTCGAGGTAAAGAGGACGAAGCTGGTTTAGCTAGGAACCACCAAACATAAGGTTGTGCCGTGGTCTAGGAGGGGGCGTAATAATCGGAACATGTGTGAGTGTGAGACATAAGAAAGTTGTGTGAGATGCTTTGATTATTCGCATACTCTTAATGTCATGATAATTTGTGGTATGCACGCATAAGTTGACAGTCGTGCAGGGTGTGGCAATGGCTAGGTGAGATCGCTTGTGATGCGATTCGCATGTGATAGATGAACTATTTCATCTAACGGCCATGTGCCTTGGTTGCATTATATGAGATTTGATGTGCAGGGTAAGGCATACCGGGTAAGGTTGCATGCGAACCGAATAGTGTTTATTGGTTGACCCTGGTGGTTGTTTGATTGCGGGTTGTCTGTTGTCTGTTGTTGGGTTGAGTGAAGGGTGGTTCTAGAGAGATACCCTAAGTTAAATTGGCGTACTAACTGGGGCTTAGGGGGAGAACTCGCTGAGATTTTATCTCAACTCGTCATGGTTAACCATTTTCAAGCCCCTAGAATGGCGTACCCGCAATGGAGAATCCTGCCCTCGCTTCTCTAGTGATTAACCCGACGGAGCTTGAGTCCAATGGATCCGAATGACCGTGGTGTTGAACCCGAAGGTTCTTTGTGTACTGTTAGATTAGCCTAGTCATTTTGTTTTCACTTAGAGGATGGATTGGCCCCTTTTTGTCGGGCTTGTAATTTGAAAAATGATCATCCGTTGGTTAATCCAATGAAGATGTATAAATGAGTAGTTGTTGTTTTTGCTGTTCATCCCTCTATCCCTGTTTGATTGTTTGTTTGTCTGGAGATGGTTCGTCTTCCGCTTGCGCTTAACGAAAGATAAAATGAATGGTCGTCGACGGGTTCTGGGACATCACTTTCAATTGACCAAGGGAAGGGGTTGTCGCGTGCTCGGGGTTCGGGGCGTGACACAAGTCTCCCATTAGATTCCTCAAACTAGAGATGGCACAACTCCTCCTAGTTTGGATGCTGACCCTCTTGGTCGTCCTTCCACGATCCTCGGCATAAGTGGTTGCAACATCATTTTGTGGATCAGCCATTGCACTTACTAATGAAGGTTTTGATATCACTTGTCACGGGTCAGTCAATTCCAAACGATCCAACATTCGCACAGCCTTAGGATTACTCCCAAATTAGCCTTTCATGCACACACTCGAATACAAGGATGGTATAGCGCAAAACAATGTAGTATATTCACTTATGAACAAGCTAACACAATACAAGGGGGAGGGTCCCCTATATATACAAGAAAGGAACTGATCTGGGCCGTGAATCCCCTCTTTGATTCAACAATAGGGCTTGAATTGGCCCAATCATTTACATGGTTTACGTACAAGACACTCAAGGGCTATACACGAGAAAAGTCATAGGCCTATGAATGGGCTCGTGGATAGGCGCATGGACAGGCATGACCCAATCATGAACTGGTTCACTGCCTGTGCTCAAGCGGGCTTATAGCTATTCTTTTCCTTGGGCCGTGACATTTGGCTGCAAGTCTAGCCAATAGCAATCCCATTGTGGAGATCGCAGTGTCGTTGTCTTCCCTAATCAGCATGTGCGAGCGACCTCCTCTGCGTGATCGTCGTCACTATCATGCCATGATCACCCTTGCCACAGTGCAATCCTCATTAGGATGTCGCCTTTTCAAAACGAGTTCAAGAACCTTTGGAGAGCAAGCTTAATGCCGTCGCCGAAGCTGGTGGAGATCCTTGACGTCATATATGAAGCGGTGGAGGTCCTCGACCTCAAATCAGAGGATGTAAGCCTCTATCTTTGCTGATTTGGAAGTGAAGACCTCTAACCCTTGGTCGTGGACCTTTGTCAGCATCAGATCTGAGAGGTTTTGAGTCTTAGGGTTGGAGATAGCATGATCAAACTGAGAAAAGAGGATAGCCGCGATGTTCAAGGGATCAGCAATGGCAGGGATGAGCGCTGGGGGAAGGTGATGACGCGCAAGCGACAACTCTGGTGTAAACCCAGTGTTGAGATTTGATGTTTCAAATTCATTTTACCCTGTTTTTAAAATTTTAAGTGATATAAATTAAATCTGGCCAACTTAAATTGAGTTGAAAAATGTTGCTACCCTATTTGTAGAGGGGAAATGGCTTCAGCCAAAAGATGCTCTGACGGTATTGGCAACCCATTCAGCCATTACTAGTGAAAGTTTGCAGCAACTGCGAAGATACCTA
Source organism: Corymbia citriodora subsp. variegata (assembly GCA_014858505.1). Taxonomy (NCBI): domain Eukaryota; kingdom Viridiplantae; phylum Streptophyta; class Magnoliopsida; order Myrtales; family Myrtaceae; genus Corymbia; species Corymbia citriodora. Next base: position 29,114,284 of record CM026414.1, on the reverse strand, counting down.
AATATATTACCCTCATTATTGACTAAGATAATGGATTTATTTCTTCATACAACTATGGAGGTAGCATCAAGGAGTCATGGATGGTAACTAATGTAATAAATTGTCATTATATAATGTTAATGGTTGTTAATGCGTTTGTTAAGTTACCTTCACGATGCCTAGAAAATGTCAAAATTTTATGTAAAATTTTAATTATACATAATATTAACTCTACTTTTTTATGATACAGATAACTTTGATGATGCCTTCGTATGGGGAAGATCATCATGTTCGATTCTAAACCTGACTTCATTGACATATCTATTGAGACTGATTTTTCTTTATGAATTTTAAAACTCTTCCCCTCCTCCCCTCTCGAAAAGCATCCGGGATTTCGATATGACATGGCGTCGGCTTGGTTTCCCTCACAAAAACATAGAAAAAAAAAGTTATGATAATTATTCACAAAACACTCTAAACTCTAGAAGTGTTGTAGGTGTCCACTACACAACCGATGTGAAATAACCAATCGGCTAAATCACTGACTTTATATGCATCTCATTTATGTGACATCTAAACGTAGTAATTGATTGCTTTTGATTGGCTTGTTACACCACAAGATATTTTGTTTGATGTAACCATCCCATAAAAATTCCATCCACCTAAACCTTGGAAGGGCACGCAGTTACTTCTCATTTTCAACAATTTTAAACTTCATTGTGTTAAAATTTTTAATCTTCTACATTTTTTTTATTAACGTGTGTGATAAACATGACTTCTCATAGGTAAAATTGTAATTTTCTCAATTCTTCGCATTAGAAATTATATGAAGAGTACAATATTTTGGGCCGAGCCATTTCAGATTAGGCACATTGAAAGTTAAATGCCCAGCCCCAAATCTATAATGAAATAAAGCCCACAGTGAGGGCCATTCGAGCAAGGGAATTACGGGCTATGGCGTTTCCATTTGCAGCCATAGTCACACAAGTAACTTTGGAGGCAATGAATCTTGGGTGGATTCTGTGCATCTGAGTTTCATTCGTGTGGTTTGATAACTTGAGTCGACACATTTCGAGCTCGTGTGGTTTTTTGGCCGTGCAATGTTGAGTTAGATTGAAACTTCAGTGTCGGGGGCATATGCTAGTTTGTAAGTGACAAAATTTGATAAAAAGGTATAATAATTTGGCGTGACTTGGTGATTTGGCGATTTGGCTTAGCAACTGCTTGTTGGATGAGGTCTACAAGACATTGGTAAGTAGTGTAATTATTGAATTTTAGTATAGAATGGAACTACGATGTCCGGACTCATTTACTAGTGTCATACAGATATGGACCAGTAAATGAGAACTTCGATGGGGAGTCGGAGAGGAATAGACGAAGTGGAACTTTATGTACCTTTCAATTAATCAATGTAGTTATGATGTTTGCTCCATGAACTAAACCCTGAAATTCGCCAGTAAAAGAGTCTTGTCATATCAAATGTATTTGCTTTGTATTAGATGTGGGTATTGCGACTTTTACGTATGGATGTATGGATTCAATCTGGGCACTTAAGGGATGGTTTTGCCATGTGAACAAAGGGGAGGATTGGATATATTGGTTAATTGGGATAGGGATATGGCTAGAAGAACGTTGTTGAAGGAGACGGCAAGAAAAATACGAAATATGTTAAAAAAAGGATCGAGCACAATGACGTAATAGGATTCGTGTAGCCGACCTGATCAATAGGATAAAGATCGATCGTTGTTATTATCGTTAATGAGCAAAACAAAGAAAAAATAGTCACGTTGACTGAACAACAGGCATCGACTGGAAGCTAAACGAATGATTAAGAAAAGGATATTAAATAAGTTACTCAGGAAGAAGTAGAACTTCGTGCAAAGCACAATCTGCATGAACCAGATTTAAGTAAACATGCTTTCAAAATTACTGTTCCAGTTGAAAAGTTTAATCTACATGAACTAGGGGCATTTTTGGTCAGTTAATTGTGGAGTTTAAATTACGAATTCTTACATGAAGTTACCAATTTCGTTTGGCCACTTACCTACTTTTATTAGACCAACTATTCCGTTGACTTATCCACCTTTTGTTGGGGAGCTTTCCAACGGATTAAAATTACAAGCAAACAAAGATTGATAAGTGGACTCAAACAGGAGCGGTTAAATCTTTTTATGTAAATGCTACTTATTTTAACATGGCGATGACCTTCACAAATGAATATTGGTGAGTTGTTAAATCATGTGGTGATTGTAGAAGAATTAAATAAACGTTCATCATTCAATCAAATAAGTGTTGATAAAACTAAAATCAGATGGTAACTTAACAAATGAAGAGCTGAAACAATCACTTAAAATTAATATAGAAGTAGCCGGATATAACACATTACAGGCTAAGATAACTGTCGGTAACTTTAGTAACATATTATAGGCTAAATAGATGAACGGTCAAATTTAGCTAAGAAAGGATTTTGGAATCTATTGCTCTTACCAGGAATGTGCGGATTATTCTTTCTCTATGAATCACATTGACTGAGAATTATAGTTGCGGCCGTGGGTTTTCATGGACGAAGAAAGCGTTGAGACTCGTGTGGTGTCCCTCTACAATGTGTTGTTCACCGGGATGTTGGCGTTTCGGTCGGCGACAGCAACACACACAAAGACATGGCAGGCCTCTGCACTGTAACGTGGGGTATCCACAAAGTGGACGTGTCCACAATCCGCTCTGGTTGCCCACAAATGCTTCGACTCCATTTGCATCTGTTGCATGCTGTGTTGTGGCAGGGACACCGGAAGAAAGGAGAAATGATTGTGAGACATTCTTTAATATAGTGTGATAATGATAGTCTGTTCTGAATTATAAAAAATAAAAAATATAAATTATTGTAAGAGAACTCCTTTAAGAATTTGTGGCCCACAACAATTTATTATTCTCATGATAGTCCAAAGACTGTTATGCTAGCAAAACCCTACTAGAATTCGGTCAAGGCCAGATAATTAAGACTTGAAATAATTCCCAAGTCAAAATTCAGTTATCTCATATACAAGCTTGAATTCCCTCCGGAAGATGAAAAGCAGGAGCCCCAGTAGTTGCTCAATGTCGACAGAGAAGGATTCTTCCTCATTCATATCAAGAACCTCGACCAGCACGGTGCCGGCCCTTCCCAGTTCAGGGGACTCCAGAGCAAGCACAAAGCTGTGTTCCCTATCGACTTGCCGGGACAGTTCGGGCTCTAGATTATAGATCATAGATATATTGTATTTATGTAAAGATATTTATCTATATGCAACTTGTTGACATATTTAATGTATAAAATGATTGCATTTGTATTTATACTTATTTATTATAGATTCGATTGGAAAAAAAAGTCAACATTTTATCTTGTATATTTACACCTTTCTTTATCAAGTTTCTAGACTTTTAATTTGTTCTACGTTCACAAAATTGTTATGCAAATTTATCCAACACTAAATTCAACTTATAATTCACCAAAAACGACATTATGAACTTGCAGACAATGGGGGAGGATTACAACATAACATCCTTAACCTGAAACTTCCTCGCAGTATCACAATTTAATATCATTCATTCAAGCTTTTTTATAATTTAATTAAATTAATGTTTCGCATCACTCGAACATAGGATTTCAAGCAGGCACCATGTACTTGCTGATGTAGTTCCCTTTAATTACCTTACAATTTAAGTTCTTGATTTGGTTTTACTAATCGAATTAAACCTTTTGACATGCTTAATTAAGTCATAATAATAATTTGTCAACTTAAAAACTTCTCTCCGAACAGTCGAGACACATTAATTATAATGGATTTTGGGAGAGAAAAATAAGAAACACGTTAATTACCTTAAAGCAATCTTCCAAATAGGAAATTGATTCAGCAAAGATCGAGTGTGAGGGCTAGACTAATGCTGTAATGATTTGGGTCTTTAACTAGCTACCATGAGTAAGGGAGATACCTTGATTTAAAAGGTAATGGAGGTTTCTTTCTCTCTCTTTTCGGAATTTGGCTAATTCGACCTGAACTCTGTTCTTTCGTTCTTTTTTTTTTCAATTTAAAAGGAGGTTTCTTTCTCTCTCTTTTCGGAATTTGGCTAATTCGACCTGAACTCTGTTCTTTCGTTCTTTTTTTTTCAATTTAAAAGGTAACGATTGATAGAAATATAGGACGTGATGCTAGTAGCACAAAGCCAAAAAAAATACCACATGGAAAACGGAGACCAAAAGATTATTCGTGCGCCGAAGCCGCTTCTTCTGCACGCGGGTTTGCCCCGCACACTCGTATAGTCATTTTACGTTTTTGGCCGGGTCAAGCGACTCGGCGTTAAAAACGCAGCAAATTCGATCCTTTTTAAAGGGAAACTAAAAGCTCTATTTAGATTTTACTATACATTAATAACTGAAAATCCATATTAAATGCTTTAATTCGAAATGGAGGCTTTGGTTTATCAAGAGAGATAGACCAATAACCAAAAAGCTGGTGAATAACTCCATAGTCGGTCAAATGGGAAAATTACCAAAAAAATGTTAACCTATTATAATTGTACCGATTCAGTCATAAATTTATTTTTTTAATCAGTTGAGTCTTAAACATTTTTCAAATTGTGCCAATTAAGTCTATTCGGCCAAAATTAGCCAACTGGGGTTGACGTGGCCATCGACGACTATTTTTTATTAATATTTTATTTTTTCAATTTTTTTATTTTTTTTATTTTTTTTTCCTCCTCTCTCCTTCCTTTGCTCCAGCAACTGGCTAGAGGGGAAGGCTAGTCGGTTGCCAAACTGAGGAGGCTAGGCGAGCTCACTTGGCCACTAGTGGGGCCAGCTCACCCTCGACCAGCAACAACACCCTCAATCTAGCTAGCTCGTCCTTGCCGATTGATTGGAGGGGCAAGCCCTCGTCGGATTTGGCGAGGGCTCACCCGATTACCTCAGTCCGGTGATTGGCCAGCCCTCTCCTCTGGCCGGTCACCGAAGCAAAGGAAGGAGGGAGAAGGAGGGAAAATAATAAAATAATAAAATTCGAAAATAATATTAATAAAAAATAGTTGCAGGCATCAGCTAGCAGCCATGTTAGCACCAACTAGTAAATTTTGGTCAGATGGATTCAACTAGTACAATTACAAAAAGTTTATAACTCAATTGACCAAAAAACAAATTTATGATTGGATCGGCATAATTACAGTAAGTTTATAATTTTTTTAGTAATTTTCCCTTGATCAAATGCATTCTCGAGTAAATACATAATAACTGTGAAATTACACCTGCTTAAACTATCTTTTAAGATAGGAAATAGCGTCGCCAAGCTTATTCATGCATCTATAAGCCTAACGATAGTCCAATTATTACGAATTTGTACCATAACACTCGATCTTGTCTAACTCTACACACCTTAAACACGCAAAGCTCGTTTTAAGTGCCCTGGATGGATTTCATTTGAAATTAAAGCTACAAAATGACGAAAATTGCCGTTGGGTAGCACAATAATGAAGCCAATTTGGACATATAATAAGAAATAAAAAATCATGGTCATCACGTGACCAATAAAATCATCAAGATTTTCCGACAATTATATGCTAGGCAAAGTTAACAATGATCACGACATTAACTGACTCTACAATATTATAAATATAAATATAACTATTTAGGACATAATTGGTACAACCAGGAAAACAGGAAGCTACAAATCCAGTCAATGCATTCTTTGCCAAGAAATCCATGTGAATCACATGCAAATCATTTACCCCTTTTATCATCATTACGGATCACGCATAACATGGTCTAGAACTCTGGTGTTCAAACACATCAATAACATGCCGAGAATTAACTCAAAGCTCAAACTCGAAAAAGAAAAAAACAAGCAGATTGCAGAATAATATTGATGACAAAAATTAGCATCAGAAAAGTGAGGCCTACAAAGGATTATGCTGTAAATTATTTTAATGATTTAATAATCAAGTTAAAGCACGTAATGAACTTGTGCTTGTAGCTGCAATCCTCAATGAACACATGACCATCCGAGCAAAAACTGATCTGGACAAGAATTGAGCTTCTTCTCTCAGGTCCCTTGTGGAAATTCTGTGATTGAAAAAGTAGTAAATGGCGCATGCATTGTCAGCTAGAATTCACAAAATCTTTAAAGTCACTCCATGGAATGCTAGATATTTAACGACATCCTCTTACCACAAAATAGAATGCTAATCATCGTCAGTAACATTCAACAGATCTCTGTATTAAAAGAGATGTTTGAACAGACTATGATTACGAAATGTTTTTGACATCCTGTGACAAAATAATTAACTGTTTCTGACATCATACACAAATGGGAGACAACCTTATTATGCTAGAACAAGTACCGATGATGTCACATCTAGATTTGTGCTTTACATGTAGATTACGGAGTCACAACACTATAGTTCAAGAGTTATTTTACAGTGAGATTAACTCAAGAATGGGAACTGCCTTGAACTGCAAGTTTGACTTGGGTTATAGTCAAATTAAGAGATTGACCGACAAGAATAAGAACGATAAACAATAAAATCAGAATAAGCCAAGAATCAGGAATGAAAGGCAAGGATGTTGTCTAACTTCATCTTGAAGACCTTTATACTGTCCATGTTGTTATTGACTCCCATCATACAAGGAAATCTAAAGCCATAAGTACGCTCAATCTTAGTATGAGAATCATATCATACTGCCAAAGCAAGAAAAATTGCCACAGCGCACTAATCAATGCCATTCCATTGTTAACAGGTTATAATATAGAAAGGTCACACAATGCAGCCCAATTGTCATATGCACAAGGAATTGATAATCATTCGTACACGGCAAAGGTGCATTATATAACTATCCATGAACATGATGTTCAGAAAAGCAAGGAATCACAAGTTCAAAGGTCTTACCTAGTTGTGCAAAGGCACGAGAGGATTCAACAGGAAGAATCAATGCACAGAAATATAATGAGAAGCCTGAGTAACCTGTGGTCTGTGAAGCTGAAATCAAAATATTGGCATTCAGCATATATCTGTAATACACAAACAAAAAATAGATTTCACAATGTCGTACACAGCAAATGAATGGAAAAGTAGGGGAAAAAATGGGAAACAAGAATGACATCCACGTTACAGAGTTCTTTAGAACAGAAAAGAAAAACAAATTCATATCATCATTGTGTAGACAAATTATTTCAACGCCATCTTTTCTGTATGTAATGAGTTTCCAATGCTTTCTAATGATCTCAGAAGCATGAAAAGGTTCTGGCTGATTAGTCTCTTCAAATATTTGCAACTGAAGAGCTCAAATTGGAGAATTGCACAACTAAGAACCATATATGTTTAGTAATTCACGATAGGTATCAGGAATTAGATATTTCTCTCAATGAGTCAAACCAATGGATTATCAACTATTAAGATACTGCACTGTCTTTTACCGCACATCCCATTTCTCAAATGGCAATCTGGCTAAGAGTACCCAATCTAGATGAAAGCTATATTTGATAAACAGGCCATCTGAAAATTGGCCAAAAAAATGATTGGCCATCTGAAACTCTTAAATTTGTTTGCTGGGCATGTTCTACACCTATTCATAGAAATCATCACATAGCTGAAAACCACTCCACTCAAGCAACTATATTTTGTCAGTTTGAAAAAGTACACCTACCATCTCAAGATTAGCACCTTATATTTCATGGAAAAAACTTGCGAATGGGTTCTTATCCAACCAATGACATGCTAGTTCTATACTTGAAATTTCATTTACCTTTGTCATCACAAAACATTCCACCGGTCAGCATTATTTACCTGGGATGTGCAGATAATTCTACAGACCAAGTATACAACATGACATCTTTACTGTAGTTAATGGTTCACATAAGAACATGTGCACGCGCGCGCGCGCGCGAGAGAGAGAGATGTTCAACAAGATGGCTATAGTTCTTTATCTAGAAATGGAAAGAGGCTTCCTCAATTCTTCTTAATCAAAATAGAAGGGATAACTGCTAGGAAGACTGTAGTGTTAGATTGTGCTAAGAAATTAGGAGAGGTTGCTTCAACTTCAATGGTTGATAAAGTAAACCTTAGTTTAAAAAGTAGAATTGCACTAACATGCTCATAAAAGCCTCTTAAAAAAATGTATTTAACAATTGGTCCATTGAAAAAGAAGTATCATTTCCCTTAGGATATTTAATGTAAGTAGGTGCCAACCTCAGTATTATAACTTTCTTTCGAATAGACAATTCAATTGGTAAAAATGGTTGATTGCCGTTCTTACCACTATATTTACATTGTTCACAAAAATCTCGCAGCAGAGAAACCGCTTCTGATGCCACTATCCCTCCACAACATTTGAAACCCTGTGATCCAGAATTCCCATTACTGCAAGAGAAACAACAAAAGAGTTGGAAACATTCATCAATCAGGTAGACACTTGAAAGGGGAAGATATATGAAATTTCTATGAAAACCAACCAATGGTCCCAATGATTCTGCATTTTTACCTAGTTCATCAGTTTGAAACCTGGAATAGATTCCAATTGAAAAACGTGTCCAAATTTCATGGCAGAGATAATTTAGCAGACTAATTGACAAGGCGCTTTGCAAAAGAAGGTAATATCTAAGCAAAAACAAGTTTGCCAATAGGAGAGTATGTTTTGTTTAAGAAAGAAATGTCTGTACTCTATAAAATAGGTTTTCAAGCAAGCAAATTATCTCTGGAGTGTACCATTTGATTCAATTCACAGTAACTAGGCTCTATTAGTGGCATTGACCTTGGCAAAATTCTTGGATCAAATCTAAAAAGATGTGTGTTTAGGGTAGCTATGGCTTGAAATTTTACTTTAACAATGCCTTTGGGCCATTCTATATTTTCTCTTCGACATAAAAGTCAATGTCCATGGAGAACAAATAACATGCTGCAAACACAGTGATATTTAGAGGCTTTCAATTTGGATGGGCAACTTCTCTTCAGAGAAATGTTGGCACCAGTGATCTGATTGAGAGAAAATGTGTGGATGATTTGTATACTAGTACTGGCTAGGATGGGTTTCAATCAGCTGTCATCCAAACATCGCATAGAAACCATGCTCATCATTATAACAACAGTCTCATACTGTCCGTCATGCTAGTTTTTGAGATCCAGTGGAAGGAAATTGAGCAAGCCAGTCCTTTATCTGCAAGATGAGTGCTCTTGCTTGATGCCGTATTCAGAAAGGCAATGAGCTAGTTTATGTTTCCCACACTACTTTTGACTCATAATTAGATTATAAAGAGCTGCATAACTATAAATCTCAATCTCTCAAAGTCAAGAGTCTTCATGGTTTATTTCCTTTTCGATAAATTTTTTTGTTAAGATGCATCCTTAGTACATCTCTTGTTTCTTCTCCCTGTACTTGAGCTGTTCTTTAAAAAAAATACTTGAATAGAAAAACAATGTCCTTTAGCTACTTCATGTACTACATAAATCACAATGAAACAGATCCTGTTTCACTACATTTTAAATTTTGTGTCCACAAAGTTTGTGTAAAACCTTGATGAGTTCTAAACAAGCTTAGAAAACATGAAATGTTAGATCATAGCAGCGCCAGACAGAAGAAAAATTGTTCTAGAAACACAAGCCATACACCGCAACTTAGTAGGCACCTGCTCTCACGAATTCAAGAAGAGACAATTACAACTAATAAAGACAAAAGGAGGTTTCTTCATCAAGTCCATTGCCCATGGCGTACCAGAAAGCATAATTTTCTCATAATCAAAATATCACATTTCTTTGCAGATTTCCAGATATAATTATGACAACACTAAAGACATCAAAAATCACACTGCAGTGAGAGAACATGAGAAACAAGGGGGAAAGGGAACAGGCAAGAAGAAACTAATGTTAGGTTAACTTGTAGCACTTCCCAGAACTAGAAAGAATACAGAAATGTCTAACAAATCACAAAGAACTCAAGGAAAAGGAAACAAAGCAGAGAAATTTAGAATTAATATATTGACGCTTCTGGAAACTCCACTTTCTTCCATTTAGATAGGAGGACAAAAATGATGGAAAACTAGTTCCATGAACCTCTATTTAATTCCATGGTTGTGGGTTGCAATATTCAAATAACGACAACAAACAGAATCACTATGAAATCACATCCATCAGTAATCAATATAAGGAAGACCTCTGGTAAGCTTTAGTTGTCAATCCTCAAATGTCACAATTGCAAAGCGGAGCTAAGTAGATACAAAATCAGCAACAAAAGCAAGTTCAGTGCAAGCCTTGGAGCTACTTGAATGCAACATCAATATTGAGCCACAGCCTCCAAATTTATCATTTGCACAGCTGCAATATACTTCCTTTATACCTAAAAAGGGGTAAGAGAAATCTAATCATTTATCAATAAATCAATTTAGTAAATTTTAGTTTTATTTCAGTATGACCGACAAATGTACCAACAATTGATAATGCTGCCGCACGCATATACATGGTTCACATGTCACACAAAGGGAGCATGCTGAAAACTTCTCTGCAGCTTCAGTATCTGCCACTGTTCTTTAAGGACATCAAGAGCTTCCATCTCTGCATGCCTTGTTGCCTATGAAAGAGCAAGGAGAAAAACAAAGCAAGCATATCAAATTTAGGAGCATTGTTAGAAAGATATCTTTTGCAGTGTAGGTTAGCATAAATTTAGGAAATGCATTTCATGAGAAATGTTTTCTCCTTTGAGACTATATATAAGATAGATTAAGGCATCTACAACATGAACTCAACAAGTTTTGCTCGCTTGAAGTTGATGAGAATCTCACTTGGAAAAAGAGGCTTCTTAGTGGATTAGCCACCTCCACCTTTTCAAACAGTATTTTTAGATATACCTTGCAGCAAGGTGCCTTTGTTCTTTCAGTATTCTCTAAAAGATACTGAAAGGGCCAAATATTTTTCATATTGACTATTCATTACTGTCCACAATATCATTTATGGCAGTGTATTGTCCCAATAAAACTATAAAAAATTGCAGCAATAGACTATTAGATAGGAGATGACCTCTACCAGAGACCAGGCTTAAACTATTTGTGTACATGTGGCCATTGTACAAAGAAATGTGCCCAGCGAGTTGGTTCGTAAATCTCATAAGGCAATACAATGCTCATAATGCATTTTTATACCAAGGAAGAATACCAAAGTCAAGCTAACAAAAAGCCTAAGAAAACAATGTTAGAAACTCCACAAAAGCAGATCAAGACCATAAAGTGGCTCCAGAAAGAGCACAATGGTAAATGAAAAATGCATTACATTGTGCATGATAAAGCAAGAATATTGCTATTGTCAGCCTTAGTCATATCTTATGAAAGAATAATCCAAACGACCCTTTACAGCATAATTATGCATGGAATATCCCCCTATTAACATATTTTTTCAGATATATTATTGTATGATCTATTAAAGATATAATTAAGGCAGAAACATAAAATGATCAACAACAATCTACAAGTAGATAGCTCGAGGGTATTAATTCAGAACACTGACAAAGTACTATCGACCAAAATTTAGAGAAGGGGGTGGGGAAGCAATGATAAACATACATTTCGTGGCTCATTAGTTAAGTTTTTTCCTGCCACAATAATGCTCCCATCCTCAACAATCATGCAGCTGTCTAATCAAAGTATATTATTATAAATAAATAAGTACATTGCAAAACCATTCACTAATTTAGAATAAAATACTAATAATCTTGATTAGAAAATAAGGTAACATATCTAAAATGCACCTAATTACTGAGAATGAGTTTCTTACCCAACTGGAACTTCAAGGCTGTCTAAAGCAAGCTTTGCCTAATATAAGAAAAGCAAATAGGTCTTATTACTAGTTAGGAGAAGAAAACATGAGGATATGGGCAATTCAGAAGGAATCAGCATCAAGTTGCTACCAGTTGAAATATTCAGCATGTTTCATAACTACAGATGGAATGAGTGCATGTCTCATAGCTATGTGATCAAGATCTTGCTGGTCCAAGCAATGGTTATTACCACATTCTCATCCTGTAATTCAGATGCAAATCCCACCTAACTGTTGAACTGATATGGCTTTAAAGCAAAAACAGCAACTAATTTGAGAAACTACACGTTGCTCATTCCAGTGTGTCCTATCATCGGTACCTCAGAAGCATATCTTTCATTAATTAGGTTTCACTCAAACATTCAAGAAGCTTCCAGGAGCTTAAGCTTCTAGGTCAATTGCCTCCATAAATGCTATGGCACATAAGCATAAAAAGAGAATGCTAAACTGTTGCAAAGGCCTCAGAAATCAGAATTGACAATCAGCTTCTTGCGTTTTTGTCTCTATTCTACTGAATAACTTACGTAAACTCCATGTTTCTTGTGATTTTTTTTTCCTTATACCCACAGTCCACAGGGTGAACCAAAATAACCACCTAACCAGTTATTCAAGGGCACAACTGATGTTCATCTTACTCTCATGCTCCAAGTAAATTTGGTTCTGCAGATGCCAAAGTCAACAAGTGGTAGGACTCGACTGTCCAGCAACCTTTCCTGGTGGATTGCAATCTCACTGCATCTTCTTCATTCCAGGATGGTTTTACCTCTTCAAGCACCGCACATGACAGAGACAGAGCCCTATCACAGCAATCGAAGTATCTCACAATTCAGTAGTCCTAGAAAACCTTTTACCCACTGCACATCTGTATGAATTGTACATACTACATATCCACATTTCCTAGAAACCTCAAAAGCACCCCTCCCCAAACCCCACCATGACTAGCTGTCTGCTGCAATGCCTGGTTTCTCATAAGGGAGTCCCAACCATAACACCCGCATTGGCTCATTTTTCACCTTAAAAGCGGACTGAACCAAACCACTAAGCTACTTCCCATCGTTTCCCTCTCCCTCGCTCGTTTTTTCCATTGAACATAGACTTCACCTACTTCTTTGAATAGATTGCTACTTATCAAAAGAAAGAAAGAAAAGCTATACCTTGTAGCAGGGATTGTTGCTGATTTTGCAACGTGTAATGTCGATTGCCAATGAATTCACCATCAAGCATCCACAGACATCACTTACAAAGAAACACCTCATTCAACGTCACTCGAACAAATTCATGGACACATTCTTCAAGAGTTCCCATGCAATTGCAACACCATACGAATCGAATTCAAAATCGAGTCGATCTATAGCTATCTCCATGAAGCCCAGAACCTCAGGAGAGAATCGTTCGCCCCAAGCTGCTCTATCAGTTTCCATGGCTTCGGTCGGCGGTGGTGGTCTGTCACCTCCGCTCGCCGGTCTCCGCCGCCGTCGATTCGCTGGGGACTCTGTTTCAGGAAGACGTACTTCTTCTGCTCGTCACCTCCGCCGGTGGTGGTGTGCGGACGGAAGATGATCGGTCGTGATGCTGAAATGGCGTCGGTGCAGTTCGAAAAGTTTGCCTATCGCGGAGAAAAAGCGGATTCAGCAAAAACAAAGAAAAGAGATAAAAAGAGAAGAAAACGAGAAGAACAAGAAAAAAAAAAAATTTGAGCGAGATCACTTACCTACGAATTGCTTCCTAAGCCTTACTCTCCATCGGTCAAATTGGAAGTCGACATGGTCTTGATTCGCTTCCTTCTTGAGCCATATTCTCCATCATTCTCTTCTCCATCGGTCAAATTGGAAGTCGACATGGTCTCGATTCCCTTCCTCCTTGATCGTCTCTGATACAGTTTTTTAGTCTGTCGATCTGTTTCGGTCAGACTATCTTCGTGCATAAATAAACTCTCGACTCCTGAATATATTGATTCAGGATCAATCTCGTAGAGCAAAGCTGGATCGATCAGCCGATCTTCTTGGAGCACAACTTTCAAATTGTCTTCTAGTTGCTTGCAAAATATTCGGAATCCCCACTTTTTCATGCATTTACCGGATACCGTAACACTAAATTGTACATGACTCCCGTCAATTTGATCGGATCCCCACAAATCTGATGGTGTGAGATAATGAAGGTGGATATTATCCAACTCCAACGGTCCGATTACCCATTTATGACTTCTCTTAAATTTGCCGTTAACATAGGTCTCAATATGATGTGTCTCTCCTGGTTTCTCCTCATAATTAACCGCATTGAGAACAACACAGGGCATATCCAAAAAACTTGTCATACAAGTGTTTTGAAGCCATGAAAGATATGAAATCCTTTTCGACTGGGAGAACCCACTCTGGCATCTCTCCTTGAGGGAGAAGAATAGAGTATACCGAAGACTGAAATAAAGATAGATCATTAGAAAGTATCCATTAATCATTGCCTGCATTAACATACAAGTCTCGTGTGATAAAAATCATTCCCATAAAAGTACAGTAGTCAATTCCTTTACATATGCATACACGTGTAGAATCACTTTATATTTGTTCGATTTCTCAAGCCTCGGATCTTTGCATTTTCTGCTATTGCAATATACAACCACATTGTATCCGGCAAATGTTCCACATCTATATGCATGTGTGTGTGTGCGCATGTGTGTGCATGAGAGAGAGAATCTAACCTCGTAGGAAATATCATCCATGGTCAACCCTCTATGGACAAAATCACGAACTGATGTTAAATCTCCACAATTTTGCAGAGATTCGCAATTCTTCATAAGAAGACATTTCAAAAATGGTGGAAGCTTGGGAATCTCCTGCAATTGATGGCAATTTTTAACATGCAAATAGGACAAACGATGACGTTTATTGATGGATGTGGGAAGGCTTGTAATATTGTTCCCTGACAGAAATAATGTTGTCAAGAATGGAGAACATGAGAGATTCTCAAGAAAGTTTACTTCAGACAAATTACATCCCGAAAGGAATAATTTATCTAAATTTGAAAGTCCAATATTAATGCAAGGATCAATTGAAACGTCGTACTTTGGAAACTCGATTAAATTTGTGCAAGAACCAAGATACAAGGCTTTAAGGTTTTGTAGCTTGTAAATGCTAGATGGAAGACTCATCAAGTTCTTGCAATCCCATAGATACATACGCTTCAAAGAGACAAGATTTTCTATTGATGCAGGAAGTCCTTTAATAGAGGTTCCTTCTAAATGAAGCTCTTTCAGGGCTTCGAGTTTATTTAGAATATCTGGGAACCTTTCAAACTTTGAGCACTTTTCAAAATTGAGAGTTCGGAGACTTTTTGACTTGAGCTCATTTGGAAAAACACTAAGTTCAGAGCACTCGCAGAAATTCAACACTTGTAGCTTCTCAAGATATGCGATGGACTCATGGGCTTCTATCAAGTTTTTACAACTCTGGAGATTCAATTCCTCAAGATTTGGAGTACACGAGAGGTCGGGCATGCGAACCAGTGACTCGCATTGATTGAAATTAATGTACTTCAAATTTTGGAAGTCCTGCAAAAACAGCAAAAGTGTGTTTGATAAACATTCTAAAAGGAACAAAAGGGGGGTGCTTGTATGATGATGTTGCTTCCTTACATTTAAACCATGGAATTCCCGTTATGAGAACAGGTTGCTACTGAAGCATATCTAGTATTGATCTTTCAAGAAATTATTATATTTTAGATTGTTGATCGTATATACTAAGCAATTTGTTCATTTATTGTAGCGGTGATATGTTGCGGAGTCCACAAATTAGCCTATGTATGTTGTTGTGCATAGATAGGGGAGTCAAACTCGTGAAATGACGGTAATTTAATATCAGATGTCATTCACATTGTCCATAGTTTATTGATGAGCGAAAATTTCAAATAAGGGCCTAAAATGCTCTCATTTTCTTAAATAAGAACCACAAATGCCCTTATTTTCTCAATAAGGACCTCAAGTGGATTATATTTCAAATAAAGGTTTGAAATCTTAAATGACTATGTCAATTTCAAAGATAAACTTGACTTTCCAATTGGTCAAGGGCATTTTTGTCTTTTATCTTTTTTTAAAACTTTTTTTTCTGGCTTTCCCTTTCTTCATTGCTTGTGGCCCAAGCACCGGCGATGCTCGGAGAGGGCTAGGCAAGGGTCACCCCTACCAACCACAAGCAAGGGATGGTTGCTAGGCCCTCGCTGGCACTTGTCGGAAAGGGAAAAAAGAAAAGAAAAGAAGAGAGAAAAGACAAAAGGAAAAATATTTCAAAATTAAAATTGTATTTTGATGAAAGTACCCTTGATCGATCGAAATATTTATCCGGCTGATAATTGATGAGTTTAGGCTCTTATTTGAAACAAGCATGGCCACTTCAAGTCTTTATTTGAGATTAATATGACCATTTCAAACTCTTATTTGGAACAAAGTTTGCTTCAAGCCATTACTTGAAAAAATTATGGCACTTCAGGCTCTTATTTTGAAATTTTATGATCAATAATATCATAATTTATTTGTAGGGGCTTAGTTTGATTGAGGGCTATAACATTGGCTCCACAATGCATGGGGCAGATTGGGTTTATGAGGGAAAGGATATATCATATCCTTGGACCTTGACTGTTATATAGTCTATATTGACTGGGTAAATATCTTATAATTACATGTCCTTGGGCCACAAAACTCTTCATGCAGAAGGAAGCAAGGAGCAATGGTAGATCAAGCAACTTGGAACCTACCATTCAGATTTCCAAGTAATTTTTTTTTGCACAGTCCGAGTAAAATTTATTAATCTATAAATTAACTTTTAATTTTTTCTTATAAATTCTATGTTGTATTGAGAATTGACTCTACACTTGCAAACTTTACAGTAATTACAAATCTCTCTTTATTTGTGTGTATATATATATTTCGGCAAAGCTTGCATGGAGTGGTGTCGCACGGCACACGCATGACCAAGCTATACCTAGCAGTTTCTCTCATTCTCCCTTTAGCATAATTAGAGATAACTCTTATCATTTTAGATAAGAGTTGAATAATATATAGGTACACAACATAAATTTTTTTTACAATCTCCAATTATATATGACTCTCAATTCTCTCTCTCATTCTCCCTTTCACTTCTACGTACTTTCTCCATTGTGTATCCCCCTATTCTTTTCAAATTACTCGTTAGCATGCCTCTAGTTATATCACTCATGTCTAGTCCTTTGTTTTTTTCTTTCTATAATCTAGAGTTACAGGCATAAAGACTCGATTGTTCAAAAGCCATTTGAAGACCCTTCTAGTAGTGACCTGTTTAAAAATTGTTATGCAAGAAATTGCTATCCTTTTTTTTTTTTTCTAAATCTAAAAATTCTTTCTCATACTCTATGGTTAATTCAATTTTGTCCTTGCACACCAAGCATTCATATGGATGATATATTTATATCCATATTTTATATAAAAACTTGTCAAGCAATGTATAGGATATTTGAAATCCTATCCTATCTTTATTTTACTCAATCTTGTCATACGTGGCGAAAATGTCTATACAACTAAAAGCACCTTTGAGCTTAAAATTACGTGCAATATGATTTTTTCCTTAGAAAACATACTAGGACGGGACACCTCATATGTCTTTAGCGACCCCAAAAATAGTAAATATGTGCTACACGACAATACTCATAATTAAATTTATCACATAATTTATAACAATTGTGTTTGCGTGTATAAATATAATTGTACTTGTTGGTTTAACTTCCACTCACTCTTACAGCTTTTTTTTCTTCTTCTTCTTTCGTACTATATGGTATATATACCACGTGAAAGAATTGAATAATATATAGGTAAACAGCATAAAACTGTGTAGACAATTATTTAAAAAATTAGAATTAATACCATTGAAAATCCCGAAATCTTTACGTAGATTTACTTTAAATTAATTTTCATTTCACAAAAATTATAAACTAGTACCACTATAACACAGTTATCTCAAATTAATTTTCTTCTAACAAGAGAATCCTAAACTAGTACTCCTTACCCACAGTTACTGTCCATTAGCAAACAAAATTAGTTACCATCCATTAGCAAACATGACAACCAAAATTCATATGAAGTGTCATTTCACGAGCATGTGAATGTAGGCCATATGACAAAATTAAGACATGCGTCATGCCATGTGACAGTCATAGAAGCATGGTAAAGTGCCACGTGGCTAGTGCGGATGCAGACCACGTGACAAAACTATTCACATGTCATGTGATGTCAAAAGCAAAGTGAAGTGGCATGTAGCAAGCACAAGAATGAAGATTCTACTAGTTCTAGCTTTAATTGTATATCATAGATGAATGGGGTATGTAAATACTATCACTATGTAATTGTGTAAAAATTAACGAACTTTAAAATTCTTTGAACTCATGCAAAGACAATGAAGCCAACTCTGAAAAACATTCAGAAGAAGATAAAAATTTCATGTACTCAATTCAAAATCCGGCTCTGACTTTCTATTAAGAAACTAGTGGTGCCCTACTCGATCACTTATACTGATTTTGGTGTGCATACATTGACATTACGTAAACTACTGACAAAGTTCCGAATGAATACTCTATTATGTCCACTTAGAAGTGCTACTCCTTAAGAAATGATTTAAGCAATTAAAAATGCCTTGTTTCACTGAATGGTACATTCAAACTTTCGACTGGGCTAATTTAATGATGCGGGACAAGTCCCTGCCATTTAGGTATGTGCATTGAGTAAGGCTCTATCACTTAATGACTATGTGGCCTACCACTCAACCAGCTACTCCTTGAGTGTTTTTACTTCTATACACATGTCAACAAGTAGGTTTGTCATATTTTTTTTTTTTTTTCAATCACTATACAAATTTTTCTATAAAATAAAAATGTTTATATGTAAAGAACCGACAGCAATTGCATTTTGAATTTCTTCACTAGTTAGATATGATCTTATTTTGAAATATATCTATGTCAATAGTTGGAGGTATTAGGTTTCGAAAGTATGTAAACTTTATCTATACTCCTACGTTAACAGATTTCAATCTTCTTCTTTTTTATTATTCCTTCCATCAATTATCCTCAATTACTTATTCTACGGATGTTATACCTTGAATAGATACGTGAAATTGATTATTTTATTTTTTATCTCTCACATATCTTAATATGAAAAGTCTAATTTTTTAATGATGCAATGACCTTCATAAATAAATTTCAGATCTTGAAATATCTTTCTCATAAATTTCAGATCTTGAAATATCTTTCTCTTTACACATATATGTACAAAAATTAATTTCTTGTGTATTTTATTAACAAAAATGTTTCCATTGAGTATTCAGTTCTTCGCTTAATTTTTCAAATGCCAATTTTGCTAAACTTAAAAATATTTTTGACATGAGTAGTTAGCGTCATTTTGTAAGAAAATAGAGAAATGGTTTCTAAAATAGAGGAAAAATACTTCCTTTTGTGTACTAGTACATACACTATGCATATAAATACACAAATGAGGTGGACAATGAAAAAGTCAATGTAGGTAAATGCTCACCTTAAATTGACTTGGCACTATTTGAATAGTGCAATTCCTCATATCAAGTCCCACTAATTTCTTTCGACCAGAGGAAAATTTTGGAATATGAGGAGCATCTCCATCCCATTCAAGCCATCTTAGCTCATTAGGGAGACAAATGGGACCTTGGAAAGTATTATGCACATTATGCAAAATGAGCAATCTCAACCTCCTCATTTTTGTAAAAGCCTCAGGATCCACACATATCTCTATCGGCTTAGTTATTTCCAACACTATAGCTTTAATGGCACAAGTTCCCTATATATGCAAGGCTATTTAGGTTATGCATGTTTAGTAATTAGAGTAAAAAAGATACGGAGCAGAATTTCAATGGTATTTACAAGTCTTACCATGTCGCTTGACAGAACATCGATAATGTCATCATGTAGCCATAGTCTACTACGTCTCCCAGGATCATCGCTTTCTTGGTTCACAATATCCATACCCATCAATTGAATCATATCATGCATCTGTATGTCCCCGAACTCAATTCTTATTAAGGACCTCTCCATGAGAATTTGTAAACCTATTACTGCATTAAGATCGCAACCGTGAAGAACTTTCTTTACATACTCACTATTCCACCCCTTAAAGAAGCAGGCAATGTGGAGAAAGATCTCTTTCACTTTTGGCTCTAGTCCACCATAACTTATTTTGAGCACATCATTGATGTCTTTTGTAGGAGCTGTAGAAATTTCATCTAGTGCACTTTCCCATTCATGTTCTCTTCTACCACGTAAGAAGGCACCTAGCACCTCAAGTGCTAAAGGAAGACCTTTAGCATGATTTAGAACATTATCCACTAGATATGTCTTGATTTTAAAGTTTTGGTGTATTGGAAAAGCATGCTTACTAAATAGCTCACGAGCATCACTGTTATCCAGTTCTTTTACTTCATACACATGATCTTGATCTATCCCGAGATAAGTTAGCAAATGGCTATCTCTTGTAGTAATCATGATCCTACTTCCATTACAAAACCACTTACCTTCTCCTACTAAAGCACGTAACTGTCTCAAGTCATCCACATCATCAAGGATGAGAAAAACTCTTTTGCGACAAGGTCTTTCTTGTATTAGATTTATACCTCTATCAACATTGGACACTACTAATCTTTCTTTGAGTGCTAATATCTCAAGTAGTAATTTTTCTTGCAAAGTGACTAAATCCTTGCAATCTTTCGAAACTTCTCGAACATTCGCCAAAAAACATGAATACTCGAACTGATTGAAAATCTCATTATAAACATCCTTGTCCCCACAATCCCACCATGAGAACATTGTCCCCACAATCCCACCATGAGAACATTGTCATTAGACTCAAGGTTTAACATCGATTTCAACTTAACCACTTGGGAATCTATCCCAATCGGATGCAAAGCAACATGCAAAAGTGTTTGGTCTAGGCGTGGAGATTTCTGTCACAATTCTTTGTATAAACTCTGACTCATCTCTGAAAAAAAATTGGTGGCATCGTTTTAGCAACTTGAATAAGCAAATACAAGCAGTTACTAGCCATGCATCATAATTTCACGTAAACATAGCCAAAACAAAATGTAGTCCCACCGAGTCGAATTATAACTCAAAAGAGCTCCACACCAATCAAAACAAGTTCAGGGATCAACTTTTTGTCATCCAAGTGATTCATGTTCTTTTGATTAATACATGACGATTTACTAATATATCTTGTTGAGCTGTTATATGTGATTTAATTATACTCTTATTCAAAAAAAGTTATGCAAAACTTTGAACAATGGTTAAGATTTTGATTTGAAAACGATCTAAATACCACGTAGCATGATGTCATTGCCTTACATGGCCTATACACACTAATTATCCAATATCAAGCTTCGCAAACTTTCTCATTCCTTCCAAAGAAATGAGATAAGTGCAGTAACACATACTTAAGATCTTGTCCATTAATCGATCAAGTTTTAGCATTTTATATTGTTCAAATAAGTCAGCGAAACTTTCAAGCGATGAAGTCCTATTGCCAATTTTTTTTACGGGAAAGCCACTTGTCTATTCTATGGCTTTTTTTTTTATCAAATATTTTATGGTTAGCTATATGTGGTTTTTCAAACTCCATATGCCACCGATAACGACTTGGTGACTCGTTTGACCTGAATTGAAAATTTGTAGAACTCAATTGACCAAAATAAAATGTGAAGAACTCAAATAGCTCAAAAACAAAACGGTTAGAACTTTCATTATGCTTCGAGGAGGGCAACAAGGATCCAAAAGAAAGAGCTATGGACCTTACCCGAATGAAGCTAGGCTTAGCAAAAGCCGAAGGCAGAATTCTATTGTTTCATGCCCAAAAGTAGTTTTTTCTTCTTTTTCTTTTTTTGCGATGGTGAATTTCAATAATTGTTCGTAAGTATCGGAAGCTGTTGATGAAAAAAGATCAGTAACTTTTCCTTTGCCATAACTTTTAATACCTTACCAACTATTCTATGAAACGACGGATCTTTTTATAATTAGTAAATAACTAGTTTTTTTGTACTAACTTACTAAAATTGATTTGCATAACCTTCAGCCTTGAACTTATTAATTTTATATGAAATTACCAACATAAATTAGATTGACTTATCAGCATTCATTATATTAAATAATTACCTATTAGTTTTGGGTTACCGGCTCTTATTTGAGTGCCTTATATTCTTTTAATTTACCATTTTGTTTATTGTGTTACCAACTCTCATTTAAGTTACTTGCTAACTAATTTTAGAAATTGCCAATCTTAATTAGAGTGACTTAACAACTTCTCTACAATTAAGTTGCTGATTAATTTAGGGTTAACAATTCTTATTTGAGTTACTTGCCAAGTTTACTTTTCTTTCAATTATCGACTTTCCTTGTCTTTTGCCAAATTTTAGTTTTCTTTCTTAACTAAGTCTTAGATTTACTAACTATCATATGAAATTCCTAACTTAAATTTAAGCCGCTTAATAATTTTCAGGAATGATAAGATGAGGCATATATATATTTGCAAACAATCTTTATACTTGCAAAATAGCTTCTTACACAAAATTATGGACTCCACTCTACTTACCCATCTTTCAAAGGCCATCCGGACAAGTAACTGGCATCGGAAAGAGCTTTCTCCCATCTCTTCACATCCTTTGAATCCTTCCCGTACTTGGACTCATGCTTAACTATAGCATCCCTATAGCTCCCTCTTGGTGTTCTCAGTTCTCTAGGTTCCACTTTGTAAAACAAGGGGAAGACCATGAGATCTCTTTCTTTCTTACAGTCAATGATTTTCACTAACTCTTCCAAACACCACCATGATGAAGCATAATCCTTGGAGAAAATGATTATTGCGATCTGTGATTCCTCGATCGCCTTCACAAGTGCCGGCGCTATTTGCTCCTTTCTTGAGCTCCTCACTATCAATATAAGTGTAGATTCCTTTCTGATCAAGAGCTCTATAGAGATGACCAAGGAAGTTATTCCGAACGTCCTCGCCTCTGAAACTCAAGAACACATGGTATTTCTTTTGGGATTTCAGGGAAGAAGCCATTAGATGATGGAGTTCAACAAACAACAATGAGTATTTCAGGTAGTTCGTTTGCTAGTCGATCTTGTTGTTCATTTATTCTTATACTAAAAGACAGAGGTGCAGACTTTTTTAGGGTAGGGTCAACTTGTTTTTCCCGATGGCCGCATATCGCGGAATTATTCCGATTGGCTGATTGACAAGAGTTTCTTTGTTTGATGTTGTGTTTATTGGTAAAATGTCGATAAATTTGACCGGTTAACAAACCAAATGGCCGACAAAGGCAAAGAATAGCACAGTTCATTACTGGTCCCAGTGGACTCAATTATTGCAGAAGGTACAAACAACTTTTTCTTGTGATCACCAATAAAGAAACTTTGCTGGCTTCGTCGAAATCACATCCACGACCTCCGAGTAGTTGTTTCTTCTATGCTGAGTAGTAATCAAACACATGACGCCTCATAAGACATGTCATTATACGAATTGTTAATTATATCAGCAAAGAATAATATTAAATCTATTAATAAAATTAATGCTTCGGAAATGGGGCTTAAGAGGGGACCACTATATCTAATAGGTGTGACCCATCAACTTATTTTCATTGGAGATCCAATACCACGACCTCCAAGTAGTTGTCTCTTCTTTCCTGAGTAGTAATCAAACACAACTCCTCGACAGGCATATCATTATTCGAACAATTAAATATATCAGCAAAGAATAATATTAAATCTATTAATAAAATCAAAACTTAGGAAATGGGGCTTAAGAGTGGACCACTATATCTAATAGGTGTGAACCCATCAACTTATTTCCACTAGATATCAGATACCACGGCATTATTCAGATTATCTTATATGACATAAGTTTCTCTGTTTTTATATCAAATTTATTGTTAAATTATTGATGCACTTGACTAGTGAACAAAAGTATTTTCAATTAATGTACCGGATACGAGCGAATGGCTTTCGTCTATATAGTCTTCGTTTTCTTTTGGAAAATGAAGTATTTCATGTCATTAGGTTAGCTTTTATCATATGCTCACTAATTTAAAAAATTATGGCTTCCTTGAAAATGGTAATCCCAACTTCCAAGTAGTCGTTTTTTCATTGCTTTCTTTTCTTCAAACTACCAATAATAATTTAACACGTGACTACTCAAAAGATATGTAATTTATATATAAAACTAAGTAAATAATTGGTCTAGCCCTATTTCATTATTTCTATAACTCAGGGGCACATGATATCTCATTTTCTTTTACAACAATATACTTGAGAATAATTGTAATATATATGGCCGACATGGATGTCGGATCTTGTCACCCGGAAAATGTGATCAAAGATTTTATTTTATTTTATATGACTGGTTGACATGGATTATGGTATGATGCATATTATGTGATGTATTGACTTGTGGAGAATATATGGAATATCCATATTATTTGAGAATGTCTATAGGCATTATGTTTACAGTGCATTATGTCAATTCATAAAAATTGAAGTTATTATTACTTGATCTCGTGGAAATAATTAGGATTGCCATTTGATGAGCAATAACCATTCTTTCCCTTTCTATTACCATTCTATGTCACAAGAACGACATAGACTAAATGGGGGCACATCTGAAGTGATATGGGGCGACCTAGATTGGCATTTACCAAAATTAAGAGTACTTATGAATTCCTTTTGAAAATGATTTGGATTTTTGAGTTTTGTAGAAGTTTTACATAGATGAATGATTTGAAATGAAGTTAAAGGTTTATGAAATGGTTTTCGTTGAAGGCTTAGTCCTTCATAGAATAGATGGGTGTTCCCTTTAATTCCAATCAGCATTGTGGACAATTTATGGTTTCTACTCCCGTTTCTATTTAAATTCTTCATTCTTAATTATATAAAACTAATGGGTAAGAAGATGAATCAGACTTGCATAAAGTGACATATATTGTTACTTCAAAAACGGATATGCTGTTTTAACCAATCTATTAAATAAATGAGCAAGTAACACCTCGTCCACAATAGTTTGGTTTTGTGAGAAAATGTTAAGATGCTTTCAAAGCATCATGTGATTTACCACCCAAGTGAGTATTCAATGTCAAGTGCCATGAACGTTTGGCTTTCCTCCAATTTTTTATGAAAAGATAGGTTGAAAGGATGGTCATACGGTGTTTAGGGAGCACCTTTCAGTCTCTTTTTGCGCGTGCACTTCCCTACTGCAATTATTGTGTCGCTTCAACATGGCGTAGGAGTTTGGACAATTTTAAGCTCTCATTAAGAGTGCCACATGCCACTAACCAAAGTCTAATGTCGAGGCAATTTTGGAGTCTAATTAGTAACATATTATTAAATGAAAATATATGTAGTAAACTAAATCTGAATCATAAAAGTTGAAGACATTTTGGATTGAGGTCCACTATTTTGGACAGCTCAAAGTCAATTTAGTTTATCCACTAACTTCACTCAATAATTCTATTCAATAGATAACTGTATGACTAATGAATGCATACGGTAAGTTTCTAGAAATAAACCATGATAATAATCCATGGTAAACAAGCTTCATAGAAAAAAAATTTAAAACAAGGGAGATGATTGTGGTGGTGCAAGCAGATCAGATTTTAACTGTGTCTCAATCCATTGATTATAATAGATGATAGTCAGATTTTGGATTATGGGTAAGAATGAGTTCCGATTCATATCCTATGTTAACAACTCTAGTGTGGTGGATTCTTGTGTCTTAATTTATAGGCTCACTCCGAAAACAACTTTAACGGTCTTCCTCAAAATTTTATCCCCAACCTTTAAGAAGTAGTTTTTTCCTTGCTATATAATAATTTATCATATGACCACTCAAGAGATGTATATGTATTAATAATAGTACAACTTTGTAAAAGCATTGTGCTTAAGTATGGACCAAGATATGTACTAGGGGTGAACACATGGATTTTTTCGTCATCACAGTATTCCGATTCTTTGATTGACACAGGATTCTTTGTGGCCGACAAAAGTAGCAGAGAAACAACTCTTTGAAATGGATTCTTGTGATCTAGTCGTAGGCTCACTAATCAAGAAAACTTTGCAGGCTTCCTCGAAATGGCATCCCTAACCTCTTAGTGGTTTCTTTTTTACTAAGTAATAATTTAACACATGACTATTCAAACAATATGCAATAAATATGACACCAATAATTTCTAATGGTCAGATAATCAAACCAATCCTCACCAATTGTCAAAAGATTCATTTTTTCAAAGTTTATACCTCTTACCTCGTGTTGACATATAAATTTTTGCTTGGAGACTTTTCATTCATTTCAAGAGAAAACTAAGAAGTGAGTTGGTCGATGGCAGTGCAATTGAATCCTTAAACAAAAACATTTGCTATTAGTCCTACACTAGCATCTTCTTCTTCTTTTCTATTTTATTTCTTCGTGTTCAGACAATTGACACCTTTGTTTTTAGGCACAATGCATTTGAATTAAACAAAATTTGCTTGTGTTGAATAAAACAAGGGCTCGAATGTGAACTTCTTCATTTTAATCAGCCTGATGGATGGCTTGGCATGTGAGATTAACTAGAATTTACAAATCCAAAATCGTGGGAGTTAGCTTCATTTCCATTGGACCCAATTCCAGGATTGTGGGAGATGGTCTTAACTCCACGACGGTGAAATTGGACATGATTCCGAGATAGTGGAATTGGTCTTAACTCCTTGCTGCGGAGTTGGATATGATTCGGATAAGTTGGATCTCGATTCCAAGAATTGGGAGGGTTCGGATCAAAAACTATCAAGATGACGTTTCGATGAGTCAAGACCGGCCAAGAAAGGGGATTGATACGAAAACACAGCTGGTTTTTGAAGGAGAAAAAAGGGGTCAAGAGATTTGCATTACTCAAAATCAAACATGGTCAAACACTCGCAGAGCAAACAAGGGGATCTAGAGTTTAAAAGAATTGATTCGATCCAATGAGCTGGCCAGGGATAAGAAAAGAGGGGGAAAACAAGAAGTCGGTCATTTGGTGATTGATTAAGGAAAATATGATCGTGAGCTTTGGAGGACCCAATGAGAGGAGGAGTTTGTGGTTTTTTTTTTTTTTTTCCAGGAAGGTAAACCGATAGTCAGCTTCACAAGCGGGATGGCTTTCGGTGACTGGGGAATTCAAAAAGGGATGTTTCAGTGCCAGTTGGAAAATAATGGAAAATCAAAATCAGACCAGATTAGAAAGCCGTGAGTGAAAAAAGAGAAAAGCTTGAGAATCAAAAGGTGAATGATTCGTTTCCCACACTATTTTGATATGAAATTTGCTATCTTAATCCCCTTCACATGAATTTTTCTGGGGCTGAATCATGTTGCCTAGTTATTCCCTTTGCATGTTGGTATTGGACAGAGTATGTTTCGTCCATGTTCGGCCCCTTGAAGTATACCGGAGTGGCCTCGTTTGTCAGAATTATTTTGCTTCATCCAGCGTGTTTCGCTGTGTTGGATTTGCTTTTGGATTAAATTCAGTATGTGTGTAGTTTGTAATTTGTAGTTCTCAAAAGTATTAATTGTCATTTTTAAAGGAAAGTTACCTAAAAAATCTTAAATCTATCGTTCGATAACTACTTCAATCATAAACTTTTCAATTATACTAATTTAGCCTTCAATTATACTAATTTAGCCTTAAAATTTTTGACAACTTGTCAATTTAGTTCTATGTGGTATGGCTAGTATTGAAATTGACTTGCAATTTTTTTAAATTTTATAAACTTTTTTCTTTTTCTCTTTACCAGCCATCGTCGGGCCTCATCTGTCACGCCCCAAATCCCGAGCACGCGACAACCCCTTCTCTTGGTCGATTGAAAGCGACGTCCCAAGACTCGTCGACGACCATTCATTTTAATCTTTTGTTATGCGCAAGCGGAAGACGAACCATCCCCAGTCCAACAATCAATCAATCAATCAATCAGGGATAGAGGGATGAATAACAAGAACAACCATCACTACTTATTTATACAATTTATTGGATTAACCAACGGAGGATCGTCTTTTGAATTACAAGCCCGACAAAAGGGGCCGATCCATCCTGTAAGCCAGGCCGAAAAGAAACTAGGCTAATCCAGCTATACCGAATGAACCCTCGGGTTCAACACCATGGTCACTCGGACCCATCGGACTCGACTCCGTCAAGTCGATCACTGGAGAAACGGGGGACAGGATTCTCCACAGCGGGTGCATCATTCTAAATACCTGAAAAATGTTAACCACGATGGGTTGAGATAAAATCTCAGCGAGTTCTTCCCCCTAAGCCCCGGTTAGTACGCCAACTCAACCCGGGGTATCTCTCCAGAACCACCCCTCACTCAACCCAACCACAAACACCCAGCAATCAACAATCAAACCACAGACAGGTTCAACCAACAATCAGAGGTCGGTTCGCATGCAACCTTACCCGATATGCCATACCCTGCATGTTAAATCTCATTCAAAGCAAGCAATGCAACCAACAATCGAATAGTTGATTCGCATGCAACCTTACCCGGTATGCCATACCCTGCACGTTATAAGTCAGCACAATACACGCAATGCACATGGCCGTTAAATGATGCAGTTCATCAATCACATGCGAGTCGCGTCACAAGCGATCTCACCTGGCCATCGCCACCCCTGCATGTTATCAATTCATGCGTGCGTGCCATAAATGATATGATCACCTCATGCATAATCGGAACCAATGATGCCATGTTTTCTCATGCACTCTCGTATCCACACGTGTTTCGATTATTACTGCCCCACAGGGCTACAACTTGGTCGAGGTGCAACGACGCTACGGCGCCCTTCCTCTGCAGAGGCGCAACCATGCCCTTCCGTGCTATTGCTATGGCGCTACGGTGCCCTTCCTCCGTAGATGCGCAACCGTGCCCTTCCGTGCAGGCCGAGGCGCTATGGTGCTACGCCGCCCTTCCTCCGCAGAGGCGCAACCGTGCCCTTCCATACCCTCCGAGGCGCCACGGCGCTACGGCGCCCTTCCTCCGCAGATGCACAACCGTGCCCTCCGAGGCGCAACGGCGCTACGGCGCCCTTCCTCCGCAGAGGCGCAACCGTGCCCTTCCGTGCCCTCCCTTTCGATAATCTCCGATAAATCGGGTTCAACTTAGTGATCACGCAAGCATACCATCACAATCCACTTATTATCTTTGAGCATTAGCCAATGCACACATGCTTGCATATAAAACCTCAAATCATTTCTCACGAAAACGGTCCATTTCCGATGTCCCTCGGACAAACCATTTTCCCCACCTTTCTCATAAAAGCGGTCCATTTCCAGTGTCCCTTGGACAAATCACTTTCTTTCTCATAAAAGCAGTCCATTTCCGGTGTCCCTCGGACAAACCATTTTTTTCCTTTTTGTGAATTCACACGATTCATGCGAATGTTCATGCCACGACACATCAATTTCACTTCATATGATCAAGACACATGAAATTATGCACAATTTCACTTCCGGATGAACAGTAATCATGAACAGTAATCCGTGAACAGTATCAATGAACAGTAATTTCTGAAATTCAATTAATAATAAATTAAATTCAGAAATTAAATAAAACATTGATTAAACACAAATTAATCGATCAATTAAGCTAAACAAGCTTAATTATCACATAATCCACAAATAAGCACAATTAAGCATAATCAAGCATAATTAAGCAAGATTAAGCTAAGCTAATCTTAATCACCTATCTAACCACCTATCTTAGGGCTAATACAACTTAATTAACCCTCCTAAATCAGCATTAACACTAATTAACCCAACCCTAAGCAAGTTTAGGCACTAAATAGGGATTAGGGGCTAAACTCACCCGTTAAGCGGGCCGGCAACACCGGCGCGGCGGCGGCGACGAACCCGACACCCGGGGACCTCACTCACGACCATCCAAGGTGGTCCCGGGCTCAACACAGCAGCAACAAATTCGGATTCCCCACCAAACTTCACAAAACAGCACTGCAGGAGGAGGAGGTTGTTGGTCAGAGCAAAATCAAGGTGGTCGGACCTCCGGCGAGCTCGTGGCTGGTGATCAGAGGCTCCTGGGGGTCGAGGGGGAGTTGTGCGTGGCTGGTGTGGGCATTGGGTAGGCTAAAAATGGAGAGAAACGGAAGGAAAACCGAAGCTGCACAGGAGGCGCTGCACAGTGACGGTCGGAGGACCGCCGACTTCATGCGGCCGTACGGGACGGACGTCAGCTCCGTTTGGCGATCGGCCATCGTGAAAAGTACGGAATTTCTGTTCTGAACATTTTGATAGGTGGCACGGCCCGACATTCCACCGGGAAGGCAACGAACAACTCCAATTTCGGTGAGAGGTCAGAAACTGAAACTGCAGGAAGGCAAGGGAAGAAGGGGAGAGAGGGGCTGCGATTTTGGAGAAGATGAAGAGGAGAGAGAGAGTGAAGTGAAGGCTGAAGGATAAGCCTTATCCAAGCCATCAAGGCTTGCCCCACTTGCCAAACAATGACCTCATCTTCTCTCTCTTCCTTTTGACTTTTCTTCAAAATATCCAAGGGCATTTTGGTCATTTCCACCTTGCACATTTCCCAATCTGTCCTTGGGCTGAAAATGGAGGACGAGCCTAGGAAAAAGGCCGGAAAATGAATAGGAACGGGCTCGGGAATTTATTGGGCTCGAATTGGCTCAGGTTTAGACAATGTGCTAGGAAGGGTAAAGGGTCAGTTTAGCCCAACGGGCTCACTTGCTTGCCTTGGGCCTTCCATGGCGGCTGTCCCACCTTGGGCGTGAGGCCCACACTGTTCTTGCCCGGCCCACGTCCTCGTAGGCTCGTTTTCTTGGTCCGAAATCCCTTTCTCAAAAACTCGGCTCAACCGACACTGTCGACTGTCGAGGAAGCATCGTCCAAAAGTCCGTCTTGGACGTTCCCGAATTCGAAGTCCAATCTTGGATTCTCATGCCTTGTCAATTTCGCCCGAATGCCATTTTGGTACTGCTCAGACTGACAGGCGGCTTCGAGGATTCACGCGTAACCGACTCGTGCCAATTCACGTTCAAGACTTCTCGACACATGGACGTCCTTGACTATATGAAATTGTGAAGGATCGATTCTTATTTCTAAGTGCACGATTATCAAGGATTGACATAGGGCCATTCGCGGGTTCGATAACAGTAGACGGAATCACCCGTCGTCCCATTATTTCTATCCGCGAATTGACTTCTAGTCATCCCTGAAATCGGCCTGCATGACTACAGGATCGTCCTTACGCAAGTCTCACAGTCGAGTCGTTTTCCCAGGTCAAGTTCTTTAGTCGCACGAGTTCTGTCCTTATTAGCCTTTCCCCTCAAGGTCAATATCTCAAGAGTGATCAATTCCGAGTGAGATCAACCAACAATGCATTGGCGAAATTAACGTTCATTCCTCCTTTAAAGGGCTCGAATTTCAGGACGTCACAATTCTTCCCCCCTTACAAAAATTTCTTCCTCGAAATTTGCAACCACCAAATCC